>BSBN01001326.1:2164375-2885000 GCA_027924645.1 Cunninghamia lanceolata
CCCCATCACTCAGTACAATGGCACTTCCCAATATCAGCCATAAAGTGGCGCTCAAACATTCAATGCAGCAAGGGAAAAGGAGACATGAAGTGGCAAGCCATGCGCCGCCACCTGGGGATTCACACCTTCTGTTAGGTATCTGATCAGTCACGCCATCACCCATACCCTGCAACAACCACCACTATGCGTTGCCAAACCTACAGCCTCAGGAAATGTAGTAGACTGTGCATTCATATCTTTTCCCACCAAGAAATATCACCCCGATATTTTGAAAATATACAAGAACCAATTATCCCACATGCACCCCGCGGCAACCTTCTCGTTACTTTATATACTAGGTCATGAGCATATATGATGTTGGTGATTTTGCTCTCGACGACACTAGCATAAGACCTTCATCATCATCATCCTTCAGCATGATATCTTGTTGCTCAAAATATCACCTTGATGTCAGCAAACCACCTGCTGAGCTCACCCTGATAATTCACATCACCCTGCGAGAAAGTATCATGCCGTCTGCATCACCTTCATCGGCACAACTTGATGCATCGGAGGAAGATCCTCCTGCATTGCTGATATGAAATGTCTCGCCGATGATCCTCCTGATCATATCCATAAATGTTCTGATGACATCATCATCATAATCTACATACCACGTACCTCCTCATGTCTGGATGACGTCATCGTCATATTCACAACATTGGGGGATCTCCATAAAATGACCGATGTTAGAAATATGACCCCCCGGACCTTGATGATTTCACTATCATGTCGGCATCAGAATGATATTCGAAGATAACTAGATATTTAGAAATATCATCCTAATGCACAAATATCATGCTGCACTGTAGCTCCACTATAAGATCGGGGTGATATATGAATATCACTCGATAAGAAGAATATCACCTGATATTGGACAATGCATGAAGCCGACATGTGGATATCTCTCTTCAGAAATATCATGATGCCGACAGGTAGAAAAGCAAATATCACCCTGATGTCAGCATCACATCACAATGTCGGGTCAGATTTGAAAACTTGAAGTATGAGCCTATCGGATCTGGATGACGTCAGCAGCATATCACCTAAAGGATATCACCCTGATAATTGATCCTGATGATGTCATCATCACATTTAGAGCAAGGGTGATATTCTGAAGATGACCTGATAATTGGAATATCACCCAATATTGACAATATCATCCTACAGAGAAAAAGATGAAGGCAAAGGTTGAGTGGATATCACCCCTGTAGGAATATGATGTCAGCAGCATCCTGATGTTGAACAAACATAAGGTGATAAAATAACATCAGGGTGATCTTAACAAAGATCACCTGATATTCAAATATGATGACCCTGATGAAAAATGGGTCATACTTAGAAATTTCATAGCGCCAACATTAGGAAGATCTTGACTAAGATCACCTGATGTTAAAATATCACCCCGCGGGCAGAAGATCAGGTTGGCAAATGCATGATGACCCCCACAGGATATCCAGACATGAGGAAGAAATGACCCTTGCAAGAAACATCAGGTGGATGCATGGAAATATGATGATGATGATGATGAGCCCCTCCTTGAAAATATCCTGATGATGCAGCAAAACACAGAGAGGGTCTAAGACTTAGAAATTTCATGAAATCCTGGGAAGGTGCCTGCAAGCTAATAACCTGGAACTTGATAAACAATGCAGGCACCAATAGTAGCAATGTAATCAATACCAAAGGATGGGTCAGCCAACCTTCACCTAGGAGATGTCACTACAACCTTAAGTGGTTTTATAACCATTTAAGCAATGGGGCCTAGATTTTGTATGGCCAATTTCTCCACCATCTTCAGGCAAAGAATATATTTTGTTCTGCACCGATTATGTAACCAAATAGGTAGAAGTTCAAGCATTACAATTTGCAAGAGAAGAAAGAGTTGCTGATTTCCTTTATAACAAAATCTTCTTGAGATTTAGAGCCCTAAGATCAATAGTTTCAAATAGTGGACCACAATTTAGTTCTTAGGTAATTCAAGCCTTCACATATCTAGACCTGATTAAGCACAAGAAATCATCACCTTACCACTCCCAAGCAAATGGGCAAGTAGAGGTGACAAATAGGGACCTAGAAAACATCCTTACAAGGACAGTGGCCATGAATAGGAAAGATTGGGCCAGCAGATTACTGAAGTAGTTTGGGCTTACAACACATGGAAGTCAAAAACCAGTTTTTCACCCTATGAACTGGTTTATGGGAAGAAACCCATATTGTCCATAGAGTTCAAATTGCAAACACTCAAGACATCATTGGACATTAGACTGCCATTATCTATAGCATAGCAAGATAGGATTCATTAACTCAATGAATTGGATGAAATCAGGACAGAGGCCATACAACAAACATAACTCATTCAGTATCAGAGGAAACAATGACATGATCAACACATCAAAAAGAGGACATTTCAATAGGGGGACTGGGTTCTCTTGTATGATTCTAAGTTCAAGGAGTTCAAGGGGAAATTACAAAATCATTGGATGGGACCCTACCAAATCAGGGAAGTTTATGAAAATGGAATAGTTTTGCTGGCACCCATTGATGGAGGAGAAAACACATTCTTAGTAAATGGTCATAGAATTCATCTCTATCAAACACCATCTATAAAGGAGGAGTTTACCAAGGACCAAGTGCTTGGTGACAGAGTTCATAGCCTCTGCCACAAACTAAAAAATTTAAAGGACTTAAAAAAAAGAAGAGGGGTTGAGAACCAGTAGATGGAAGCCAATCTCAAAAAAAAAGAAAAAAAAATAAGGGAAAGATTGAAAACCAGTAAAATGGTGGTCTTTCTCACCTATGGAATTGAAAACCAGCAAATGGCAGTTCTCTTCTTCATGCAGGATTTCAACCAGAGTCTCCCCAAAGTCACCCAATTGCACCTCTGGAGAAAACTAGAAGCACCTCTGGCACTTCATCAAACTAGAAGCAGTTCAAATGTCTAGGGCCCACCTTTCCAGATATCAAAGTGGGGACACTAAAAAGTGGTGACATCACCATGACTTAGCCTCCACTTTTAAAAAGGGAAACCCATACAGAACGATCACTTTACCAGCCACCAACGAAGCATCATTCACACGCCATCCAATGATGTCACCTGCCAGCATGTCACATTCAAATCTATTTGTAGGAAAAGGTGCTAGATCACATGATGATGACATCATGATGACTAATGGGAGAGTTAAATGAAGGTAGAGTCACATCAAATCTCATCAAGATAGTGGCACAACAACCCAAACATATCATTTAATTATCACGAATCATAATCCAGGTACTTCACTTGCATTAGTTAATTATTACAAGTCTTTTCATTTCTATTTTTGTGCAAAATACCTAGACACGTACACCTCACCATTATTCCTATTTTAGCCTATGCATGTCACCATAACTGCCTAAACTTGTTGGAAGTTGATCATTGATGTTGTTGTTGGAAAGATGAGCATGTAAGATAAGCACAAGGTATGCTACTGTGTCTTGCAGTGTTGATTTGTAGTGTTGTCATTAATGTCAACATTGTATCTTAGAATAAGGACAATTGTTCAAAAAAGTTTGATCCTAACATGCTTCAAGATGTTTATGCAAGACAATTTTGCAAGAAGGTTTGATCCGGTAAAAGAGACTAGTGATGAAAATTGACTAAGTGTTAATTCTAGTAGTTTTGTGTTACAGAGCATCTAGTTTTTAGGTCTGCATTGGTCCACAAATGAACAACTTACTCTGTGGTTCTAGTATATTGTTTTTAGTTGATAGAAGCATATAATTCTAGAATTTTATCTAATTTTGATGCAGGAGTATCCCTAGTTCAAGAGTAATCTTGTATCAGCCAAAAACATTTGCATTTCAGTTTGCTTACAATTTAGTTTCTTTCTTTCCATTTTTTAGTTCAGTTCAGATAGTTTAGTCAAAAGTAGTTTCTATATTTTGGTCCGCACTCTACCACAGTTGCATTTCATAGCTTATAGAGCTAGACTTAGCATTTAGATTCATTCATGCACAACATATCTGAATCTCAGAGCATTTGGTTAAGGTATGAGAAAGTTATCGCTATCAGAAGACCGACTATTTACTCATAACAGAGCATCGTAAGTCTCAAACAATCAGCTAAAGGAGAAGAACTGTGAAACATTTCACAACCTTTGAAGCATAATGATACGTCACTCAATTTTGTTTGGTTCATGGATAACCTTCCCTAAGATCTGCACATCATTCCATTCATTTGTGGAGGATTTCTACTCATTTAGGTCTGACCTATCTGTATACACACATTATAGCTCTTCTTTGGAGTTTGTGATCTTCCATGGCCAACACGAAGGAATTTATTGTTCCAGGGATGATATATAATGATGTAATAGATCCTTAGGAAAGTAGATCATGATAAGAGAGATAGTTGATAGTTTAGGTTTTGTGAAAAAGAGTTTCAAAGTTATATCTTGTGTATATTCTGATATATTGTAGACTAGCCTTTGAGCCCTAGTTGCAAGCCCGCATGTTGCCGACCGATCTATATTTGAATTCTATGGTATATTGAATGACTGAATCTACATTTGTTTCAGATATTTGATTTGTTTCCATTGTGTTTACTCTTTCTGCATGGTTTGGATAGTTCATTCTGTGAACTCTCCTATCGTGACTGCACCAAGTGGTATCAGAGCAAAAGTTTGAATCTTTGGGAGAAAATTGAGCGAAGTTGGCGAAGGAATTCTGTTAGATCTTGCTGTGGACATATCGTTGATCCAAGGAAGGTTACTTGTTTCACAACTGGTCGCTGATTGTGAGGTAGTTGTCACCTTGTAACTTGATCACTGAACTTGAGGTAGTTTGCACTTGATCCTAGGAAGAATGCCACTGAGGAGAGTCCCTGCTATTGGAACAAAGGTTGGAAGAATGGATGAGATGATAGAAATGATGAAAACAATGAGAATTCAGTTGGATGTTGTTGAGGAAGATAAGAAAAGAGGATTGACATTGAGACCTAATGTTGAAAGTGATGATGAAGAAGAATTTCAATATGTTGAACAAATTGGTGAAACCCTAGGAGGTGATGAAGAAGAAGAATCAGATCAAGTAAAGATGTTGTGAGCTATTTCAAAGATTGGAAAGACACTGAGAGTAGATATATTGAATTACACTGGCAATTTGAATCCTGAAGAGCTGGTTGACTAGATAAATGGCATGGAAGAGTACTTTGAGTATGAAGAAGTTGAAGATCCAGAGAAGGTGAAATTTGCAAAGACAAAACTAAAAGAACATGCTGCTATACGATGGAAAGAAGTTTAATTGGATAGAAATAGGAGAGGAAAAGAAAAGATTACAAAGTGGGATAGAATGGTGAGAAAATTGAAGAATCATATTATACTTGCTGACTATGAGTTGGAACTATTGAAGAGATTGCAAAACTTGAGACATAACGAGATATCTGTGAGGGAGTATACTAAAAAATTTCATAAGATGATCATAAGGACAGGACATAGTGAAGCAAGCAAGGAGAAAGTGGCTAGATACATCAATGGACTGAGATTGAACATTCAAGAAGAACTAAGATTGGTAAGGATGACATCTTTAGAGAAAGCATATAAGTTTGCCCTAAAAGTCAAAAAGAAGTTGAACAAGAGGCATGATCAGAGATAGAAAGGTAGAGGAAGTAAGTTTCAGAGAGGCAAAATATTTTTTAGAGGAGACAGATCATATCTGAAGTAGAACAAGCTTGACAACCCATTTAAGAAGGATGATAGAGACAACAATGCATACCAAAACAATGATAGAAATTTTCATCAAAGAGGTAATTATAATTCATACTAGAATGAAGGACATAGAAGAGAGGGAATATGATTTGATAAGAGAACATTTAGAGGAACTTGTTTCAAGTGTGGAGGTGAAGGACATAGATCATTTGAATGTAATTAGGGTAGTACAAGCAAGATAACAAATAACCTGTTGGATTACCTAGTTCAATTGGTAAACTTGAGAAAGGAGAACAACTTGTGATGAGGAGAGAACTATTTCAAGCAGAGACAAATGAGGAACCACTACAGAGGAAGAGTTTGTTTAGAACAAGATGCAAATCAAGAGGTAAATGTTGTAAAGTTGTTATTGATAGTGGTAGTTCAGATAACCTAGTTTCAGAGGAGATGGTGACTAATCTGAAGTTCAAAATATTGAAACACCCTAAGCCCTATCAGATAGCATGGATTTGGGATGATCATAAGGTACTAGTGTGTGAGCAATGTTTGGTGAAATTTCATAGTGGATCTTATCATGATGAAGTCTTGTGTGATATTATGCCTATGGATGTTTGTCATATTTTGTTGGGTAGACCTTGGCAGTATGATAGAAACGTTATACATGATGGAAGAAAGAATACATACACTATAACAACAAATGGAAAGAGAATTACTTTGATTCCTTTGGAAGATGATCCTAAGAGTGAAGTATGTGGAAATGCTAGAATCTGTTTGGTAGATGGAAGAAAATTTCTAGATGGTTAAAGACATGAGAATATGTTTTATGCTTTGATCCCTAAGAAGCCTAAAACATTAAAGAAGGAGACTAAAGAATCACAACTAGAGAAGATAATAGAATTGTTGATAGAGTATGAAGAGGATTGCCACCTATAAGGAGTATCAGTTGTCATATGGACCTTATACCGGGAGCTAGTTTGCCTAACAAAGCAGCACATAGAATAACACCAGTAGAGAATGAAGAACTGAATAGGCAGATATAAGAGTTGTTGAGGAAAGCTTTGATCAGAGAAAGTTTGAGTCCTTGTGCAATACCTACAGTATTAGCACCTAAGAAAGATGGAGAATGGAGAATGTGTACTGACTCTAGAGAAATCAACAAGATCACAATTAAGTATAGATTTCCTTTATCTAGGATGGATGATATTATGGATTCTTTGAGTGGAGAAAGATATTTCACAAAGATAGATTTGAAGAGTGGATACCATCAGATCATAATTAGAGAAGGTGATGAATGGAAGACTACTTTTAAGACAAATGAAGGATTGTATGAGTGGTTAGTGATGCCTTTTGGATTGACAAAAGCACCAAGTACTTTCATGAGATTGATGAATGAAGTTCTAAAGAAATTCTTGGGTAAGTTTGTTATTGTGTATTTGGATGATATTTTGATTTTTAGTAAGACAAAGGAGGAACATTTGCAACACATGAGACTAGTTTTGCAAAGATTGAGAGAAGAGAAATTGATGATAAACATTAAGAAGTGTAGTTTCATGAAGGAAGAATTAGTTTACTTGGGATTTGTGATTTCTACGGAAGGATTGAAGATGGACCTTGAGAAATTAAGAGCAATTGTTGAATGGCCTACACCAAAGAGTATTGGAGAAGTTAGATCATTTCATGGATTAGCTAGTTTCTACTAGAAGTTCATTAGAAATTTCAGTTCAGTTTGTAACCCTATGATAGAGACAATGAGAGGTGTTAGAAAATATTTCAAGTGGACATTAGGAGTAGATAAAATTTTTGAATTATTGAAGAAGAAAGTGACTGAGCAACCTATTTTGACATTACCGGATTTCAATAAGGTATTTCAAGTGGATTGTGATGCAAGTGGAAATACAATTGGAGAAGTATTAAGTCAAGAAGGTAGACCAATAGTATATTTCAGTGAAAAGTTGAATGATGTAAGAAGATATTTAGTTTATGATCAAGAGTTCTATGCTATAAATCAAGCCTTGAAGAAGTGGAGACATTACTGTTATCAATTAGACATGCACCCTATGCTAAGCTTGCAGAAGACTTAGCTATCTATTGACACATGGAAACACTCTCAGATTATGGGTGATCTATGTTGAGAGTGAATATCCAAAGTGAGTTGGTACTCCTAATGATTTTCTAATCTAATTGATTTACAGGGGAAAAGGGAGAAGAAGAACTGAAATGAAACTCTAAAATCTAAATTTTATTCTAAATGAAATATTTTTACTCATCAACAACCCTTCAAACTTAAACTTCCACAACCCCACTTACGAGATTTGACCCAAAAATAGTTTATAATAAGGTTCAGATTGAACACCAATTACAACCAGGATCAACATGCAATTTCATAGTAAAGAGACATAACAAAGGACATAACACTACCACAATGAGACATCAGATCAAAACTGCAAAATAGACTAGTAGATGAAAATAGGGAAACCTGATATATTGAACTGGAAGGAGTACAATAAAAAATAAACTAACTAAGTCAACTACCTATATACAAACTCTCTATGTGCTCAAGAGAGAACAAAGAAATAGTATCAACTGACTGAGAAAAAACTAAGTTTTTCTCCTATAAATGTCTCCAAGAAATCTCTCCAAAAGAAAGCTAGAAAAGCTCCTAAAAATAGATGTACCAATACATTTTCGAGCTCTTCAGAAAAGCCAAAAATAAAGCCTTCAAACTACCACCAATCAAAAAAATAAACTCCCAAAAAGATCCTAATGTGACCCCACCAAAAATCTCCTTTATCTGCCCAAGTAATCTCAGTTTCTGTCCATATCTGACTAGGAGAAAGCAAAATAAAGAAAGTAAAATTTCGTTTGGTTTATTTACTTTTAACTGCATAAAAATAGTTTTGATTTTAAAGAAATTCATAAAATATTGCTTTAAAACAAAACTTTACAATGTTTGCAGTTTTATTCTACACCCCTATTCAATTTGATTTTTACAAAAATAATGATACATGGCTTATAATTTCACCAAGTATTTACAATACATGTCAATTGATTTTTCCATAAAAAATCATAAAAATATCAAGGCATATTATAGTTTTTGCAAAAAATAAATCCTATAAGGCTTATATTCTATGTGACCCTGCAAAATTCTAAGGTCAAGTGACCTTTCTTGAAAGTGCTCAAAATGGGTTCTTATGGCTATGCAATAAAATCCAATTGCACTAAGGCATCAACCCTAGGCAATAACATTCAAAAAGGTCTTAAGTTATTTTATGTATCCCTAGCCAAAGCTAAGCATATGCAAATATGAGACATAGTATTCTTGGGGGTATTAGTCACAATTTTGAAAATTAAAAAGAATGTGATAAAAATCACACTCAAGTTAGGGCTTCCAAGTGAATCCTAGAACAAAATTCACTTGAAACCCTACATACTCACATCATTTCATATTTCACATTTTTTGAAAAAATGGGGCTCTACAGCCGCCTTCAAACCCTAGGGTTTGAAGCTAAAACCTTGACATTTCTGAGTTGATTCTATTGGACCTTGCATCAACATTGACAAGAAACCAAACGTAAGAACTCTCTGCATGATTTGTATCCATTTTTCTCCATTTTTGGAATAAAACGGCTTCTCCAGCTGCCGCCTCTGCATATCTTTCCGATGGCTTTGTTTGTGTTCTTCCTTGTCATTTCTTTCACTATATGGGCTACCACGAACAACCTGTTCTGAGCTTCTTCAAAAGCCAAAACAAAGTCAAACCTGCAGTCGTTATGTATTTTCCTCACTCAGAAAACAAGGTAAGACTTCTTCTCTATGAGCTCATACCTCTCTCTTTGATTTTCTCTAGTTTACATGAGCTTGGTATTGATTTATAAGGTCGCGAGATAAAGACATTTATGCTTTACATTCCCTATGAGCTATATGTACTATTAAGCCGAGGCCATATGCTTTCATTTTCCTCTATCTGCACTTTGTAAAACTATTATGGTAGGATTTTTGTAGAAGATAATGATTCTCAAGCAACAAACTCTTCATTTTTGTGTATTTTACATCTGCATCTTGTAATTTTCCTTCATTGGGAAGGCTGCGACTATCTATATATGTTCATCTTTTCTAAGTGTTTATTTGGTCGGGAATCATGGCTGTGGTTTAATATGGCACAAGATGAGTTCTATTTTATCATTTCCTATGTCTTATAAGCTTAAGATCTTCCCATTCTTTCACCGTATCTTTGCTTCCTATATGCAAATACGATAAGGGGAAACTCATGGGCTCATCTGCATTTTTCTCATATTTTCTGAGTATTTAGATGAAATGAGTATTCTATGAGCTGAAATGAATTTGAAAATTTATATTTTTCCTTCTATTCATGGTAGCCTTGTTTAAACCAAAGTTGGGCTCTTATAATGGAAAAGAAACACACTCAGACCGCCGTTGCATCTAGGTCATTTTGTGAGCATTTTCTGATGATTTTGACACCATAAGTTCACTCCTTTCCTCTGATCTGGATGTTGGCACTATGTTCACAATACATCCCTTATGTTGGCATTGGACTTTATCTAATCAGCAATAAATGTTGTTATCAGATGTATTGTATATGGCATATTTATATGTGGAAAATATGAGAAATACCTCAATCATAATGCATGAGAAATACCTCAAACTATTCCTGTAAGCCCTTGTACAGTAGACTTCAAAAAAGCATATGACTTCTTGTAGCTTTATGAACATATACACATATCTCTGACTCATATACACATTCTCTCAGCCATGCTCATAAGATGTGTATGTAATTTCATTTGCTCACTAAGACAATGGCTCATTCTTGTATTCATATGGTTGAAGCACTATGATTCTTTGTATCATTTGATATATTCTCCATATAGAATCAATGTCGTGATTCATCTACATGTCATCAAACTCTTGTATCTTCCAAATGTTGTCTCTTTCATTTTCAAGGATCTTACAACAGTACTTGTAGCTTTTGACCTTTTAATCCCATTATAAAATATTACTATGGCATTTTACAATACTGTGGCGGATGATTTTAAAACTCTATGACTGTTTCTTGCCTTAAATGATAATGGCAAACTTCAAAATGATAAATACCTATTACATGTTATCGAAATACCTTCTTGATAGCTGCTCCTTATTGCATATGTTGCACCATAGGATGGTCTATACTTATGCTATTCATATTTCATTTGATGATTGGTATTGATCATATTGTCTAGCCTACTATATATTTGTGGCTCCAATTGATAAGAAATGGCATTATGAGAAAGGATCTCAGTCTCACTTTCTTCGTTGCTCCAACTACATTCTTACGTTCATACTGTTCCCTTTGTAGGAACTACAGATGATCATGACTTGAGACTTAATTTTTACAATGGCAAAGTGTAGTTGTTGTCTTAAGCTTATACATGATCTCTTAAGCTTAAACAACTAGATATTTGTGCATATTTCATCTGAATGAATGATTTACACGGCATGGAAACACTGTAGCTACACCTATACCTTGTTTCCTGCCTTGTATATACTTGATGAGATCATGGCTATTGCATGGCTCTTCATCTATTATTTGATTGTCTCATACGTGGATCTGCAATGTTTATGATAAACAAAGGCAAATATGACCCACTTCTTGTCACTCCTGAGACAAGAACAGAAAAATCTCCCTTCATAATGGCAAAAGGAATTGATGAGAGTTGAGTTCCATCTGCACACATTATCGACTTGATTATCTTGTTTTGATCATTGTTGTTTTGTGCAATTTCTACTGTAGCAATAATGTCAGATGCTCTTATACATTGGATGTTTGTTTTTTATGAGTTCAGGTCACTTTAATACTTGCATTTCATCATGACTTGAACTGTAAATATCGGATTGATATTGTACTCCTTCAATTTAATTGATTTGATTGAGCAATATGATGTATCTGCAATCTATCCCCTATGAGAGTTGGGGGTAGTACACTGGTCTCAACCCTTGTGGGAGCCCATTTTATACCGTGTGCTGAAATGTATTCAATCAGCTACATGACTTATCCTATACTTGTACATGAAACAAACAAATTAGATAAAACAATGAAGTTCAATGATTGTTTCATTTCAATATCTTCTGTATGTGAATGATGTATTTCTAATAAAGTGCATTATAAGCAACGTATTATGCCTCTTCTGATAGACACATTGAGAACTCATAATTGGAGCTCTAACATGACCTTTCCCAATTTTTATAGATTCTTATTGAAGATCAGGAGCAAGGACAAAAGGCATCCTCAGAGATCAAAGACACTACAAGGCAATATGGATATGACTTTCTCTCCTCTATCTTTAGATGCATAGTATCTTTCTTATATTTGTATTTGTCCAGCTATTCCCACGGCTTGTGTGGGACATTTGATCTATTAATCTTTCATTCAATTCAATATTTATTTCTTTTATGTACTTCATTTGTAAAACAAATAAACTTATCTCTTATGCACCTTTCTGCAATTGAATGATGATCTAAAATTTCTTTCTTTGTTTGAACAACTTAACTACAATATCACTGAAACACAATCAACTATGCAAATAACTTATAACAAAAAATGTTAAGACCTTCACTCTAAAAATAAATTTGCTGTACCAGCTCTACCAATTTGAGCTGCAAGTGAGAAATGGGAACAATTACTTGTTGCCGAAGGAATTTCTGTTGTATACAGATCATCAATCTTTGCAATATTTGAATAGTCAAGGTAAGTTGAATCAAAGGCATATGAGATGGGTAGAGTTCATGCAGAGTTATACATTTGTATTGAAAAATAGGAGTGGGAAATCAAACAAAGTTGGTGATGCATTGAGTAGGAGAAGGAACTTTCTGATAGAGATGAGAGTTGAAGTGATAGGATTTGATGAATTGAAGAACATGTATGAGGGAGACATTGACCTTGCAGAACCTTGGAAAACATGTAAGGAACTTGTTGTGACAGATAGGAGTAAGCAGTTGGATTATTTCATTTAGGAAGATATGTTGTTCAAGGGAAATCAACTATGCATACCTAGAAGTTCAATGAGAGACAATTTGATCAAGGAGAAAGACATCAACAGATTGGTAGGACATTTTGGCATTGACAAGATAGTGGCTTTGGTGAGTGAAAATTACTTTTGGCCTCAGATACATAAGGATGTTAGAAAATTTGTTTAGAGTTTTAGTGTTTGTCAAGTTGCGAAAGGGAGTAGTCAGAATACTAGATTGTATAAACCTTTGATAGTACTAGATACATTGGGTATATCACCTATTTTCAACATCACAGACCTATATCAGTATCATGAAGCAGAGTTCAGTAACACCATTGAAGAAGACTTGAAGAAGCAATTACCAAAACAAGCACCAAAACAGATTGAAGACATTTTAGATAACAAAGTTGGATGCAGCACCAGAGGAAGACAATACAAAGAATAGCTCATGAAGTGGAAAGGCAGACCGGAAGAAGATTCATCATGGATTTCTCAAGCTTAGGTGGACCATCTTGGTTTTCATCTAGTCGTGCAAAGCGAGGGACTCACTTTTTCAATAAACTTGGATGTCTGATGCAGGAGCATCCCTAGTTCAAGAGTAATCTTGCATCAACCAAAAACATTTGCATTTCAATTTGCTTGTAGTTTAGTTTGTTTCTTTCCATTTTCCAATCCAGTTCAAGCAGTTCAGTTAGAAGCAATTTTTGTATTTTAGTCTGCACTCTACTGCAGTTGCATTTCAAATCTTGTAGAGCTGGACTTAGCATCTAGATTCATCCATGCACAACATATCTAAATCTCAAAATATTTGGTTAAGGTACTAGAAAGTTATTGCTATTAGAATACTGACTATTTTTTTAGAATAGAGCATCCTGACGGTCTCAGACAGTCAGCTAAAGGAGAAGACCTGCATAGCATTTCACAACCTTTAAAGCCTCATGACACATCACTCAATGTTGTTTGGTTCGTGGCTATCCTTCCCCAAGATCTGCACATCATTCCATTCATTTGTGGAGGATTTCTACTCATTTAGGTCCGACCTATCAGTGTACACATGTTATAGCTCTTCTTTGGAGTTTGTGATCTTCCTTAGCTGACACGGAGGAATCTATTATTCTAGAGATGATATATAATGATGTAATAGATCCTTATGAAAGTAGATCATGATAAGAGAGATAGTTGATAGTTTAGATTTTGTACGAAAGAGCTTCAAAGCTATATCTTGTGTATATTCTGATATTCTATAGACCGGCCTTTGAGCCCTAGTTGTAAGCCCGCATGTTGCCGACTGATCTATATTTGAATTCTATGGTATACTAAATGATTGAATCTACATTTTCTTCAGATCTTTGAGTTGTTTCCGTTGTGTTTACTCTTGTTGCATGGTTTGGATAGTTCATTCTGTGAACTCTCCTACCATGACTATACTAGATTTTGACCTATGGTTTGGAAGTTATGAATGACAGAAGTTTGACTTGGCAGAATACAGTCATTTCCTATATAGTGCATGTGTATAAGAGGGTCCACATTTCTCCATGGTTTGTATTTTGGATTTGTAGTTTTAAGGAGATGTTGACAGATGTCAATAGAGTGTGAATTCCAATTGGCATAACATTTTGAGGTACACGTGTCTGAATATGGGTATACAGTTGAAGGATTTTTGTATTAGGTCTTCTATAGAGCTGACCTAATAGTTGTGAAGATATGTGGAGATTAAATAAACATTGTAGAGCTAAGTGGATGCTATTTTAGGTCCATGGTGACCTATTTCAAATTTTTTTAAGGTCTTGATCTTGGCATGAAGCATGTGTGGAAAGTCTTGAGCTAATAAGTCACATATTGTATATTTTTCATGTTATATCCAATTAGGCCAACCTAATTGATGTGGATATATATGATAGATCCTTTTCAGTGTTTTGAAGTAGTAACATATATGGATGTATGCAAATTATATCAAAGTTGTGTGAACTTATGTTATGAATGTTGAGGAAAAGATTAGAGTAATGTGATAGCAGAGGAAAGCATATTGTAAGATCAGAATCAGATGAAGTTTGTAAAGTCAATTTAGTGAGCTTCATTGGAATTGTATCCCATGCATATGTTAGATGCAATTGTAATAGTTCAATCTAGGGAGTGAGCCACAACTCTTCTTTTATCTTTTTTCTCAGTGGATAGTGAGTGCACCTATAGTGAGCACTTTTGTAAATATACTATAACCAGTTATAATATATTATGAGCTAATCCTTACTGTGGTTTTTCCCATTTTGGGTTTTCCACGTAAAAATCCTAGTGTTAATATGTTATGTGTGGTTGTCTCATGCTTTATGTTTTATTTCATTTACTGCAAATGATTCTACTAAATGGATTGGGTATTTAATGTTTATATGGTTTACAAGAATATTGATTCACCACCTCCTCTCAGTATTTTGGGTGTTCAACAATTGGTATCAAAGTCTAGTCCTTTGGAAGAAGCTTAACCTATCGAGAAAGATCTTGGAAATTGAACACATGGCTGCTAGAAGACTACTTATTTTTTTGGAAGAGATTCCTACTATTAAATTCATTGAAGAAGATTGTATGCTTGACAAAGTGGGAGAACTCAATGATGCTCTTGAAGATCTTGAAAGAACTGAAGGTGAAAATAAAGATCTGAAAGTAAATGTCAAGGAAGAAAATGAATGCATTAGAAAATTGAAAGAGCAAATCAAGAAGTTTAGAGAGAGGCATAAGGAAATCAGTGAACAATTGGAGCAAGAAAATGAAACCATCAATGGTCTAAAGGTGCAAGTTGAAGAAAAGAAAAGAATTAAGGAATATCTTAATGCAATGGTGAAAAGCAAATATGAAGAATGTACAAGGCTTGAGCAAGAGGTTGTGATCTAAAATCAAATATGGAGAAAGAAAAAAGTCATCAAGAAAAATTCAAGATGAGTACCACAAAGCTTGATGAAATGATTGCAAATTAGAAAGGCCCTAAAGGTAAAGAAGGTTTAGGATTTGAAATGGGTGAAAGTTCAAATGCTGAAAATAAGAAGAACAATGGCAAGCAGATCTAGAATCAAAGGAATGAAGCCAGAAGACCACCGGTAAGACAACCAAATGCACAAAGTTACCCATCCTTTAATGGTTTTTGTCACTCTTGTAATAAATTTGGTCAAAAAGAAATAGAATGTAGAAGCAGAATGAATCAGAATGTACCACATTTTTCTAGTCAATGTTTATATGCAAGAAATTTGTTCATAAAGCTAGTGAATGCAGAAGTCAAATGATGAATGACTATAACAGTGATAGAATGGTTAAATCTTTTAAAGGATATTGTTATACATGTTATGGATTTGGAGATAAAGCTAACCAATGTAGATCTAGAATGAATGGAAATAATATTGGTTAGAAGAATGTTATATGCTACATTCACAATAAGCTTGGCCACATCTCCAAGTTTTGTAGAAGAAGAAATGTGACGAAAGATAATTCAGTTGAGAGGAATGAACCAGTACAAAAGATTTATCTAACAGAAAAAAAGGAGATAGAAAAGATCTAGAAAGAGAAGGAAGAAACATAGGTTAAGGATGTATCTATACCTGCATCTAATGCAAAAGTTTCCTCCAGAAACTAAGTTGAGAGCTTTGACTCAGGGGGAGATTTAATGAAAATCTTTTCCCCTGTCAAAGAAAATGGTGTTGACACCTCAACATGAAGATAATAGATGTAGATCAACAAACTTGATCTATTAGTGAAAATTATGGAAGAAAATATGATAGTGTGGTAATTTGTGAAGCATTTGAAGCTGACTATGGATGCAGAGAAGGAATTACCATCTTTATTATTTGAAGAATTTAATATGAAATTAGGTTAGATCTAAAAGGTTATAAAGTGATTACACTCAACAAAATTCATTCATAAAAGCATTCGAGAAGAAGTAGAGTATTGTTGATGGTGATGTTAGTCACACACAAACATGAAATAAAAGTTACACAACAACCTTTATTTATCTTGAAAGATACAATGAATTCAAAAAATTCATGATCCCAAGTCTTCATTGATTAGTTCATAATCTACTGACATTACTCAGTGGTTGATGTGTGCTGTTGTTTTCCATTTCAAGGGTCCTTACGTTGATCAGTAGATTCTATTTTCAGCAAATATGTTGTACAAAAAGGTCACTCTACACAGTGTATTTCTTCAAATAATGTGTCTATAGGTTGATATTTGCATGATGTCTACCATTACTTGTGATTGTTTGCATGATATTTTCAACACTACATGCATTTAGCTCAAATATGCTAATGATATTCAGTTATCTACGAGATGTCAGCATATTTCTTTGTTCTGCTTATTATTTATCATGATTTGCAGTTATGGAATTGATTCACTGAAATTAAGAAAAATAAATGACAAAGACAGGGTTTAGAGAATGAGATTACCAAAATTACGTGACTAAGATCACTGATCCACATACATGTTCTGATACAACAATGAAGAGAAGAAAACTAGAATCATACTTCACCAAGACATTCCACAAATCCGCATGGTCCAGTACAAATCTTCAAAGGAAAAGTTGACAACAACATGCAGTAATATGAAAGCGCTTCTATTGAACACAGCATTCACCATTACATATCCAAAAATCAACTTGAAGATTACGTAGAGTTTACAATTAGGATGTAATCTGAAGCTTCATCTCTATTCAGTATGCTTTAGAACAAGTACATTTACAGTGATCTAAAGAAAGAACCTTGACATTTCAATAGTTCAGTCCTCATTAGTCTCAGTAATCCGATCTCCTACATGAAATTGTTTAGGTCAAATTTTTTATTGATTGACCTCCTTTCTTACACAATAAAGGGGCTCAATATATAGCTCTGAGTATCCCCAATATGGTGCCAAAAAACCCTAATTAATCAACGACCTGCATCCATCAAGTGCAACATCCATCGGTGGAAAGCAAATCCCACCAAAAATTGAGTAGCATGCCCATACTGGGCATAAGGACGCCTATTGGAAACCCCAACAGCTCAAAATAATTGTTGCTCCATTTTAATAATATTTCTTTCCACCTACAATTTCCTCTGCATTGAAAGCTTTTACTCCTCCTGCTTCATTCATAATCTCTTGTGATGTCATCACCATTAAAGCTCCGTCTTTATATCCACCTGCATGCCTGTAAATAGTCAAGAATTAAGCACCATCATTTAATAAACCAGTAGGAAGATACAAATTACATTAAATCAGGTTGAATGTGCAAACACAGATATCAGGTTATGAATCCATGAAAATCATAGATTTAAATGCATATACAATGTCAAAAATGGTTGGCTCAACCATCGCTGACCAAAAACATGCATTGGGCTCTAAAACAGCCTCAAAAATCCTATCGCTTTGCTTTCCTGCCTTTTTCGTTGTATATCACATGCTCAATCCCTTTGTATATTGGCTTGCATATTATGAACATACAAGTATTAAATCATAGAACAAATTAACCATATTTAAATTTCCCTTCGAATCTGGCTTGCACTTTTAACTTGCATCTTTCACTTGTATACCGCAATGTATATTGCAAACATACAAGCGCAGCAAACATACAAAGAATTTTCAATATTTAAATTTCCATTCACATCCGGTCTTTGTATGTATCACATTACATATCGGCTTGATACATACAAGCGCCCTTATATGTCACTTTTGAACTCCAACCCCTTCATTAACCATTGTTTACTTACCTGTCAGATCCGCAATGTATAAAGTGCAATGTATCTTCCAATATTCATTTGGGTGTGATACATGTTTTATACCGAATTTTAATTCCCTTTGAATTTCTGCTTGTATGTATCAAGCAATGTATGTTTTGAAACATACATACAAAGCATGGAATGTACAAGCATTTAACTCCTTTTCATAACGACTTCAGATCCACGGCTTATATGTAACCAATGCATCTCAGCTTTGTATGCAAGATATATACAAAGCACAAACATACAACGACCTCACCATACTTAACTTTCTTCTTAGGTCTGCGACTTGCATGTGGGCCTTGCATCTTGCAATGTATGTTTTGCTTGTATGTATAAACATACAAACATCAAATATACAACTAGCGGACTTAACCAAACATTCACTTCAACTTTTAACTGTGTCGGGTCCACCTTGTATATAATGCAATGTATATTGGATATACATTAAGTTAAGATACATTGCATTATCCCGATTTTAATCTATTTTGAGTTCTGGTGCTTGTATGTATCTTAAAATGTATGTTTCCGAAGCATACATACAAGCGCACAAAGCATGCAACGATTATGCCAACTTTAATAAATCTTCGATTCCACGCTATGCATAGTCCGTAATGCATATTGGCTTGTATGTCACCGAAACATACAAGCCCACATATATACAATGATTTAACCTCATTTCATGATCCTTTTGGGTCCGCGGCCTGCATGTACAAATAAAACATTAGCAAATGCATACAAGTATAAAAGCATACAAACAACTTTGTATATGCAACCCGATGACTTAGAAAACTCGACAACCCATTTTTACAACTAACACAAGGACCCGATATACAAAGGACTTTGTATATGGGTGACCTTGTATGTTCCAACTTGATATACAAAGGACCTTGTATATGCAACATACAAACTTGATTGTACATTTTACCAAAATACTCATAACTTGCAAAATATAGGGAACTTTAAGATGGTTCAAAAAGCAACCCCTATTCATTTTTGACAAGGAATTCACCCATATTATACTCTGGCACTTAATGTAATTTTTCATTGTTTTCAACAAGGTTTGTACCTTTTCACTTCCTTTTCCCTTTACCACCAAGCAAAACAACACACACACAAGCAAAAGCAACAGCCACAGCAGACGTCCTCATTTTGCTAAGGAGTAAAATGGGGCATGTTGTGTGTTAGGTCTCAAAAATGCAAGTTACTAATCCTAAGAGGATGCCAGGCTCTATATTTGGATTTGCAACGTTTTTGAACTAACTTGACGAAATCAACCTTCAAGGTTTGATGATTTCCTACACTTTAGGTCCTGCTACACCTAGGTGGGTGAACCTTGAAATATTAAAGCAGTCTGAGTGTGGATGAATGGACTAACTAGGTCTATCTACAATGGCATAGGATATAAGATAGATGACAAAGCTGACTAATTAATTCTATGTGTAATGTTTAATAAGTGATTGGCAGAAATTGTATAAGCAATATCAAAAAAGATTTTAATTAATGAGTTGAATGAGACCAGTGCCTTGTTGGGTAATAGAGTCAATTTGAAGGACTAAGAACAGTAGTTTCTAAATGGTAATAATTCTAGATATTTGGCACAGTTCTGGTTTATAGCTTGTATAAACGTGCAAGTAAATGACTGACAGACTCTTCTTGATAATCCAACCAAATAAAATCAGATATCTTATAATTCACCAGAAGGTATTTTAATCCTTACTTGAAGGAACCAAATGAAATGAAAAGACAAGATTAACAGATAATATTTTACTGGAGACAGTGTGTCAATCCTAATTATATGGCTCTACTTAGTAATCCCAACTTACTACTTCCAGGCTACTGTGAATGAATCAGAAGGGTTTAATTCCTTAGGATGGACACCAACCGAATTAATCACACAGATACAGCGAATGTGTATTGACAGATTAAATATATACTTGATATCTTAATCTGAATAACAGGGAAATGCAGAAATGGAGACAGCCACACAATTGAATAATTTCAACAAATAACTGATACCAAAGTAGAGATACTGAATCAGAGAACTTCAAATTTCTTCCTCAAAATAAAATATGCAACACGGTCATTTTGGAATATTATGTATATGTATATATGAATACTTCTACTGCTGATGACTTTTCAGCATAGATTGTTTGAACTTATATAGATATTTTCATGAAGAGATACAACTCTTCAATAAGTCTCTTGGGATTTTAACAAACAATAATTACATAATCTTAATTAGGCTCTGTTTAGCCATAAATAGACTTTTGTTAGATGATCCAAGTACTCCTGCGCACGGTGAGAATCAGTAAGCTCGACTGCACTCCTGGTGATTATATCGAGGGTGACCATTTCCTCCAGTTGCTTGCAAACTTCTGTAGATACAGAGGCTTTATCTTTTAGAGCTCCTGTGGCTTTGTGTAATATAACTTGACAATCAATAGTCCACTCTTCTTTGCTCTTTACCTCTCCATTATCTTTGAATATCCTGGGCACCCCTGCGTCTGATGCATCAGTCCCTTCCTTAGCATCAGCTTTGAGTTTATCATAATAATTCTGATGCCTTTTGAG
Organism: Cunninghamia lanceolata; assembly: GCA_027924645.1. Taxonomy (NCBI): domain Eukaryota; kingdom Viridiplantae; phylum Streptophyta; class Pinopsida; order Cupressales; family Cupressaceae; genus Cunninghamia; species Cunninghamia lanceolata. Next base: position 2,185,400 of record BSBN01001326.1, read on the forward strand.
CAATGCTCTTGCATCAGAGATATCTGTTCTATCAGTGGTATCTCTGTTTTGCAACTCGATCACCTTTTCTTGTATCCTCTGATCAAGCCTCTCATGTTCTTTGACTGCTTTATAATTTTCCGAGTAGTTATCCCAAAACTGGTTTAACCACCGTACCATGTTTGCATACCTGCTCTGCAGTATTGTAACAAATGCATCTATTTGAATTTGTTTGGCTTGATCATGGGATATCTCTTGACTACTTTGTGAGCTCTCACCTTGAGTTATTCTCTTCGTAGATTGCCCAAAGGTGCTCTTAACAGTGTCCTTCAAGTAGTCATTCTCCTTTGTTAATCTTTCACAATTCAGCTTATAAGCATCCCTTTCCTTGATTAACATCTGAGCTTGTGCTTTATTCAATTTTGCAACATTGATACCAATGTCTGCAGTAATTATGGGGTCAGTCTCACCTGCTCTAAAAGTCATTACATGGCCAAAAGTTTTTTCAGTGTCTATGATGGCCGTCTTCTTATGGGGAGGATACAATGCCCATATCATTAAAGAATTTTCATCATTATTGTATCTCGTTCCCATATAGACTTCATTAACTCCTTCTGGAGTAAGCTTATACTTATCATCAGCATTATTCAAAAAACTATCAAAAACCAGAGCAGAATTTAAATCCAAGCCGGGAAAAATCATAACCCCTGCATCTTTAAGCAGCTGTCTGCCTCTGCTTGGTGTCATGTTCTGCATTTCCTTGTCCACTGTCTCCTTTAACATCTCTAATAACTGTTTTTCATTGTCAGCAGAAACATTATCTACTGACTCTCTAATTTCCTTTCCCTTGTATTTATACAGGAATGATTTAAATTCCTTCGAATGAATGAATGTATCATCTGACACAAAAGAATCATAAGCTTTTTGGCGTGGATCTTCGTCAGCAGACCCCTCCTCATCATGTATCACAACTAGAGGCTGATATTGTTGCATTTTTCTTTTAGACATTTCTATTGTCTTATCTTGTGGCTGTTCAGTCAATTCTTCCTCTTCAGAGGATACCACTTCAACTTCTGCCAACTGCTTTTTCTTTTCATTCAAATCTCTGTTATATTTCTCCACCACCAAGTCAACTTCAGCCTCTTCCAAATTTCTAATGACATCATCATGTGGATAGTGTATGTGCATGTATCCACTGAGATTTTGTTTTCTTCTTGCATAGTCAATGAAACCCTCAGGGTCAAACCCTTTCCTCACCTCAGCAGTCACCATGTTATAATGCATTAGTTTATCCAAAATGAGACTGTATCCTTCTTTTGAAACCACAGTAAAATCTCCAAAACACAAAGTACTAGGCATGAATGATTGTTTATCATGCGAACTTAGATGCATGACATTGGAACAATGCATTTGCCTAATTATTTCCAGATATGCAATCCTGTCAGGGACAGTTTTAGGCAATATAAATGGAGCATCCTCAAAACCATATACTCTGATCATAGTGGCATCCTCAAAACAATACCAGTCTCCCCAATTATGAGTGACAGCAGGGGGGCCACCAAAATCTTTTGGTCTGAGGAATCTTTTTATTTCATCTGAAATTGAATATTCACAGGGGTGGTTGAAATACCTATACAGCACTTTAACACAATGCTCTTCAAATTGAGCATAGCTGGAGTTAGCATACCTGCTATCCCAGATTCTGGTCCACATTTGTACAGGTATCTTCTCCCCTTTCTTACCTGCAGCAACAACTTGAAGCTCATTTGGCCACAATCCTACTTCCTGGCCGTAGTATAAGACCATATGCATGAGCATCGAGTAATGCTCAAAAGAGCATGCTGGAGCATTGTTTTTCATTGCAGATAGACCAGAGTCTATTCTAGTAGCAACATAGGAGGCATAATCAAACTGTCTGGCATTGTGACATTGAATATCGGAGGTTATGACCATTAGAGGAATAGCCATGAACTCAGGGACCTCTGAGCCAAGGACTTGGCCTACAGAATAGTAAGTATATTGAATGTATGGTTCAAAAATGGATACATGAAAGGGAGGGCCATCATTCTCAGTCAAGGGTATCACTTCTCCTTCAATCCTGGGTCTATGAATGGGTAACCTCCATCCATTGTAGGTTGTATCCATTCTCCAGTATTCTTTATCCAAATCCTCATAAACAACAAGGACAGTGCACAAATCATCCAAATCATACACCTCACAAATAGCATTTTTTGATAGGTGTACAATTGGTTCTCCCTGAGGGTTGCATATAGCTTTCAGGCCTGAATTGTAATGCCTGGCTAACAGTTGCAGGAGTTCTACATTCAAGAATACATTAGGTACAACCAGTTTGCCTAAATTCATGTGCCATGGGTTTGACACAGGGGCATTTCTAAATCTTCTATTGTAGTGAAACCTGAAGAGTTCATATCCCCTAATTGGGGTCCAAATATCTCCCAGGCGCTTATGTTTGTCTTCCAATTTTTCTACTTCTGCCCTGAGTTGGGCAGACCTCCTGGCCTTGGGAGCTGACCCAGGCAACTGATCAATCAAGTCCTGATTTAGTTTCCTGTCTTTCACTTTTTCTTCAGGGGTTTGATCAGTTTTTTGCTTCTTTGGTTTACTGGCTTCCCCTTGTGATTTTCTTCCTTTTCCTTTCCCCGAGGTTTCCATTTTTGAAAAATTTGGCAGGAAATTCAAATACAGGTAATATAGTGGTTTGTGTATGTGTACCTGTCGCTCGATGGCTGGAATTGGAAGCCTTTGCTTTTGCCCTGAGAATTCTTCTGTATTCTGCTCTCGGACGGTTTTTTGCAATTATAATGATCGTATGAACTTTGTAGCCGTTTTGTATTAATTATCTGATCAATTCAATGTTCATCGCTGTGAAGTGTCACATCGCCATAACTCTTCCTATCGGCGTGCTTTTTGAAATGTCTGGACGACCTCAACCCTTTTTTATGGCGCGGACGGTCAATCGGCGTGACCCCTCAATTGTATCCCCGATGCCATGTAGTATCATATTTTAAGTGGGTGTGACCATCGGCATGATTTCCTTCATCGCCAAGGGTTTTAGATCTCTCCGCGATATGGCAAGTCCCACCGATATACTTTGCTTATCGGGAAGATTGAGACCATCGGGATACTAAAATTATGTCTTCCCGATCTTTATTGTCTTACCGATAGTCTGTTTATGTATGAACTTTTATCTTTATCGGAATGACATTCTCTATCGGGATAGCTTTCTCAAGATATCCCGATCCAAATCATCTCCCCGATGCCCTTTATCACATCCTTCATCGGGCAAGGCTTAGTGAAGTGTCACCGATATCTTTTGATCGCCGTGACTTATGAATCGGCAAGACTTGCTTCTTTTGTTCCGATATGTCAAGCTATCCCGATGAAGATGCATCGCTGTGAGTCTTGCCGATAACTTTCTTATCGCCAGGACTTTTGATCGTCGGAGACTTACTTGTTTTCTATTCTGATGGTTCATTTCTCACCGATGACCATTGCTTTGTTACCCTCGCGTGCTGTTCGGTGAAACTCTTGCCGAAAGTGCTTCATCGGTATGATATATACCGTCGGGGCAACTTCTAAAAGATCATCCGATAGATATTTGTCATACCGATCGGCATGACCACTTGCCTTTCTTGCCGATGTAAAGTCATCGGTGTTGCTTACTCCATCGGTGAGCTCCATGATTCTTCTTCCGATCTCTATTTTCACGCCGATGGTTGTTTTCAAACAATTCCTTGTGTATCGGTGTAAGCCACACGACCTCATGCCGATGGATTGATTTTGATGATTTTTGACACTGTTCATCCCTAGACATTTTATGAGATACAAAAAATTTTATATTGTGGTCCTTTTGGGATATTCCTTAGGGTTTATTTAAATATGATGGAGTAAGGGAATAGTAAAATTTTGAAAATTTTACTGTGCTAACAGTGGCTCTGTCTGGGATGAATACTCCCTGGGAGTATACAAGGGTCCAGATCTCCTGGGGAAGTAGACCACATCTTTTATTATTTTGGGGTGAGGTTTTATGGAACTGGAAAAAGGAAAGGAACAAATGATGGGGAGTGGGAATGATTCCTAGACTACTGTGCATGGAATAAAATATTTTTGAGAATTATTTGAATGTTGTCCATGCACTGGCAACATTCAATTCTCTTTGTACATGTTTATGAAAAGAACTGCTTCAAGTATTGCCCATGTACTGGCAATTCCTGCTCCTCTCCTGACATATTCTGTACATAGTAAGAATCATCACCTCCCTTGCCAGTGATAACAAAAGGACCCAACCACAGGGCTTCAAATTTTCCATGTTTTCCCTTGTCTTGACATCTTGCATTCCACATTAGTACTAGATCATTTATTTCAAACTTTCTTTCTTTGGCCTTTTTGTCAAAGAGATATTTTACCTGTGACTGTAATTTAATATTCTATTTCTGAGCCATTCTTCTTGTTTCATCAAGCTCTGCCAATTGTTCCAACCTTTCCTCCATTGGTTCAGGGATATTCAAGTCTTCCTGGAGAATGAATTTGTATACTGGTATAAGATTTTCTAATGGTAATCTTGCTTGGGTTCCATATACCAATTCATAAGGGGATCTCCCAACTGCCCTTTTTATAGTAATCCTGTCAGCCCATACTGCCATTCTTAATTTTGAATCCCAAGCCTTTTTATTTCTATCCAACATTCTTTTTATGATTTTCAACAGACTCTTATTACTTGATTCAGCTTGTCCATTGGCCTGTGGATGGTAAGGAGCAGCATAAGAAACAGTGATACCATGTGTGCTGCAAAAACCTTTGAATTCATCAGATCTAAAGCACATCCCATTATCAGTAATCAGTCTTACAGGAGTACCAAATCTGCATATAATGTTATCCATTAGAAAATTTATCACAACTTTACTAGTAGCCTGTCTGGTTGGGATTGCTTCCACCCATTTTGTAAAGTAATCAGTAGCTACTAAAATCCATCGGTGCCCCCCACTTGATTTCTCTGAAATTTCACCTATAAAATCAATACCCCACTGATAAAATGGAGCCTCAACTTGCATAGGTTTTAAAGGTAGTGCTCCATGATACTTTAACTTCCCTGAGAACTTTTGGCATGCTTCACATTTTCTAGTGTACTGGTATGAATCGTTAAAGACTTTAGGCCAATAGTACCCTGCCCTCAAAATTTTGTGGGCTGTAGTTTTTGCTGAGAAATGTCCTCCGCACATGCCTTCATGCAATTCCTTCATAATATGTTTTGATTGATATTCATCCAAACATAATAGTAGAACCCCATCTCTATTTTTCCAATAGAGATCTCCACCAATGAGTACATATTTTGAAGCTTGTAGTTTGAGTGTCCTTCTTTTGTTATCATCATATCCTTCAGGACTCTTCATATATGTTAGATAATATACTATATCAGTATACCATGGAGTATGTTCAATACTGGTACTTGCATCAATATTACATATATGGGAAGCTTCTAGATTATTTTCAGTCATCAATTTGGCAAGACCCTGTCCTCTTACTAATTTAGTGATTTGGATTTCAATGTTGAATTCCTGAATCCTATTGATCCACCTACATCTCCTACCCATGACCTCAGTTTGAATCAGTACATCCTTGACTGCAGCATTAGGAACATATGCTATGATTTTAGCCCCTACCAAATATGGTCTAAAGTTTTTTACTGCTTTTACCAATGCATATGCCTGTTTTTCAATAATGTCATACTTCAACTCTGCATTCTGAAGGGACTTGCTAAAGAAAGAGATTGGCTGTTCATATCCATCATTGTTTTTCTGCAACAACACTGCTGCCACTGTATGATAGGAAGCAAATGAAAAAAGTTGGAAAGGTTTGCCGAAGTCAGGGGATATTAAGACTGGAGCTTGTTTGATGGCCTCCTTAATGTTACCAAATGCTTCCATTGCTTCTGTTGTCCATTTCATATCTGAGTTCTTCTTCAGCATTCTTGATATAGGACAAACAATCTCTGCGAAATTTGGTATAAATCTTCTGACAAAATTTATCTGACCAAAAAATGATTGTATAGCTTTTACATTTTTTGGAATAGGGACCTGATCAATTGCCTCCACCCTTTCAGGATCTATTTTAACTCCTTCCTTCGAGACTATATGGCCAAGCAATTTTCCTTCTGTTACTGCAAATTGGCATTTTTTAGGGTTCAATGATATTCCATATTCTAGGGCTTTGACAAATATCTGTTCTAGATGTGTGCAATGATCTTCAGCCTTTTTTGAATATGTTGTTAAATCGTCTTGATAGACTATCATAATCTTATTGATCAATTCAGCAAAAGCTACATCCATCGCTCTTTGAAATGTTGCCCCAGCATTAGTTAATCCAAATGGCATTCTCAAGTATACATATGTTCCCCACGGAGTGGTGAATGCGGTCTTGAATTGTTCAGACTCCTTAACCTTTACCTGATTGTAGCCGGAGAAACCATCCATCATGGATAGTAATTCACATCCAGTAACTTTCTGTAATATCGCCTCCATATTGGGAAGAGGATAATTATCTTTGAGAGAAGATTTATTCAGGTTTCTGAAATCCACACACAGTCTAATGTCACCATTCTTTTTCCTGATAGGTACTAAATTTGAGACCCAGGAAGAATGTCTAATAGGCTTGATTATAGCTCCATCCCTTAACTTTGTAAGTTCCTCCAGCATTTTAGGAGCCAATGTAGGATTAATCGGCCTTTGTTTCTGTCTGAATGGTTTTGCATCTGGTTTGAGTGGTATCTCATGTTGAAATAGATCCTCTCTATATGCCTTTAAGTCATCATATGACCAAGCAAACACATGCCTATACTTCCTAAGTTTGATAATTCTACTTCTGATCTTCTGGTCAAGATTCCTCCCAATATATACATTTTTTGGGGTTGTCTGAGTCCCCAAGTTCACTTCCTCAAGATTCTCAGGTATCACTGGTGTTTCTTTCTTCTTGTATCTATCATGCCCATCAAATGCTTTTTCTAATGCAATAAGCCCTTTGGGTATCTTATTCGTCTTCAGTTGAACCACTTCTTGGCCAAATAGGGTTTCTTTCCCATCGTGTTCCTCCACGAATGCACTGAAATCAATTTCTTGATTTTCATAATAATCAGCACAATGTAAGAAATTGATTATATCAGCATCGCTGTCAAACACCTGCCAGTTCTGTATATTATCAGGGATGGTAGGTCTAGTTTTAAATTCTACTTCTGTGATCCCTCCTAATGTTAGATCATCTCTCTTTAATGCAATGTTTGCTAAAAAATCTGCCATGATGTTTTTAGACCTATCAACCCAGCTGATTGAAAAAGCATCAAATAATTCAACACTATCCCAAACTGCATTTCTGTACTGTCTTAATCTTTTATTCTTAGATAAATATTTTTCTCTTACTTGGGAGATGACCAATTCAGAATCACCATAGACAGCCAACTTTTTTATTTTGTATTTGGTGGCTATGTCTAAGCCAATGAGTAGGGCTTCATACTCAGCTACGTTATTGGTGCATTCAAATGTCAGTAAGAAAGAGTATTTGAATGTTTTACCTCCTGGTGAGATAAAAACTACTCCGGCCCCATTTCCTATCTTGCTGCATGCACCATCGAAATACATTTTCCACAAATCATTTTCTCTTTTCATAGATTCAGTGTGTATTGGGTCAGTGTTATGCAATTCTGGGGTAGTTTCTCCAACTTTGAAAACCCCTAAATCCGTGTCACAAAAGAAATTCACCTGATGCCGGTCCATTCTTTCTATAATATTGTCATACCTTGGTTCTCTGCACAACTTGATTTCCTTGTCACCTACTGGTATGGTGGCATACGATAGATCTAATTGAACATTGCCTCCTGCCATTGCAGCCCACTGCCTTGATAACAGCATTCCATAATACGGTGGGATATCAACCACAGTGATGTCAATGTTATATGTTGCCTCAGGATATGAAGCAAGTTTTATTTCTACATCTTTCATAATACCAACTACTGGAATAGATCTGTTATCCATTGCATAACATTGGCCATACGTAGTATCAACCCACATCCCTAATTCTTTCATCACTGCTATAGGCATGATATTCATAGCAGCACCTGAATCAATCATACAATTCCTGACTATTCTGTTCTTGATTACTAGTGTAGTATAGAATGGATCTACCTGTGAGGGATTTTTTGTAAGTGTGTCACCAAGGTATACCTCATGCATCTTAAAATTTTCTTGATGCACATTATTTGTTGTTTTTTCAAACCCTTTATGTTTTGGATTAGGTGTATCAGAAATCATCTTGACGACTGTACTCCTATATTTATCTATTTTCATCATCTCTAAGAGTGGGACCAATATCTTCACCTGAGACACTGCCTGTGCAATGTCAAAAGAAGGGGTTATGATATGGTCATTCTTTTCTGTTTTTGTATTCTCTTTTTCTATATTTTCTTTCATTTTATTTTTATCCCCCTTTTCTGGTTCTTTAGGTGATGATTTTGTATTATTCCCCTTGTTATTCTGGTCTTTTATGAATACACTCCCAGGAATTCCTTGCCCAGCATTTATTGTTCTATTCCTTAAGTTATAAGTGTTTCGAGCTTGAGCCACTGCAGCTACTGTGAGAGCTTCTTTTTCATCCTCAGTAGGTTTTCTCCATTGACCATATGGTTTATTGTCATAAATGTCTTCCTGGTCTGAGAATACTTGCTGTTCTCCCATGTTAACATGATATTTTTGGTTCCCTACATCATACTCATACCCTTCTTCCTCTGAAGAAGAATAATCTTCTGTTACCACACATGGTGTATCCTGCATCATATTAATGGTGTGATTATCTCTATTATAGTTATATAGCATTTCCTCTTGCTGTATTGATTTAGCTACCTCACAGTATTCAGGTGAATGTGGCAAGTTACATACAGAACACCAAGGTTTATTTTCTGCCATATGTGCCATGTTTCTCTTCAATGGATCAGGAGTATCCTTTCCATATGGCTGCTTTCTGTTGTTGTCAATAGGTCTTCCATCCTTCCAATTTGTATTGTAAGGCATATCATGTAACCTAGGTCTATCCTGCCTATGCTGACCCTCTGGTTTAATCTGTTGAGCATTTGGATTCTGAAGATTTCTATGATTTTCCCTTTTACTGACCATTCCTGCAGCTTTTCTATTATTTTCAATAGTTATGGCTATTTTCTGTGCTTCAACCAACGTTGCAGGACACCGGTTTCTGAGTTCATATCCTGTTTTGGGGTCAAATGCCTTCATATAGATACTCAGTGCTGCCTGGTCAGATAACTTGGCTCCATGTGGTACCTTATTATGTAACTTGGAAAACTTCAGGTTGAAATCAAATACTGATTCATTTTGATACTTCTGTATACTTATTAGTTCATGTAAGGCAAACTCAGGAGCGTATTGGTTACCATACTGATCCTTAAACTGGTTATGGAAATCAGTCATTGAATTGATTGATGCATCGGGCAAGCTATTAAACCAATCTCTGGCATCTTCAGTGAGGGACATCATAAATAACCTCATTCTAATGTCTTCCCAGTCCATACCTATATCCTGTACAAAAGCATTAAAACTTCTGATATGATCTTCTGCAGATACTGCATTGTTTCCAGTAAACTTGGGAACCATGTTTCTCCAAGTACTATCCATAGGATATGGATATAACTGATATCCAGTTAAATCAAATTGACTGCATATATTAGCAAGGTTTTGGGGAGGAAAATTGAGATGTGGTGGATTGGGATAGTAATTATATCCACCTGGTGGCTGATGATATGCATATTGTTGATGTTGGTTCATATGGGGATTTATGTGTTGATTTTGTGGCCTATAATATTGTTGACCAGGGGGTGGGTAATTATTTGCCACATGTAGGGATGCATTACTTATGGGAGGTGGTCTGGGGATTTGGGGAATAGTGTTCTGATGACTTCCAGAAGCATGTGAATTTTGAGCACTATTTGTATTTTGTTGTGTATTCCTTGAAATATTCCCTCTATGCGGGGGTACATATTTGGGGGGAGCTATTTTGGCTTTATTTCTCCTCTGTTGAATTTCTTGCTGCAATAACTCCTTCTCCTCTTGTATTTTGTACCTTTCGAGTTCTTTCCTGAGCATGAGTATTTCCTGTTTCTCATCACTCATGTCTTGATTATTTATTTCCTGATATTCTGGATTGTCATTTATTCCCTGATTTGACAATTCATATCCTATCTCTTCTCCCTGGTCAAACGAGACCTTGAAATCATGTTCAGCCTGGTTCCTATCAATATCCCTCATGACCTTTGCATCATGATCCCGCTGTTCTTGAGGAGTGGGTCTGTACCTTGCCAAAATATCATCAGTTGCTCCACTGAGGTTCTCGTTTGAATCATGTAGAGGTGTGAATTTATTGTGAATTGCAATATTTTGTTCTGAATCATTCTCCTGGATGTCTAGATTATTATCCTGGTGGGAATATTTTGGATTCACATTTCTTTTGGAAATGTTTCTAAGTGGTAGAGATGACTGCAGGTTTCTGCCTTCCATCTTGGATCTCCTACCATCCATTTGAAATTTTTGTTATGATTGTAACTAGAGTCGCCACCTATTGAATAGGAAAAGTTTATATTTTTATCTGTAAGGTTCTTTGTCACCAGCAGAGTTACCAAAAAGAAATTTTAAATGACTCTATGAAAGAAAGGATTAAATTCTAAGGTCTTTTTACTAGTTCCCCAGTAGAGTCGCCAATTTGTTAGGTCTCAAAAATGCAAGTTACTAATCCTAAGAGGATGCCAGGCTCTATATTTGGATTTGCAACATTTTTGAACTAACTTGACGAAATCAACCTTCAAGGTTTGATGATTTCCTACACTTTAGGTCCTGCTACACCTAGGTGGGTGAACCTTGAAATATTAAAGCAGTCTGAGTGTGGATGAATGGACTAACTAGGTCTATCTACAATGGCATAGGATATAAGATAGATGACAAAGCTGACTAATTAATTCTATGTGTAATGTTTAATAAGTGATTGGCAGAAATTGTATAAGCAATATCAAAAAAGATTTTAATTAATGAGTTGAATGAGACCAGTGCCTTGTTGGGTAACAGAGTCAATTTGAAGGACTAAGAACAGTAGTTTCTAAATGGTAATAATTCTAGATATTTGGCACAGTTCTGGTTTATAGCTTGTATAAACGTGCAAGTAAATGACTGACAGACTCTTCTTGATAATCCAACCAAATAAAATCAGATATCTTATAATTCACCAGAAGGTATTTTAATCCTTACTTGAAGGAACCAAATGAAATGAAAAGACAAGATTAACAGATAATATTTTACTGGAGACAGTGTGTCAATCCTAATTATATGGCTCTACTTAGTAATCCCAACTTACTACTTCCAGGCTACTGTGAATGAATCAGAAGGGTTTAATTCCTTAGGATGGACACCAACCGAATTAATCACACAGATACAGTGAATGTGTATTGACAGATTAAATATATACTTGATATCTTAATCTGAATAACAGGGAAATGCAGAAATGGAGACAGCCACACAATTGAATAATTTCAACAAATAACTGATACCAAAGTAGAGATACTGAATCAGAGAACTTCAAATTTCTTCCTCAAAATAAAATATGCAACACGGTCATTTTGGAATATTATGTATATGTATATATGAATACTTCTACTGCTGATGATTTTTCAGCATAGATTGTTTGAACTTATATAGATATTTTCATGAAGAGATACAACTCTTCAATAAGTCTCTTGGGATTTTAACAAACAATAATTACATAATCTTAATTAGGCTCTGTTTAGCCATAAATAGACTTTTGTTAGATGATCCAAGTACTCCTACGCACGGTGAGAATCAGTAAGCTCGACTGCACTCCTGGTGATTATATCGAGGGTGACCATTTCCTCCAGTTGCTTGCAAACTTCTGTAGATACAGAGGCTTTATCTTTTAGAGCTCCTGTGGCTTTGTGTAATATAACTTGACAATCAATAGTCCACTCTTCTTTGCTCTTTACCTCTCCATTATCTTTGAATATCCTGGGCACCCCTGCGTCTGATGCATCAGTCCCTTCCTTAGCATCAGCTTTGAGTTTATCATAATAATTCTGATGCCTTTTGAGCAATGCTCTTGCATCAGAGATATCTGTGCTATCAGTGGTATCTCTGTTTTGCAACTCGATCACCTTTTCTTGTATCCTCTGATCAAGCCTCTCATGTTCTTTGACTGCTTTATAATTTTCCGAGTAGTTATCCCAAAACTGGTTTAACCACCGTACCATGTTTGCATACCTGCTCTGCAGTATTGTAACAAATGCATCTATTTGAATTTGTTTGGCTTGATCATGGGATATCTCTTGACTACTTTGTGAGCTCTCACCTTGAGTTATTCTCTTCGTAGATTGCCCAAAGGTGCTCTTAACAGTGTCCTTCAAGTAGTCATTCTCCTTTGTTAATCTTTCACAATTCAGCTTATAAGCATCCCTTTCCTTGATTAACATCTGAGCTTGTGCTTTATTCAATTTTGCAACATTGATACCAATGTCTGCAGTAATTATGGGGTCAGTCTCACCTGCTCTAAAAGTCATTACATGGCCAAAAGTTTTTTCAGTGTCTATGATGGCCGTCTTCTTATGGGGAGGATACAATGCCCATATCATTAAAGAATTTTCATCATTATTGTATCTCGTTCCCATATAGACTTCATTAACTCCTTCTGGAGTAAGCTTATACTTATCATCAGCATTATTCAAAAAACTATCAAAAACCAGAGCAGAATTTAAATCCAAGCCGGGAAAAATCATAACCCCTGCATCTTTAAGCAGCTGTCTACCTCTGCTTGGTGTCATGTTCTGCATTTCCTTGTCCACTGTCTCCTTTAACATCTCTAATAACTGTTTTTCATTGTCAGCAGAAACATTATCTACTGACTCTCTAATTTCCTTTCCCTTGTATTTATACAGGAATGATTTAAATTCCTTCGAATGAATGAATGTATCATCTGACACAAAAGAATCATAAGCTTTTTGGCGTGGATCTTCATCAGCAGACCCCTCCTCATCATGTATCACAACTGGAGGCTGATATTGTTGCATTTTTCTTTTAGACATTTCTATTGTCTTATCTTGTGGCTGTTCAGTCAATTCTTCCTCTTCAGAGGATACCACTTCAACTTCTGCCAACTGCTTTTTCTTTTCATTCAAATCTCTGTTATATTTCTCCACCACCAAGTCAACTTCAGCCTCTTCCAAATTTCTAATGACATCATCATGTGGATAGTGTATGTGCATGTATCCACTGAGATTTTGTTTTCTTCTTGCATAGTCAATGAAACCCTCAGGGTCAAACCCTTTCCTCACCTCAGCAGTCACCATGTTATAATGCATTAGTTTATCCAAAATGAGACTGTATCCTTCTTTTGAAACCACAGTAAAATCTCCAAAACACAAAGTACTAGGCATGAATGATTGTTTATCATGCGAACTTAGATGCATGACATTGGAACAATGCATTTGCCTAATTATTTCCAGATATGCAATCCTGTCAGGGACAGTTTTAGGCAATATAAATGGAGCATCCTCAAAACCATATACTCTGATCATAGTGGCATCCTCAAAACAATACCAGTCTCCCCAATTATGAGTGACAGCAGGGGGGCCACCAAAATCTTTTGGTCTGAGGAATCTTTTTATTTCATCTGAAATTGAATATTCACAGGGGTGGTTGAAATACCTATACAGCACTTTAACACAATGCTCTTCAAATTAAGCATAGCTGGAGTTAGCATACCTGCTATCCCAGATTCTGGTCCACATTTGTACAGGTATCTTCTCCCCTTTCTTACCTGCAGCAACAACTTGAAGCTCATTTGGCCACAATCCTACTTCCTGGCCGTAGTATAAGACCATATGCATGAGCATCGAGTAATGCTCAAAAGAGCATGCTGGAGCATTGTTTTTCATTGCAGATAGACCGGAGTCTATTCTAGTAGCAACATAGGAGGCATAATCAAACTGTCTGGCATTGTGACATTGAATATCGGAGGTTATGACCATTAGAGGAATAGCCATGAACTCAGGGACCTCTGAGCCAAGGACTTGGCCTACAGAATAGTAAGTATATTGAATGTATGGTTCAAAAATGGATACATGAAAGGGAGGGCCATCATTCTCAGTCAAGGGTATCACTTCTCCTTCAATCCTGGGTCTATGAATGGGTAACCTCCATCCATTGTAGGTTGTATCCATTCTCCAGTATTCTTTATCCAAATCCTCATAAACAACAGGGACAGTGCACAAATCATCCAAATCATACACCTCACAAATAGCATTTTTTGATAGGTGTACAATTGGTTCTCCCTGAGGGTTGCAGATAGCTTTCAGGCCTGAATTGTAATGCCTGGCTAACAGTTGCAGGAGTTCTACATTCAAGAATACATTAGGTACAACCAGTTTGCCTAAATTCATGTGCCATGGGTTTGACACAGGGGCATTTCTAAATCTTCTGTTGTAGTGAAACCTGAAGAGTTCATATCCCCTAATTGGGGTCCAAATATCTCCCAGGCGCTTATGTTTGTCTTCCAATTTTTCTACTTCTGCCCTGAGTTGGGCAGACCTCCTGGCCTTGGGAGCTGACCCAGGCAACTGATCAATCAAGTCCTGATTTAGTTTCCTGTCTTTCACTTTTTCTTCAGGGGTTTGATCAGTTTTTTGCTTCTTTGGTTTACTGGCTTCCCCTTGTGATTTTCTTCCTTTTCCTTTCCCCGAGGTTTCCATTTTTGAAAAATTTGGCAGGAAATTCAAATACAGGTAATATAGTGGTTTGTGTATGTGTACCTGTCGCTCGATGGCTGGAATTGGAAGCCTTTGCTTTTGCCCTGAGAATTCTTCTGTATTCTGCTCTCGGACGGTTTTTTGCAATTATAATGATCGTATGAACTTTGTAGCCGTTTTGTATTAATTATCTGATCAATTCAATGTTCATCGCTGTGAAGTGTCACATCGCCATAACTCTTCCTATCGGCGTGCTTTTTGAAATGTCTGGACGACCTCAACCCTTTTTTATGGCGCGGACGGTCAATCGGCGTGACCCCTCAATTGTATCCCCGATGCCATGTAGTATCATATTTTAAGTGGGTGTGACCATCGGCATGATTTCCTTCATCGCCAAGGGTTTTAGATCTCTCCGCGATATGGCAAGTCCCACTGATATACTTTGCTTATCGGGAAGATTGAGACCATCGGGATACTAAAATTATGTCTCCCCAATCTTTATTGTCTTACCGATAGTCTGTTTATGTATGAACTTTTATCTTTATCGGAATGACATTCTCTATCGGGATAGCTTTCTCAAGATATCCCGATCCAAATCATCTCCCCGATGCCCTTTATCACATCCTTCATCGGGCAAGGCTTAGTGAAGTGTCACCGATATCTTTTGATCGCCGTGACTTATGAATCGGCAAGACTTGCTTCTTTTGTTCCGATATGTCAAGCTATCCCGATGAAGATGCATCGCTGTGAGTCTTGCCGATAACTTTCTTATCGCCAGGACTTTTGATCGTCGGAGACTTACTTGTTTTCTATTCTGATGGTTCATTTCTCACCGATGACCATTGCTTTGTTACCCTCGCGTGCTGTTCGGTGAAACTCTTGCCGAAAGTGCTTCATCGGTATGATATATACCGTCGGGGCAACTTCTAAAAGATCATCCGATAGATATTTGTCATACCGATCGGCATGACCACTTGCCTTTCTTGCCGATGTAAAGTCATCGGTGTTGCTTACTCCATCGGTGAGCTCCATGATTCTTCTTCCGATCTCTATTTTCACGCCGATGGTTGTTTTCAAACAATTCCTTGTGTATCGGTGTAAGCCACACGACCTCATGCCGATGGATTGATTTTGATGATTTTTGACACTGTTCATCCCTAGACATTTTATGAGATACAAAAAATTTTATATTGTGGTCCTTTTGGGATATTCCTTAGGGTTTATTTAAATATGATGGAGTAAGGGAATAGTAAAATTTTGAAAATTTTACTGTGCTAACATTGTGAACATCACAACAAGTTTCTAAAGAGTGATCAAGGTAATTTAGGGTTTAGTGCACTCAAACCCTAGTTTAGCAAGTGAAAGTAGTGGTATTTACAGTCTCCGGTTAACCCTAATTTCATAGAGAACTTTGTTTTTAAAGCATTTGAATTCATTTACAAATGGCTACACCAAGGGTTATAAAGGTTACTGAGAGACCAAAATTTAATAAATACCCTGCCAAAGCCATTGAAGATGACCTGATAGGCATATTTTTGAGTATTCCTTATGGGGTTTTTCCAACAGAGGATATTAGAAGTTATATTCATGGTGAAATGAAAGAATATGATCATAGTAAGCTGGGGGACATATGGGTAAAAGAACTTACTGGTGATGACTTTTTCCTAAAACTAGAATATCAAAACCTAGTCATAAAGAAGCTTGATGTATGGCAACGGTTTCCAAATTTCTGTTTTGATCACAAATGGGTTAGGCTTGCACTAAGAAGATTTCATGATAGGTTTGTGTGGATTAATATGATAACAAAAGAGGTGATTGAAGAATTTATAGTTCTATGCTCCACCAGACCTTTTACTATGTTAAAATCTATCAAAAATGAAGTAGTAATGGAACTAATAGGTGCAACATTTGACAAGAGAGCACTCACTATCAATCCCATCTAGAATCTAGCTGTGAGATATGCAGAAATGATGATTGGCTACAAAATCTATTTCACCAATAGAGAAAACTCTTTTTCTGCCACCACAATCAATGTGGCATATAAAATGATTGAAAAGGGGATAGGTTATGATTTGTGTGAGTTGTTAAGGAAACAAATGTTGGAGAATCTGAAGCAAACCAAGGAGAAGAAATATGCATTCAAATATGGAACTCTTGTTGTATGTTTAGTATTTTATTTCTTACAAGAGGTTCCTAGAAAAAAATGTGAGATGGCTACAAGGAAGACATGTGGCTCATCAGATTACAGACTTCATGAGAATTCTTGGTGATACAAAGACACAAGATGATGCTCTTACTACATTGTTTTTACTATTCCAGAAAAAGATGCACAAAAGAGAAAGGATACCCAGGAAGTTGGTGGAGAAATATCTAAGCAACATCACTTTTCTAGTGTCAATAGATGAATGCATGATAGAAGCTATTGAACCAAGGTCAGTATGGATCCTTGCATTGGGATATGAGGTAAGTGAACAAGAAATTAATGGTTTGGCTGATGTTTTGCTGAAAAGATCCAAAGACACATCTAAATCAAGATATGGAACATTTGAGGAAAAGTCTATGGAGGTGCACATGGAGCAGTGCAAGTCATAAATAAAGAAGAAAGTGGAGAAAATGGTTGATAATTATGCAAATGAAATGGGGACTCTAAGGAGAAAGTGCAGTAGGCTAGAGAAAAAGCTAAGGGAGAATCCAGTGCTGTGGAGAGTTTAAGGAGCACAAGAAGATCTCATAGAACTGCTACCACTCCTCTGGCAATTCAGAAGTCCTTTGGGACCATGCCCTCTATAGGACATAAAATAAAATCAACTGCTAGTCCTCTGATAACTGAGAATTCTCCTCTAGTTGTGCAAGTCACCAAGGCTATGAAGAAGAAAACAACCACAACAATACCAACTATAGCCCCTGTAAAGAGAAGACAAAAGACAAAAGCAATAAGAAGGATGTAAGTGCAAGTGAACAAGAAGATGAAGAAGAGGAGGAAGAAGGACCACAATTGGTCTGGAAAAGGAGAAATGTTGCTTCACAAGGTGAAGAAAGTACCAAAAGAAGAAAAGTTGATATCATTGAAACAAATAGTGAAGATGAAATAGAGGAAGAAAAGAAGAAACTTGTGCAACCCATATGAAAGAGCAAAAGAAACATGTCACCAAGAAGGTGACCCCAAAGAAGAAGAAAGTAGAAATAATCATGGAAAAGACTCTGGATGAAAGAAATGTGCATGAAGAAATTGATCCAGTAAGACCTTGTTCACCATTGAAATTGGAAGCTTTGTTTAATAGCATTTTGTAGCATGAAACATTAGGAGAGACTGCTGCCCTCTACAGTGAGGCAAATGAGGTGGATAAGGCCAACATTGTTGAGGCTATTGTTAAATATATCATTGTATAAGAAGTTGACATGAAAAATATTGAAGACCAAATCCCTATGGAGCTCTAGGATGTTCTCATGAACATGAGACAAGAGGCAATTAGAGAAGAAGGAAAGATAAAAGAATATGCATTGGAAAAGGTTGGCACTTCCTTGTCTATGGAGAACAGGGCCACATTGGCTCAACTTTACTCTACTGAATTCAGAATAAAACAAAGGGTAACCACCCTTATGAGTAAAGAAAAAAATGATTTTGAAAAATTACAAAAGGAGATAGTTGAGACGATTTTTGACATTGCTAAAAAATATGGGATGCTTTCAGAAGATTCTATTCTAGAAGTTGTTACTATAGAAGAGGCCTAGAACATTGATGCTCAACATGAGCATGCAATAGACAATACACATACCCAGGACAATATTCCTCCAATCTTAGAAGACATAGCTCAGAAATACAAAGAAGCAGAGGAGAATGTTGAAGAAGAGACAATCATCAGTGAGGATGCTAAAAAGGAAAATACATCCACTCCTCTGGCACAAAAGGTAAATATCACCCCTCTATGCAATGCTAAGAACTTTGTAGAGACAGAGAATACAAATAAGAAAGATGTTGGAGCAAAGAGGAATAAAGAACAAAAAAATAATGAAGAGAAAGATAAAGATAAGGATGCATCTAGAGATGCAATTACTAAGGAAGAAAATCTAGAAAACTTTGGTAAAAATGGGGAGAAGGACTCGAAAGAAAAAGCTATGGAGTTATCAAAGTCTTCTAGTGAATCCTCTGACTCCTCCAAAGACTCCGTGAAGAATCTGTTAATTAAACAGCTTGATTTCTAGCCTATTGTATCATCACAAGTACTTTAATTACCAATGCAACAAGGAAACATAGATCTGCACAAGATCTCTCCTCTGCAGAAGCTATAGTTGGGAGATGTATTTCATGCATCTGCCTAGAAGGAAGTTATAGAGACCCATCAAAAGAGTGGAGGGTTGATGGATGAGGTAGTGAAGACACTATAAGAGGTCATACTAGGAGAAAGCATCAACACTTCTCTCTCTGGTATGGAAAATTTAAAGATTTTATTTTATTCTTTTAAAGAATATGCCTCTAGTATCAAAGAACAAATTAAAAATGAGGTGGAAAAGAGAATAAATGAGAAGAGGATGAGGGAGATCACTGAGAAATGTGCTATTACACATAGAAACTTTGAAGAAAAACTAAAGGATGCACAAGAATGTGTAGGTGAGGCAAAGGTTCATTTCTAATTTAGCATGAAGCAGGTTGGAGCCACACAGAGCATCAGAAAGGAGACTGACTCCATTGAGTCCCAGATCAATAATGTCTCCAGTGCCTATGATCCGAAACTAGATCTTGATGGAAATACAAGAAATGCAATTGAGGACTTACAAAAGAAATTCTTTCAATTATAGGCTCATAAAGAGCATATTATTTTGCAGTTCAGAGACATAAGGGACTTAGTGAATCCCAAATTTGTGATTGTTTCTAGAGCCCTTTTGAGTGCCACAAAAGCTTCATAGATAAATCCTATACCCAGCACTCTAGAAGAAGGAGAAGAGTTTATGATGGAGTTTGAAATCCAATTTAGATTACTTGGGGAAGCTAAAAAAGCTTGGGATGAAGGAAAATAGGAATGGCAGGCATAGGTACAGAAGTTACAAGGGCCTACTTCATCCGGGTGACAAAACTTTCTATTTTATTTATGCATTTTTTAGTTTTCAGTTTTAGATTCTTTGTACATATGCATAATATATAGAGCTCTTTCTAGTACAAATTTTTGGTTCTTGCTCAGGTACATGGCTAAGGGGAGTCAATTCAATCTTTTTAGCCTGTACATATAAATATACTTCTCAGGGGGAGATTCAGTACATGTTAGAACATGTTTTTGAAGGCACCCTTTGCCCTTGATATCAAAGGGGGAGAATGTTTTGGAGATATTTTGGCATGTTTCCATCAATGACAAAAGGGGAGATTGTTGGAAGTTTGTCATTGATGTTGTTGTTGGCAACATGAGCATGTAAGATAAGCACAAGGTATGTTACTATGTGTTGCAGTGTTGTGTTGTAGTGTTTTCATTAATGTCAACATTGTATCTTGGAATAAGGACAATTTTGCAAGAAGGTTTGATCCTAACATGCTTCAGGGTGTTTATGAAAGACAATTTTGCAAGAAGGTTTGATCCAGTAAAAGAGATTATTGATGAGAATTGACTAAGTGTCAGTTTTGATAATTCTAAGTTACAAAGCATCTAGTTTTTAGGTCTGCATTAGTCTATAAATGAACAACTTACTCTATGGTTCTAGTATATCATTTTTGGTTGATAGAAGCATCTAATTCTAGAATTTTATCTAATTTTGACCTATAGTTTGGAAGTTCTGAATGATAGAAGTTCAGCCTGGCAGAATACAATCATTTCATGTACAGTATATGTGTATAAGAGGGTCCACATTTCTCCATAGTTTGGATTTTGGCTTTTTAGTTTTAAGGAGATGTTGACAGATGTCAATAGAGTGTGAATTCTAGTTGGCATAACATTTTGAGGTACACGTGTCCGAATATGGATATATAGTTGAAGGATTTTTGTATTAGGTCTTTTGCGGAGTCAACCTAATAGTTGTGAAGATATACGAAGATTAAATAAGAATTGCGAGGCTAAGTGGGAGCTATTTTAGGTACATGTCGACCTATTTCAAATTGTTTTAAGGTCTGGATCTTGGCGTGAAGCATGTGTGGAAAGTCTTGAGTCGAAAAGTTACATATTGTATATTTTTCATGTTATATCAAATTAGGCTTACCTATTTGATGTTACAATTGATGTGGATATATATGATAGATCCTTTTTCAATTTTTGATGTAGTAACATATATGGATGTGTTTAGGGTAAAATTTGGATTGTTTAGTTTTTAGTGTTTAGATGTTGAAATCTTCCTTTCACCCTATACATTCAAGGATCTAGGGTTGAGTGGCCAAGCACTATCATACCCTAGGTCATTGTGAGATGTGGGGAAGCTTGGATTAAGGAATTTAATTATCAATTTTCCTTCTATTATGCTCAATTGACCATTAAAACCCTAATTTCACAAATACGACTGTAAATGGAAGAATAACAGAAAAAGCTCTTGTAAAGAGATGTAAAATATCAAATCACAAAGTACCTATTTTTGGGGTTTTGAGGTAGAAAAGTTGGGGATAAAAGAGTAGGTGCCCAAGTCCAATGCCCTGCTTTTTGTTCGGATCTAGAAACTCAGTCTGTGACTCTTCCTTGCTATTCTAGAGATTTTCTTGTCACGAAACTTGGAGGACTAATGAACGGGTGCCCAAGTCCAAGGTGATGTTTTTCCCTCTATTCTACAATTTTGACACTTCAAGATGCCTTCCTACAACTTCACTTTATCTAGCTCCGCAACCTGTAACCTACAACCATGAAAACTTTGAGAGGCAGTTGTGGTGTTTAGAGGCTTGCCTTAGTCAAGCCCCGGAGGACACTTAAGTCTCTGAACACTGTTGTCAGATACAGAGTGCATACCCTTGTGAGGCAGAGGTAAAAACTAAAGGAAATGATGATGAAAACACAATATAATGTCACCTTGTAGTGAAGATATCATGGGAGGAAGATGCCCTTCATTCCATGATGAAATCAATTCTCAAATCTACAAACACAAACACATAAACCACACAAATTTGCTCTTGCAACACAATGAAAGCCTTGAATCACCTTGAGAATGCCTAAAGTTCACAATGATTATCTAGTTATGCTCTAGTTTACAAATGAATGCCTAAACATGCTTACATATGCAACTACAAACACTCCCGCCAAGATTTTCATAATTCAAACTTACTGTGTTGGCATAGGACCCAAATAATGGTCATAAACTGACACCCAAATAATTTGAACTACCCCAAAATAGGGCAGGACTAGGGTGCAGGCACCCCTCCCCCTATTTTGGGCAGGATTAATCTCAAGGGGTCCTCCTAGGTCCCATTTGTCATGTTACTTAGGGCTCATTCCATCAGGATGTCAAATTTTGAAGTAAGATGTCCTAAATGCACACTAAAGACCTAGGAGCTAAACCTTATGAGCGAAAAGCCCCCAAGGGAACATTTTCTGATGTTATAGGATGTATGTGAATTCTATCAGAGTAGTGTGAACTTATGTTGTGAATGTTGAGAAAAAAGATCAGAGTAATGCGATAGGGGAGGAAAGTAGATTGTAAGATTAGAATCAGATGAAGTGTGTAATGTAAATTTAATGAGCTTCATTGGAACTATATCCCATACATATGCTAGATGCAATTGTAACACTTCAACCTAGGCAATGAGCCACACCTCTTCTTCTATTTTTTTTGTAGTGGACAGTGAGTCCACTTGGATAGTGAGTACAATTGGATAGTGAGTCTACCTATAGTGAGCACTTCTGTAAATATACTATAACCAGTTATAATATATTGTGAGCTAATCCTCATCGTCATTTTTCCCATTTTGGGGTTTCCACATAAAAATCCTAGTGTTCATGTGTTTTGTGTGGTTGTTTCATACTTTATGTTTTATTTCATTTACTGCAAATGATTCTATTAAATGGATTGGATATTTAATGTTTGTATGGTTTAAAAGAATATTGATACACCACCCCCCTCTCAATATTTCAGGTGTTCAATAGAACTGACATATCCACCCTAGAGTGTCACATCCTTCCTTGTAATTATGAATTAACTCCTCACTTAAAATTATTCAAGTAACCAAACCCTCTTATAATTAAGCAATCGTTAGTAATCGTTATGGATGAAAATGGGGTTAAAGGAAAGTTTTATAGTATATTAGATTCAATCAAACACTTCTTTCACACATACATTCAAGGATATAGATCAAGATAAGTCACTATAGTGATAGAGAACTCAACTACATGTCTGATGTCACTATGAGATGATTGGAAAGATATAATATAGTTATATTTTGTTAAAACCCTAATACAATTAGGCCTAACACCCTAATTATGCAAAATCGTAAACAAATGGATGAAACCCAACAAATGCTCACACAGGGAGGCACTAAATGCATATTAGAAACATACCAAGATTTGAATTTAGAGAATTTGAAACCTCAGGGACAAAACAATGGGTGCTAGTGTCCAGTGTTGTGCTTTTTCTGAGGGCTTCAGAGTAAAATATGCTTTAGACTGTAACCTTCTCAGAGATTTTCAGTACTACAAAACTAGAGGTCAAAAGAGTAGGTGCCTGTGTCTAATTAGGGCTCTTTTCTGCTATTTTCTTTAGATCTAGAATCTTTACACTCTTCTCTGATCTCCTAAAACTTCTCTCCGCAAGATCTGACCCCTATAACCTACAATCACAAGAGAGGGGTTGGGGGTTGTGGTGTTTAGGAGCTTGCCTTGGTCAAGCCTCGGAATGGCATTCAATCCTTTGAACACCATTGTTAGAGAGAGTACGTTCCATTGCAAGGTAGAGGCAAAAGAAATTGATGAAATAGATTGATTGAAACACAAATAGATATCACCTTAGTAGGTGTGAAACCTTCACGGAGATGAAGAGCCTTCAAATTAAGAGGAGATAGGTTGATGAAGCCAAATCTGCAACAAACATGAACAAAAACAACATAATACTACTCTACAACATAGTGAAAGCCTTGAATACCCTTAGCATGAGATACTGACAGTCATTAATCTACATAAATATGCATTCCTGCTAAACTTTCATAAATTAAACTTGAGATACTGACAGGGGAAACCTTTTTTATGGTCACAAGCTGATATTCAAATTTGGGACCTTGACAAAATAGGGCTGGACTAGGTCATGGATGCCAAAGTCTATGGGCCTATTTTGGGTCCAGATTAAGCTCAAGGTTCACTCCTAGGCCCTATTTGACAAGGATTTCAAGGGATTTTGCTCCTGGTTCATTTTAAACATGCATGATTAATTCTAAGGGACCTAGGAGCTAAACTTAGGAGGTAAAAGCCCTAGGGGGCATTTTTAGACATAACATTTAGCTCCCACTTTAATGCATGTATGATCTTATGACACATACATGCATTAAAGTATGATCGAAAACACATCAAACACACTAAGCACTTGAAGCAAAGGCATACACAAAGATTGAGGAACTATTTCTAGCCTCCAATCTGAGGTAAGCACTAGAAGATACATTGCAAACACGGAAAACATGGAGAATACAATAATAGGCACAAAATACATGGAGAAGATAGTAATAGGCATGCAAAACATGGAGAAGACATGAGAGCAGTCACACAAGACATGATGAATACATTGATATAACATTTTCATATATATATGCATTGAAATAAAATTACAACATAAAACCTCGAGTGTGGGTGGAAGCCACACAAGGGGGGAAATCATGCAAAACAAACCTTGAGTGTAGGTGGAGCTTATTGCTACATACACAAGAGCGGAAAACATGCCATACAAAGCCCGAGTGGTGGTTAACCACACAAGGGGGAAAACACATGGAAGACACACGGAATACATGAGCACCATATAGCATGTCATAGACATACTATACGTCTTATACATGACAAACATGGGTGATGGAAGGAGCTTATTGCTAAGTCCTTCCATCTAAAACATGCCAAACACACCTGATGGTTGGGACTATGCCACAACAACTGCCAAAAACATGCTTAAGGGAGGATAGTCTCAAGATCCAACCCTGCCTCCATGAAGGACTTTATATAAAAGGATGTGCACTAACTCAAGAGATACACCATCCTGCCTTCCGTAGAAGGGCTTTCGTATAAAAGGATACATACTAACTCAAGAGATATGTTATCTCACCTTGTGCAGAGGGCTTCTTTGATTGCAATATCAATAAAGATTTGTACTCACGCTAGAGATACAGCATCCTACCTCGCAGACAGGGCTTACAAACACACTTCATTAGTATCAAAATCATTAGACACATATCCTTATATATGCCCCCACCTTAAGGTGGTTGATGCCATGTATTGATATCAAGCACATTAAGGTAGAGAAGACATGTAAGCAAATAAGAGCTTTTGCAAAGCCCATGCCCCCAAGGTGACATGTGTTATGATCATCGAATGTTTCCACAAACACATTGATATGATTTGCTAAGATAAACAACAAGAGAGGTTAGAAATTTTACTCTAAGATAATAACCAATTCAATTCATTAAATCTATGCATGAAAACAATTACATCAAGAACCAAGGCTATACTAATGAGTTTGGAGTCGAGTATAACCATTGGGCTATACTGTAGATACCTCAAAACTGATTGTATCAACAAGGCGAGATACCAATCAAAGTGTGCAAGAGCAGATTGAGTGGATTGTAAAATGTTAGTTACAAGAAATGCCATAAGATAATATATCACATGGAGTGATCTTACTAGTAAAGCACCAAATATATATATCAACCCCGTCTTCATGTATGGACTAGGTCCATTTTTGCTTGCTTGCTAAAGGGACACATGGTCCATATCAGTATTTGTTTATTTTCGTCATCCACCAACTAGGTAGGATCACTAAAGAAGTTAAACAATAAAAAAAGAGAGGAGAACAAGTGCCTTAGGAACACCACATAGGAGGATGCCCCCAAAACACCCTCTACAATGCTATGCCCCTAAGGCAGAACACACAACAATAAAATAGAGGAGAGGAAATGATAGAAGAATAATGATACAAATAAAATAATGGTCACAACATAGGTGGTCCCCTTGTATCCTTGACCTTACAAGAGTATCAAGGGTCATCCAAAGAGACCTAAACAACACATAGCAGAACACGGGGGGAACACAATACAATTCTAACAACATGTATATCTAGGAGGAGGCCACCCTCAAGAGAAACTAGAATAGGTGCTACAATGAGTGTGGCTTAAAGAGGGAGAAATACTTACCTAATTCAATTTGGGATATTTTCTGGTGGACAATCTTTTTCTACCAGCTCAGGACATCACGCATGTCATTTTTGTCTTGTTGATATTGCGTTAACATCAAATTTGGGATGACGAGAGGCTTTGGTAGGCTTCAAAGAGTGATATCCAATATCAGTTGTGTAGTTAATTCCAACAACTTGTAAAGCTACTATGATTCCTTATTGGTGATGACTAGGGTTCGTTAGATTTTGCATCCTCCTCCACAGGAGAGTACAAACTTAAAAACCCCATCCCTGAGATATCAAATATTGCATCAATTATATCACATGCTTTGAAGGATAAACATAAGATCTCTTTGTTGACAAATAAGGATAATACTCTAAGTTATACTACTGATTATGAGACTTATGAAGCTCCACCTTCCTCTAAAAAAATGGTCTCTCTTTATGGCAGAGGATTTCAAATCGTTTACAAAAATTGTGACTATGTAGGTAAGGGTTGTGGCATAAATAAACAAGGAATCAAAGTCCCTATAGAATCCACTTTGCAATATTACTCTAGTGGCATTGGATATAATCCTTTCAAGGAATCTAAATCTCGCAAATGCCCTACTCTAAATGTGAATACAATATCAACACTTAGTTTGATATACCCTAAGATGATTGATGCCAATTGTCCCCCAGGGTCACTTCCGTTAGATATATTTACGGCGGATGAAGTGATAATGGATTTCTTAGGTGCCTATGATGGCATTCCTAATTATCACCACAAATGTGGCCTACCTTATTGTTTGAATAGTGATGCATACTTTGGAAAGACTACTAGCACAATAACTACTACAGTAGAACATAGCGAAGAACTTAAAGAACAATTACAATCCTACAATCCGCCTGACCATAGTACTCTCCTTAATGGAAAGATTATTGATGTTGTCATGGGTAAAGATAATCCTAAAAAAGTTATCCCTATTGGTGATTGTTTAGATATGGAAGAAAAAGAAGAAATAACTAAATTGTTAAATGAATTCTTGGAATTGTTTGCTTGGAATTACTCAAACATGCCTGATACAGATCCTTAGATTGTGACTCATAATATTGTGTTGAAGCTAGATGTTAAACCTTTCAAACAAAAGATTCGCAAGATGAATCCTAAGATTGCTTTGCTTGTTAAAGCTAAAATAGGAAAACTCCTACAAGCTAGCTTTATTCAACCTATTGATTACTCTTTGTGGATCTCAAATATTGTTGTCGTTACAAAACCAGATGGTCATATAAGAATGTGCATAGATTTTTGAGATTTAAATTTAGTGTCTTTAAAAGATGATTTTCCGCTTCCTAATATCGATATGATTGTTGATTCCATAGCCGGACATGAGTTGTTATCTTTCATGGATGGATTTTTGAGATATAATCAAATCCTTATAAATCCTCTCGATCAATAGAAAATAGCCTTCATAACACCTTGGGGTACATTTTGTTGGGTAGTCATGCCATTTGGACTTAAGAATGCGGGAGATAGTTACCAATGTGCGATGACTTATATTTCATGACTATATGCACAATATTCTAGAAGACTATGTTGACATCTAGCAAAGTCTATCCATCGTAAGGATCATGTTACAAATCTTTGACAAAAATTTGAGTACATACAAAAATATAATATGCGATTGAATCCTCGTAAGTGTGTTTTTGGCATGGATAGTGGAAAGTTACTTGGATTTATCATTTCAAATCAAGGTATAGAAGTTGACATGAAAAAGATAGATGTGATTGTTAATATGCCAATACCTAAGAATATATCTCAATTTCATAGTTTGTAGGGAAAGATACAGGCCATTCACTGATTTGTTTCACAACTCGCGGATAGGACTCGCCCCTTCACGCAACTACTGAAGAAAGATTCTCATTGCCAATGGAATTCCAACTGTCAAAAAGATTTTGATAATCTAAAGGATTACTTAGCTAATCTACCTATTTTGCAACCCGTTGTTTCCAATAAACTATTTCTGTTAGACATTTCAGCATCTAACAATGCCCTAGCAGCCTTGTTAGCATAGCATAATTCTAAAGGCAAAGAATGTACTGTCTACTGCATCAGTCGTACTTTGCTTGATTATGAGGTGCGATACATAGTCATAGAGAAACATTGTCTAGCTTTAGTGTTTGCCACTCAAAAGCTTAGACATTACCTCTTAAATGCTGAAGTGAATGTTATGGTAAAATTTTACCCCTTGAAACATCTCTTCGCAAGAACAGATTTATCAGGTCATCTTGCTAAATCAGTTATGCTATTAACAGAATTCAATCTTAAATTTATTTCACAAAAAAGCAATTAAAGGGCAAGTGATAGTTGACTAGGTAGCTGAAGCTCCCTCACCCTTTTCTATACAAAATGTCAATGCTTTTCCTGATGAACAGATCTTAACAATCTCTACGGAGGAGAAATGGGAGTTATACTTTGATGGATCAAAATTTCGAACTGGCTCTAGAGCTAGTGTTATATTAATACCTCTCATGGGAAAGCCGATTCCCTTATCTTATCGTTTATATTTCTTATGCACAAACAACATAGCCAAATACGAAGCTCTTATAGCTCGACTTCATGCAACTTTGGCTCTTAGTACTAAGAATATTACAATATACATAGATTCTCAGTTAATTGTTAAACAAATTATGGGATTGTATTAAACTAAGCATGATAAGTTATATTAGTACCGTGAGTTTGCATTATCTCTCTTAAGACAGTTTGAATCATATACAATTGATACCATTCCTAGGAAAGATAATCGGCATGTGGATGCAATGGCAAGCACAGCTTCCCTTATATCCCCTGATGGTTCTCTTGAGGAATTTACCTTCATTGTTCATAATCTTAAGACACCAGTAATTGAAATCCCTATAGTGGTAAATTTGGAACTCTGTGCTAATACATACACCGATGAATGGTTCTCCTATATATTCAACTATTTATGTGATGGAACCATTCTAGACTCGGCATCTAAGAATGCCCGAATCCGTTTATGCAAACTAGTAACGGGATACATCATATTATTGAATGTCTTGTATCAACAAAGTTATAATGGTGTTTTACTCCAATGCTTAAGTAATGCAGAGATTCTGATAGCTTTAGAAGAAGCTCACTCTGGTGCATGTGGGGGGTATTTTGGTGGAAAATCATTGGTGCAAGATTTATTATGTATGGGGTACTATTGGCAGCATATGGAATAAGATTCCTTTGCTTATGTCAAGAGATGCCCACAATGTCAACAACATAAACACCTAATCCACGCTCCTGCTCAAGAGCTTCATGCCCAGGTGTCACCTTGGCCATTTTCTATCTAGGGCTTGGATCTGGTTGGTAAAATTTCCCCGCCCTCCTCTTAAGGGTATACATTCATAATTACTGCTACTAATAGTTTTACAAAATGGGTCGAAGCAGTCCCTTTATGATCCATGACCGCCGATGTAATCTATCGATTCATACAAGATAACATAATTTCTTGATTCAGAATACCTTTCTCCTTAGTTTCAGACAATGGTACCCCATTTAAGAACAAGGATTTGAAAAAGTTCCTCGAAAAATATCATATACAACATCGCTTCTCTATGCCTTATTATCCTCAATCAAACGACCAAGAAGAAGCTTCAAACAAAGTTATTAGATAGATTCTAAGAAAAACTATTAATAAACATAAAAAAGATTGGCATACGCAATTATCCTACACACTATGGGCTTATAGAATAAGTATTCGAACAACTATGGGTAACACACTGTATAATCTTGTCTATGGCACAGACATAATAATGCCCTTGGAGTTAGAAATTCCTTCCTTGTGAATTTCCCTAAGAGACATCATGGATGATGACATAGAACGAGAGAAGCAATTACAGGAACTTGAGATGCTTGATGAAAGATGTATTAATGCTCTTGAACATCTCAAGGCTTATCAAAAAGGACTACAATGAGCCTATAATGCGTAAGTCATACAATTTTTATTTAATGTTGGAGACTTGGTTCTTTATGAAAATCAATGCAATGTAAATGTACCGCTTGGTGAAAAAGGTAAGTTTGGTCCTAATTGGCTTGGACCATATATAATCACTGAAACCTTTGGATCTGGAGCATATAAGTTAGCCGTTGAACAAGGTATGCCACTTAAAGAACCTATTAATGTAGCGCACCTAAAAAGGTTCTATGCTTAAAATATCTAGTGTTAAATGCTCATAAGCTAACTTAGTACATAGATTAGCTTCAATTTTGACAAGCTATTACTATTTTGTCTTAATTCATTTTTACATTATATCTTTGTTTAGTTAGTCATTGTTGCATCGTGTTTAAGTAGTCATTGCTTAGATCACTTTCACATTAACTAAGTATAGCATGGAAATTAAAGTTGTGTAAAATAATTAATCATTGTGTTTGTTACTACATGTTCTTTTTAGAATTGTTAGTATATCACAATAGCATTAGTTATAGCATTTAAACATCATCACTAATTACATTTTCCAAAAATCACATGTGATAGATCAAAAGCCAATACACATAAACCAAAAGAAATAATCATATATATATATATATCAATTTCATGTATACATCTGAGTTGACTATCCCTCAAAATAGAATAGGATGTCGTAGTGCCTAATGTCTAGGAATCACATAGCAGAATCTCGATCACCAATACCCTCAAGTCCTCATGGTTTGTGAGTGATAGAAGCCTGACCATGTGTAGCTAAGGATCGCGAATGACTCCTAGAGATGCTTCATGATCATAACCCCCTGATCTTGCCTCTCATCTCTATCATCTGCTCACATGCCTCCTAGGACATCCTCTAGTACCAATCTCTCTCAGCCTGAGCACTGTCTCTATCAGCTCTTGCCTCCTGGACCTCCAATAGAAAGAACTCACTGACAGCTAGCTCTCCCCTGATGTAGGAACCGCTACCATCTGCTCTCGCTATGCCTTGAGCTCAACCTTGGTGCACTCAACTCTCTGTCGAAAATCCTCTCTCTCATGTAGACTACTCTAGCATGGCCTCTGTAGTAGTCCTATATCTAATGACAGGCATAAATATCTCAGCATGCTACCCAACGGATGATTGTGGCAAATGATCTTCCTGTACCAGCTACTCTAAGGCATCTATCAGTAACATGTCTCCTATGACGTGACTCACAAAGTCTCGCCATGTGTCAGTCCCCACTGCAAGACAGAGAATGAGATAGATGTTAGACTCCCATATAAAAATCATAAATAGTAAACTATACCAAAAGAACATAAAATAATAAATCAAACCTTACCTAGATCTCCATCTCACCAGGATGGATCACAGATCATCGATGGTGTGATGTGCTCTGCTGTCTAATCTATAGCTAGAGGTATAGGCCTGCTACCCTCCCCTCACTTTGTCTAACTAGGCCTCACATCATCTGCAGGAGTAGGACCACGAGCCTTGGACCACGGTCTCAAATCGGTCTCCTCGTCAGTATCCACCTCCTACTGGCTTTGTCGCGTTCTTGCTCTAAATATGTACTATGATGGGACCTGTTGGTTTTTTCCCAGACTGGATGCTTATTCCCAGATTTCCCTACAAGGTAGCCATCAGTGATCAACAGGATCTCTGGGCCAGGGGCCAACAGTGTAGGAGATAGACTCCATATTTTATCTCCTCTTCTTCTTCAGGCTCTGCAAGACCTAGGGGGGTATTCCCTACTCAACATCCATGAGATACGCATACAAGGATTGGGATGCTATCAGAAAGCAGATAAGTCCTCCTGTAAGTAGACCAAAACTAAAAGATAAGAGCAAAGGGGCTAGCTTTGGGCCTATTTGCAGTTGTAGACAGAGGACTGAGGATCCTAAAACTAATTCTAATGTCCTAATGGTTGTTTTAGAGTTTGATTATGATTTTAAGTTTGGATGCAAAGCTGGACATGGTTGTAACACAAACACAAAGCAAGATTGGTGCCTATCCAGGGCCTGGAGTCAGTAGACATACACCTGTGAATGATCAACATGAGCAGCTAAAACTAGATTTCAGGGGGATATATATGATACCTACCTTACAGATATCTCCCAATATAGAGTGTTAAGTTATCTCTACTTATGGCATCCCTACTGCAGTATACCCTTCCCAATGTTCAACCTGAAAACAATTTAATCTACCCCTTGAGCAGAAGTTAAAAGATCAGACATTCAACATAGGAATTCTATGTTCTAGAGTCTCAAATATTGCCCAAATATCCAGATTCAGAAGAAGAATACATGCAATACTGGAGACAGAATTAACAAAACACATGCTAAGATAGCATTTCTCATATAAGATTGATCATGAAATCAGTGGGTTCATGCCAAAACATACAACAAGAGATACATAAACTCACAGGTTTAGCTGTACAGAGCAACCAGATCAACTTGTTTTGAATTACAGAGCCAAAAATCTTCAACTTTCAACAACCTAAAAATGAGTAACACTTCCTGCTTATAACAACTAGAAAGTGTACTACAGCAATTAATTACATGGCTATTACAAAATCTGCCAGATACAGATCCTTCAAAGGAATGGTGCTCAAAATTTATTACAGCAACAGACAGAGGAACCTCGAGCCACGTGCCACTATCTGGAAGTCTTCATTCTCAATCAGGTAGCCTGATCACTTGTACCATCGCCCATACTCCTGCTACAGTCACCATTAAGGGCCTCAACCACCTGCGGTCACTTGAAAACCGTCGCTGCAATCAAAAAGAAGCTTCCCGCCAAAACACGTTCTACCGCGGGTTCAAAAATAATGCAAGGGGATTAGTCCCATATGCATGGTGTGGAGACAACTTCGGCGCTTTAAAAGCATAGTCGCATACATACCAAGTGTCGAGCGTTTTGCGGCGCTCGACACATGACCCTTCGCCCACAGCCCATCGCCATGACATACATTATCGGCCCACTGCACAGATCTCCTGCCGACCACAGCGGTCAGGCCAATCACCTATCGTAATCCCCTGTTGGCTAGAGAATACTCCATCGGAGGACCCTTCAAAACCTTCGCCGATCACATCAGTCTGGCCGATGAACACATGACTTACCCCCCATCAAGCCATCGGCCCAACTCCTACCGATAGCCCGCCTCCATCGGCGAGACCCCAACTGTCAGGCCAACACTTCTCCGTCCACCCGATAGCCAAAATCTCACCGATGACCACTCCATACTCGCATATCGCCAAGACATGGAACATCGTCACCCCGACATGCCGAACATCAACTTCATTGTCGGCCAGACTCTCAACCATCGGAGCAACAAGAAACCCCTCCGCCGATAACAAAAGTCACGCCGACGAACGCAAACATACCTCGAATTACCATCGGCCAGACACTGCACATGTTACATCGACGAAGGCACAAAACACACCCCGTCGGGGAGACCTACCGCATCGGTAGAACTTGAAAAACTCCAACCGATAGGCCAAGCTCATGTCGATGAAGAGGAAAACCTAGGGTTTGAAAGAAGAAACCCTCCACACGCAAGCTCAATCTCCAGGCCAAAATGAACACCAACAGGACCTCCTCAGACTCATCCTCGTCCTCTTCCATACCATCCTCAAGATCGTAGTATCATGTGAAGTCACTGACATCATCCTCCACCCCTGTGTCACTAGCATGACTGACCCAAGGTTAGGCATCTCCTATAGGATGCCTAGGTGGAAAGATAGGTGCAGGCCATGCTGTGTGCCACCAGGTCTGATATGCTCGGGTACACCTAACATCATCTGTGCCTGATACCAGCTCTGCATCCTCAGGACCCTCATCGTTGCTAAGTGGTACATCTACTATAGTCGATCGTCGAATAGTATTGGCTCTAACTACACTCCAAGCTGCACGTGCATAGCTCAGATGAACTATAGGAACATCCTGTACCTGTTTGAACTGTTGTGCCACCATATCATAGTAAAACCAAGATACAGCATGATCAAGGTGACTAGCCATCAGTTGAACCCTCTACATATGAGCTAACTGCCTCTGCTTGCCAGGCCATCTGATGAAGCCTGATACGGTCTCTGGATGATGTCACTAGGCTACAATCTATCAAATACCACTTTCTAGTATAATAGATTGCCATGCCTCCAACACCTGACTAGTGGGTAGGCATAGACACACGGATGTGTGAACACTGTCTCTATAGGATAACCCATTGGTCATGTGCACCTGATGTGCTCAAAGGCCCAAACCTATAATAAAGTGCAAACCATCAGACTCTGCATCTCGTAGTGGACATAGCGCCCTAAGTCATGATATAGGCATGCAAGCATACTGCACCCCCATGCATAGACAATCTGATGCATCTCCATCGCTCTGATAGTATGAACGAGACCCCTGTGAAGGTGAATGCCTTGTCCATCTGGTGCGATGGGTAGTGCGACTATGACAATCATGATCTTCCGTAGTAAGGGAATGTCTCTACATCCCTGCTCTAGTAAATGGAGCTAAATGTGTCCTGGCTCTGCCTGTGACACGGTGCGACCCAACTAGTATAACTGACTCTCTGGAGTATACTCCTCTGAGAGATGTCCAACAACCCTCACTATCTCTCCTTGGATTGGTAGTCGAAGGATCCTAAATACATCCTCCAATGTGATGGTCATCTCGCTAGTCAGTAGATGGAATGTGGAGGTGTCTGCATCCCATCTCTCCATCAATGCCATAAGCATCGCACAGTGGAATCTGATTGTGGGCATCTCAAACACCCACTATAGGCCCATCGTCTGTAAGTACTCTCTCTCTATGGCTGTCAAAGCGCTAGCACGCTCTTGCAGAAGTGCCATCAGTTGACCACCTATGTGCTCCCGCATCTCAGGGACATCTTACAAATTAGAAAGAAGGCAAGAGTATCAGAATCCCCGCTAGAAACTAAAATAAGCTATCAAAGACTGAATAGAATTCTTGTGCCTAGGACCTATGTCCTTTGTGTACCAGGGCACCCTAGAAAGACTAGGGCACCCCATGAGGACATTGGCGCTCATGTGGGACTAGGGCGCCCCAGAGAGACTATGGCACCCTACGTGGACCTAGGCGCCCTTGTATGGGAACCCTGTCCACCTTCCCCTCTTGGCACAGACATTGATAAACATAAATACGATGAAAGATGATAGAAGGATGGAATCAAGACCCTACCTCAACCTCAAAGCGTCTCTCCACCACTTTGGCTCTAAGCATCTCCAGTCATGGTGGATGGTATGGACGTCAACTCAGCATGGTTGTTATCCTATTCTCTCTCTCTCTCTACAATAACAAGAAACAAGAATGAGTTAAGTGGTAAGTGACAACTCCCTTTTACATAAAGTAAGTGAGTGAGACATCCTATCCCTAACTAGGTGCAAAAGTGTGTTCTTTCCTCTTGAGCCTTTTTCTCGAGCCGTCGAACCCCAATTTCAGTGTCGTTTGTCGCATTGGAATCTTGGTTCCGTTCTCATTCTTACCCAATGTGTTATGGTTAAGCATCATTCTTTAAATGACCTCCATAACACATTTCCCTTGAAATCGATGTGTGGATATCTCCTTGTTTCTACTCTTAGACTAAGCAAGAAGAAACAAGGGGGGCATATATCTCCCTTGATTTCCTCCCTCACCATGTTCCATCACTCAGCCCCCTTAGTGTTTTGATACTGACTCATTGGTGGTGGTTACAGGTTGATTTAGTTTTGACTTCTAACAAGTGTTCCTTTGTAGGATGCAGTTCCTAACCTTGTGGTCTTGTGGGATTGTAGAACTAGGGGCTTCTTCCTATTCATCAACAACACTTTGACTTCCTCTACAGTATCCTTCTGGGTATCCTTTTTATGATTGATGTATTTACTTTCTTTTAGTTGCATATGCACGCAGTGTCATATGGCCACTAAACTGGGGGCTAAATGTAATGTTGGAAATTGTCCTCCTATATGGAATGGTACAAATTCCCTCATTTTAGCTCCTCACTCTTGGTGGTCTCTCAACCTTTTCTTTCTCGGCCTTCCCAAAACCCTGATTGACTTAGTCTAGGAGCAGTCTATTCACTTTTTGAGGTAACTGATTGATAAAACCTGGAAAGAGATTTGAGAATAGGGTCCCTTGAACCCCCAAAAATGTAGATTTGAGTTGAAATTGGGGGCTTGGACTTGGGTGCCCGTGCCCTAGTCCTCCCCGGTTGCACGGGATTTTAAATTTTGGAGGGGTGTCAGTTCCCGCCGAGTGCCTCGAGATTCCATTTTCAAATTGTCAATTTTCATGCGATATGGAGGTGTTACTTTGAAATTTGAATTCCCTAAAGCTTGATATAAAAAGACATTTGCAAATCATTTTATCACACATAATTCTAATGCAAGCCTGATGCCAAAACTCTACCACAATTATCATTGGAGATCAATGACTTGTTGAATGTATTCAAAGTATTCTTTATTTGCTATCTTGGAGACAATGGATGAAGGTTAGGAATCAAGATATTGAGTCTATCTTTCTCTTCCTAGGGTTTGTACACCCTTTGCATGATTGGGAGAAGGGTTGAAGCCTCCAACAGCAAGCTTGGAGATCCTCCATGGACATTGCTGATTCACCTTCTTGTTCATGCAAGTCTTTATTTGTTTCATCTCCTTGAGGTGAAGTTGTATGTGTTTATTGATGCAAAGAAAGTTGTTGATCTTACCTTGATTGAGACATCTAGGGTTTGATTTTATGCATAACACATTGTTAGGTTTGCACACACTTCTGTAAATCTTTTCCTTTGGCTATTGTTGAGGTAGAAATACCAAAGACGGGGTTTGACTGAGGCAAGTTCATATATAGCCACAACAATTTCCTTCTTTTGTATGTGCAGATCATGTTTTGAAAGTTCCAACAAAAAGAAGCTATAAGAAGACAGATATTGTGGGTACAATTGCGACAGACTTTCATATTTTTGGATCCTAAGACTTATGGGACATTGGAGTAGGCGCCCTAGTCCAACCAGGTGTTTCCTTTGAGATCTAGAATCCATTCTATAGTCTCAGACACCCTGTTCAGAAGGTTTTTTTGTTCTAAAGCTTGCACGACATTGGAGCGGGTGCCCTAGTCCAGGTAGCCCTCAAAATCTGGGTAATGTGTCTCTGGAATCTCTCCTCTGCACCTCTATGAGCCATTTTACTAGATATTTCATCAGTTTCTGTATATTGTTAAATTGAGGCATAATTAGGGTTTTTACTTGGTTAAAAGTACAACGCTTGGCAAAATCTTGACTAGAGCCTTAGGTTTCATAACCACGTGAGCATCAAAGGGAGGAAAACTAAATAGAAGCTTGTTCCAAGCCTGGTTCTTGTCTCCCCAATGCTTAGCAGTGAGAGATGGTAGCATCTAACCTAATAAACAACACTACCATTTTCACCCTAAACAGGAACATCTAATGGAAACAATTACAAATCCATACATTATAATTACCAAAACACAATACCCCATGTGTTCATACCCATGAATAACTATTCTCAACCACCCCTCACTTCCAATACTACACCATTTAATAACACAGTATCCAATATGCAAAACACATCACCTAGTGATGCAATCCTAAACCAAATTTTACAAAGTATGACATCCTTGCAAAAAAAGTAGCGAATATGACCATTGCTTCATATCAACCCAATATACCAACATATAATGCTCATAGTCCTTTATCTTACACAATCTTAAGAGCTCAAATTTTTGACAAATTTGGGACTCCCCATTTTGAAAAGTACAGTGGCAAACGTGATCCTAATAATCATGTGGCAGCATTCACAACAATGTGTAGTGATTTCTTCTTTGATGAGGTATTGTTAGCAAAACTCTTTCCATGATCTCTCAAAGATATAGCTTTGGAATGGTTTTTCTCTGTCCTCCTAATTTAGTACATTCCTTCTCATAGATAATTGATCGATTCTTGCAACATTTGCAAGAAAACATTGGACCTCCTATATCATTGATTGATTTGGTCCATAGTAAACAAGGACCGAAAGAGAAATTAACAGAGTTGATTAGTCAATATCAAGCTCTCTTTACACAAATACAATATCTAATTAGAGATGAGGATGTTCAAAACATATTCATTATGAATCTACAAGTGAACATATATGAAAAAATATTGTTGATGAACTATAGTTCTTTTCAACATCAATGCACAGCTCTCTGTGATTACCAACTTTCAGCTAGTCAATATGAGAATCATAGCTCATCAACTTCAGTTGGTCAATTTGAAGCTAGAACATCTCAACAATCATTTAAGAATAATAACAAGAGTTTCATCAAGATCAATGGGCAATAGTCAAACAACTTTCAATCACAAGTGGCAGCTATTTCAAATCAGACACCATTCAAATTCAGGCAGGAACAAAGACAATTCACTCCATTATTGGATTCTCTTCATTCAATAATGATTGAAGTAGTAACCAACACTCTTTTGAAGCTTCCTTCTACTCATCCAATAGACAATAGCAAGATGAAAGGACTTCCATTTGATGCTAATGCCTTTTGTTGGTATCCTCGCTTGACAGGACATGATACTAAAAGATGTATGTGTCTTAAACATGAAATTCAAGACCTCATTGATTCTAACATAATATAGGTGACTGGTGTGAATGAAAATGGAAACAAGTCAGTTGCTCCTCTGAATCAGAATCTATAAATCTTCACTAATCCTTTTCCTAAGCATAACATCAACAACATGGTGGAACAACAAAAAGAAATAGAACATGAAGTTGAATTTCTTAAATATGTTGAAATAGTTGGATGGATAGAACCAGAAAAAGAAGATTGGCTTGAATGCAAAGCTCCACCTCATCCATGAGAAAAATGTATTTACACTGATGTTCCTCCTCTGTTATCCCTTCAAGGATTGGAAGAAAACCAAAATGCACAAGATACACAAAACGAACAAAATACATACATTCACAATAAGAAAGAAAAAGATATAATGATAAAAAGTATCCCATTTCATCATGAGAAGCTCAGTCAGCACGAAAAATAGAATAAGAAAGAAAAATAACAAGGCATGAGTCATCAAAATCCAGTAAAAAAGGTAATGATTGACCTCCTCACAAGCATCAAAATATTTCAAACATACAAAAAATTGTGTATCAAGAACCATGTGATTGTTGTGAAAATCAAATAGGTATGAATTTCTCATCTATTCCACCACACTTGATAGAACACCTCGCCAAGATGCTCGCAAGCTTGGTCTCCTCTTAGATATATATGTATATATGTTATTGTGTTGTGTTCCCCTGTATAGTGTTAGATGTTTGTTTAGGTCTCCTTGGATGACCCTTGATACTCTTGTAAGGTCAAGGATACAAGGAGACTGCCTCTATTGTGACATTCCTTCTATTTGTTTTTTTTATTTCTTCTAAACTTCTCCTTGTTGCAATTGTTGTGTGTGGTGCCTTGGGGGTATAACATTGTGGAAGATGTCTTGGGGGTATCTTCCCACATTGTAACCATAAGTCATTTCTTTTGTCTCTTCTCTCATTTTTCGTGATTTCATTCTACTATTGTACTTGTGGCTCTACTAGTCGACGGATGATGATAACAAATTTACAATTTTGATAAGGATTGTGTGTCCCTAAAATAAGAAAACAAAAATGGACCTAGTCCATTTATGAAGATGAGGGTAATTTGTTACTGACATTTGACTAGTAGAATCACTTTGTGTTGTGATGTACTATATTGTGAAATTATTGTAATACTCTAAATATGCTTATATGCACTTTGGAATGCTTTTGTCTCACCTTGTAGCCACACTCAGTTCGAAGATACTTGAAGTATAACCTCACGGCTATACTCGGTTTTGAACCCGTAAGTATAGCATTGGTTTGTTTGAGTGGCATGTTGCCTTATTTCTATATCAGTTTCATGAAATGATTTGGTTGTTATCTTAGAATAGATTTTCTAACCGAATCTTGTTATGATTACTATGGATATTGTTGATCAATGGTTGTTAGCAAACAATATTGATGCGTTTCTATCATGATTGTTGGGAACAATTTCATGATTGTAAGTGCATGTCACTTTGGGGCATACACTTTGAGAAAGATCTTGTTCCCTCACGTGTTTTCAACATTACCTTAAAGATGATTGCTACTGGCAAGTAGGAGTAACTACTTTAAGGTGGGGGCATATATTGTGATATATGCTTGGATATATTAGACATTGTGATAAAGCCTATTAGGTATACTACCTTTTCACCATAAGGCATCTCCATGACACAGGTGGGGTTTTATACATTATTTTGTGTGTTTGTGTATACTTCATTTTCACCATTAGGCATCTTCATGACACAGGTGGGGTCGTATACTTTTGTGCGCATGATTCCTTTTCACCGTAAGGCATCTCCGTGATGTAGGTGGGCTTGCATGCTTTTGAAATCTATTCTGTGGAAGGTGGGGTTGTGTCTTCCCTTGAGTGGTTGTATAAACTTTTTTAAAAAGCCCCTCTGTAGAAGGTGGGATGATGTATTCCCTTGAGTAGGTTGCACATCCTCTTTGAAAAAGTCCTCTCATGGGAGGCAAGGTTGAATCTTGAGTTATTCACCCTTAAGCATGTTTTTGGTGGTTGTGGTAGCATAGCTCAACCATCAGGTGTGTTTGGCGTGTCTTAGATGGTAGAGCATAGCCATGGCCTCCTCCATGTCACCTATGCTTGCTTTGTATAAGACGTATAGTGGGTCGATGACACACTTTACAACGCTCATGTATTTCATGTGTTTTCAGTGTGTTTATATTGTGTTTTGAATGTTTTGTGGAGGTGCGTAGTGATGAGCTCCCCCCATGTTGTTTGTTTCATGTGCTTTGATGGTGGAGCATAGTGATGAGCTCCCCCCATCACCTGTTAGGATAATATAATTATTTAATCATCTCTTCTCTCCATATAAACCTTGTGTATTGCATGACAACATTCATGGCTTGTCTGTTATTGTGTGATTCTTTACTATATTCTCTATGTTTTATGTTTTTATCATGTGTCTTCTTATGTCTGCCTAAGCTTGGGGACTAGAAATGGTCTTCCAAGCTTAAGGTGTGTTTTTGACCATACTTTAATCCATGTACTGATCGTAAGATCATACACACAAATGTTATGAAGTAAAAAGTGTCCACTTCTCTTTTTTACCTCCTTGTTTAGCTCCTAGGTCCCATTTATTACATTATACATTCAAAATGTTCATTGTGATGTAAACTTTCTTGACACCAAGTTAAATTGGGAATAAGGGCCCCTTCACTTATCTTATCCCGAACCAAAAAGGAGCTGAAAGACTTGGGTGCCGCCACCCAAGTCCCTCTTGATTGGTCAGGGAAAATTTAGCTATTGGTCAGCCTAGGACCTTTGAAGAGGTTTCTCCTTGTCGGCTCTTTTGGTTTAATGTCACGATTATTAGCGAGAAAGCATATATAAGTGTGTT
Source organism: Cunninghamia lanceolata (assembly GCA_027924645.1). NCBI lineage: Eukaryota > Viridiplantae > Streptophyta > Pinopsida > Cupressales > Cupressaceae > Cunninghamia > Cunninghamia lanceolata. The sequence continues at coordinate 2,226,862 of BSBN01001326.1, forward strand.
TTTAAATTCATTATGATCCTAGATAGAGATAGCCATCTTGAGATATTGAATAAAACAAAGAAAGAGTATTCATTGCGATTCTAGAGTAGATTTATGTATTGTTATTATGTCTTTATTGCAAGCATGGAGCTATCCTTTATCTTCCTTAAGGTTTGAAGGATCTTCATCATTCTAAGGGATCATCACATAGGTGATATCATTGTTGTTTATCATAATTTGATTCATCATTATTATCATTGTTTTCAGCCTCTACCCCCACAAGGGAATGCACTCTTTATGAATCAATGGTGTTGGGAAGCTTAAATGTTATCCCAGGATTTGACTGAGACAAGTCCCTAAACACCATAAACCCAAAACCCCTTCTTATCTTCTTGTGTGCAGGTTATAGGAGCAAGATCTAGAGAATGTGAAGATACAAGAAGACTAAGTGAAGATCAGGGTTTCAGGATCTGACAACAGTTACAGAATATTCTTCTATCCAAGACTTGGGAAGTGGTGCCCTAGTCTTTCTTCCCTTTCTTACTTCAAGTTTGGTATTAGGGCAGCTTTTGCAACATCTTTCCAGTTAAAACAATTTTTGTAGATTCCTTCAATAAGGACTTGGCCAGTCCTAAATTAGTCCTCCAACACCTCTACTTTTGCAAGAGAGGTTCTATCATCTTCCTAATCATCCCTGTGCAATTGATTTTTGGATTGTTGTTGTACTTATTATGTTATAATCTAATCATTGTAAAACTAGAGTTTTATGCATTGTTAACCTAGGGTTTGATAGAAAGGATCAGTTAAATCTGATTCCTTTATAATAGACCTAAGTACAAGATCAGTAGCTGAGTCCACACTCTTTTGGTAGTGATTTGGCTTGGTCTTGTCCTTGAATGTTATATGGAAAAGGGTTTGATCTAGTATGCATCCTAGTTGTCATCATTCTCCTTTTTCTTACTAAACAATCAATATCAAAAATTCCATTGTTATTACTTTTGAGTTTAATTCTTTTAGGAGTAGGAGACTGTGTTGAAGAAATTTCATTTACCTTTGAGGTTTTTGGGTGTGATGGTGAGATTTTATGGTCACCCTTAAAGGTGGGTGTAAAATCTAACGAACCCCAATCATCACCAAAAATGCATTTGAAGGACCGACACTACCATGACCATTACAATTGTTAGCAGCTGAGGGTAGTGGTTTAGCTTTTATTAAAGAAGGGATCAAATTACTTAGAGGAATTTGATGTCTTGCATCCATTTGTAAACAACATTCTGGAACCAAATTATATCAGCTTCAATCGTATGGAGCTTTTTTACAAAAATAAACTTTATTAAATGATGAAGGGTAGACATGACTATCCCCATGGCATGAATCGACAGTCTACCAAGAAGAAGATTATATGTGAGAGTACTAGGCATGGCATGGATAAGGGTAGGCAATGTCATAGGTCTAGGCTTAACATCTAAGGTGATTGTACCTAGTGATTGTCTACTAACATTATCAAAGCCAAGGATGTTGATTTTATCTAGTTTGATGAAAGATGTATCAACATTGAGTTTATGCAACAAGTCTATGCCACAAACATTAATATCTGATCCACCATCAATCATAGTGTGTCTCACCCTGATTTTATTAATAATGACAAATATCATAAGAGGCTCATATTGGTCTTGAACTTCTATGGGAGGTAAGTCATGCTGTTGAAGTAAGATATCTGACGTTTTCACATGCATACAACTAAATAGACATTCTAGATCATTCAGTCTAACAGAAGGTGGAACAACTACCTTTTGTATAGCCTCTTGGAGCATTCTATGGTATGTAGGCTATTTCTGTATTAAATCCCATAGAGATATCTTTGTCAGAGTAGCATGGAGCTACTTGACGAGCTCATATTTTCTACCAACATGTTGAGAAAAATGAGGAGGTGGGGGATGAAAAGGTTGAGAAGGTGGAAGAGAAGTGGGAACACTTGGTGCTTGCTTGGTTTTTATTTTATTGTGTGTGTTGTATGTGTGAGAAACCACATTATGATGAGATTTTTGCATCACATTTTGAACACCTTGATTCCTTTGAGTAATTTTCTTTGCATAGTTGAGAATCTAACCTAGAGGTTGAGATGGTTTTCGAACACCCCAAACTATAATCACAAGTTTAGAGAAAGGAGGAAGATTAGGTGCCTCATGCACAATGAATTTAGGAATATTTTGAGCATTAATGCACTTATTCACTATCCCCTTAGCGGGTGGAATAAGTCTATTAATGATGATGAAATTTACATTGTTATCTTTTTTATTATGCTCAACATCCGTCCCTAAGGGATTCAATGTGAGAGAAAGATCTTCATCCACTAATGCTTCATCTTTCAAAGGGAGAGAATTAGAATGAAGGAAAGGTAGAGTGATGTTAAGAAAATTGTTGATGATTGTATCTTTAGTGATGTCCAAGGGGCTTGAACATGCAACCAAAGGAGGAATATCAAGGGTCTTCACATCCTTAGTGATATCCAGGGTACTTGAACATTTAGCCAAAGGAGGAAGATCAATAGGATGAGTCATGGAATCATCTTTTACTATGGTAGTAGTATGCTCAACATCCTCTAATGTCACATCTCTAGAAGAGAGATCATCCAAATGAAGAGAAGGTAAAGTAATGTTAAGGAATGTGTCAATGATTTCATCCTATTGCACCAAGATCTCTTCACAAGTATAAGGAATCTTAGGAGATGAATCAAAGGAACATAAGGGCATAGGAAATGCTTTGTTCTTACCATATTTAAGGAATGGAACAATAATTTCACAAACCTTTCGAGTAAAGATGGAAAATGATGAAAGAAAATCCATGTTTGCATTTAGATAGTTTTGTTTATGTTTTTACTTTCAAATTTCAAAGAAAAGATGAATACACGAATGTTCTTTATTTATAAATTAAACACATATGACCAATATGAGGAGGTACAACAATTTAAAATAAGATTGATAAATCATTCAACATAGAAAAGATCTAAAATAAGATTTTAAATACAACCACTAAATGCAAGACTAGCTAGGGTTTATCATCAAACCCTAGATCTTAAATACTTGTTTCCTAAACCAAAATTCTTTGATGCAAGAATGTAATTTAAACAAAATTGATAATTATGATGTACTACAAAAATGCTAAGTCAGATTTGAACAACTAATTAACATCACCAAGATTTGAAATAAGATTCTACTCAATAAACCCTAGGTGCAAGGCTAATTAGGTATTCCAAAAATGCAATATTTTCAAAACCCTAATAATGAATAAGTCAAAATGCAAAATATACCACTAGGAAATGATTGAATAATGTGATACCAATCAGATCTGATGCAAAAATTAGAAATTTATATCATGCAATAATGATCTAAACTTATGAAATATAGACAATGTGACAAATATTCTCTTTTTCAAATCTATATCAAATGCCTAATTTTCTAATTTCAAATGAAAAAATGCAAGAATGTTCTTTTATTAAACACAAATATGATATTCCACAGAAAATCAAATCAATTTAATCAACCAAATAATGCAACAACACACTAATCTACAAACCCTAGGTTCAAGACTAGCTAGATTTTCTAGGAATACAAGGTTTGTGTAAATCCTAACAATGAAATAATGTAAAATTAACCTATATAACTATGTAAAATGATGAATGAATTTATCCAAATCATATCTAGGGTAGAAAGTAACTTATATTTGAAGCAAGAAGGATGCTAAAGTGTAATATATGTCAGGTTCACCAAAATGTTAGGTAGAAAAGGGAGACAACCTAAAACCCTAAACTAGGTCAAACACTTTTCCATTAACATTGAAACAAAAACCAAGCTTGGATTCTACAAGGAGAGACAAACTACAAGTGTTTTTTCCATTTTTTGTATAAAGGATTGTCAACCAAATCCAATCAAACAAGCAAGCAAAAAGTATGAAACCCTAATTAGGAAAGATTGAAGAATAATAGGCTATCAAAAAGAGATATAGATATTCTAAAAGTATAGAAGATATCAAGGAATTGAGGAGAACCTGGATCTAACTTTGGGAATAGAAAGGTACTAGAGTGTTGGGCGCCCTAGACCAAATTAGGGTTTTGCAAGATCTTAGAATCTGGGTGCCTTCACCTGTGTGTCTTCCTATCTCATGTAACTTCTTATCTTCAAATTCCTCTGGATGCAACTTGCACACATGAAAGAAGGAAAGAGGGTTGGTGCTATTTAGGATCTTGCCTAATTCAAGCTTTGATTGGTGTTTTGTTGGTCATGAGGTTAGTCATTCACAAACATTGAATAAAAGTTACACAACAACCTTTACTCATCTTGAAAGATACAATGAATTCAGAGAATTCATGATCCCAAGTCTCCGTTGATTAGGTCTTAATCTACTGACGTTACTCAGTGGTTGATGTGTGTTGCTGTTTTCCATTCAGGGGCCTTACGTATTTCTGCAAAGTTCATCATTATTCCTCCAAATATCCTACTCTGTATGTCTGCCCTGCATAAATCTCCAATAATTCTACCTCTGCACTATGAATTTAGTCAAATAATGTGCTTACAGACTGATATTTGCATGATTTCTACCATTATTTGTGATTCCTTGCATGATATTTTCAATACTACATGCATTTAACTCAAATATGCTAATGATTTTCAGTTACCTACGGGATTTCAGCATATTTCTCTGTTCTGCTTGTTATTTATCATGACTTGCAGTTATGGTGAGGAATTTATGAAATTAAAAAAAAGGAAAAGGGTTAAAGAATGAGATTTCCAAAACTACTTGACTGAGATCACTGATCCACATACAAGCTCCCATACATGCAATGAAAAGAAGGAAACTAGAATCATACTTCACCAAGACATTCCACAAATCCGCATGATCCAGTGCAAATCTTCAAAGGAAAAGTTGACAACAACATGTAATGAAATGAAAGCGCTTCCAGTTGAACACAACATTCACCAGTACATATCCAGAAATCAACATGAAGATTACGTAAAATTTACAATCAGGATGTAATCTGAAACTTCATATCCATTCAGTATGCTCAAGAACAGGTACATTTACAGTGATCTGAAGAAAGAACCTTGACATTTCAACAATTCTGTCCTCATTAGTCTCAACAATTCGATCTCCTATTTTATTCTACAGTCATTGGCCTTATTGCCAGATATATCTATCTATCTGCCTCTCTTTTTTTTCCTGACAAGCTCTAGCTCTTATATAGAGAAAATGCCAGAAAACAGTTACAATGATCCAAGGATCAGGATCCTCTCATAATAATCAACGGTCCAGATGAAAAGCACATGCTTTGCCAGTTGGCAAATGTATAGCTGGCATAGAATATTCCAGCATCTTTGATTTGATTTGGTCTCCAGCTGGCAAACAGCATATTTGACAATATCCTCCTCATTTTTGGTTCATGTTGCCTTCGTGTGCAACTTTGTAATTATCAGCTTCAGCTCTAACAGCATCATGACTTCCTGCAATAAACAGACAAACATTAAGTCCAGCATCATTTGGATAAACAACAGGAATTTAAACATTTTATTAAACAAGCCTCAAAATGTGTAGCTACAGGCAAATCGAGCTCCAAATTTGTGAAAATTATGCACTAAATGCATAAACAGCATCAAAACACCATCGGGTCAACCATCGTTGACTGGAAAATGCAATCGGGTCTTCAAATTTCCATCGCTTCATTTTCCCGCCCATTTTCTTGTATATCGGGCTCCAAATATGATCATGTATCTCAAAATATACAAGGAAATAACTACTTTTCAATTTATTTCAAATCCGGCTCTGTATATTTTGGCATGTGTATCAGGTTCACATCATATTCGCATCGGTGTGACCACATATGATCGGGGTGACAAAATTAGACTTGGCTGATGGTAAAACATACACCGACGCCAGAAATCATGATGACGTCCACCCATCGGGAAGACAACAACTATCGGCGAGAAAAATCCAGACTTGGCCGATAGACAAATGTTGGGCCGATGGATAAACACATCGGCGTGACTATCTCCATCGGGGAGAAAATATAAAGCATGGCCGATATCATATGCTATGCCGATGGACCTTTCCATCGGGGTGACTATTCCTATCTGCAGGATATTGTGAATATGATGCTCCCCCCTTCTCGAATGTCCTGATGATGTCACCGTCATGTTTCGCTTCTATATATTGGGGAAAAGAATGACATCATCATCATCATCATGTTGAAGGAAAATAGGAGGATATGAAATATGATCCTGCTGCTGAGGAATGGAATATGATGGTGACGTCATCGTCATATCCGGGCTTCATTAAAATGCAAAAGATGACGTCACCGTCATGTTTAGTTAAGATCAGGGGATAAATGTAATATCGGGTCACCTAAGGAAGATGATCAGGTGGTGAATGTAATATGACCCCTTTGCGGCCAAGGTAACCCTCTCGAAAGATCAGGATGATGATGATCATCAGGATATCCGGGGCTTTTGTTAAACTTAAAGGAACATGACGTCATCGTCATATTCGCGAACCAGATCATGTTTTGGAAAATATCCTGCCGAAGGGAAATGTGATGATGATGTCATCCGGATATTTTCTTCTTCGTTTATCACATCGGGATGACGTCATCAGGATATTTGCATAAGGTCATATTTCTCGGCAGGAGGACATTACGAAATATCGGGTAGACAAACAAGATCATGATGATCTTGACAACATGACTGAGGAATGGAATATCAGCCTCCTATAAAAGATAGGGTGATCATCATGATCATGCAAAAGGAGATCAGGAGGATATGATGACGTCATCATCATATTAGCGAATATCAGCAAATAAGACCCTCCCTTGAAAGATCAGGATGATGACCCTCCGATAGGACTTTGACATGCGCATGCAAATTATGCAGATGGTGGATTTTCTAAGCAGGGTGATATTATAATATCAGCATGATATTATAATATCAGGTGATGTAAAAATATCATGATGCTCGTTGTTATGAAATATCGGGTTTCACTCAAAACATGATGCTCACGATGCGCATAAGGTCATTTGACGGGTAAAACACACTATCACCCAAAATTGACGTCCGGATATTGGGACTACATGATTTTTATCGGGTGATAGATCAAGATCATGATGATCTTGACAACATGACTGAGGATATAAAAATATGATGATCACTTGCGATTATCAGGTTTGACCAAAACTTTGACTGTGCATAACCCCCTCATATGGATGAATTTTCAGGTGATGTAAAAGGGAAACCTACATGGAATTTCAAGCTCTTTCTAAATATGAGGTCATAGAAACAAAATATGAACTTTGACAAACTGACCTCATGATGATGACCAACTTCATCGAATATCATGATGATGATGCACCTGACTCATTTTTACCAAACCGCCAGAAAACAGACAACACAAGCCAACCCAAAAAGTTGGGTCCCTGTTTTGATAATGCAAAATGGGGCGTGTTGTGTAACCACACAACAACTTGCCACCAAAGAAAATAACAAAATTCAAATAATTCAAAAGGTGAGGATAAATTAAAACATAAATTTCCAACTCCTATTAAGCATGAGCATCCTAATCCTTTCTAACTGGTATCATGTTCATCAATGTAACAATGAATTGATAAGGGAACAATTGTGTGCATGTGATTCATATACTCATCTTGAAAGTGAGTTGAATAAGTCAGTGACTGGTGTTAAGCTACGTAGTTTGGTTCATCCCTCATAGCCAACCGGATAGAGCCTTGCTGCCAGCAGGCGTCCATAGCCCCGGCAAGGTTATCGTTGCAATTCCCCTAAGTAGAGCCCCACTGCCAGCAAGCGTCTATAGCTCCGGTAGAGTTACTTAGATGACTTAATCTGGATTTCAGAAAATCCATTTTATTATTTTATTTATTTTATATTTTGAATTTAATTCTTAAGATATAACAGTTGTAGCCTCATGATACAAGGAATGGTCACTTGTTGAAATTAAGTTGAGAATTGCAATGGTAGCAAGGGCAACCTTTAGATTTTTCACTTAACCCCTACACTGATATGTTCAACAAACCCAAGGCTGTTAGGTGTGTCATTGTGAGGATCACCTTGACTCAAGAAAAGTAGTACTGATGAATATGATACCACAGACCTGATCAAGAATACCTATACTGATATGAATTACAACCTATGTAAAAACTTATATTCAACTTTTGAATTCTAACAATTTATGTAGTGTTCTTAAGTAACAAGGTGCACCAGTTTTGCCCAACCAAAACAAAGACTCAACAACGCAAAGCAAAAAGCAACCTGTACAAACAACTAACCTATAAAAGGAAACAACAGAAAGCAAAACAAGAAAGCAAAACAAGCAAACTGTACAAACAACTAACCTACAAAATTATATACAAACCACTACTAGGCAAACAAAAACCAGCAAAAGACCCAAATACACCTGTATTTGCATACTTCTTTTGATTGTGCAGGAGCATTAGGGTGTTAGTTATGGTTCTCAACCTAGCAAATTTATCTTTATATTCTGAAAAATATTCTGATATTCTAAATTCACTGTATTCAACAGAATGACTCTTGATGATCAGCAACTGAGGAAGCTCATCATGTTCATGATTAATCCATATGCATGTCTTATCTCCTGAATTTCCATAATCAAAATAGTAATCAACATCATTCACTGTGGAAAGGAGAAATACAACCTGGTATATTTCTGATTCTGTTGGACATGCTTCTTCATTGGCAGTTGGTCTTCCATTTGTCATTATATTTTCACTGCTTAGCTCAGTGTCTGGTCTCTCTTCAAATTGAAGGATGTATGACTCTTGATGTGTTAATTCTCCATCTTTATCCAGCCTTATCCCTTCATTCCGGATGTTCAGTTTATCCTCCAGTTAAGGAAACTTCTCAGTATTTTCTTCAATTTCCTGCACATCAGCATCTAAATAAGTATCTTTATTATCACAACCTGATATACAGAAATTTATCATTTCTAAATCACTTGACTGTAAAGGAGAATTGGCATTCAACTGATAAGAAGACTTCCCTATTTCATTTTCAAAATATTTCTGGAGTAACGTCTGATTATGCACAACAACTCCAAAGTCTTCTACATCTTCATCTTTCAGGAATTGTTCATTAAATAATTCACATCTTCTATCTATTAGAGGATCTGGTTCCATTAACCTGCAACATTCTTGCATTTGATCATTCAATTCAACCCAGTTAGGTAGTAAATCAGCATTTATTTTCTTTTCTATGACTCCCTGAGTTAGTATCATAGGAACTTCATCATCAGCAGTGAATTTAAATTGCTCTACTATTTGTTTACACTTCTCTTTACCATAGAATGACTCCAGGAAAGATGTTTCATCTTCTTTATCAAAAGTATTAGGATCAGAATCAAACATATTATCCTGATGAGTGGTTTCTTCTCTAAAATTTTTACAAGATTCATACCTGCATACTGACTGATCCTTACTTGTACTAGGAGGTAGAGAACTCCTATCAATCTCACCATAGAATGAATCAAGGAAAGATGTTTCCTCTTCATTACCTTCTGGAACTGATTCAGCTACTATATTTTCTAGAGTCTTTTTCAACATGACCAAGCAAGGGTAGCAATCTCTCTCTGAATGCTCTTCATCATGTAATCTGCACCAGCTTTCAATCAAGACGTCATCAATGGGTAAACCTAATAATTGACTACACTGTATATTTCTAGACAAGTATAATTCAAAATCTTCAGAGCGGTCCACTTCAGTGCCTGGACAACTAATAACTTCTGGTGCTGCATCTGCTTGTTGCTCCAGAATTTCTTTATTTTCCTGCCAGACTTCTTCATTTTCTTGGCAAGTTTTGGCCCTGAACACATCCGAGAAGAATATTAGTCCTTTCAAATATAAATCCAACCTTGTAAGGAAAGTTAAACAATTTATTTCACTGTGTTCCGCAGTCTGGTGTATCCTGCAACAGGTAGATAAACCAAAGTTAGACAAACTGTGAGGGTAAAGCTGCCTATTCAAAGTTTCCTGAAATAAAAGAATGTTAACTTGACAATTGCCTTCATATACATCCATCAAAATGAGACTCTATTTTTCAATTTTTTAGTATTTTGAAATTTTAATGAGATCTATCATATCTCAAAATAAAACTTGAAAGTTTAGAAAATCAAACTAATCTTTGAGGCTTTGGGCTAGATCTTTGCAAAGGTGCAACCAAAACATCTCAGATAAGAGATATTTGCAGACATTTAACTGAAATGCTGAAATATTTATGCAATATTTGTAGAAATCCAGAAATTCACAGCTCAGGCCCTCCTTCTAGCGCCAATTTATGTTGCGTTAGAAGCGAGGGGCCTGCATAAAATGAATGATGACTGAAGCAGTGGTGCCTTTTCTAGTTCTGCCCTCCTTCTAGCACCAATTTATGTTGCGTTAGAAGCGAGGGGCCTGCAAATTAATTGCAAGACTTAGGGCAAGCGGCTATACTAAGGCAGGGGATATCACTTCAACTGAAAAGAATTTATTTGCTGAGAAACAGCTCACATGCCCTCCTTCTAGCACCAATTTATGTTGGTCATGAGGTTAGTCATTCACAAACATAGAATAAAAGTTACACAACAACCTTTACTCATCTTGAAAGATACGATGAATTCAGAGAATTCATGATCCCAAGTCTCCATTGATTAGGTCTTAATCTACTGACGTTACTCAGTGGTTGATGTGTGTTGCTATTTTCCATTCAGGGGCCTTACGTATTTCTGCAAAGTTCATCATTATTCCTCCAAATATCCTGCTCTGTATGTCTGCCCTACATAAATCTCCAATAATTCTACCTCTGCACTGTGAATTTAGTCAAATAATGTGCTTACAGACTGATATTTGCATGATTTCTACCATTATTTGTGATTCCTTGCATGATATTTTCAATACTACATGCATTTAACTCAAATATGCTAATGATTTTCAGTTACCTATGGGATTTCAGCATATTTCTCTGTTCTACTTGTTATTTATCATGACTTGCAGTTATGGTGAGGAATTTATGAAATTAAAAAAAATGAAAAGGGTTAAAGAATGAGATTCCCAAAACTACTTGACTGAGATCACTGATCCACATACAAGCTCCCATACATGCAATGAAAAGAAGGAAACTAAAATCATACTTCACCAGGACATTCCACAAATCCGCATGATCCAGTGCAAATCTTCAAAGGAAAAGTTGACAACAACATGTAATGAAATGAAAGCGCTTCCAGTTGAACACAGCATTCACCAGTACATATCCAGAAATCAACATGAAGATTACGTAAAATTTACAATCAAGATGTAATCTGAAACTTCATATCCATTCAGTATGCTCAAGAATAGGTACATTTACAGTGATCTGAAGAAAGAACCTTGACATTTCAACAATTCTGTCCTCATTAGTCTTAGCAATTCGATCTCCTATTTTATTCTACAGTCATTGGCCTTATTGCCAGATATATCTATCTATCTGCCTCTCTTTTTTTTCCTGACAAGCTCTGGCTCTTATATAGAGCAAATGCCAGAAAATAGTTACAATGATCCAAGGATCAGGATCCTCTCGTAATAATCAACGGTCCAGATGAAAAGCACATGCTTCGCCAGTTGGCAAATGTACAGTTGGCACAGAATATTCCAGCATCTTTGATTTGATTCGGTCTCCAGCTGGCAAACAGCATATTTGACAATATCCTCCTCATTTCTGGTTCATGTTGCCTTCGTGTGCAACTTTGTAAATATCAGCTTCAGCTCTAACAGCATCATGACTTCCTGCAATAAACAGACAAACATTAAGTCCAGCATCATTTGGATAAACAACAGGAATTTAAACATTTTATTAAACAAGCCTCAAAATGTGTAGCTACAGGCAAATCGAGCTCCAAATCTGTGAAAATTATGCACTAAATGCATAAACAACGTCAAAACACCATCGGGTCAACCATCGTTGACTGGAAAATGCAATCGGGTCTTCAAATTTCCATCGCTTCATTTTCCCACCCATTTTCTTGTATATCGGGCTCCAAATATGATCATGTATCTCAAAATATACAAGGAAATAACTACTTTTCAATTTATTTCAAATCCGGCTCTGTATATTTTGGCATGTGTATCAGGTTCACATCATATTCGCATCGGTGTGACCACATATGATCGGGGTGACAAAATTAGACTTGGCCGATGGTAAAACATACACCGATGCCAGAAATCATGATGACGTCCACCCATCAGGAAGACAACAACTATCGGCGAGAAAAATCCAGACTTGGCTGATAGACAAACGTTGGGCCGATGGACAAACACATCGGCGTGACTATCTCCATCGGGGAGAAAATATAAAGCATGGCCGATATCATATGCTATGCCGATGGACCTTTCCATCAGGGTGACTATTCCTATCTGCAGGATATTTGGAATATGATGCTCCCCCCTTCTCGAATGTCCTGATGATGTCACCGTCATGTTTCGCTTCTGTATATTGGGGAAAAGAATGACATCATCATCATCATCATGTCGAAGGAAAATAGGAGGATATGAAATATGATCCTGCTGCTGAGGAATGGAATATGATGGTGACGTCATCGTCATATCCGGGCTTCATTAAAATGCAAAAGATAACGTCACCGTCATGTTTAGTTAAGATCAGGGGATAAATGTAATATCGGGTCACCTAAGGAAGATGATCAGGTGGTGAATGTAATATGACCCCTTTGCGGCCAAGGTAACCCTCTCGAAAGATCAGGATGATGATGATCATCAGGATATCCAGGGCTTTTGTTAAACTTAAAGGAACATGACGTCATCGTCATATTCGCGAACCGGATCATGTTTTGGAAAATATCCTACCGAAGGGAAATGTGATGATGATGTCATCCAGATATTTGCTTCTTCGTTTATCAGATTGGGATGACGTCATCAGGATATTTGCATAAGGTCATATTTCTCGGCAGGAGGAAATTACGAAATATCAGGTAGACAAACAAGATCATGATGATCTTGACAACATGACTGAGGAATGGAATATCACCCTCCTATAAAAGATAGGGTGATCATCATGATCATGCAAAAGGAGATCAGGAGGATATGATGATGTCATCATCATATTAGCGAATATCAGCAAATATGACCCTCCCTTGAAAGATCAGGATGATGACCCTCCGATAGGACTTTGACATGTGCATGCAAATTATGCAGATGGTGGATTTTCTAAGCAGGGTGATATTATAATATCAGCATGATATTATAATATCAGGTGATGTAAAAATATCATGATGCTCGTTGTTATGAAATATCGGGTTTCACTCAAAACATGATGCTCACGATGCGCATAAGGTCATTTGACGGGTAAAACACACTATCACCCAAAATTGACGTCCGGATATTGGGACTGCATGATTTTTATCGGGTGATAGATCAAGATCATGATGATCTTGACAACATGACTGAGGATATAAAAATATGATGATCACTTGCGATTATCAGGTTTGACCAAAACTTTGACTGTGCATAACTCCCTCATATGGATGAATTTTCAGGTGATGTAAAAGGGAAACCTGCATGGAATTTCAAGCTCTTTCTAAATATGAGGTCATAGAAACAAAATATGAACTTTGACAAACTGACCTCATGATGATGACCAACTTCATCGAATATCATGATGATGATGCACCTGACTCATTTTTACCAAACCGCCAGAAAACAGACAACACAAGCCAAGCCAAAAAGTTAGGTCCCTGTTTTGATAATGCAAAATGGGGCATGTTGCTTAACCACACAACATGTTTCCACCTCCAAAATAGAAATGATGAGAGATAAAGAGAGTGTACCCAAGGAGGGTAGAGGCAAATCTGAATTAGAATGGAATGCTATAACAAAACATAAAGGCAAGGACTCACTATGAGAATGGAAACCCTAGCTTGCTTGATGTGGTATCAAACTTGACTCAAGAAGTTGGTGTAGCCCATAGAAGTAGATAAACCTTTACAAGACCTGCAAGATGTTAATGCAACAATAATAATCCACCATATAGAGCTTGAGAGAAGAATAGAGAGCATGAGGGATAAGAAGAGAGACTACAAGTGTGTCTAGGTTGCTTATATGTTCAAATGAATAAACCAACTTGATTAAATATGCATTCCCGCTCAACAAAAATGAATAAAACCAAATGGGGCCAACATGTAAAAGCCAAGGAGGTGTTCTAAGATGATGCCACAAAAATAGTGTCAGGGATAACATCTAGGACCAGGGTGTTAGGTGCCTTGGTCCTTTAGCCCCACAAACTCATGAGAGTTCCAATTAAAGTGGGCTTAGACCTATCCTACACTTATTTTGTTAGTTTTATTCATCGAGATCAAGAATTAATTATTTATTGCTTCAATGGGTGTTAAAATAACTCTTGATTAACAAGGGTAGAAATTTTACTTCATAACATATATGTCTATAGCCTTCCCCTTTTGATCCATAGGCTCCTCATGCCCTTCTCCCAATGCTTCCTCAACAAATTCTTCAATTATTCTTCTTTTGGCCTGCAAGGCTGTACATGTCAGTAGCACACATTGAGCTACCAGCTGGGCCACTTGCACATTTACCCAATTCCTATTAAATTTGATGTTGTCCTTCATTATCTCATCTAAGTACCTAACTTCCTCAACCCAATTTGGAGGTGGGATGGGCTTATAAAAAAATCATTCTTCAAACTATTTCTTGGACTAATTCTCCATTATCTACTACTTGGTCTAGCATTGGAGAAATGTGAAATTTCTTAATATACTCGAAGGGAAGCCTAGAGTACCTCTTTTGCTTCACTTCATGCTCATCATTGCAGTTGGCATAGAAATATTCTAACTATTCTTCATGGCCATATTTCTTTCTCACATGTTTCTCCAATCTATGCAAAAGATCAAAATTGGCTCTTGCCTTGTAGAATAGGAGATGGTATTCTTGTAGTTCCACATTTGAAGCTTCTGTAGAAATATGAATGGTACAAGTAAATAGGCCTCATCCCACTACAAGGGGAAATGGGATTGTAGCTCTGTGTAGCCCCTTCAACAAATTATGTTTCGTGTAGATTTTCCTTGTCAATTCTAGCAGCACCATCTTATTAGTTGGGTATTTAGGAAGCTGGTAGGGCAAACCAGGGAAGCCTCCAATCCTCAAATATATGAATTTGAGGAATTGGATAAACCAATACCCATATTGGCCAACCATGTTCATATCCTGGGTGGACATTCTTCTGCTCAAATCTCCTTGTAGCATTCTTGTAATATGCCTAGTGAATGAATCATTCACCCTCGTAAAGTGTGACAATGAGTTTTATTTTTGCAACTAAGGATAATATTCATATACCTTGAACTCACCAACTGCATTTCATACTTCCCCATGTCTAGTCAATCTGGGATAGGGGAAGCTTCGTACCAACATATAAACCACTTAAGAAGTCATGTAAAATATCCTTATGTCTGATAGGGCCAGGAATTGTATATGAATATTTTCACTGATTATCTTGGACCAGTAGATCTTAGGAGTCCCATTGATTATCTCCTCAAAAAATGTGAACATCCATCCTTCAAAATATGAAGTAGTAGAAATTCACATGAGTCTACTCAATAGGGTGACTGGGTCATTGATTTTAGTCTTGAAGTCACTCTATACAAATTATCAGGTAGCTTAGCCAGAGCAAGCCTTGGTTTTTTCATCCACCTATCATTTATTACCTTCCTACATTTCTCAGGAGATTGGTTGTATAAAGCCTATGCTTGATCCTTAGTTAGGTCTACTAATTTGGGATAAGAGGGGATGTCAAAGGCCTATGCTATACTATCTTGAGTGAGATCAGCTATGACCCTACCATCTAGTGTGATAATCTTTCTTGCCAACACATCATAGTGTTCCCTGTACTCCATGATCAATTCTACACACTATACTGAATTGGGGAAACTTACAACTTGTGCAATGCCATTTGACACCCTTTTCCTTGCCCACTTAGTTAGATTGGGACCAGACATCCTTAGTTTGAAATCATCCATGTCAATGTGCCCCAAATCAGTATCTAAAACCTCATTCCAGCTAGAGGTAATCTTGGACTCAGATGTAACTCCCTTGAACTCACTTTATTATGACAAGTGTAGTAGACATCTAACCTACATGGATAACTACAATAAATAAATCTTTGTTTAACTAAGTTTAATGTAGAGTTAGCATATAAATCCATTACCCCTTGCATAAAATAGAAAAACCCTCATAAAAAAGTCCCTAAGCTTTCAAGGAATATATTCATGAAAAAATAATTAAATTAAGATATTGGCACTAAATCCATTCATATAAACTTCATTAATATCATCATCAAACCATCAAAATGTATTAGCTATCACTTCTAGGACTTTAGGGGCTCACTGGATATCAAATATAATTTAACATTTACACTCATGAAAAATTAACCAAGGCATTCAATTCTCATTCATAAACCTTCATGTATATCACCCAAATTACTCGCAACCCCTTTACTGGATTTATTCTCAAATTGCAGGTTTCTAAGGGCTTATTGGATAATGTGAGACTTGGAGACCTTACAAGATATGTGGTAAGATAGGTCTCTACTGGATATGGTGGGGGAATGAAATGCAACTAGATATGCAAGACTTTAGAGTTCTCCAGGACATTTAGGGTCTAGTGGATATATCTGGATGCGATAGGAAATCCTGCAAAAGATAACATGTGATGCTTTGACTTGGTCCTGGAGGACCTTTATGGTTCACCAGATATGTAAGAATTAGGGCTCAACCAGGATATATGCATATCCATGTCAAATTTCCACTGTGGGGAAATCATCATCATTGGGATGTGTGAAGCTTGGAGGTTTTGCTAGATATATCTGTTATCTAGACAAATCTTTGTAGAAGTCTTGCAAGAGGTATGTTGTGGATCAAAAGTTTAGGTGGAAGAAACTAGTTAGTGGGACATACGAAACCTACTAGATATATTTGGATCCTCATCATTTTCTTGCAATGACTTTTTAACCTATAGTTTTGATAAAAATTTTAAGTTGCATAGGATTTGTGAGTGTTTGGATAGTGCCTAGATGAGTCAGAGATTTTAGGTTTAATGAGATATATGTAGATCCCAATCATCTTTCCACATGGTGAAAAAAATGGTTTTAGCTAAGACTACTTGCAGATTCTTTTACTAGGTATTAAACTTGCTCCTAACCTGAATGATGTTCTATCTAAAATATTTTAACCAAATGACCCTATAACAAATTTACTGTGCAAAATCACAAGTTTAGGTGCGAAGTTTTTAAAGGAAGGATATATTAGTTCATTCATCGATTTTACAAGAGGACTCCAACACTCACACTAATTTTCCAAAATTATCTGAACCCCTAATAATTTTAAATATTTCAAATTTGCAAGATCAGGCATCCCAACTAAGTTGAACTCTACCTATGTATAAATATCATATGATTTACACTATCACCTAGATGACATAAAGGTTTCAAACTATCGACCTATGGTTTCAATATTCCTCTGGAGACAAAGACACATGAATCAAGCTATGATAAATTCACACAAAACATAATTCATATAAAGATTTTCAATTTCATCAAACCTACCCTCTGATTGAATAGTAATGTATAGGAAAGAATGAAGTTTACAACCTGTAAGTGAAAATATCCTTCAAGAAAGAATTATATGCCAAGTTTGATGGATGCCTTGGGTTTCATGGATGTCAACTACTAAGATTTGTTGCAATCACCTTCTCTATAGTGCAATGATTTCAAATAAGCTCAAATGATAAATAAAACCCAAATACGAGCTTAAATGTCCCTAATAAGTTCACCATAAATGTAGCTTCATACATTGACAACATGGAGAGCATCGAGATCAGGGCAGAGAAATGTGAGTCTATGGGATGTTGGTCACATGACGTTATTGGGATAAGTGAGGATATGACCTATTGTTGGATTTATCCTATCATCCTTCATTTTTCTGCATCATCCACTAAGGCATGAAATCTCCACTTTTGAAGCACTTTGTGGGTTTAAATGGTTTGTGAGACATTTGGGGCATGGTGGATATATCCTAATGGATGTTGAATCTCTGCATATCAACCAAGTCACTTAAGCTCCATATTTCAACTTTTTATGTAGATTTCAACGGGATGCAAGACTATTGATGTGAATGGGATATACCCTATTGTGTAGTGGACCCTAGAAATATCCATTAGAACTGAAAATGCCTGCAATACTTAGAAAAATGTAGATTATTCTGACTCTATGGAAACTCTGCATGCAGACATGGGGTGAAGTCCCACATTTTAACAATTCACTCAACAATGGGAAATTTTCAAAGGTTAATGGTCTTCAAGACTCTAAGACTTTTTGAATAAATAAATAGCCATTGAGATAATAAAACCCAATTGTTCAAGACATTTCAAAAAGTTTTAAAACCCATGAGCACTCTCTGGAGGTATAAAATTAAAACTCTAACCAATTGACACAAGCAAAAGAGGGGAACTACATTTTAGCAAAAAATGGGATGTGTGTGCAAGGCACAACAAATGGTGATTCAGCTGGGAGAACGCTACTGAGAATTCTGAAGATAAATGCAAGTCAAGAACATAGAAACTATGGTTTCATGACCACACATTTAGATAAGAGAAGTATAACAACAAGATCAAGGTATCAAATTTATCAGTTTAGTAAGACCATCTATATCCAACAAAGCCTTGAGTGTGTGCAGATGCATTCATTCCAATCCTTTGGCAACTAAGGTCATCTAGGTTTACTTACATTAAGCTACATAAATGATTCTTACCTCATAAACTACCTGGACATTGCCTCGCTTCTAGATCCATCTATAGCCCCGACAAGGTTGTAACTATAATTCCACTCAAAGCATAGCTCTACTGCCAGCTAGGCTTCATAGCCTCGGTAGAGATACTTGAATCCTCCAATGAGTCGATTCATATTGTAGGAGTACTGGGAAGTACTGCCTTTGTACTAAACCAAAATTTATTTTTTATTTCTAATTGATATACCTTTGAATGAAACATTGAAGTATCAGTTCAACTTCATGCTGAGCTAGGAATCATAGTGGCAACAAAGGAGAGATTTTAGGGTTTTTCACTTAATGTAAGATCACAAAGACTAACTTAATCACTTTAATATCATTATCATGTGATTAGATGTAAGACCTAGAAATATTTCAAGCCAAACAAAACAGTAAATCCATCCTCCTTGAGGAGGCATCATACTACTTAGCACTGACAATGGGATCCACTAGAAGGAATCTTGATAAATGATTAAAATTTCTCAAAGGAAAGCTTAATAGCACAATCTAGAGAGTCCCCATCATGTGCTTTAGCAAACATGCCACTTTATTAAAGAAATATGGAACCTAGACTGAGTAGGACAAAGTAGAAAGAGCAAAGTAGGAATCAAAATCTAAACTAATAGCAAACTAACTGCCTAAGAAAAAATGAGAAAAAACAACAAGAAATGGACTAATTATGTACACAAAGGATAGGATTTTGAGGCTACCTAAGCTTCGAAGTAATGTTTCAAAAACTGCCCATTGACCAGAAGTGGGACGTCTTCTCCAGTAAGGGTTTTCAACCTATAAGTTTTGTCCCCTAAGATCTTAGCAATCGCATATGGACCTAATCACAATCTATAGAACTTACCATGATCGCCCTTCTTTTCATGAGCTTTGTCCCAATATAGGACCAAGTTAGAAATGTCAAATGCCTTGATTTTTAGCACATTTATCAAATCGTATTTTGACAACAACCTGATGTTTGGAAACGTTATTAATGGTTGTGTCACATTTTTCTTCTAAGTGTAACAACTGGGCTAGTCTTGTTTGGATTTTGTTATTTGAGTCAAGGTAATCATTCATGAATTGCAATATGGGTATCTTTAACTACATAGGAAAAATAAGTTCCAAGGCATACACTAGATCATAAGGAGAAGTTCCAAGTGTGACCTTGTTTCTAGTTCTATGAAACCATAACTTAAATCTCAATTGTGTATGCCATTCTCTAGGATTCTTGTCTAACAATTTCTTAGTGACATCTAACAAATTTCATTTGTTTGATTCAACAACACCATTACCTTGGAGATAGTAATTCGATAAGAATTTTAACATAATTCCATAATCAAATTCCTAGTTAGAAAATTTTAGTGATGAAAAAGAAGGCCCATTATCACAAAACAAGAGACAAAGGGCAACCAAACCTAGTAATAATATGTTCTTCAACAAATTTGATTACCACTTTAGTAGTACATTGCTTACATGCTAGCACTTTAGTCCATCTAGTGCAATAATTAGTTATGGTTAGAATATACATGTGACTCGTAGAAGAAGGTGGGTTGATCATACCAATAAAATCAAGTCCCTATTTCATGAACAAACGTACTTCAATGACTAGTTGTAAAGGCAATGCTGGGTTTCTCTCTTTCATTGTTGTAGTAAAAAAAACATGACAAGTCCTAACATGTAGGTGGGCCTCGTAGAAAAGAGTAGACCAATAATATCTAGCCCTTAGAATCTGTTGTGTAGTGGTCAACCCCAAACCATGTCTAGTGCCAAATTTTTCATGAAAACCCATCATCACTTGGGATACTTTCGATTTATTAAGACATCGTAGGTATATTCATTCATGATTTTTCTTACACAATACTAATTCTTTCAACATGAAGCTACTACTTTTTAGTCTTAATGCTCTAGGTTGAATTGAATTCAAGTGGGAAGTACATCGTTGATTAAGCAAATAGAATATAATGTCATTGTACAACTCATCCTTTCAAACATCTTGTAATGTGTATTGGTGAGATAAAATTTGAGGGTCAACTTCAGCTATGGTTTGAGTAAGGGCCTAACCTCTTACCAAATTCATGGGATGAATACCCAGATCAAATTCTTGTAGCATTGTAACCCAATTTCCTCTTTGTTCACCCAACTCATTCTACATCAACAAAGTTTCTATAGATACATTCAAAACTATCGTGTTAACTCTACTTCTTTGGATATAGTGTCTAAATTTCTTAACATCTTAAAATCTTTCACCAAAGCGTAGGATTGCTTTTCCACATTAGGATACCTAAGTTTATAATTTTTCAGCAGAGCACTCATAAATGCAATTGGACATTCATCTCTAGGTTCTTGTTTTTAGTAAGCATGGATGCACAGGTATGGTCTCAGGTAAATGAGTGAATATAGAAAGGCAAGGATAGTCTAGACACTAATATAGGTGCTTCAACTATAGCTTATTTAATTTCTATGAATGCCTTCTTTGCTTTAGGAGTCCATTTAATTTTAGCATCATGTTTCAGCATGTCATTCAAAGGTCTAACTATTTTAGCAAATCCTATGATAAACTTTTTGACGAAATTAATTTTTCCAAAATAAGACTTAAGTTCCTCCTTGCTAGCAGGCAGTTGGATTTTGATGATAGCTCGAACTCGCTCTAGACCTATAGAAATTCCCTTTTCTAAAATGATGTGGCCTAATAATTTCTCTTTGTTAACTCCACATATGCACTTTTTGGGGTTGAGGGATATACCATAATCTTTGTGCATCTCTGGAAGACCTTCCTTAGATCTGAAACATGATCCTACATCCTTTTGGAATATATGGTCAAGTCGTCCATGTAAATAATGATGCACTTGTTGATGAGCCCTTTGAATGTTTTTTTTTTTTTAAAGATAATGCGCCTGGTAAACTTTTTAACGTGACCGGCGACGCTGGTGCGACACGCCCTCCGGCTCCACGCGAATGCTTTTGCCCGGAGCAATGAACCAGTGAGGCCACAACTGGGGGACCTCATCCCCTAGGAAGAACACTTCAAACCCGCGAGCTCATTGGCCCAGTGAAGGCGTAAAGCCTTGCGAGCTCGTTGGCCCAGCGGGGGTTTGAACTCTGGTGGCCACCACTACATCCTGAGCGACTTAACCACCAAACCATGCCATCATCGGTGATGAGCCCTTTGAATGTTATATCCATAGCTCTTTGAAATTTTTCTCTAGCATTAATCAACCTAAAAGGCTTCCTTCTATATGCGTATATTCCCCATTTGTAAGTGAAGGTATTTTTCAAGTGGACTACATATTCAACCATCACTTGATTATATCTTGAATAACCATCTAAAAATGACATCATCTAGGAACTATTAACAATCTAAAGAACTTCTTCAAGTGAAGGGATAGGATAATTGTTCTTTTTTGATGCACGATTCATATTTTAAGTCTACACATAATTAGATTTCTCCATTCTTCTTATGAACTGGTACCAAATTTGCAGCCCATGTTGAGTGCCATACCAGAGAAATGATTACGGCCGATAGTAGTTTCTTGACTTCTTAGAAAATTAATGGTTCTAGGAGTGCATTGATTGGCTCTTGTCATTCTCTAAAAGACTTAACTCTAGCCTTGAGAGGAATCATGTGTGTGATGATGGAAGTATCATAAGTTTTAAGATCCTCATAACTCCATGCTATAGTGTCATGGTAATCAGTCAAGGCTTGGATAATACCTATCCTTTCTTCATCCATATAGACCTTTCTGATAAATACATTCTTAACATTGTCTATGGTACCCATATTATGAGGGTCACAATTTCCTCCTATGGATTCAACATGTTTGCTACAAATACCTAATTGATTATTACCAAATAACCTTTCCAACTCTACCATCCAATTTGGAATAGTATTGGTCTTCAAGTTTAAGATTCCCTCCACATCAATTTTAGCTTTTTTAGTGTCAGACTCATCTATAATCTAATATGGAAAAATATCAGAGCTACTAAGAAAGTCCAGAATGTGTTTATCATCTTCAAAAACATGGAAATTGGTAATATTATCTAGTATGGATGGCACAAGTACTAGCTCCATAGTGAATTTCTTTAAATATGATAGTAATAAAGGCTCTAAGGTGCTGGTAGCCTGGGCTTATGCATCAGTAACATGATTCTTATTTCTTGGGATCAAATTATATTGAAACCATCAAAGCTCTCTATCAAATCCCAACCCAGTTTTGATAATTACTTAACCTTTTATCATTACATGTATACTGATTTCTAACCTGTTAACCACTAGTTCTGAATCTCCAAACACCTATACTATTTTTTCCTTCTTGTTTATTGCTAACAATAGTCCATGCACCAAAGATTCATATTGTGTAACATTATTAGTGCACTAGAATTGAAGCACGTGGCCCACCAAGAAGTATTACCCTCCAGGCCTGATTAATTTGAATCTAGCTCTCACACCTTGTCTGGATTTAGAACCATAGAAACAAATAGTCCAGATCTGATTATAATCTTGATCATCTTTCAACGCTGACTTATTGAGATCTCATGGTTGTTGCTTTTGCGTATCCTAAAGTTGGTCTGGATATGAAGTCTAACTAGTAGAATTCTTTTCATCATTCATGTCATGGTCAACCTCTTTTGAAATCTATTTCTATTGTGTATGTATCCATAAATGCCTTTTAACATGATCTACCATAGTGTTGCACAAAGAGCATGAGAATTTTGAGTGTGTGGCTTCATGTATTCTACACCAATTCGGTAGCAACAAGTCTTCTAACATCACTTTAGTTCTTATGTTAAGTTGATCTTTTATTCATCTGGTTACAAAAGCTATGAAACCTTTGAACACTCCTTGATCTTTTGAGGAAGATTCTTCTTCTTATTCAATAAATATATCAATGTTATCACCTGCATAGTATTCTGATGAATGATCACATGTATCACCCTATAGAAATAATACTTCATCTATACTCTAGATCTTCAAAGAATATAGCCCAAGATTTGTTTTCGAGTATAATATCTCATTATTCTAATTATATTCTCTGATCATATGCTTCATTTTTAGTTCTCTTTGAATCCTAATTTGGTTAGCAATCCCTTTCCATAGAAACCACATGTGTGAGAAATTTATGGCCATATAGCCATTGAGTGTCTTGGACCAATCCCTTCTCAAGAGCATGCCATATGCCTTCAAGATATTGACTACTTGTATATCGATATATTGCTAAACCTTGGGGTCAAAGGAAAGTTGCATTTGAATAAGACTTAATTCCTCCACAATGTCCGCTATAGTCTTGTCCAATTGGGTTATTTTTATTGAAGACTTCATAGGTGTAAGACCTAGAGCTTTGCAAATGGATAGAGTCATAACATTGGTAGATTCTCTAGAGTCATCTAAACAGTTATGAAGATTCTTGCCAAATGTTCTCAAGGTGAGCAATAAAGGAGGGGATTCTCTTTTCTCCTTATAAGGGGTGATAGGGCTATTTTCTTCCAATGCCTTATCTTTGCCCTTCACAAATAGTTGTTTCTAAGAGACATCTTTTATTAGGGTATCCTTGATAATCAGTTCACTAAAATATTAAAAATAACATCTTTAAAAATAACATCCTTGATAAGCTCCAATATTTTGATCATGTCTGATTAGAGTACTAGAGCTTGCCCTGGTGGTTGAACTGGAGCTTTCAGAGGCTCTGGATTATTACTAGCCTTGGGATATGGAGAACCTTGATAACTTTTGGGGGGAATAGAGGTAGTGAATGGCCCCTTAGCTTCATTACTTTATAAATTATATGAGTTCTTGTTGAATTGTTGATAAACTTAGACCTCATCAGTCTCCTCTTTTATAGTGTCATTATGCCCCTACATTAGAAAAATCTAACTTTTAATAACAATAGCCATATCATACTAAGAAGTAGGTACTATTTCATATCTTGTGGATAGAGCAGCCTCTTGTGCATTAGTATTCTTCACTAACCTCTAAAAAATGCATGCAACAACTTGAAACTCATGATAATTTAATTCTGAGTGTTGATTAGTATCGTGCAACCTACACCAGTTTGACATAGCAGCTTCAACCAAGAATACTCTTGCTGGAGGCTAATTCTCAATCTAATTCTATAACTCCAAGAATGCTAGAACTTCTCCATTATTAGGTCCAACATTCCATGTCCTATTAGGTCATTGATAGTTTTGATTTTGATTTTTATTTCTCTAAGAGTTTTGTAGATAAGAATTTTGATTCTAGAGATAGGTAACTTTTGTAGTCAACTTCTTCATCTGCCCAGTCAATTCCCTAATGTCATCACTATCCTCATGAATCTTTGCTAGTGCAGTATTAGCTAACTAGAGGAAGAGATGTTGAGAAGAAGGGGCTTCAAAACTAGGCTTACATGGATGAATAACCATACCCAGAGTTGTAGTAGGAATAGGAATAGGGTTCAGGACTGGTGTGTGACTTGCCAAGGCTTGATTAATTCTCTAAATTTGGTTGGGCATCCTTGGGGTCCCAATGTGGTTAACAGGGCCAACCCTAGATTTCCCCAAGTCCAAATTGACCTTGACTACTTTAGCATAAGCTACAATTAGGGTAGTTATAGTGAGATACTTCCTGTGAACAAAAAATGAAGTCAAGTTGTACAAGGATGAATAATAAATAGGAAGGGAAACAACATTAGCAAGGGCATAGGAATCTTGGAGATGGGTGTATACCTTATGAAATTTATCATTGAAATAGATGATCAGGTCATTATCCCTCCTTTTAATAACCATGAACTGTCGATATAATTCAGCAGGTTGCACAGGGATCCTAACCCTTTCTAAGAAGGCATCCTTTAAATCTTGCCAAGATGTAATAGACCTTGCAAAAAAGTTAAAAAACCAATAGAAAGCCTTATCCAGAAGGGAACATAGGAACAATATCCAGGCCATGTCTTGATGTTCAATCTTCCACATGTGGAGAGTGCTTTCAAAGATTTGGATATGTTCATCTTCTATCCTTTTTGGATCATTCACATGAAACTTGGAACATAACTTATCAAGATTTTTAGGCATATCACTATAAGCATTGAACTCAATAGGAGAGGGATTTGTACCAGCCCAAGCCATATTTATAGGATTTACATGAAATGTAGTTGAATTTCCATGTATAAATGAGGCAAGGTTTATTTGAGAATCAACAAGACTCCTACATATATATAAGGATCTAGCGGACCTAGGTACTCCTTGATCTTTTTTGGTTTTTCCGAATTGTGATAGAGAGAAGATCTTCACCAACTGAGCTAGATTGGGTAATTATTTTCCTGGTTCCCAGTTTAGGTTCTCCTTCTAGCATCAATCTGTTGAAGGGTGTTTTTGCACATAACAACCTTAGATAAAATACTTAGTATTTTACCTCTCTTTAAAGGAATCTTATCCTATTTATCTAGGAAAAGACTATGCCAAGGTTTACACTGTTAGGTCTTGACTTGTGGGATAACTTAGTTGTTTCAATGTATTTGTTTTTTTGACAAATGGACCTTATGTAGGAACAAGGGATGTAAAAGTATTTAGGATGGTATATTTTAGAAAATTGTAGAAACCCTTAAAAGTTTTCAGATCTGAAATCTGAAAACAAACTTTTCATCAAATTTGGCAATGTAATGATGCTTTAACTAAACTACTTCACTTGTAATAAAATTCAAAATATGTGGAGGAAGAAAGGGGTCAAAAATTCCTAAGGACAATCACATAATTGATGGGATGATTTAGATAGGTAGAGTCCTATAATAAACCACTTTTCACTTAACCAGATTAATCACAGTGCTATAGAAAATAGTGCAATCTTTGAGGGAAACTTGAGATTTTCAAACTATAAGGTTTCATTAAACACCCAAAATATGGTGCAACTTAATCAAACTCTTATAATCAAATTGTAATAAATTAGTTTTTTAGACTAACCATAAATAACAACTTATAATGAACAAAGTGCCAATGGTATGAACATGGAGTCCATCAAATATTTTAAGCCTTCATCAAACTAGAATTGAAAGTTCTTTAATTCACTAAAGATGAAAAAAGAACATTGAAGACCAAATTTAAATTAGCAGAAACACATCAAAATTTGTTTGTATTAATCATAATTTTGACAGAGTTTCAACAATTCTATATTTTCCATCTTACAAAATAAAGAAAGCGATTGCCTTTATATAGAGAAGGCAAGATCACTAAGCTTACAATGAAGGGTGAGGATTCATTCTACACCAATGGCCCTAATTCAACAACATTCAATTCTTGTGGTAGGGAAGTTATAAAATCTTTTTTTCTGTCCTTTAGGAAAGAGAAAAAAATACAACTTTTGAACTCATCCAAATTATATAAGATAAAATAACACCTTTTCATGAGTTACAACAAGAAAAATTATTCTCAATGAGTTGACAAGTCAAAAAAAGTATATTTGACACATTTTTTGGAGGGGATGTGTCAAACTAGATATTGAGCAAACTATTGTGTTGATGGAATACAGAAAAAAGATTGCTCAGAAGTTGATCTCTAAGATACAAGGGCATCATCTTCAATAGAAACTTCATTTTTATCCTACTCCTTCTTCCTATATGCCATACACTATATGATTCCAAAGTTGGATTTATAGCATATGGAAGGGAATTTCATACAAAATCTAATCAAAATTTGAGCGTATGTAGGGCTTTAGCATGAGTATTATAAGTTATGGACTGTGACCTTGTCTATTTCCTAAATTCTTTGATTTGAACCTTAAACTTGCTGGCATTATCCATATTGGCTATGTCAATTTCAGAAGGCTCAGGCATTACACCCCCTTATAGTAATTGTTTCCACTGTTGTTTACACAAATCAACATCTATTTCTACTTTATCATCTATATATTTACCAAATAAATCACATACTAAGTCGATGTAACTATAAATGATAGTCAGAATTTGGTTTGTTGTGGCTACATCATCCCCCTTTGCTTTATCAAATGTTTCCTTTCGATACTTCATCATTTTTTCCCAATAAAATTTCATCTTCACTGTATCTTTGGTTACAATATTCTCCTCCACCAAAACCTCTGGAGATAGTTTACACATCATTTAAATTTGATAAAACATATGGGAGTATTAATCCTCATACTCTTCACAATCATCAACAATGACATCCTAATCTTCCTTTAAAGAGAAAAATTCCTTGTGCACTTGGCTTACATCATCAATGATGTCACAACCTTCCTTGTAAATTTCATTCACCTAATCCTATAAAAAACTAAGCCGTATGCTTGATTATATCAAAATCATCCAATTCTTGTTTAGAAAGGATGGTAGGGGCAACTACAGTGCCATCATCCTTTTGCAAAGGTCCTACCAGGTATTGAATGCATGCACATATTCTTTTTTCTTCTCTTTTAGTTGCCATTTTTAACTCATCTTTATCCATCCTCTAGACAATAGTTGCAACTAAATATTTGAATTCCTCTATTTCTTGGAGCCAAGAAGTTGGACCTTAATTAACTAATGTGACTTGAAAGTTATTTGCCTCCATATCTTGCTTGTCCTTATCGACCATGGGCATTGCAATTTCTACAATTTGGGATCCTATCACATCCCTTGAGATATGAGATTGTATTTTTGAATTTTTATTTTCTTTTGGTTTGTCTATCTTACTCAAAAAGCTTGTCAGATCCAAGACAAAAGTCTCCACTTCTGGTTGCTTTCCTTTTAACTAAGACTGTAACTAATTATGAGCCAAAGAAATTTTCAAAGAATTAATGAATTGTTGTTGATAGGATGTGGAAATAGAGATCAAAAGTTGTTATGTCCCTTTGTTTACTTCATTTTATATTGCAAGTATGTGCAGTCAGTGTTGTCATTGATGAAGCTTGTTGTCATTAGTGTTGAAATGAACTAGACCACAAAGAGGGGGGGTGAATTGGTTGTCTTTAAAACTTTAATCACTTATCAACACATCAAATGCTCAATTATTATTATTAAGATTTAACCATAAAAACATGAAACAAGAAGCTCAACACAATAGCACATTCAACACATGAGACACCAGATTTGTTACATGGAAAACCCTATAAGGGAAAAACCATGGTGGGTGTTATCCCATAGATATAAATATGTTATAGAAGTACCAAAAAATAGAGGCTCACTTCCTTAGGGCTCACTGCCTAATATGCTCACTGCAAATGTTAGGGCTCACTGCCAAGATCGGCTCACTACCAAGAGGTGGCTCACTACCAAGGGTTGGTGAACTAATTTGATAACATCTAATTCATGCCTAGGTTTAGTTCCATTGAAGCATAGTATAACTCCTCTTCTTTGCTCTTCTTACACCTTTGCACTTATCTTTTCATTTTTGCTCAAGGATATTTTTTTCACAACTACATTACATGTTTTTATACACTTCATCAACCTTCGAATGTACATCAAGGTCGACATTACATTCCTCAACCATTGGAGCAATCTCCAAGGTTGACATTACAAACATACATAGAAATAGGTCTAGACCTAAACAAAATTTGCTAAGGTAAAGATTTATGTGGATCATGTTATGTCTTAGCTAGGACTTAAGTGCAATCTTCCACGCCAAGACACACTTCCACAATCCTTGATGTATCTTTGCAAGTAGTGAAATTAACCAAGTCAGCCAAGACTGGTGTTAACATTAAGTCTTGTAAGAACAGTCTTCATCCATGATCCAAATTTCTCTTTGCAAACCAATCCAACGGTAGGAACACAATCAAGAGACATCAATAAGCACATTGTAATCACTAATCACCAAGAACAACCGCACAATCTCTAACCACTCTGTCAATAAGATTCTTCAAACCAGAGCACATATATAGCACTATTAGCTATTGTCATAAAGAAAAGACTACTTGCATACCACCAAATCATGAACCATTAGAGTTGAAGGCACTTATCATCATTACAAACTTGATTACAAAACCATAGACTGAAATACCTAACTGCGGAGGAATGTAGAGCATAATACATTCTCCCTATCACCACCAAATACATAGAAAAAGTACTTTTCACTCTTGTGAACATAACTTACTCAAATCTTCATACCGGAGGCTCAAACTTGGAGCATAGCATCTTCAAACATGCATCTAAATAACTTCTAATCTGTAGACAAGGATATTCATTCTACCCAAACTGCTGGACTGTTCTACTATAAACAAGAGCATAGTTGATGCAGAGCAGTAGAGGTTATCAACTCAATCAAAATCAACCAACCTTTGTTATCTTGAAATCCTAACTTGATGGTTTATTCACAACTCTCCTATTCCCCTAGTAGTACTTGAAACAGGGGTTTTCCACCATAACTTTCCAAGAAGATCTTGGAACAAAAATAGAAAGGTAGTTTCAGATACCCTTTATGCCCTTTAAAAATATATCTAATTTTTAGGTGGGGTTGTTTTGGAACACAGAGGTCAAATCTTGACTGTCCTACTCTTGACTAGGCTTAAGGTGGTGCAGCAAATAGGGTTTTCAGCCATAATATTCCAAATAGAATTGATCTCTAAGAAAGAAAACTTGATTCAAATACTCATTTGGCCCTTATTTAACATATCTCAAAATTAGGGTAGATTATTTTGTACAGAAACCCTCAAATTTGGACTATTTTCCCTCAAACTAGGCCTACTAGGGTTTCAGACTTGTTTTAGTAAAATAGATATAACTTGCTCAAAACACAATGAAATTAGGTGCAGCAAAAAGTAGTAGAAAGTAGATTCAATTATATTTCCAACCATACCACATGCAGGTCATACAAATGTAGTACTGATCTGTACCAAGCTCTGAAACAACAATTTAATGTTCAGAAAATGCAGAAAACAAAGCTTCTTTATTGATTTTTGTGTAAAACTTCAACCCCCAACCTTGTCTCGACTTCCCAAGGATTATTCAAACTATTTATATCCTAAAACAAGTGTTGCTAACTACCTTTTCAGTTTTCCAACCATTCAACTTCTCATTTTCAACCTATGACTCTTCACATTCCTTGATCTTGCATTTTTGCAATAAAGAACATTTGCACAATTAAACAATTAGGTCCCACAAACTACCTAGAAATATAACAAGGACTCACACACACATGAAACATGGTCAAAATGACCTTATTACATCAATGCCACAAAATAAAAATAAAAAATGACAAAATTGCTTCATATAGGCATGAAATCAACTAGATGCTCCTACACCATACTCCCAAGGGAAAGAAAAACTCAAGTCCACTTGAGTATAAGTCTGCTTTTTCTTCCCAGTCTTCTAATTCATCTTTACTATTTCCTTGATGTCTTCTAGACTTTGTTTTTGTGTATTCAACTTGCTTACACTTGGTTATCTTCACAACTCCTTGTCTTCTTTCATCCTTGTAAGGTATTCTTGTTTTGGTATCCTCCTCTGAATCTGATCTCTTTCAAGAGCCTACTTCTTATTGAGTTTGATCTCCTTGTCTAACAAACCTGCACATACATAGTCCAATGAAAGATTAGAAATAAAATATTGAGACCTTGAGGTCTCCTCCTTATCTCCTTGCACCATACACTCCACTTCAACCTTGTCCTCTAAAATCCTTAAATGATAACTAATCCTTCTCATTGGAGGTAATGAATTAGTAGGTTCATCAACAACAATTCCTATACTACCCTTCAACATGTCATGTATGTCCCAAGGAAACTCATCAATGTGTACTACTATTATGACTGTCCTAGGTCTGATTATTGTGTCAAAATCTACTTTCTCCTCTTCCTTAGATGGATTAGGCTCTTCCATCATCAATAAAGATTCTTTAATGTCTAGTTCTATTGTCCCCTCTTTCCTTCTCCTCTGAATTATCTTCTTGATAGGCCACGTAACCTTTTTCTTTATTGGTATATGCCAACCTTGTTCTTGGTTTGCTCTCTCAAGCAACTGCCGCATCTCAAGGCGTGCCTCCATTCTTTTTTCTATTTCTTCCAAGGTGTACCTCAACTCTATTATCTCTTGTTGGACATTCATCTATTCTTCCTTCTCATTTTTATTCTTTATCTCACTTTTCTCTTGTTTCTTACTTGGTACCTCCTGACTCTTCAAGTCTCCACGAACTATTTTCCTCAACATGTCCATTCTTTTTTTCTCAAACAAGTCTCTTTCACCTTGATTCTTCTTGTCTTCATGATACCTCACCTAGGTTTCCTTCTTCCCTCACTACCTAGTCTTTTGCAATCCAGGTTCTTCCCTCAACCTATAAAAAGATAATACATAAACTCCAAAGAAAACTTATCTTGCCTAGATCTTCGAGCTCTCAACTTCTTTTCCTAGACCTTTTAGGCTCTGATACCAATTTGATGGAGAGCAAGGGGAGGTTATCAACGCAATCACAATCAACCAACCTTTGTTATCTTGAAATCCTAACTTGATGGTTTATTCACAAAACTCTCCTATTCCCCTAGTAGTACTTGAAACAAGGTTTTTCCACCATAACTTTCCAAGAAGATCTTGAAACAAAAATAGAAATATAGTTTTAGATACCCTTTATGCCATTTGACAATATATCCAATTTTCAGGTGGGGTGGTTTTGGAACATAGAGGTCAAATCTTGACTGTCCTACTCTTGACTAGGCTTATGGTGGTTCAACAAATAGGGTTTTGCGGCCATAATTTTCAAATCAGATATGATTTCTAAGAAAAAAAAACTTGATTCAAATACCCATTTGGCCCTTATTTAACATATCTCAAAATTAGGGTAGGTTATTTTGTACATAAACCCTCAAATTTGGACTATTTTCCCTCAAATTAGGCCTACTAGGGTTTCAGACCTATTTTAGTAAAATGGACATGACTTGCTCAAAACACAATGAAATTGAGTACAACAAAAAGTAACAGAAATTAGACTCAATTAAATTTCCAACCATACCACATGCAAGTCATACAAATGTAGTACTAATTCGTACCAAGCTCTGAAACAACAATTTAATGTTCAGAAAATGTAGAAAACAAAGCTTCTTTATTGATTTTTGTGTAAAACTTCAACCCCCAACCTTGGCTCTACATCCCAAGGCTTATTCAAACTATTTATAAGCTAAAACAAGCATTTCTAACTGCCTTTCCAATTTTTCAACCATTCAACTTCTCATTTTCAACCTATGACTCTTCACATTCCTGGATTTTACATTTTTGTAATAAAGAACATTTGCACAATTGAACAATTAGGCCCCACAAACTACCTAGCAACCTTAAAAGGACTCAAACACACATGACACATGGTCAAAATGACCTTATTACATCAAAGACACAAAACAAAAATTAAAATTGACAAAATTGCTTCATATAGGCATGAAATCAACTAGGTGTTCCTGCACCAATAGTTGACACCAATGACAACACTGATATGTTGACGTCAATGACAACATCGGTTAGGCACATACTTGTAAAAATATCTCCCTTTGTCATTTATGGCAACATATGATGTGAAAAACTATAAAGACCATCAAGACAAGATACTCCCCCTTTCTTTTTATACATCTACACTCTTTCTCCCCCTGAGTTTTTCACATGATTTCTCTCCCCCTTTGAAATCAATGGCAAATGGCACATACTTGCATTCTACTGCTCTAATAAAACTAAAATTTCTCTATTATCAATACTTATTGCTTATTATCAGGAACTTATGTTGGTAACATTTAGCTACTCCCCCTAAGAGGTAGCTCCCAAAACATCAATCCAAACTAATGACTGAGGTTCTAGGCACCACTAGATTAATGCATTCCTATGCATCCTAGTTTAGAGTAGGAGGGGTAATAACCCCTAACTTTTATCAGAGATACTCAAAGGTATCCTTAGCCAAAGGCTTAGTGAAAATATCTACAATCTGATCCTTTGTGGACACATATTCCATCTTTACTTCATTCTTTGTCACCTTTTCTCTCAAAAAGTGATACTTTATTGATATATGCTTTGTTCTTGAGTGCATCACTGGATTCTTTGAAATGTTTATGGAACTTGTATTGTCACAAAATATTGCAATTGGATTTCCATACACAACTCTTATGTCTTTCAAAGTCTGCTTCATCCACAACACTTGAGTGCAACATGTTGCTGCAATATACTCTGCTTCTGCAGTAGACAAGAAGATTGAATCTTGCTTCTTGCTCAGCGATGAAACTGTTGATGTATAAAATTGTGCAGGTTCCAACACCAACATGGGAAGTTTCAAGAATGTGGGACTTGCTACTTGAAACAACCTCCAAATTTTAAAGAAGCTGGCTCTTCTCTATTTTAAAAGGGTTTTGAGGAAAAGGGTAGAAACTAACAGAATTATAGATACAATTTAAGTAAATCTAACTATGGCGATGCACCTGAGTAAAAGTATTTCCTTCAAATTAAGCATAGTGAAACTATCCTCAAGATTCACTTATATTAAAGAGTAGATACTGCATGATTAACATAAACAGATGCAATGAATATAATCAAAGGCTCACAATTAGACACTTTGTAATGACACAGATAATATCAACCAAGGCACAGAACAGAGTTCTCATTAATTTTCTAGCAACATAAAAGGCACAGATACATGCACAGGTACATTAACTTTCTAATCAAGAATAACAAAATAAAGGCAAAATGACATCAAATGGTCACAAAAAAGTCTCCAACTTCTCTTTTAGATTCTGACTACAAACTTATCACAATTCTAACTCTGTGTATCTTTGTGAAAATGTTTGTATATCTATCTCTCTCTATCTATTACAAATACTACATATTTATAATCAAAGATCCGGCCCTAGATTATCTATAACAACCAAATCCTAATAGCCCAATAGAACTGAAGATAACTGGAAGTCTTCGGCGGTTAAGATCTTTCAAATCTACAACAGTCTTTTCCTTCCTACAAGCTCATTGGCTGGGGCAAAAATATATGTGGCACGCCTCTTTATTAAGACACAGACACTTGGCGAGACCCGTACACTTGAAACTTGAAACCCTGTGACAGATGGCAACATCCGCAAAAAAAATAAGAAACTCTTTCATTTCTTAGGAAAAGGACACTTGTCACATTCCGCAGCTTTTAAAACATCTACATGTCTTCTTCCACAAAACCCACAAAACTATGTCTTTATATTCAAGTGGCCTCCACTGTTGACAATTGTTGCAACCCGCATCACTTTAGAAACAAACATATTAATAATGGGACCCACAGCCTTAGTGCTCACTAGCTTTCAAAGGGAAAAAGTTAGGACAGATGGCATCTTCCGCACGCACGCTAACTAACATGTGGTAGCACCCGCATTACTTCTTGAAACATTAGAAACTTTTGAAACTCTCATGGAAACTGACACTTTAGCAGGTCTGCATCACTTAAAAACTTTTAGTTACTTTTCCAGAGAAGGGTCATAAACAAAACAACTTTACCTCCACATCCACCACCTAGCATTCTCCACACTCCTAAAACTTAACATCACTGTGGCCCACCATCCTTCTTTACGAAAAATAACATGATGCGGAAAGCAACACGCAGCAACCTCCACATCACTTAAAAGGGACACATGGCGCACTCCGCACTCCTAAAACTTTAGGGGCTTTCTCCGCATCCACCACATGGCATTCTCCGTAGCAAAGCTAAAACTTGAAACATATTGAAACTACTGCTACATGGCACGCTCCGCACCAAAGTTATTATTAGAAACAAATTTCGTGGCTTTAACTAGGGATTGACACTTGGCAGCTTCCGTATTAAGCATAAGAAACCTGCGCAACAATATTTGAAACTCTCATAGAAATAGAAAAAACCCACAGACTCGGTGCAACTTAAACAAAATGTAGAGTTTTGACACTCTATAGTTCTTGGCGACCAAGAGGACTTCTGAGCTTGCTCGGAAAGAACTCAAAACTTGGCAAAAATATATGTATTGAAACATAACCCAGAGTCACAAATTCTGTAGTGCCATTTGATAAACAGAGCATTCTGAATCGGAGAGTCCCTGTCTACTCTGTAAATCTTGAAAAGCACAATCAAGATTAATTATATCTTTGTGAGAAAATGTTTGCAAAATTTGTACAACTTTTAACTGAAACTCTAGCTGGGCCATAGGTATCAACACAGCTTCCACTTCCTTGACTGATGAAGAATCACTCAAACCCTAGAAAATTGTCTGATCATTTTGCCTGGTCAAGAGCAAGGCCTTGATATCATCAATCATTAGCATTGTGTTATTGTCTGGAAATGGTGAAGGAAGCCCGAGTTGCACCAAATCCTCTATATGTTTCTTCATGTCCTTCACTCCTTCCTTCACTGTATCTAGGAGCTCTTGGCAATTTGTAGCTGCAGAGTTGCAACTCAGAACCTCATTGATCTTTTTAGCAGTGACCATTCTGTCATTGATCCCTGCTGCTGATAGAGTTTCATCTGTTATATCATATAGTTTCTTTAACAAAAGTTGAGAGTCTGAAACTCTCAAAGAAACAGTTGACAAGGTGGCTTGCACCGAAGTCTCAACCTTCTCACACAGCTGCTGAGCATTTAATAGAAATGTTAAAGATAGATTTAGCTAAATAATCTTCTCAGAGATTCTCTCCCAAACTGAAACATAAACCTCTTTCACCAAATTCAAAACTCTAGTATTCTATGGCTAATTAGCTAACTCAATTATTAGCTATTTTGTTCTATGTTGCTCTGCCAGGAGTTGTACCTAAATTGCACTATTAGCATTCTACTCACTCAATAACTTCTGTTGAAATTGTGTCGCTTACCGTAACTTCTCTTGATACTTCTTCTCCAAGGTGGCTTTCTCCTATCTCAAAACATTCACTGTAGCCTTTTCCTTTGCTAGCTCAGACTTAAGAGAAGCATTCTGGGCCTGTGTAGCCTGATGTATCTGACAAGAAACATTATTTTGCAACTGTTTATTCTAACTCTCAATCTCATTCTTCTTAGATTGAACTTCCCCAGCAAGGTTGCTATTATTCACCTTCTCCTGAGTTAAATCATTCTCAACTCTCTGCAACCTTTTAGACACTTTCAAATAATCAGTTGCAATAGCAGATGTAGTCTCATTTAGTAGCTCGACCCTATCTTGTGGCTTGAAAAGAGACATAGCCATAGCTATAGCATTCATTGAATAGTCTTGGGGCTGCATCTGTTCCTGAGGTTTCACCACATTTGGAGACAAATGTGTGACTGTCAACTATTGTTGAATGGGGTCAAAAAGTGAACTCATGTGTGGCACAGCAGGGCTCTTGTTTTCCTTCTTTCTCTTCTTGTCCATTCTAGCCTCTCTAGCCCTTTTTACTATGTCTACTTGGGCATGGAATGTAGGAGGTGAAGCAATGTAGCCTCCAACAAAAGGATGACCTTAAGGTAGGCCATAGGGAATAGCCAATAATTGTTGGCTAGGAGAAACTTGAGGAGGGGCTCTTTTTGGCACAAATGGAGAAAAAAGTGGTAATGAAATGGCCTATGAAGACATGGCCTGTGAACTGGCAATTGGGGCAAGAGATGATATAAGCACAACAAAAGTGGCAAGGGGTACAAATGTTTGGCTAATTGGGATTGCCACTCCTAAAGTAGAAGAAAGAGATAGAGGGGAAAAGGGAGAAGAAACACGTACTTGAGCAACAGAAGATGTGACTGGTAGTTTTTGTAGCAATGGTTCTAATTCTTCCTCCTCTTCTGGTTGTAGTTGCAGTTTCCTATGTTTCCTGGGTCTCTCTCTTGTTTCTTCCTCTGTTTCTAACTCTGCCACATTTACCACCACTGGTGGTTGCAAAGGAATAAAACTGGAACCTCCAGATGCTGAAGCTAATTGAACCCCTATAGTTGGTGATGAGACCACACCTTTCTGCTTCTCCAAAGTGCTAACGGATTGGGGCCATGTGAATGTAGGAGTAGTAGATGAAGCCTGTCCTGCATCTTGCATAGTGTGGGGTGAGTCTGCTTCCTCTTCTGATTCCTCTCCCTTCCTCTGAATTTTACTAGTTTCTGGGCTAGAGACTGGGGAGGGATGCCACTCATCCCAAATTGATTCCCATGTCTCATGTGTGTCAATATTCCCTAAAGAATGTGTTAACTCTAAAATTTCTTGCCTATACTTCCAATAGGCTTCAATCTTCTCTGGCTTCCAATCTTAGGCCTTCAAAGTTTTCCTCAAACTAGCAGTCATTTTTACCTTAGGGTCATAAACTTTTTCTTTAACATAAAAATTCTCCCATGGCCTAGTTTCATTCCTAGGGCCCTATTGTATGGTATTCGACGGTGCATGAAACAGCTCTGTGCATAATTCAATTAGCTCAGGACACAGGTGTACACTCGGAACCAGGAACTGTGCCATTCGCGAGGTCCCTATTCTCATACCAAGAGTTTCAAACTACCCATTTTTTGCCTTTTGAATACACCTCTGATGTGCCCCTTCCTAGAGAGTCTTAGTAGTCTTTTGAAGGGTTGTGTCAAAAATGTCATCTGCGTAATCCTTCACCTTTGCTGTGTCAACAGAATACGCTACCTCAGGGACCCTTGTTCTTGGATAGGCTCTCTTTGGTTATGCGGGAGTTGAAGCGTATGATTTATTGCTCAACAGCCTGTCAATTGACTCATAAATCCCAAGCCCCTCTTGAGGAGACTGTGCTTCAGTCATATCTATATCTGTGAGAAGAATGCGGGAAGCTTGACATAGGAAAGGGTGAAACTACTTAACAAGAATGACACATAGCTAAAAGGTGCTTGCTAGGGATAGACTTGGATGTAATAGTGATTCAAAGTAGAGAGATAGAAACAAATGAGAGCTACACTTAGGATTTAACACTAATTCATTGAGGCTTTTATGACACATCTTATCTTATAAATGGCATTAACTCCGAGAAATAGTTAGTGTATCTTTTTGAAATTTGCATGAAAAGGAGTGTCAGATATGTTACAAGAGTGGCTATCCTTTCTGAAAAGTGTGTACTTCTGAGAGATTTTGGGATTGCCGAACAACCTTAATAAATGCGAGACCAAAGAGAAGGGGCTTTGCGCTGCAGACACATGTTCACCAAACACTTATTGAAAGGGAAAGCGGGAACAAAAAGTGAGAAAAAATAGGAAAGCAAGAAAAGGAAAGAAACTAACTATGATACATAAGAGCCCCTGCTTAATTGAAATGTTTCAGATAAACCCATTTACAAGAATCTCTTCAGGTTCCCCATCCATAGTCTCTAATTCAAAAGAATTTTGTTGCTTACAGGAACAAATCTTGTAAGGACCAGTCCACAGTGATTCAAATTTGTTGTGTCGACCTAGCTTAGTAGCTCTTTCATCCCATTTTAATACCAGTGATCCAACCTCAAAAAAGGGATTTGAAGTCTTCTTATCAAAATAGTCCTTAACTATTTTCTAATGTTTCATTAATGACTTATGTGCATTTTCTCTTTTCTCTTTTTACTTCTAGCAGTTCAGCAAGTCTAACCTGCATGGGGCCATTCTCTTCAATTTCTATCTGCTTTAACAATTGCAAAGCAAGGATTTCTAAGCTCAGTGGCATTTCTACTGGTTTACCATAAACTAATTCATAAGGAGACATTTTAGTCACTTGCTTTGGTGTGATCCTGTCAACCCACAGTGTTGTATTAAGTATTTTATACCATTCTCTGTGATAATTGGTCCCTATCCTCTTGATGAGTCTAATCAGGTTCTTGTTAGTGGACTCTGCCAGACCATTACCCTGAGGGTAATAATTTGAAGAAGTCTTCAAATAAATCCCATTCCTTAATGCAAACTCAGATAGTTTAGTTCCCAAAAATGCTTTAACATTATTTGATATAATAGTATGAGGAGGGCCAAACCGAACAGTTATGCCTTCTAGAAACTCTAGTATAGTCTTTTTTGTTTCCTATTTGAGTGGTACTGCTTCACTTCTTCTATTAAAGTAATCTATTACTGTGAGGATCCATTTGTGTCCCATACTTGATATTGGATTTATCATACCAAGAAAATCTAGACCCCATTGAGAAAAGGGTTCATCCACAACTATGGGGCATAGAGGCATTACTACACTTCTCCTTTTGCCTGTATAAAATTGACAAGCCTGGCATTCTTTAACCAACAGATAGTAATCTATAAATAGAGTGGGCCAGAAATATCCTACTTGAGTCACTTTGATTGCAGTGATCCTTGCTAAAAAGTGTCCACCTGAGGCTCCATGGTGTAATTCATGTAGTATTCTTTGAGCTTCATTTTTCTCTATACATCTCAAAAGTATACCATCAACATTTCTTCTAAACAGAATATGGTCAATTAGTACAAAATGGGCCCCTTGCTGCCTATAGTATCTCCTCTTATCATGGGAGAGCTCATTTGGGAAAATCCCATGCTTCATAAATTGTATTCTATTTTTTTACCTAGGAGTCTTGGTCAATCTCTTGGATTTTCAATACATTTTCACTTTATGTTTCTTCAGTCATTATCCTCTCCATGTCTTAAGTCATATATTGGCATAATCCTTTGCCCCTGACTAACTTAGTGGGTCTTACTTCTACATCATATTCTAGGATCTTTGTTATCCAATTAGCTCTTTTCTCAGTGATCTCACCCTCCATAATATACTATCTTACACTAGGATGAGCCACTAATATCAGGATCTTATTTCCTGTTACCATATGTCTGAATTTTTTAAGGGCTTTTACCATGGCATATGCTTTCTTCTCCACAAAATTATATCTAGCCTCATATTCTCTGAGAGTCCTAGAGAAAAAGGCTATTGGGTGTTTTCCTTCTTGCTGATAATCTTTCTGAGTTAAAACAGAAGCAACACTGAATTCTCCCCCATACACATACATTATAAAAGATTTAGAAAAGTCTAGGTTTCTAAGTACTGGGGCTGATGAAATGGCTCTCTTGACTTCTTCAAAAGCCTGCCTAACTTCTACAGTCCATTTGAAAACCAAATCCTTTTTAAGCAATAGTGTCATTGGTCTAATTAGAACTGCAAAATTAGATATGAATCAGCTAACAAAGTTGATCTTCCCAAGAAAGGATTGAACTACTTTCTTATTAACTAGTAGAGATAGATTCATTATGGTAGTGACTCTTTCTGGATCAATAGAAACCCCTTCTTTTGACACTATATGCCCTAAAATCTTACCCTATGGTACTACA
Organism: Cunninghamia lanceolata; assembly: GCA_027924645.1. NCBI lineage: Eukaryota > Viridiplantae > Streptophyta > Pinopsida > Cupressales > Cupressaceae > Cunninghamia > Cunninghamia lanceolata. Next base: position 2,267,794 of record BSBN01001326.1, read on the forward strand.
AAGATACATTTCTTGGGGTTCAAAGATATTCTAAACTTGACATTTCTTGAAAACAACCTCTAAATGATCAAAATGATCTATAGCATTTTTGGAAAAAATAGCTAGGTCATCTAGATAGATTAGAATGATTTTATTTATAAGTTCTCCAAATGCCACATCCATTACTCCCTGAAAGGTAGCTCCAACATTTGAAAGGCCAAAAGGCATCTTGGCATATGCAAAGGTTCCCCACTTTGTAGTGAATGCAGTCTTATGCTAGTCTTCATCTGCTAACCATATCTGATTCAACCCAGAAACCATCCAGCAAGGAAAACCTTTCTAACCCAGCCATAGTCTATAGAATCTATTCCATAGAGGGTAGGGGATAATGATCTTTCAAAGATGCTCTATTCAAATCTCTAAAATCTACACAGAGTCTTATGTCACCATTCTTTTTTCTTATAGGCACTAAGTTTGATACCCAGGTTGAATGCTTTAGTGGAAAAATAATCTTTGATTCTAGGAGCTTTTGTAGCTCATCCACCATTAAAGGTTCAATTCTAGGATTCACTGGCCTTTGCTTCTGTCTGACCAGTTTAGATCCTTCAGTAAGCTCTATGGTGTGTTGGATGATATCTCTATTATAGCCATGCAGCTCTTCATAGGTCCAAGCAATCACCCTATCATGTTTTTCACACAAATCAATCAACCTTTCCCTTTCTTGCTGGGTTGTAGAATTTCAAATTTTTGATCTTGTTCCTTCACTGACTTGGATTTCAAAATAATCTTCCTTATTTACCTGAAACCTCCTCTTCTCTAGGCTTACATCCTCTGGGTCAAACAAGTTTTCTAAAGTGATTAGTTCTTTAGGGAGTTTATTTGACTTTAGCTGGATAATTTGGTCACCATATGCTTCTTCATTTTTGGGATGTAACTGATCAGCAAACTCACCTGATTGTTGTAAGAATGAGAGTACTTGGAAATCATTATCAAAATCTTGCCAATTTTGGTCAATATCCGGAATAGATGGTCTCACTATAACTTTGACTGACTCATTATTAACTAATAGATCATTTGCTAGGTCAAACTATGAACCAATCTGTGCCATTCTATCTACCTCCAAAGTTTGGGCTCTGGGAACTACCTCAATGTTGAAAGCCTCAAAACTATCCATTAGATCCCAAATTCTGTGCCTATAGGATCTCATTCTTGCATTTTTGGCTGTTGGCTTTTCCCTAATTTGCTTTACTACCAGTTCTGAATCTCCTCTTACTATCAGATTCTTTATTCCTTTTTTCTTTTCCAACATGAGTCCATGCACCAAAGATTCATATTCAGCATCATTATTGGTACAGATACACTGAAAGAGGATGGTTCTTAAAATTTTCTCACCATTTGGGGCAGTAAGGCAAATTCCTACTCCAGCACCATTTTTACTCCTAGCCCCATCAAAATTGAGGGTCCAGATTTCTGAGTCTTTTTTAGATTCTTGGCTCTGTGATGCTTCTTTCCTTAAAACATTAGGGATCTGTTGGTCTTCTTCAAATATGACATAAGTTCCTAGACCTATAGAGTCATAATTTCCATAGGGATCACTCTGCATCATAGTCAATAACTAATTATTCTCTTCTTCATGTTGGTCATGTTCAGTCCAGTCACCTAACTTTTCAACAAAGATTCTCTCCTCTTTATTCAACATAGCATGGGATGCTTCTAACTTTGGGGTTGGTTCGTTTGTGATATGGTCTTTGGATAATGGCTCAGACAGTATTTTCATCTTTGTCCCATATTTGGTTCTCAGGATGAGGTGTGACCAATCTAGTGACATGTAACCTCCTATTTTGGCTATGAAATCTTTGGATAAGCATAAACCAAATACAGGGGGAATATCTATGACTACCACATCCTGATTGACAATTATATTGGGGCAAGTATATAGTTGTAATGGAAGTTGTTTGATTTTTCCTATTGTTTGAACAGATTTTCCATCCAACTGCATGACCCCTCTTGTAAGTGGCTCATATTTTATTTTTAAAGCATCTGCTATCTGTTTTGGCATTACTATAGTATTGGCCCTAGAATATATCATTGCATTATCCAACAATTTCTTCCCAACTATTAGAGTTAAATAAAAGGGATCTGGTTTAGATTTACCTACCTCAAGTTCATTGTTTAACAGGGCTGTTGTCTGCAAAGGTACAGTATCTTTGAGCTAAAGCTTTCCTTTTTCAGTAGCTCCTCCCTTAATACTAGTATGTTTAGGGGCTTCTTGACCTTGCAGAGCTTCCTATAATAGAGTCTTCTACTCAGGAATAGCCAACATATCCCAAATTGATACATATGCTAGAGTTCTTTTCAGCTGGTCCACCACATTCACAGGTCCTAATGCTTGGGCCTTTGAATAATAAAGGTACCTTGCCTTTTCTAGAACCTGTCCTGAGGCTACTTGATTCTACATAGGTTGAGGCATTTCTTTCCTAGAGACTGTGTTCTAATGATTTTGAAATGGAGGAGCTCCCATGATCTCATTATTAGAGACTTCAAGCTGCTCCATCATTCTCCTCTTTGATCTGGTATAATAGTCTAACTGCACCAATGGTTTCTTTGAAGTAGATGCCTCATTCAGAAACACTGAATCTTCCTCTTCAATCCATGAAAATAGAGCATGCTCAGGTGCTATTTCCTCTTCTTGTTGTATAGACATCCCTTGCACTAGGCCACCATGACTGCATTTTGGAGACCAAGAGACTGATATGGTGGAGTGTTAGAAGTTGAAAATTGTCCTTCTAACCCTCTCTGTTCTGCTATCTTTTGCTGCAAATTTCCTCTCGGACAGTCTCTGGGCATATGGGCATTGTTGCAGGGAAAGCACCAAGCATTTGTGCCATCTGCAAAATTATTTTGCCCTAGAACAATTTCCCTATTGGGATTAGGAGGAATAGTTTGTAAAGGTGTAGGGACTGTAACCAACTGGTTTGAAGGCTGAGGATTAGCTTGCCTTTGAGGGCCTTGATATTGATTTGGTTGAAAGGGAGGTCTATTTCCTTGGTAACCTTGATAAGGGGGCTTTGGATAGGGATTTTGTTATCTCTTTAGATTAATTATCTCATTTGAGAAGGTCCTTAAGATGTTCTTGACATCATCCATTTCGGCTGAACAAATGTGGTCGCCTTAGAAAGTTGTTGAGGAAAGGAATACATAGACACATGTGGAGCTATAAGATTAGGAGCTTCTTAAGGAAAAGGTAAGGTAATTTCTAGGAACATGGGCATAGGAGGCCTTGGGGGTAATTTTTCAGCATCTATCAAGTTATTTTCAGCCTTGACTGCTAACTCATAAGCTTCTGGTAGTGTCTAACCTCCAAGAGACTGAATCATTACTGATATATCTAAGTTTAAAGCTTTAAGGTAAAACACAATAGCCATACCTGGTAATGGTCTTGCTGTAGCAGGAATTCTCTCCCAAGTCTTTTAAAATCTTGAGTTGAAATCAGTCATGACTTCTTGTGGTGCCCTTTTGATAGTATTCAATTGTTGCAGTAAGGAGGATTTATCACTTTTCTCCTTAAATCTTGCAAAGAAAGCATCCCCAAGCTGATCCCATGTAGACATTGTGTTTGGAGTGAGAGATCTATACCAATCTAGAGCCTTCCTTTGAAAGAAGCTACTAACAATCTTATGGGCACATTTTGTTGAGTGATAGCATATACTGCACACACATCAAATACATCTTGCAGATGCTCTTCAGGTGTCTTGAAATCTTCCCCACTAAACTTAGGCAGAGCCTTCAAAGCATTGGCTAGAATAGCATCCCAACTTACTGGTGGTACTGGGAGAATTATAGGACTACTAGTGTTCCAATTTGCATAGTTCCTTGGGGCTACTGGTGCTCCCATATTTACTCTTTGTGCTGCTGCAAACTGATTCACTCTTCTTCTTGGAGTAGCTACTAATGGTGGCAAAAGAATGTTTGGATTTGTAACAGCCTGAGCTCTTGTTATAGGTCCACAGCTCTGGCTCCTTATGACTCTTTGGCTCATATGATCTTGACAGAAACTTCAAGAAAGGTCCCACTGGGCGTGCCAAAAACTATTGATGTATAAAATTGTGTAGGGTCCAACACCAACATGGGAAGTTTCAAGAATGTGGGACTTGCTACTTGAAACAACCTCCAGATTTTAAAGAAGTTGGCTCTTCTCTATTTTAAAAGGGTTTTGAGGAAAAGGGTAGAAACTAACAGGATTACAGATACAATTTAAGCAAATCTAACTATGGTGATGCACCTGAGTAAAAGTATTTCCTTCAAATTAAGCACAGTGAAACTATCCTCAAGATTTAGTTATATTAAAGAGAAGACACTGCATGATTAACATAAACAGATGCAATGAATATAATCAAAGGCTCACAATTAGACACTTTGCAATGACACAGACAATATCAACCAAGGCACAAAATAGAGTTCTTCTCATTAATTTTTTAGCAACATAAAAGGCATAGATACATGCACAGGTAAATTAACTTTCTAATCAAGAATAACAAAATAAAGGCAAAATGACATCAAATGGTCATAGCAAAGTCTCTGACTTCTCTTTTATATTCTAACTACAAACTTATCACAATTCTAACTCTATGTATCTCTGTGAAAATGTTTGTATATCTATCTCTCTTGATCTATTACAAATGATACATATTTATAATCAATGATCTAGCCCTAGATTGTCTATAAAAACCAAATCCCAATGGCCCAACAGAACTGAAGATAACTGGAAGTCTCCAGTGGTTAAGATCTTTCAAATCTGTAATAGTCTTTTCCTTCCTACAAGCTCATTGGCTGGGGCAAAAATATATGTGGCACGCCTCTTCATTAAGACACAGACACTTGGCAAGACCCGCGCACTTGAAACTTGAAACCCTGTGACAGATGGCAGGGTTTGCAGTAAAATGAGAAACTCTTTCATCTCTCAGGAATGAGTAGGAAAAGGACACTTATCGCATTCTACAACTTTTAAAACATCTACATGTCTTCTTCGTAAAACCCACAAAATTATGTCTTTATATTCAGGTGGCCTCCACTGTTGACAACTATCTCAACCCTCATCACTTTAGAAACAAACATATTAATAATGGGACCCACAGCCTCAGCGCTCACTAGCTTTCAAAGGGAAAAAGCTGGGATAGATGACATCTTCCGTGTGCACGCTAAGTAACACGTGGCGGCACCCACATTACTGCTTGAAACATTAGAAACTTTTGAAACTCCTGCAGCAACTAACACTTGGCAGGTTCTGTATCACTTAGAAACTATTAGTTCCTTTGTCAAAGAAGGGTCATAAACAAAACAACTTTACCTCCGCATCCACCACATGGCATTCTCCATACTCCTGAAACTTAACATCATTGTGGCCCACCATCCTTCTTTACGAACAATAACATGATGCAGAAAGGAACACGCGGAAACCTCTGCATCACTTAAAAGGGACACACGGTGCACTTCGCACTCCTAAAACTTTAGGGGCTTTCTCCACATCCACCACATAGCGTTCTCCACAACAAAGCTGAAACTTGAAACATATTGAAACTACTGCTACGTGGCATGCTCGCACCAAAGTTATTATTAGAAACAAATATTGCGACTTTAACTAGGGCTAGACATTTGGCGGCTTCCTTTATTAAGCATAAGAAACCCGCACAGCAATATTTGAAACTGCCACGGAAATAGAAAAAACCTGCAAACTCGGCTCGACTGAAACAAAATGTAGAGTTTTGACACTCTACAGAAACTAATGTATTTCCCAAGAAGAAAGCAACTCCACTTGTACTTTTTTTGTCATCAACATCTCTGACCCAATCTGCATCTATATAAGCATTGAGAGTGAAATCATTATCTTTTGGATACCATAAGCCATGCTTTGATGTGCCTTTCAAATACCTCAAGATTCTCTTGACTGCCATCACATGTTACTCTCTAGGATCTTATTGAAATCTTGCCACAAGACATACTGCATGCATTATATTGGGCTTGGTTTGAGTTAGATAAAGTAATCCTCCAATCATAGATCTATACCTTTTCTAATCAGTCTTAGGTGATTCATCAATTTTTCTCAACTTGCAGCCACTCACCATAGGAGTGCATATTGGTTTGGAGTCTTCCATCCCAAACTTCTTCAACTCTTTCACATACTTAGGCTAAGAAATGGAGATTCCTTTATCTGACTGAGTAATTTGTAGACCTAGAAAGAAATTCATCTCACTAAACATAGACATCTCAAATTCATTTTGCATTTCTCTTGCAACCTTCATGCACATCCATTCATTTCCTCCAAAGATAATGTCATCAACAAAAACTACAATAATCAGGATTTGATTATCATTGATTTTAAAATAGAGATTGCTATCAGCAGTGCCTTTATTGAACCCTAATTGCAGCAAATACTTGTCTAACCTTACATACCAAGCTCTTGGAGCTTGCTTTAGTCCATATAGGGCTTTCTTCAATCTGCATACCATATCACCTTGTTTTGATAACTAAAACCCTTCCGGTTGGTCAATGTAAACTTCTTCCAACTCACCATTCAAGAATGCAGACTTCACATCCATCTAATACACTTTGAAATTTTTGTGAGTTGCAAATGCCAAAAATATTCTAATTGCTTCAATCCTAGCCACTGGAGCAAAAGTCTCTTCAAAATCTATTCCATCAATTTGAGAATATCCTTTGCACACAAGCCTTGCATTGTTTCTTACAACTTCTCCATTTTCATTCAGCTTGTTCTTGAAAACCCATTTAGTTACAATGACATTCTTATCAGCAGGTCTAGGAACCAATTTCAAATTTTGATTCTTCTCTATCTGCATCAGTTCTCCTTCCATGACTTTTACCTAATTTTCATTATTGCAAGCTTCATTCAGAATTTTTGGTTCAACCTTAGAAAGCAAATAGTAATTCACTTGTTCTTTTGTAGCTATTTTCCTTTTCAGTACACCCTTGCTTTTGTCACCTATAATCTAATATTCAGAATGATTAATCCTTACATACCTGGGAGTCTTAACAACATTTTCTGGAGCCTCTTCTTCATCTTGATTGTCTTCTTGTTCAACTTTTTCTTCATTTACTATAGCCAAAGGTACATCTGATTCATAGCCACATAGATATGATATTCTTTCCTTGTCTTCATGTACCTTCAAATTAGCACTTTCAATGATCTTTTTCAATCTCTTGTTGTAGCACTAGTAGACCTTACTCTTGGTAGAGTAACCAAGAAAAATCCCTTCATCACATCTAGCATCAAACTTGCCTAGTTCTTCTTTTCTTCTTATAGAACATTTGCTACCAAAAACTTTGAAATACTTCACTGTAGGAACTATTCCATACCATAATTTAAAAGGAGTTTTAGAGTTGTTACCTTTCACTTGAACTCTATTTAGGATTTACATAGCAGTATGTATGGCTTCTCTCCATTATACTTCCGGTAGGTCAGCTTCCTTTAACATAGTCCTAGGAACCTCTTGAACTATCATGTTCTTTCTTTCGACAACTCCATTCTACTGAGGAGTCCTAGGTGAAGACAATTGTCTCTTTATCCCTTGTTCTTCATAGAAAATATTGAATTCATTTGATGTGAACTCACCTCCTCTATCAGAGCTTAAGCATTTAATCCTCAGCTGTAACTCATTCTCAACCATTGCCTTGAAAACTTGGAACTTGTCTAGGGCTTTAGATTTTTCTTTTAGAAAAGTGACCCAAGTCATTCTAGAGTAATCATCAATAAGCAACATAAAATACATGTCACCTTTCAGACTTCTTGTTCTTGTGGGACCACACAAATCTATATGTATTAGCTCCAACAATCCAACAGAGAATTATTCTTTGCTTTTGAAACTTGTTCTTGATTGTTTCCCAAATTGACACTCCTTGCAAATGGTGTTGGTAGGCTTCACAAGCTTAGGGAGATCTCTTATAGCCTATGCAGAAGTTATCTTCACCAAATTGTCAAAATTGATATGACACATCCTTATATTCCACAACCAACTCTCATCTGTCTAATCTAATAAACAATAATTATTAGTTCCTCTCAATTGGTAAATGTTACCTCTGGTCTTCTTACCGGTAGCAATCACTATTCGGGAGATTTCCATGATATTACACCCATTATCCTTGAATTTCAGATCATAACCTTTGTCACACATCTAACCAACACTCAAAATATTATACTTTAAACCCTTGACATATAGGACATTATTAGTGTTGTGCTTTCCATCAAAAGAAATAGATCCTTTCCACAAATCTTACTAGCTGCATTATCTCCAAACCTAACTAGTCCTCCATCATACTTTTCCAAACTCACAAACTTACTTTTGTCACTGGTCATGTGATGTGAGCATCCACCATCAATAATCCATTCATCCTTATCTTTCTCAACCTAAACAACCAAATCACTCTCTTCCATTAGTTTTTCATCCTTCACACATCTAGCAAGATTAGTAGACACGGGTTCTTCTTTAATTGCAATAAACAAGAATTCATTTGCACTAGTACTAGCATCATCAGATTCATCATCAAGATCTCTAACATAGTAGTATTTCTTTGGAACCCTAGGTCTATTCTCAAATCTTTTTCTATTCCTTTCAATTCTCTCAGGACACCTAGAAGCATAGTGACAAACCTTACCACATGTAAAACATTTGAAAGGTAATTTGCCTTTGAAATTACCAGAACCTCTTTAGAGTCTGTCAACAGAGTTGGCTTCAATTTCATCAAGCTCATCATCAGGTTCCACCTTGTACTTCTTAGGTCTAGAGATCTTCTCTAAAGTACTGGCTTTGAAAGCAGACTCAACCTTCGGTAGAGCATCACCAAACTCTCTCATCTCAAAGGATGTAAGCTTTCCAAGCAACTGATCCTTATCGACATCTTTTACAGTCATTGCTTCTTTAATTGCAGCTACCTTGTGGCTGTAGGACTTAGGTAATGACCTAAGAATTTTCATCACAACTTCATTCTCATCAATAGTTCCTCCCATACCTTTTATTCCATTGACAAGTTCATCAACCTTTTGCATGTAGGATGTTATGTTTTCATCTTCTCTCATCTTTAAACCCTCATATTTTGCTTTTCGGCACTACAATTTGGCTCTTTTTATAGAATCATCTCCTTCATACAAAATTTTCAGCTTTTCTCAGACTTAATTAACAAATTCTAGATCTACGACCTTTACCAGCTCAGTGTCACACAAGGCACTCAACAGAGCATCTCTACCTTTTATATTTAACTCATATTCTTTGATTTCATCTTTAATTTTTAAACTATTTTGAGGCATGGTATATTTCATCTCTATCACTTTCCATACTCTATAACCAATACCAAGAATATGTCTTTTCATTCATACCTTCCATAAAGCATAATTTGTCCCATCAAATTGTGGAGCTTCCTTTTTAAAAGACATCCTGGATCATCCTCAAGCTATTAGGCTTACTTCCAAGGAACCTGCTCTGATACCAATTGTTCAAATACACCAGAAAACTGAGGGGGGTGAATCAATTATCTTTAAAACTTTAATCACTTATCAACACATCAAATTCTCAATTACTATTATTAAGATTTAACCATAAAAACATGGAACAAGAAGCTCAACACAATAACACATTCAACACATGAGACACCAAATTTTTTATGTGGAAAACCCTATAAGGGAAAAACCACGGTGGGTGTTAGCCCACAGATATAAATATGTTATAGCAATACTAAAAAATAGAGGCTCATTGCCTAATATGCTCATTGCAAATGTTAGGGCTCAATGCCAAGAGGTGGCTCACTGCCAAGGGTTGGTGAACTGATTTGATAGCATCTACTCCATGCTTGGGTTTAGTTCCATTGAAGCATATTATAACTCCTCTGCTCTGCTCTTCTTACACCTTCACACTTATCTTTTCATTTTCACTCAAGGACATATTTTTTGCAACTACATTACATGTTTTTATACACTTCATCAACCTTGGAATGTACATGAAGGTTGGCATTACATTCCTTAACCATTGGAACAATCTCCAAGGTCAGCATTACAAACATACATAGAAATAGGTCTAGACCTAAACATAATTTTCTAAGGTAAAGATGTATGCAGATAATATTATTCCTTAGCTAGGACTCAAGTGCAATCTTCTATGCTAAGACACGTTTCCATAATCTTTGATGTATCTCTGCAAGTAGTGAAATCAACCAAGTCGGCCAAAACTGGTCTTAATATTAAGTCTTCTAAGAACAATCTTCATCCACAATCCAAATTTATCTTTGCAGACCAATCCAAAGGTAGGAACATGATCATGAGACATCCACAAACACATTGTAATCACCAGGAACAACTGCACAATCTCTAACCACTCTATCAAGAAGATTCTTCAAGCTGTAGCACATAAACAACACTATCAGCTACTGTCATAAAGAAAAGATCACTTGCAGACCACAAAATCATGAACCATTGAAGTTGAAGGCACTTATCATCATTACAAACTTGATTCCAAAACTGTAGACTAAAATACTTAACTGGGGAGGAATGCAGAGCATAATAGATTCTCCCTGTCACCACAAAATACATAAAAAAAAGTAGTTTTCACTCTAGTGAATGTAACTCACTCAAATCTTCATATTGGAGGCTAAAACTTGGAGCATAGCATCTTTAGACATGCATTTAAATAACTTCCAATCCGCAAACAAGGATATTCATTCTACGAGAAATGCAAAGCAAACTACTGGACTATTCTGCTATAAAGAAGAGCACAGTTGACACCAATGGCAACACCGATATGTTGACATCAATGACAACACCAGTTAGGCACATACTTGCAACAATTGGTGTCATTTGTATGAGGCTGGTACGATGATTTGGTAAATATCCAAGTAAGATGTACTAAATTCTAGTGATGCATCAGGCTGGTACAATGATTTGAATACATTTCTAATATCGGGTAAATATCCAAGTAAGATGAAGTCCTCTTAGAGCAGATCTTTAAAGATTAAAGCACAAAGGTACATAGTACAAGGAGATCTTCTATTCAAGAAGAACCATGAAGGTATATATTTAAGGTGTTTGAACAAAATTGAAGCAGATAAGGTATTGTCAGAGTTGCATGATAAGTATGGAACTGCTCATGGTTCTCATTTAGCTACTACACATAAGATCTTAAGAGTGGGATACTATTGGCCAACAATGTTTAAGGATATAGAGAGTCATATTCAAAGTTGTCACACATGTCAGATTACAGCAGACAAGGGAAGGAATCAAGCTAATCCATTACAACCTGTCATTGAGTCTAGGTCATTTGCACAGTGGAGCTTGGATTTCATTGGAGTCATAAATCCTCCATCATCTGTAGGACATAAGTTTATATTGACAGTGATAGACTACTGTACAAGGTGGACTGAAGCCACATGTTGAAAGCTTTCTAGTACTGAGGTGGTTATCAAATTTCTTGAAGAAAATATCATAACAAGGTTTGGAGCTCCATATTTGCTGGTATGTGATAATGGTCGTGCATTTTCTTCTTTGATATTTTCTAAATGGTAATTTGAGTATGGGATAGTTTTAAAATTTTCTTCAAATTATTATCCTCAAGGGAATGGTTTAGCTAAGTCCACAAACAAGATTTTTTTGGATATAATCAAGAAACTAATTGTAAAAAATCCTAGAGAGTGGAATACATTGTTGAAGTATGCATTGTGGGTAGATAGGACTAAGGTTAAGTCAGCCTTAGGCAATGCACCTTATCACCTAGTTTATGGGACTGATCCCATACTTCCAGTGAATTTAAGAATACCTATCTGGAAGTTTGCTAATGAGTACTTAGGATTTCATGATCACAGAGAAGCCAAGTTAGTCCAAATTTTACAATTAGATGAGAAGAGAGATCAAGCTATTGAGAAATTTGCTAAACATCAAGTTGTGGTCAAAATATGGTTTGACAAAAGAGCAAGGGTTAAAACATTTTAAATATTAAACTTAGTGCTCTATTGGGATAAAGCACATGAAAAGAAAGGAAATCATAAGAAATTCAACAAATTGTGGTTAGGTCCACTACAGGTCATAGAGATAATAGGAGACAATACGTTTAGGCTTAAAACTTTGACTGGAGAAGATGTGCCATTACCTGTTAATGGCCAACATTTGAAACATTACTTCCAAGCTTGAGGTAATAGTGTTTTTCCTATTATGTATCATATTGTAAACAATGTACAGTTGTTTTGTTTTAGTTTGTCTTGTTTTGTTTTGTTTTGTGATGTTGTTTGGTTGGGTTGTGTGTTGTGTTTCCTTGGTAGGGATGTTTGTTTTGATTTAAGGTATGCAGTAGCAGATTAACAACCACTAAAAACAACAGAGAATTTAGAGCATTCAGGTTAATTATTTGAAACTTATGCATAACTTGTTGTGACTTTCATGAATGTAGAAAATGGTTGGACTTGTGAAGTTTTATAATCAATAACTGAGGGTTGAGTATTTAAGGGAGGTTTCTCATGATGAGACACCTAAAATCCTTGGGTTTGTTGAACATACCGGTGTAGGTGTTAAGTGAAAAATCAGAGGTCACCCTTGCTACCATTACAATTCTCAGCTTAATTTCAGCAAGTGATCACACCTTGCATCATGAATTTACAAGGATAATATCTTATGAATTTCTATCTTACACAAAGTTAAAAAATAAATAAATAAATAAAATGGATTTTACTAAAAATCTAGATTAAGTCATCTAAGTAACTCTACCAGGGCTATAGATGCTTGCTAGCAATGGGACTCTACTTAGGAGAATTATAACGATAACCTTGTCGGGGCTATGGACACCTGCTGGCAGCAAGGCTCTATCCAGTTGGCTATAAGGGAATGACATCAACTATGTAGTTTAATATCAGTCACTGGTTTATTCAACTTATTTTCAAGATGAGGATTATTAATCACATGCACCCACTTAAACTCAATTGGAAGATTCATGCACCTTATTGAATACATTAAGTCTCAAGTTAAATAATGGTCTACAGAAAAAGAAGTTGGAAGTTATGAATTTATTTCATTTAGTTTTCTTGAATGGTTTTAATTTGATTATTTTGTTTCGTTGCTAGTTGTTGTGATGCTCACAACACACCCCATTTTACCTCTTAGCAAAATGAGAACCCATGTTGTGGCTATTACTTTTTGCTTTTGTGTGGTCTTGCTTGGTGGTAAAGGGAAACGAGGTAAAGGTTACAAACCATGTTGAAAATTGAAAATATTTAGCATTAAGTACCAGAAGGAAATAGAGGTGAATTCTTTGTCAAAAATGAATAAGGGTTGTTTTTTGAACCAGTAAAAAATTCTCAATATTTTGTAAGATATACGTGTTTTTTGTAAAATGCATTATAGAAGGGTTTGTATGTTGCATATACAAAGTCATTTGTATGTGAAGTCATTGTATAAGTCACATAGAGTATAGTCGGGTTTGTGTATTGTGGTAGTTTTTATGCATATGCTTAATGTTTTTTATTATCTGTATACAAGTCGAACCCGATAGGTTTTCAAAAATAGAATGAATAAATGTTAGGTCTGCATGGTATTTTGATTGTATGTTTGTTTAAAAGCAGATATACAAAGCAATATACAAGGTGATATACATTGATGGACCCGAGGAAGATATAAAATACAGTTTCTTAAGATGAGAAAAAGGTATGTACCATGGTTTGTATGTTTTGGGCTTTCATCTTTAACGAACATACAAGTGCGGATTTCAAAGGTTAGTTAAATCAGATGTAAGCAATGCATTGTATCTTAACATTTTGGAAAATATGCATTCACTTAAACATACATGTATGGATCTTAAAGGATTATGCAATACAGCTAAGAAAAATGAAAAATCCAAGATGGTTATATAAAGGTTTGCATGTATGGAAGGTTGTATTTAAATGTAGATGCAAGTATTGTTGTTTTCAGAAGATACAAGTGGGTAAGTAAAGCGGGTCCCATGGTTGTATCTCTCAGTTGTATGATGCATATACAGAGGGATACAAAAGAGCATATACAAGTGGAGATACAAGCAGAGATGCAAAGAAATGAAAGGTAAGTGCGGATTTCAAAAGTAAAATAAGGTTATTTCTTTGTATGTTTGTGCGATTGTATGGTAACGACATACAACCCCAATATACAAAGAAATGAAAGACACTATCGGGAATCAAAAAGGTAAAAGGGGTTTGTATGGGTCACATTTGTATAATCATTTGTATTTATCTTACCTACATTGCAACATACAAACAAAAGATAGAAAGTTGGACATAATGAAAAGGGTAACATTGTTTATAATCCATTGCATGTAGGCTTGTATATTGATAAGATACAAAGTGACATACAAGAAATGATATACAAGGAGACATACAAGAAAGTGCAATGTAGGAAAGGAATAGACTAACGGATAGAATGTTTAAAAATAAAATGTTGAAGTAGAAAGCTGAAGTCCTATGTGCATTGATTGTTGCAATTAATGCTGAACTAACACTAGAATGAGGAAATTTAACATGTTAGGGTAAATAAAGGGTTGTTTTTCTTTCAAAATTGCATTGTTAAAACTAAAATTGTAGAAAGAAGAACTATTGCATAAATTGAATAGAAAATTCATCACGAGACGGAATTTTAGAAATAGGAATAGATCAAAAAAATGATAAAGTGAGTCAATGGTTGTAAGGTTGAGCTGTCAAGAATATAGGTATTTATCTTGAACGCTGTTATAGTTCAGTTAATTAAAAATGCAAAAAGATTTTCAGTAATTTCATTTTAAAATGCAAGCAAATGTTAAATTACTATTTCTGCAAGTAAATTAGCTGATTTGGGTTAAATAATATGAAAGTCAAAAAATGGAAAAGACAAAAAGAGGTTAGGATAAATGTAAAAATAGAAAATTCATGGTAAAACCCTAGGTTAAGGGAGTAAAAATGGCAAGTTAAAAGATGCATTTTTTACATGATGGCCCCAAAACAAAAGAAGTGGATATAGGGGGTGAGGAAAAGGTTAAAAAGGAAAGAAAGCCTTGCAAAGAAATAGAGAAAGAAGAGCTACCAATTCACAAAGGTTACTCTTCACTAATCAGTACAATTAGAGTAGGAATAGACACCAACATAAGAAATTATGATGCTAAGGATGTTTTGCAAAAAATTACTGCAATAGATGCTACACTTGACATGAGGTGTATATGGGAAAGAGGATTATACAGAGCTACAAGTTTCCCGCTAGCTATGGAGGCTAAGGACTTATGTCTGGATTGTATACACCTATATGACTTAGCTACCAGGAGGGTAATACACAAAGATAGGGTCATTGCAGACTTATCTACGGAAGGGATCGCAAGAACATTTGGCCTGGAGATACAAGAAAAAATGGTAGTCATTGATATAGACCAATATGATGAAGACTTCAATAATAATGAGGGATTGTAGAAGCAGGATCTTCTATAGTTGGTATAATGTGGAAAATAAACCCAAGGCCATAGCAAGAGTACATAAGAACTTGCAAAGAATAGATTTCAAAGAAGAGATACATTTGATGATAACAATGTTAAGCAGATTGGTAGGCTTAAGAGATGCCACTAAATGTGAGCCTTTGGATGTTCACTATTATCCAATTCATGAGGGAGGTGAAGAAGGATCAAGGACAAATTCACTGGGCTAAGGCTATTAGCATAGCCATATGGAAATAGGTAATGTTAAGAAAACAAAATATGATGCCTTTCTATTTGTCCTCGTATGTATTATACTCATGTGCATCAATGATTCAACCATATATATATGGGATTGACAGAGTTGGGACCCTAGGGAATGGCCCAGATCAAAAGCCTATATATGACCATTATCCAGATCTACAGGAGGATAATGCACTCAGAAAGTATGCTTTAGTGAATGATGTATTTTATACATACATGGTAAGGGTTTTAAGAGAAGAGCAGAATAAGAGATTATCTACAGATGCAGAAGATATAATTGGTTTGCATAGTTCTTGGTACATACAATTCTAAAATTTCACATTTATTAGAACTGAAGGTTTTGAAGGAAAACCTTTTATGCTGCCTAGGTATCCTTCCAACAAGTTTATTGTATTAGAATTCTCAAGGCAAAACTTGAATGCTTTTAAAATGTATAAAAAGAAGTATGGCAGAGGGAATCTTAAGCTTCCTTGGGCAATTGGTAGGTATTCATGTTACAGTGAAGAAGTGGCTGGCTACTCAGAAAAGGAGTTGAGGTATTATGGATTTGAAGAGTTTGAGTTAGCAAGGAGGTTTGATCCTTTTCACAGGATCCAAAGTACTATTGATCCTAAGTTTAAAAATCAAATACACATTGAGGACTATTGGTCAGACTGCAAGAATGATAGAGAGGCAAGAAAGAGAGCTCACCAAAGATTGACATTAGAGCAAATGAAGTCCATGGGGGAAATTTATGTGCCTCCTGAAATCAAGGATGATGATGAATTATTGCATTATAGTTATAAGAATGTCAGGCTTACTCCTATTGGTGAGCCTGATTGGTCACAATAGTGGAATACATCCTTGGATGTATTGTCCAAGCTTGTAATTTTATTTTCAAAGACATGGTGAAAAAATAAAATAGAAGAGCTTAAGGCTAAAGGGATTGAGCCTACATATCCAAAGAAGGGTAAAAAGAGAGTGAGGGAGCATCGAGATGATCTCCAGTGTTTCTATGAGAAGAAAAGAAACATTGTAGAAACAAAGATTATTGAAAAAGACAAAAATGCCACTCTGATGGATCCATATGCATTAGGGGTGACAGTGACAATATCATTGGGTATATTTGTAGAAGAAAATTCATTTGATCATGATACCAATGCAGAACAGACACAGGCTGCTAAGGGCTTGACATGACAGAAAATAATGAAAGCTATAGCAGTAGAAACATCTAAATGAGAAACATCAAAACAAAGTGATGTTATAAGTGCACCACAAATAGGAACTAAATTGAGTGGCATCACTAGTGAGACCACATCAGAAGAAAAGAGACAAACATATGCAAAAGTTAAAATAGAATTGGATAAGAAAAGATGCATGGATCAAAAGTACATGAAGCCAAAAAAGTAATAGAGATTGTTAACGTTGAGGATGATAGTAGTGATAGTGGGATCAGAGAGGTGAATCCCAAGGCAAGAAAATAAACTGGTAGGGATGAGGAGCAATCCAGTGAATATTCAGGTGAAGAAGAGGGACAAGATACTCAAGCTTACATAGAGGTTGAACAAAGTCTAATGTCTAAAGAGAAGAATGTACAAGAAGGATTGGAAACAATGGATCCATTTGGTACAATGGTACCTCCATAAATCATAAATGATGTGTAGGATGTAGCACATCAAATAGAAGAATATGAAATGGAGCACACACTTGAAAAGGTAATGAAGGAAACACATGCTCAGGTAGAGAAAGAAGAAAAAATTAATGTTTCTAGTGTAGATGTGTTAAATATTTTGAACATGTATGGAGAGCACAGTGAGGAAGAAAAGAATATAGAAAACAAGGATGAATAGGAAAAAGATACAAGGGAATATAATGAGACTATAGGTTCACCTTCACATGTAGATCAAACTGACATGCCTAAAAAGGTACAAGAGAAAATTGAAATAGCAGGGGAGACAATGGAAATAGCAGATAAGCCTGAAAGAAAAGAGAATGTAGAGAATATTGATGAAGGTAATTTTGAACCTGAGAAGCAAACAAAGGATGAGGGTATGGTAAATATGGAACAAGAAAATAAAGAAGAAGAAGAAAAGGAACTGTCAGAGAAAGAAAATTTAGAGGAAGAGGATAAGGATGGAGGAGACACAGAAATTGAAGAGGATGATAATGAGGGTGAATCTAAACAATAGAATGATCTGATTTTCCCAGAACAAGCCCCTCAACCACAACCCTTTCCACAACAACAACAACAACAACAAGGGGAAGTAGAGAAGCCTCAAGAAGAGGTAATTAATGAAGAAAAAGATACAAAAAGTACAAAAGAGGCTCCAACCTAGTTAGGTTCAGAAGTTAGGAGAGAAAAGGTGGAGGTACAATTAGTGCCTATAGATATCAAGAGTTTGTTGGGTGGTGCAGCACCACAGAAAGAAAAGAGGATGGCCAGAACAATGTTAGCAATAAAAAGGGGTCCTGATGGATCCAGAATGTTGAATTTTACCATACCACAGAAAGATAAATCCAAAGGATAAATAGCAGTGGACAACTACAAGATACTTAATTTTGACCTGGGCTACATGACAAGAGAGCAGCATATAAATGAGTGGGAAGATATGCACCAGGCTACTGTAGAAATATTAAAGAAGGACAAAGATAAACATGAATATTTGAAAGGACACATTGTCCAGTTGCAACAATTCATTAAAGGGATATTTGATCTCAATGTTACAATATCAGAGTTACCCAGTGAATAGCAATGTTGTCAAATGATGAAGTAAAAAACATGGAGAATAAAAGGCTTGAGGCCAATATTTTTGAAGAGTGGTTCAGAGAATTCATACAAAACAAAGAAGAGATGGCTAAGCAGGCAGTGACAGGCTGGGAGATGGCTGTAACAGAGAAGAATAAATGCAGCGTTCTTATACATAATTGTCAATTTAGGAGGGAAGAATGCAAGTCTGAATTGAGGCAGCTGAAAGAAATTGAGGAAAGGGTAGATGAATTGATAGGTGAAGGAGTCATTACTCCTCCTATGGCTAATCAAGTACCACAGGCTAGGTTAGAATTGAATTTTGAAGATGATAGTCTCAAAAGATGTATCACAGTTACTTAGGATTTAGAGGAGATGACAGATAAAATGATCAAGTTGCACATGAAGATAATTTAGAGGCTCATTGACAATGAATGCTTGGACATACTAGCATATGAACTACAAAAGGCATTAAAGGAGTTTAAAGCTATTTTACACCATGTTTGGGGAACTCGGCAGCCTAGTTGAGTAAAGAAATGATTGATTTGATAATGGAAACAAGTGCCAAAATAAAGAAGTATAAGAAAAAGGTTGAAGGTTTGAGTAAGGAAGAGAAGAAATTAAAGGAAGGAATCAAAATGTAGGAATATATATGGACAAGAAGTCCAGGGGAAAATCACACTTTCATAGAAGGTGTAACAAATAATTTCAAGATATAACTGAAGGAGTAGTAAAGTATCAAAAGGGAAAATAATGCTAAGGAAAAGGTTAATTGAGGGGTATCAACGAGCAAAGTCAACAAATTAGAAGCAGTCAACGGGCATTTTATTTTGAAAAGATTCCAATGGCATCCTTTGAGGCAAGCAAAGATACCATGAAGATATTTTCAGAAACAGTTAGGAATGAATGTACAACCTTGATCAAGAAAATGTGAATACTGACCGTAGATTAAGTTTTGTAGCCGTAGCAGTATGAAGCTTCAAATTCTATATAAGAAGCTCTGCTACTTGTATAATATTTACATAGGGATTTTTGAATTGTAGCTTGCACTTGTAATTTGTTTAAATATTTGAATAGAGAGGTATTTCTTTTAGTTTAGAAGAGGAGGTCGCTTGTGTCTACACTAAGGAATATGTAGAGTGTCTAGTTTGCTTATTGTATCTGTAAAAACGTGACGCAGAGCTCACTAAACAAAGACCACAAAGGATCACAACCAATAACAAAAGAGGAAGATGATACAGGGTATGGCAGGGCAAACAACTCATCTAGGCCTCAGTGGACCAAATAGAAACACTCGTCTTCAATTTGGACTTGACTGTCCACTCACATTCCATGACTTCAACAC
Organism: Cunninghamia lanceolata; assembly: GCA_027924645.1. Taxonomy (NCBI): domain Eukaryota; kingdom Viridiplantae; phylum Streptophyta; class Pinopsida; order Cupressales; family Cupressaceae; genus Cunninghamia; species Cunninghamia lanceolata. The sequence continues at coordinate 2,287,547 of BSBN01001326.1, forward strand.
AACACAATATCACCATTTATAGTTCAAACATATGGGAACCTTCCCAAACCTTCTAGGGACCCTAGAATAACTAGGTTTGACTTTCTCAAGCTCACAAAACTCACAAAATGTACTGAGGGTACCTCCTTGTACCACGTCATTCACAAACCCACTCACTTCCTTGTAGCCCTCTTTTTAGGACTGTCATGCAATAACTTTAGTTTCAGACCTCTTCTCCAAACTTTCATGGGCTTTTTGACTACCCATTACCTTGTTCTTGAACATATTAAACATGCAACATAGGTTGCTTTGGAACACTACACCCAAAACTTGACTGTACCCTGCTATCCCAAGGGCTATTTAGGCCTCCTAGACATAACAAAAGGCTAGAAAACTTATTTCCAATTACAAAGACCCACTCCAAGGTATAAAATAGATCATAAAAGTGTTGGCAAGAGACACTATATGTATTCATGGTTGTTGTCATTGATGGCAACAAAGGTCATCCCACATATCCACAAGTCAGAATGAAGATTGTTGTGGTCCGGTGAACAAGAACAGAGCATGTGGCAAGGTCCGACAGATTGGTCCGGATCTCTCAGAGGAAGTGTCTTGGTGCAGTGCAGATTTGGGGAAGTCAAGAGGACTACCTTGAGTAGTATATTCCAAGGATTTAGCCTCCGGTGATGGACAAGGGAAAAGATATGAATAGTTGAGTACTGGATTCCTGAGAGATAGTGAGAACAGAGGAAGAACTGACTGACAGAGTATCAGACTATTTTCCGGATGTGTTACTGTTGATGGTAAAGGTTGTGAAGGCATGAATCATGTTTGGCCGACATGATTAATGACATCTACAAATATATGATTGATCTACATTACTTGATATGCAAGGATTCAGCCGACAAAACAGAGTTTGTGAGAAGATAGACTATTCCGGGTGCCGACTAGAAAGATAATGAAATCACTAGTGTGGATATAAATAGAGGATGGATTTTGTTGTGAAATGTGTAGTTGTGGTATGATGTATGTGAATAAGTGTAGAGTAGTGCAGAAGCAGTAAGAAAGATCTGGTATGTGAAAGGAAAGCAGAATAAAGAGTAGAGGAAAGATGAAGTGCAGCAGATCAGTATACTGAGCCTAACCGGAACTGAACTCCAGCATATGTAGATGCTTCCAATCAGTTCAAGTATTGTATAACATTCTTTTGTAGATAGTGTGTCTCCTTGTAGGCAGTGTGCCTCTTTGTGAGTAGTGTGCTCGGGCAGTGAGCCCTAATTGGCAAGTGCCATTTTGTAATTCCTTATTCTTCTAACAAAGAATAATCTTTGGGTTAATCACCCCATGGTTTTCTCCCTTAACCAGGTTTCCACGTCAAAAATACTGTGTCATGTGTTTCTCATTTCATGGTAATGTTTGTTTGTTTGATTCAATGCTGCATTGATTAATAAGAAAGTTCAAAAGAAGAAATAATTAGGATAACTGATTCACCCCCCCCCCCTCTCAGTTATCAACAATTGGTATCAGAGCTAAGTTCCACCTAATAGAGCCTAACAGCTTGAGGAAGATCTGGGAGTTCAAATGGATGCATATGGTTTAAGGGAGCAACTCAAGACTACCCTTGAGGATCTTGAACAGTCAAACTCTGAAGTCAATGAATTAAAGGAAAGACTTAAACAGGCTGATGAATTCATGAGAGAACTAAAGGACAAATTAAGTCTCTCTATGAAAAAGAGAAAGGAGCTACTCCAACAATTGGCAAGACAAAGTGAAGAAAGTAATACAAATGAAGAATTGACTAAGAAAACCAAGTTATGTGAAAAGTTATCAAAAGAAGTCATTATGGTAAGACATGAAATGGAATCAGGAGTTATAAAGTTTACTCAAGAGATTGAAGAGAAAAGAAAAAATGAAGACAATCTAAGACAATCTCTTAAAGAGAAATCAGAAGATTGCCTCCAGATGGACAGGATTATCAGACATCTTGAGTCTGATCTTGAAGATGCCAAAGATAATGAAGAAAAACTTGAGGATCAAATTGTCTCTCTCAAAAGAGATCTTTAAACAGCAAATGAATATAAAGAGAAATTCAAGATAAGTTTTGCTCAACTTGAAGTTCTTCTTGGAAGTCAAAAGAGGGCAGATGACAAGTATGGTTTGGGATATGAGAAAGGAGAAAGCTCCGGATCCGGTCAAAAGAATTTTGGATCATAAAATCCAAGGAATAGGCCTAGAAGACCTCTGGTAAGACAACCCAATGCTCAAAGATATCCATCTTTCAATGGATACTGCCACAGCTGCAATCAATTTGGTCACAAAGCTAATTAGTGCAGAAAGAGAATGAAACAGACTAATTCATTCTTCTCCGGACAGTGCTTTAACTACAAAAGGTATGGACACAAGTCTCATGAATGCAGAAATATGCAAATAAACAAATCATTCAATGGTAGATGCTTTACATGCAATAGAGTATGTCATATGGCTAATCAATGCAGATCAAGAGGTTATCAATCAAATATGCAAGGAAATATTATTTGCCAAATCTGTAATAGGTCCGGTCATAATGCAAAAGTCTGCAAAAACAAGAATCAGGACAAAAGAGGTCTGGTGTATAATCAGAATCAAGACAAGGGTAAACAAAAGATGAATGCAGATGAAGTTAGGAATCAGATGAACAAGATTTGGGTAAAGAAAAGTTTAGAGAATGTAGAGGTTGGATCCGCACCAGACTCTAGTGCTGATATTTCTTTCAGAAATTAAAAAGTGAGCTCTGGCTCAGGGGAGACTCAAAGAAAATCTTGTTTCCCCAGCCAATCAAGTGGTGCCGGATGTGGCACAAGATACAGAGTAAAGGGTTTGAATATATAAGTCTTGAGATGATCTAGATAAGATTTCAGAGGTCCGCATGAAAATATGAAGAAGTTGTGATTGATCAAGTAAGACCTGTTCCGGGAGATGCTTCGGAATGATAGAGGATTACAAAAAGGTCCAGAGAGATCCGGAAGTGCATTGTCTTATTCTGTGGATTGGACAGAATGTTTGGGATGTCCTTGTGATGTATCATCTTGATTTATTCATAGTTGGAAGATCTGCATGATGTTCATAGATCAGGACTGATCCGGTACTCCAAATTATCCGAATAAGGCAAACTAGAATAATGTAGGTCGAGCATTTATTGCCATCAGATATTAGGGTTTGTAGAACAATATAAGGGATTTCTCATAAATCACTTGCTCATTCTGCACTCAAAAAGAAGCAAAAAGTGGAGCTCTGCAACAAGATTCATCAAACTCACCAAAGATCTCTTGCAGAAGTCATTACATACAAAAATCAATTCAACCACTCCGTGTAACCGAAGGCGCATAAGGTATTTTCTGTTTTCAATATCTCACTGCAAATCTTTAAAAAAAATGGCTACTCCGAATATAGTTAAGATCTCTGATAGACCTTGCCCCACATTCAAGAAACATCCATACAAATCTTTGGAGGTAGATCCACTAGGAGCCTTCTCTAGTGTTCAGCATGGTGTATTGCATACAGAGGACATTAGGGTTTACATTCATGCAAATTTTGAAGACTTTGGAGAATCAAAATTGATGGATATCTATCACAAACAGTTGATAGATGACTCCTTTGAGATTAAACCTCAGTACAAAGCCATCCGGGATAAACACTTTGCACAGTGCATCCATTTCCCCTGTTTTGATGAAGATGAATGAGTCCGGTATGTACTAAGTAGAGTGCATGACAACTTCCTATGGTTGAACAAGCCCTTCAAGATCACCAAAGATGCAATTAGGGTTGTAACCAGTCTACACTCATCCAGTGGATTACCTATTCTCAAGTCTATCAAAAATCAGAGAGTTAGTGATGCAACCAGATCTAAGTTTGATAAGAGAGCTATGACAGTTGAAGACATCACTGAACCGAATGTCAAATTTGCATCTATGATAATTGGTTACAAGATCTATCACTCCAGTAGGGAAAATTCAGTACCGGGAACTGCAACTTACACAGCTTATCAAATGCTAAAGGATAATGCAGACTATGACTTGTGTGAGCTTCTTGTAAACCAACTTTTTGAAAATCTGCAGAAGATCAAGAAGGACAAGAAAAAATCCTTCAAGTATGGCAATTTGATCCTATGTCTCTTCTTTTATTACATGAATGAGCTTCCCGGATCCAGTGGATGGATATGGTAGAATGACAGACCAGTTGCCATCCAAATCAGAGATTATTTGCATGGACTTGGGGATGCCAAAGCAAGAAAAACATCTCTATGGGGATATTTCAAGAACTTCCAGAGCATGATGCATGCAAGAGAAAGAATACCCCAATCTCTTGTTGAAAAGTACAAAGACACAGTATGTTTTATGGTAGAAACAGATTAGTGTCTAATGGAGGTAGTAGAACCAAGAACTGTGTGGATCATGCCCATGGGGTATGAAGTGGATGAACAGATAGTGGAGCTACATGTTCAACACATGCTTAGTCAGCCTAAAAATCCAAGGGTAGAAAGGTTCGAAACACTTGAGGAACTAAGTATAAAAATCCATGTTGAACTCAGAGAACTGGAGATCAAGAGGAAGGTGAGAAAAGAAGTAGAGCATATTGCTCAAGGCCTAGGCATCCCAAAGGAGGCACTTGATGTCAACCGGGAAAAAAGGTGAAAGGCTAAGGAAGAGAAGAAAGAGGCAGCAAAGAAAAGAAAGAAAAGTACTCCAGTGGAAACCTCAACCCAGACCAAATCATCAAAGGGATCTACACCTGTCACAACCAAAGGCTCAAAAATATCAAAACAGGAAGGTCAGACATCCGGTAAAGGAGAGAAAAGATCTAAAATAAAAGCCACAACGGCTTACACAAGTCAGAAAGATGAAGAGGAAACAGAATCAGATGAGGGGATAAAAGAAATAAAGAAATAGAAGAAGAAAGGATCCAGTAAACCCTCCACAGGCCAAGACAAGGAAGAAATGGTAGAGGTATTTATTAAAAAGCCCACCCTGTCTCTAGAGAGTGTAATCAAGTCAGTCACGGTGGATGGAAACCTTCAACCAATGACTGAATTCTATGATGACTACAATGAGTCTGACCAAAAGATTCTGCAGGAAGCCACAATCAAGTATCTGAACATATACAATAAGGCTTTCATTGAGATCATATCTCTAATTCCTAAAAGCCTAGAAAAGGAATTAGAAATAAGAAAGAATAATGCTCAGGCAAAAGATCTTAAGATCCGGGAGTAGATAGCTATTCAGCTATATCCTCAAATTGATCCCAAGACAATGAACATAATATTCAAAGACTGCAAAGATGAGTTTAGGAGTAAAGCAAGAATGAATCAACTCATGCTTGGTGAGATTGACAAGGTGGCCATAGAGACAGAAGAGATCCTCCGGAAGGCCTTCAAAAGATTTAATCTTCCTGTTGTAGAGGACTTAGGTGCAGAAACAGCTGTGGACTTGGAATCATTTGCTCCGGAAGAAGTGGCCCTTGAATAGACTAACATCTCTCCTCCAGCTTCCCCTACAGTCTCCGGATCCCAAGAAGAGAAATTGCAGGAGAAAGAAGCAGCAATAAAAGAAAAAGAGGTTGACAACACCAAGGATGCAGAGAAAGAGAAGCTTCCAATAGAGAAAACCACAACTGAAAGTGGTAAGAATGTGGAAGGAGAAAAGACTCCAAAGGACAAAACTGCAGAAGTGAAGAAACATCTGTCTCCGGCAAGAGACACTGCACAAACTGTTCAAAAATTTCTGAGCCAAGAAACAATAGAGATTGATGAACCGGAGCTTCTAAAAGGTCCATTCAACTTTGACTCCCTCTCTCCGGTACAGAGAATGAAGATAGCTTCATTTGCAAATGCTAAGGCAAATGAAAAACTCCTAAAGTCTCATATGGAAGACTGTGAGTTGATAGAGGCTGCTTCCAGAGTGCTTGAAAAGATTATGCCATCAGTTCAAATAGATCCGACAGCCTCCTCTTCTAGTAATCTCAAAACCTTAGTCAGTAGTGTTGATACACATTTTGATTCTCTAGAAAAATCAGCTGAAGAAAAGGTCCGGAAGGAATTTTTGGATAAAAGATTTTTAGAAGTACTAGGATTAATCTCTAATGATAGGAGAAATATGAGTATTGGAATAAAGAGCTTAGAAAATGCTCTTAAGGATGGCGGTAATATTTACAAATTTTGTATCTCCTGGTTAAAGACAACAATAGAAATTGATAAGAAAATAAAAGAGGAACAGGACAAACTACAAAGTTTGTCTCAAAGTTTTGATCCTCTCTCTTCCTCCATAGTAAATCAAGAATGTCAAACTATTGCAATCACAAATGCAATAAAGAACTTTGAGAAGGAAAGGAAGAATATAACTAACTGGATGGGAGAACTTAGAAGGATTATAATCCCTAAGTTAGAAACTATGCATGAGGCCATCAGTGATGCTCAGACTACCGCCCAAACAAATGATTCGACAGACCTCAAGAGGGCAGAAGATTTTGCATTTTTGTTAAGTGGTCACATTTCAATTTTGGATAGAATGAAGCAAAGTTGGGCTACTGAACTGGTCCAATTGAAGACATCCTTTGCAAACATTCTTCAGTTTATGTGAGTATGTAATATGCGGCTAAGTATAGTAAATTTTTGAAAATTTTGGTGTACGGACCCTACCCTTTGCCATTGATGTCAAAGGGGGAGTGAGGAATAGTGAAAAATGAGGAATCCAACTAAGGAGGAGTTTCAAAAATTGTATATAAAGATAGAGCATTAGCCAAGGGGGAGCACAGTGTAAACACTTAGTCATTTTTCACTAAGTGTTGCCATCAATGCCAAAGGGGGAGATTGTTGGCAAGAGACACTATATATATTCATTGTTGTTGTCATTGATGGCAACAAAGGTCATCCCACATATCCGCAAGTCATGGTGTGTCTCTACTGGAAGTCAGAATGAAGATTGTTGTGGTTTGGTGAACAAGAACAGAGCATGTGGCAAGTTCTGACAGATTGGTCTGGATCTCTCAGAGGAAGTGTCTTGGTGTAGTGTGGATTTGGGGAAGTCAAGAGGACTACCTTGAGTAGTATATTCCAAGGATTTAGCCTCCGGTGATGGACAAGGAAAAAGATATGAATAGTTGAGTACCAGATTCCTGAGAGACAGTGAGAATAGAGGAAGAACTGACTGACAGAGTATCAGACTATTTTCCGGATGTGTTACTGTTGATGGTAAAGGTTGTGAAGGCATGAATCATGTTTGGCCGACATGATTAATGACATCTACAAGTATATGCTTGATCCGCATTACTTGATATGCAAGGATTTAGCCGACAGAACAGAGTTTGTGAGAAGATAGACTATTCCAGGTGCCGACTAGAAAGATAATGAAATCACTAGTGCAGATATAAATAGAGGATGGATTTTGTTGTGAAATGTGTAGTTGTGGTATGATGTATGTGAATAAGTGTAGAGCAGTGCAGAAGTAGTAAGAAAGATCCGGTACGTGAAAGGAAAGCAGAATAAAGAGTAGAGGAAAGATGAAGTGCAGCAGATCAGTATACTGAGCCTAACCGGAACTGAACTCCAGCATATGTAGATGCTTCCAATCAGTTCAAGTATTGTATAACATTCTTTTGTAGACAGTGTGTCTCCTTGTAGGCAGTGTGCCTCTTTGTGAGCAGTGTGCTCGGGCAGTGAGCCCTAATTGGCAAGTGCCATTTTGTAATTCCTTATTCTTCTAACAAAGAATAATCTTTGGGTTAATCACCCCATGGTTTTCTCCCTTAACCAGGTTTCCACATCAAAAATACTGTGTCATGTGTTTCTCATTTCATGGTAATGTTTGTTTGTTTGATTCAATACTGCTTTGATTAATAAGAAAGTTCAAAAGAAGAAATAATTAGGATAACTGATTCACCCCCCCCTCTCAGTTATCAACAAAAAGGTCCAAATACTCTATATTTAGAGGTTTTGTTCCAAACTTCTCCATTGCCCTTCAAAACCACTCTCCCACCATGCTTGGACTGTACAAGACATAGAGGATTTAGACTTCAAGAAACACAAATCTATCCTTTCACACCAACTCCATAATTCCTACTCAAAACTCACTTATCAAACATGTAAACCAAAATTATTACAGTCATTTCCATTCAATTTGCAAGTGTGGGGAGTCCTCTATCCATTGATTTCATGAAACCCTCCAAAAAAGCTTCAAAAATCCTAGTTTCAGACCTACTTGCACAAAAATAGTCATAAAATGCTTATTCTACACTCTTAAATCCTCCAACTAGACTTACATGAGAGGTGACTCGATCGTCTACCTAGACATATACATTTTCACTCTTGAGAACCCTGTACAGTTAGGTACATGCATGAGGAACAACAATAAAAACAGTCATGAATTGGAAAACAGCAGGGCAATTTCAAAGAAAACGGTGTAAACATACTTCAGTCTCCATTAAAATCCTTACAATCTGGTCCAAAACAAAGGTAAGATAGTCTATTTCATCATTCCATGGATGAGGAATCATCATAGTACTTGTACGGCCTTGAAAATGCAAAGGAACAACAATATTTCATAAAACTGTGAAAGTGGGACAACAAACAGTCATATTCTTTCTTTTTTTTCATTCAAACTCCATCTCCATCACAATATCCAACCACCACTGCCTTTTACAATGCCTTTTACATGTATTTATCCCCCTACAAGATTCTCATCATGGGAAAAGGCATAGAAATAGCCCAAACTTCTAATTTTTTTCACTAAAAACTACTTTTTCTAAGTATAGACTGTCATACTTTTTATGACTGCAGACCCACTAAACTATTTTCAAACTCCACTAACATAAAATGACTAAAATCATCCTCCACTTACTAACATATTCCTTTTTAAGGATCTATTACATTTATTTTTGAACTCCATTTAGTTTTTAACACTAACATTTTAAATAAAAAACATAAAATGTCCTAGGTGCACTGCACCATACAACCTAACTTGAAACTTTTCCAAGTCACTTGGAAATATTATTGCAAATTGTCCTTCATTTCTCCATGCTTGTATTCATCAAGTCCATCTTCACTATCCATGGCATGCTTGCCAACATTTCTTGTTGTTTGACCATATGCACTCTTTGTGGACTGTCCCACTCTTGGTCCTCTGACCTTGTCATCTTCATCAACAACTATGCTTCTCTCTACTATCTTCCCACTTGTCTTCACAACTTCTTGTTTACACCATTCTTTCATACTCTCCTTTACACTATTCACTGTCATAGTACCTTTACCAACCTCTGTCAAACCTACAACTAGTGTGTTCACTGTCCTATCAATCTTGTAAATTGCTGCACCAACTTCACTTGGCTGCCTACTCATCACTATAGGGCACATGATTGTCCCTACTAAGATCCCTTCATTCATTTCTTGCCTTACCATAGGCTCTACACTTTTGCACTTCATATTTTCAGTTACTTCCTTCTTCCACATGAAGATATTTCTCCTTACAACAGGATGCAAATCATCTTCACATTTGCTCTTTGTTGTTTCAACAACTTCATGCCTTGAAAAGGCTACACACTCCTTATTTTCACACTCCTCAAACATCACGGTCTCCTTCTTGCCAAATATAATCATATTTACTACTCTTGAATTCTCCTCTAATGGTAGTAGCACAAAAGTCTTCTCATCCTTCTTGATAGTGAAGGTATTAGCTCTTCCATCATAGACTACAAACCTATCAAATTGCCAGGGTCTTCCCAGTATCACATGACAACAATCCATAGGTAGGATGTCACAAAGTACCCTATCCTCATATGCTCCAATTTTAAACTCAACTAATGCTTGTTCAGCCACTAAAATGGACTGATGATCACTCACCCAAGAAATTTTGTAGGGAACTTCCCTAGGAACTCTCTTTAACTTCAGTTTATCTACCATCTCACTAGACACCATATTGTTAGTACAACTAGAATCCACTATCACTTTAAATACCTTGTTCTTTCTCTTGCAATTTGTTCTAAATAATGCGCTCCTCTGAATCAGCTCCTTGTCCCTGGAGGTCTTCAGTAGTGCTCTTTCTCTCAGCATCAATGTTTCTCCTGACTGAGCATCACACCTTTTTAAACTAGAACTACCACACTCTTCTTCTTGGACTAATTGAGTCCTTTCACTCTTCTTTTCACCATCACTAGAAAAAATTTGTTTCTCAGGACACTTATATGCTGGGTGCCCAAACTCTTGACAATTATAACACTTACCTACAAAGGTATTTGCACTTCTTCCACCACCAAATCTGCCTCTACCTCTACCTCTTAAATCTACACTTTGGCCTTGTTTGAAATCAGCACCTTGTCCTTGTGCCTTGTTCATGTCTTCTTGACTTTCACTGACTTGTTTTGTATTGAAAGATCCTCTACTTCTGGCTGACTTATCTTGTCTTCTTTTCAGCTTCTCTTCCACTCTAACTGCCATCTGATAACAGTCTTCAACACTCCTTGGATTTGCCAACACCAACTCATCCTGCATGTTAAACCTCAAACCACCAATATACCTAGCAACTTTTTGCACTTCAGTTTCATTTTGACCAGACCTTATACTTAGCTTGTAAAAATCTTCAATGTATGTCTTAACATCCATTTCCTTCTGCCTTAAACTTTGAAGCTTCTTAAACATTTGAACTTCATAATCTTTAGGCAAGAATTTACTTTTGATTTTTGCTACCATCTTGTCCCATGAGACAATCTTTGCCTTTCCTTTCTTTCTACTCTCTATTTTCTGATAATCCCACCATAAAAAAGCATGACTTGTCAGTTTGGACTTTGCAATCTTCACCTTCTGATCATCAGGAACTTCACACTCAAAGTGGTTGTCCAATGCTGCAACCCAGTCTAGCAACTCTTCATCATTTAGGCTTCCTCCATACTTTGGTACATCTATCTTCATCTTGTGCTTGTCTTCTTTTACTGCCCTTAGTAACTTCACCATCCTTTGATCCTCAGGTTCTAACTCTTCTTCCAGATCTTCATATCCAGCTTCTTCTTCTTCCTCAGACTTAATCTCTTCACCTAGAGTCACTCCTCTTCTCTGATTTTGTTCTAAGGTAGCCATTCTTTCCTTCAACTCCTTCAATTCTCTAGCATGCTTCTCCTTCAGTTTATTCATCTCTTGAGCCATGTTTCTCACTCTTGGAAGCATCTTGACAAATTGCCTCTTAACACTTAACACTTCACAAACCTACTAACTGTGCTCCGATACCAATTTGATGCAGAGCTCACTAAACAAAGATCACAAAGGATCATAAACAACAACACAGGAGGAAGAGGATATAGGGTATGGCAAGGCAAACAACTCATCTAGGCCTTACTGGACCAAATAGCAACACTTGTCTTCAATTTGGACTTGACTGTCCACTCACATTCCATGACTTCAACACAACACAATATCACCATTTATAGGCTCAAACATATGGTGACCTTCCCAAACCTTCTAGGGACCCTAGACTAACTAGGCTTGACTATCCCAAGCTCACAAAACTCACAAATGCACTGAGGGTACCTCCTTGTACCACTTCGTTCACAAACCCACTCACTTCCTTGTAGCCCTTTTATTAGGACTGCCATGCAATAACTTCAATTTCAGACCTCTTCTCCAAACTTTCATGGGCTTTTTGACTACCCATTACCTTTTTCTTAAACATATTAAACATGCAACATAGGTTTCTTTGGAACAATACACCCAAAACTTGACTGTACCCTACTGTCCCAGGGGCTAATTAGGCCTCCTAGACATGACAAAAGGCTAGAAAACTTATTTCCAATTACAAAGACCCACTCCAAGGTATCAAATAGATCATAAAAGGTTTGAATACTCTATTTTCAGAGGTTTTGTGCCAAACTTCTCCATTGCCCTTCAAAACCACTCTCCCACCATGCTTGGACTATCAAAGACATAGAGGATTTAGACTTCAAGAAACACAAATCTATCCTTTCACACCAACTTCACAACTCCTGATCAAAACCCACTTATCAAACATGTAAACCAAACTTATTACAGCCATTTTCATTCAATTTGCAAGTGTGGGGAGTCCTCTATCCATTGATTTCATGAAACCCTCCAAAAAAACTTCAAAAATCCTAGTGTCAGACCTACTTGCACAAAAACAGTCATAAAATGCTTATTCTACACTCTTAAATCCTCCAACTAGACTTAAATGAGAGATGACTCGATCCTCTACCTAGACATATGCATTTTAACTCTTGAGAACCCTATATAGTCAGGTACACACATGAGGAACAACAATAAAAATAGTCATGAACTGGAAAACAGCAGGGCGGTTTCAAAGAAAATGGTGTAAACATGCTTCAATATCCATTAAAATCCTTACAATCTGGTCCAAAACAAAGTTAAGACAGTCTATTTCATCATTCCATGGATGTGGAATCATCACAGTACTTGTACGGCCTTGAAAATGCAAAGGAACAACAATATTTCATAAAACTTTAAAAGTGGGACAACAAACAGTCATATTCTTTCTTTTTTTTCATTCAAACTCCATCTCCATCACAATATCTAACCACCACTACCTTCTACAATGTCTTTTACATGTCTATACCCCCCTACAAGATTCCCATCATGAGAAAAGGCTTAGAAATAGCCTAAACTTCTAATCTTTTTCACTAAAAATAGTTTTTTCTAAATATAGACTGTCATACTTTTTATGATTGTAGACCCACTAAACTATTTTCAAACTCCACTAACATAAAATGACTAAAATCATCCTCCACTTACTGACATATGGCTTTTTAAGGCTCTATTACATTTATTTTTGAAACTCCATTTAGTTTTTAACACTAACATTTTAAATAAAAGACATAAAATGTCCTAGGTGCACTGCACCAAAACATCTGTAAGTTTTCTAGCAATTTGATTAATGAAACAAAAGGTCATTCTTACATTGTAAATTCTATATGACTTCATGCCTTGAATACAAGTAAACTTGGAATTTTGCATCTACTACTGAGTGTTTTCTAATTCTTACTGGTATTTGAAGTATTATCCTTTGAAAGCTTGCAATCTCTGATGTAGATTCAAGAAAATACTCAGGACTTTACATTTGAAGATTTAGATATGTTAATTTGATTAATTTGTTGTATTTCTTAAAGATGTGAGTAACAGAGCATTTAGATCCTATAGTGAAATGATACTCAACTCGGTTTCTCTACCTTTTCTCCAAACATTTGAAATAATTAGCTTAAACACATAAATCTTAAGGAAATTGTCTTGCATTTGTATGAAGCATGAGAAATTATATTGATATTTGGCAATTTTCATATCAATCTGAAGGGCAAAGTTATTTTTATTGTAAATCATACAAAGCTTTGTGATACAGTAGTAAGTTTATGCAAAGGAATGAATGTTTTGTTGGTATTGACAACAATTTGCATAATTTGAGTCTAGTAAGTCGCTAATTATCTTAAATCAAGTAAGGCCCCTTGAATATTACAATTTACTGTAATACATTTGATCTATGTTTTGGAGTGGGGTTTTTCACCCGTAAGTGTTTTTCCCACATATATCTTGTCTCTATCTCTTATGTCTTCTTTCTATGTGTATGTGTATTGCTGCAATATCTCCATTGTTGGGTTAATAACACTGTAATTGTAAAGTTTAAAAAGAATTTGCACTCATCTCTCCTCTTTAGATTAGTGTAGGAAGTGTTTTCCGCATACCTTGCTTCCTTTCACATTGATTACTCTTTTCTTTCTGGTGTAGGAGCACCTAGTTGATTTCATGCCTATATGAAGCAATTTTATCACTTTTGAATTTTGTTTTGTGTCTTTGATGTAATAAGGTCATTTTGACCATGTTTCATGTGTGTTTGAGTCCTTGTTAGGTTGCTAGGTAGTTTGTGGGACCTAATTGTTCAATTTTGCAAATGTTGTCTTTATTACAAAAATGCAAAATCAAGGAATGTGAAAAGTCATAGGTTGAAAATGAGAAGTTGAATGGTTGGAAAACTAAAAAGGTCATTAGAAATGCTTGTTTTGGGTTATAAACAATTTGAATAAGCCTTGGGAAGTCAGAGCCAAGGTTGGGGGGTTGAAGTTTTACATAAAATTCAATAAAGAAGCTTTGTTTTCTGCATTTTCTGAACACTAAATTCTTGTTTCAGAGCTTGGTATGGATTAGTACAACATTTGTATGACTTTCATGTGGTATGGTTGGAAATATAATTGAGTTTAATTTCTACTGCTTTTTGTTGCACTCAATTTCATTATTTTTTGAGCAAGTTATGTCCATTTTACTAAAATAGGTCTGAAACCCTAGTAGGCCTAATTTGAGGGAAAATAGTCTAAATTTGAGGGTTTCCATACAAAATAACCTATCCTAATTTTGAGATACATTAAATAAGGGCCAAATGGGTATTTGAATCAAGTTTTATTTCTTGGAGATCAGTTCTATGTTGAACGTTATGGCCAAAAAACATGAATTGCTGCACCACCTTAAGTCTAGTCAAGAAGTAGGACAATCCACTTTTGAAGGGTTCCGTACAAAGGGATTATTGTGTGATTGTACAACAAGTCCCATTTTTCCTTAGAAAAACATGGACCCAACTTTTTGCTTCTTCTTGTTCTTTGTTTTCTTGCTTTGGGCAGTTTGGGAAAAGTTAGATGAAGCAATAGTATATCACCCTTGTGCATGCATGTGCCTCATAAGGGAAGGTTAAACGTCAAAGTTAGATTCTGCTATCATAAACCTCATAATGTAGAAGAGTATGAAAATCTAAGTAGGTTTGCCTTTTGGATCACCCTGGTATTCCTTGGGGATAAAAAGTTATGCTTGGTCAAAGTTTAGTCAAACCTGATATTCCCAGAGGGTCACATTCGCCAATATCCCAGATATTCACTAATATGCCTAACCTATGCTTTAATGAAGAAAACCCGAGATCCATATATCCTTCAATATACAAACATCAAATTTAAGTGTGAGAGAACATTTACCCGTCAGTTACCCATGCATATTCCTAGAGGGTCATCTTTCATATATCCATCATATTTCTTAATGTTCCAGACTTTCGGTAACATGATGATGACATCATCTTGTTCTTCTTTATAAAAAACCTACTATGATGATGATGTCATCATGACCTAGATCCAAGAGGCTCATATTTCTTAACATCCCTGATCTTTGTTAATATGACGATGATGTCATCTCCTCAACCAATTTGAAATCCTATAAAAGATGCTGACATCATCCTCACATTCTAGAATGGGAGAGTATTTTGTATTGTTAAGTATCTGGATATTTCTTAATATCCCTCATATTAACCCTTGAGACCTACGATATGGGGATTTCTAGTAACCAATAGAACAATGCCACGTGGCACATTAACCTGATCATATTAGCGCATTATGTTATCATGATTGTTAAATAAAGATATAATGACCTGACTTTGGTCGTCGATCGAAAATGGACTATCCTTGTGATGATGTCATCTTCATCTTCTAGATATTAGTCATATTTCCTAATATCCCTGATCTCCGTGAATATGCATCCCTGTATTAAATGCCATTACAATGGTAGGTCAAACCTTCAAAATTTTGAATAAACGCCTGCCACTTGTTAACATCTCCAAGCCTCAAGTGTCAATTGATGGATGCTAACAGGAGGACATTAATCACACCCTAATTTGACATTGTGTTCGTTTAAAAGTAAGGATTTGAGGTTATTTAGAATTTATGTTTAAGCGAAGAATTACAGAGCCCTGCTGGATTAAGGTGACATTACTGCAACTTACGAGCTCAACGAAATGACATATGTATTCAAAAGGTGAATGGAGAATGGTAATTGCAAGGTGAACATGCTCATCCAGGCATCACTTATATAGTAAAAGGGTAACAATTATCAGGTACATAACGATAAAACCCTCTTTTGTCGTTTATGGTAAATGAACAGGTAAAAATGGTTTTACCAGAGTAAATTAATATGATGATGCATGAAATATACTAGAATGAAAAAATTAACACCATAGAATTCATGTGATCATTGAATCCACCACTTCACACGACACATTAGGGTAAGATATATACATGTTTCATTACAAGATCCAATGGTAGTCAGAAAGAATAGATCAGACACGGAATTCTTAAAACCTATGTGCATACAACTTAAGGGGATATCCTTCAAATATAGAACAATAAATGATACACATCCAGGATGAACAAATCTTGATGCATGGACAATGAAATTAGTGAAAGGAAGTGGGAATCCCTTTCTCATTAACATCTATAGTTCAGGAATGTGGCATGTGGGGGTATTTCCTTATGCAATGGAGGCCATTGAATTAGTAGTAGAATGTGCTCAAAATTTTAATGTGAATACCAGAAGGGTAGAGAAACATGGTAGGGCTTATGCAGACTTTTCAATTGAAGGTATCACTATAGCCTTCAATCTACCTAGAGGACCTCGTGTGATTCGATTAAAATTGGGTAAGTTGGAGGAGTATAATAGCAAAGAGAAAGAAGCTAGAAGGATCATGTATCAATGGAGAGCCAGTGGCAGCACATATAAGACTTCTTCCAAGTTGCCCATATATCTCTACATGTTTGACTTTGCTCCAGAGTATCAATATATGATGGTGATGCTCAGCAGGATGACAAGAAAACTGAATGCTAGGTCTTTTGATAATTGGATGTATGGCATCATAAGGATGTAGATGGTACTAATGAGAAACCCCAATGGGCATGATCATAAGCGACAACCTAGATGAGGGGATGAGGAAGTTAGGAGGAAGAACTAATATGTTCCATATGACCTCCTATGTGGTATATGCTTGTGCATTCAGAGGCACCTTTGATGGATTACAAACAGTGGGCAAGCTCGGAAGCAACCCTAGAGATGTAAACATTTGAGACCATTACCCACAATTGAAATGAAGAGAGTCTCTCCAACATTACCAGAGGGTGAATGATTCATTCTCCATGCACCTTATTAGGACTATGGAGGAAGACAGAGTGAAGAGACTGAGCATAGACACTCAAGCTGTTATATACAGACATGGGGCTTGGTTCCTCTAGTTCCCCTAATTTTCATACATAAGAATAGAAGGTTTCACTGGGCAACCTCTCATGTTGCCAAGATATCCCAATGACAAGGTCATTTTGATGAAGTTAGCCAGGTAGATATTACCTTCAATGGAAGCTTATATTGAGAGAGGAAAGATACCTAATATCTTGTTTCCAATCATGATTGGACAGTATATGTGTCCTGATAGGGAGAATATAAAAGATGTAATTGGAGGACTAAAGTTGATGTCCCTACAACCCTTCCCACTGGCTAGGCCATATGACCCCTATGATAGGATGCAAACATTGCTAAAGAAGCCAATGCATTAGAGGCACATTGAAGATTATTGGGCCGACTGTGACGATGAGACATAGGTAAGAAGGAGAGGCTATCAGAGACTTACTCTAAAGCAGATACACACCATAGATCGCATACCAGTGCCTACACAATTACATGAAGATGATGGAAAGATTATGTCCCAAGAATATGAGGACAATAAAGTATATAATGAAACAATATCAGCCCCAAATTGGAGTTAACCAGAGGTGATTTCCTTGGATCAGATAATGTAGAAGGTCATACAATTGACCAAAGACTGGGTGGATGTAGAAATAACCAATCTAAAGAAGAAGGGAGTGGCACTCACTGTTGATAATAAAAGGAAAAGACAAGAATTATTAGATAAGGAATATGATGATTTCCTCAAGGAAAAGAGGCTGTCAAAATGGGAGAGGAAGCAAAGTAAAATCAAGAAAGGAAACCAAGCTATTGGAGTGACAGTCATTCGTTAACCTCAACAAAAGGAAGATTTAGCCTCCACATCTGTTGCAACATCATCCCATGCGCCTGCAAAACTAAAGAAAATAGTTGCAAAGCCTGCACCTACTATTGTATAGGAGCAAGAGAGCTCAAACGATGATCTCTTGATAAGGAGAAAAAAGAAGAAGGTCCAAGAGACACCTCAAAAGAAACAAACATCTATTATGAGGGGGGCAGTAGATATAAACCCCATTCTAATAAGAGGAGCTGGTGGAGAAGGCATTCTTAAGAATATGTAGCATGAGGTCCCTATTCCTAATATCATGCAGTTCAAGACCAAGATGGCAGAGGAATAGAGAAAAGAGATGCATAGTGTAAGAAATGAGCCATCCTTTCCATTAGATAACACAGTGGATCTATCTGATGATGATGTTGTAAATGAGGTCTCTGCCAATTCTATGGAGACATTAGTAAAAATTACTAAGATGACCCCTCATGGAACCCAAATAGTACAAAACAAAGTTCATCATGAGGAGGTCGAAGTAGAGGAAAGAGAAGACGGTAACCTTGAAGTGGTGGTACAACAAATTAGATTGACAAGATTAGTTGATCAAGTCACTAGCCCCGTAGCAATAGATTTGACTTATCATGGTGATGAAGACCAAAAAAAAGATAAAGACTTACCTCCAGAACATGGCAAATTAGATGTTAATTTACATATGGAGGATAAAGAGATGCTTGATCAAAATGATAGTCAGGACAATCAGTAAATACCTGAAAGAGGAACAATTGAAGAAGGGATGGACAAAGCCCAAGACCCTAGAGAAGTGGACACATCTAAGGATGGAGAACAAGGTCTTTAAAAGGGTCATGATCAAAGAAAAGAAGAACAAAATGTGAATAAGAATGATCAGGATGGTCACCCAGATAAACTAGATTAGAGTGCTCAAAGTTCTCATGAGTATCAAGCATCACAACATACACAAGACCGAAATGTGAAAGCACAACAAGAAACTCCTGAATAGGAAGAGGTTTGTCAAGAGGAAATTCAAGATGAATAGAGAAAAGAACCTTTGCCACTGAGAGTGGAACAAAATGTAGAGTCTCATGATGGTCACATTGAGCATACAGACTAGCAAGGGTCTAGAGATGAAGTACCATATTGGCTACGGCAGGAGGTGAACCCACCTCAGGTCAGTGATGCACCTAAATTTGATATTTCTGCATTATTTTCAGCTAACATGGTTAAGCCAAAGAGAAAGGCAAGGGCCACTTCTACAATAAAAAGAGTTCCTACCATAGGCAGAAGAACAACTAAGGTAGCTTTGCCTATAACAGATAAAGCAAAGGGAGAGATAAGTTTTGATGAATTTTAGATGACGAATATTGATTTAGGTTTTTCTACTGAAGAGCAAGAAGGCCAAGAGGCCAAGGATATTATTGATTCTTTGTTGAAAAGTGTGGAGAGGGAGAAAAATAAAAATGAAGTGCACAAGGAATACATTGCTTAGCTGCATACATTCATAAAGGGATTAATTGACCCAAATCACATGCCAGTCAGCACGGCTACCCCTTTGACCATTATATCTCAAGATGAGGTAACAGGGCTAGATATCATGAATCATAAGGCACATGTGATGGATAATTAGTTTATTCAATTCATTTTTGAAGCAGAAAAGGTAATAAAAGACCTCCCTCACCAATTGGAATTTGTTCAGCACATTGAGGAGCAAAGTGGATAAGTTACAAAAGGAGGTTGGATAGAGATTAGTCAAAGTAGAAAAGGATCTGAGTGCTCTGACTAAAATGAAACACATAGATGTGAAAGTACTCATATACAACAAGGTATTAGACAATCATACTTCACAACTATTGGGTATATGGTATGAAGATACTCAGTTTGAAAATGATATCCTAAAGAGATGCAACACAAAACTCAGAGATATCAGTGTCAAGTTGCATCATCTCATGTCTAAGGAAATAAACATCTTGGAAGCTCTTCAAGACAAGGTAGAAGGGAACATAGAAAATCAAGATGTGGATTTTGCAATTGAAGCTTTCCATGATAATTTTAAGTATGCGGTAGATGACCCTCTCCACTATTTGTCAGAAGATGTAGTTAATAAAGCCATGATGATGAAAGCAAAAGTGGAAGGATCTAATGAAATGTTGAATAGCAGAAAGAACAATGGTCTGCATTACATACACAGTTCCACTCACAAGAGAATGCTATAGCAAAGGCTAAAGTTCAGGATGGACATGAGATTGAATGGATAGTGCAGGCATATGAACCTATCAGGGGGATCATCAGTACACATATATGAGATGACCCACTTACAGATGAAGAAGATAAAGAATGAGTAAGGATGCAAGATGATAGGATCATATACATCATATGACAAAGAAATGATCAAGTACCACCAGATGGTTGCTAGCTAGCAACCTGTGCCATGTTTAACATTTGTTGACTAAGTCAAGGATGATATGGACTGTTGATTTTGATAGATAAATCCTGATCATTGGATCATTTGTAACCGCCTCCTCTCTTTGTCCTATAAAAGGAGATGGAGTGCGCCTTGTAACACATTTAAAATTTAATTGAGATTAGATTGCTAAAGCCTCAGGACTAATTCTCAAAGTTGATTGTAAATATACATGTTTGTTGCATACTTAATGAAAAAGAAGATCTAGATTACATACAATCATATACTTTGAGTAATTTGTGGGTGAATTCTTGGCTTGTGCTTTGATTTATTGCATCCCTTGGAGTGCAATTCATGTTGTGTATGTTGTCTTCATCCCTTTCCATCAAAGTTTACATCAACCATAATTAGCTGTGGAACACCTTGGTGAACCTATGGTTTGATTTCCTTCTCTTCATGACTGTATCTAGAATGTATATGGGTCAATAGCTGAAGATTCACTCATTTTAGTAAAGATTAGAAAGCATTCAATACAATTTGTTTAATTTCATTAAAATCATCATCACAATTGCAAATATACAGATAATCTCAAGAAAATACAAGTAAATATGCTTATATCCCAAAGGAAACTAAATATTCATAACATATTTGATATAATTAGCATGTATAATTAAAAATACCATGTAAATACATATAAATCTCAACAATAATCATGCAAATATCTGATTGAAGGCACATTATTTAGATGAATCCATAGTGCAGAAGGGAAAAATAATCAATAACAGTTCATGATCAGAAGAATTGATCAAACTTATAAAATATCCTCATCATATGTTGAATACAGTAGGTTTAACCTTGTTTGTGAAGAGATTGGTAGAAAACATGTGGAAAACCAAATGTTTAGACATCGGTTCTTGAAAGCAGAACAATGTAAGACCCCTTGAATGGAAAGCAACATGGTACATCAAACCACTGAGTAACATCAGTAGATTATGAACTAATCCACGAAGAGTTGGGATCATGAATTCTCCAAATTCATTGTATCTTTCAAGATGATAAAGGTTTGATTTGCAATTCTTTATCTATGTGTGTTTATGACTAACATCATAACCAACATAAATTGGTGCTAGAAGGAGAGCATCTCTCTCTCCGCTACTTGAATCAATTACATACACATAATTCCTACATCTACACAAGGTGATCTCATCAAAGTTCATTAGAACTGGATATCCTTTGAACTTTTGTGCAAAGATTCACTTGTTTCAGGTTGTTTCAAGAGTGTTGATCATAAATATTTTAGTATTGTGCATGAATACTTTAATATTTGCATTTAATTGCTTGAAGTCTTCAAATATTGAGTTATTGTTTAGGTTGTCCTGCAAATGTCCTATAGTAACCTACATGCGTCACTAAACAGTATGATATTTGTGACCAGAAGTTCAATCTTGCTCATATTCACATTTTTGGTGTAAATATTGCATAAATATCTAGTTATTGTAGAGTCTTGACCATTAATATTCACCTTAGAAGATCATTTCCTATGATCTTTGCAAAGATCTAGCCAAAATATCTATATTTTGTCTTAAGTCATCAGAATCCTAGCTCACTGGCCTAATACTAGGTCCAGATCCATTGGACTCTTTAAAGAATTACCTATTCATGGACTCAGACCTTGTGCCATTGATATTCAGCATACTCCTGATTCAAGTGTATCCTCATCTAGACATACTGTAACGCCTCCAATGTCTCTGGTTGTGTCTCAGTCACCTCCAAGGTCTCCAATTATACCTCAAGTGCATCAAGTACCAGTCACAATGTCTTTCTTTGCAACTCAGTTACCACTTGTGTTTAATGCATATCATCCTTTGGCTAAGAATCTTGATAAAATTTATCCAAAATATCACCATTATTAGGATGCAGAAGATCATATTAGGACATATAAGGATGCTTGTTTTAGGGCAAGAATAGAACATCAAGATGTTGTGTGCAAATTATTCCCATACTCTCTTGGAGAAGAAGCTTATAGTTGGTACATCAGTCTTACTCAAGCAACCATTGGTTCTTGGGATCCTTTAGAGAAAGGTTTCTTATGAATATTTAAAATGCTAGTAAATCCAACCATTACTTACCACATGTTTGCTACAATTAAAAGAGCTGAGGGAGAAATGATCTCCAACTTCAATGCTAGGTTTCAAAAGATGTATTCCAAGTTAGTTGTTCCATACAATCTAGGTGATGAGGTAACTAGATCTATATACTATTGGCCTTAGATCCTTTGACTTCTATGTTCATAAGAAGAACACATCCACCTATTGCTTCACTGACTAGTGCATTTGAAGAAGCTATTAAAGTCAATCTGTAGCTAACCTAAGGCTTTGTACCTAATCATGCATATCATGTACAACCTCAAGATAATGGAGTTATGCAACCTCTAGCCATCATGCCTAGTCCCTTACAAGTGCCTCCTCTTAGCATTATACCCCCTCCAAATGGAAATGGCCAGATGATACCTCATCCTGGACAGATACCTCAGGATGCAAGCCAAAACAATGGTGGCAGTTCCTTCTTCAAGCCTCAACAAGAGAATGTAATAGCCAAGGTTTAGGAAGAAAATAGTGGCATTAAGGAGATATCAACACAATTAAGGAAGTTGACAACTGAGATTACACACATGACAAACCAAAGTTTCTATTCCCAGCCAAACCAGAATAGAGGATATCCTAATAGGGGATATGCAAACAACAATGATCAATCCAGATATCTTGATAGGGGATATAACAATGAAAGGAATTTCAACAACAATAATAATACTACACCTAGACCACCTAGAACATGGAACACTAGGCCAAACAATGGTTCATTACCATCACCATTGAACAATCATCCTCCTAATGAGGCTAAACAAACAACTAGGGTAAATCTAGCATAAGTTGCCTTCACTAATTGGTACAGGATGCATAATACCAATGCAGATGCAGAGTTAGACTATCCTCAGTTTAAGATAGCAGCTAGTATTTTCCAAGCTAAAGTATCTAATACTGCTATAGATCCTCATCATCTTGAGTGGAATGAGATTGTTCCTTTAAGATATGAGTCAGCTTTGATGTTAGAAAGTTCCACTAGTCGTCAACATCAGCATAATTAGATGGCCTCCTTTCATGAAAATTATACATTAGCAAGTGAGGAGTCTACCTTAGCATTTGAAACAAACTATGTGTTTCCCTTTGAGGGTGAAAACAAACTAGAACTAGAACATGAAGAATTTCATGCTTATCAACAACAATATCAAGGTAGACATAATTATAACCTCAGGAGTAATCCTAATAGGCCGTCTGGTCCCTTGACCACATCCCTGCCTCCTAATAACTTCAACACTCCCCCAGATCCAAAAGCTAGTAATAACCCTAGTCCTCATAAGGTTAATACTAAGTATTTTGCACCCCAAAAAATAGTGTCAAAATCCATTAGTCAGCTTCCTGAATCTGACAAGCTAGTCATATATATGGCAGAGGAGATGAAAAAGATCAAAATTAGCTTATCTCTGTTAGAGTTACTTAAAACCCTAGTCATCAAGAAGGCTTTTCTGAAATCCCTAGATGAATCTAGTCCAAAGAATGATAGTCATGCCCATAATCCAAGTCAAATATTAACTAAAGATCATGTACCCAAAGAAAATAATGCTAAACCTAGGGTGCAGGCTACTGTTCAAGCTATTGAGACCTCACATATGACCCTATACAGAGACAAGACCGAGTCACCTCCATTCCTACTCACATTAAAAATATTTTGTAATAACCTACACAACTACCTGGTAGATTCAAGTGCATAAACCAATGTGATGCCACAATCTATTTGTAATGCCTTAGGGTTGCATCTAGCCAAGTCCCTCAAAAAAGTGACACAACTAGATAAAACTGAAGTAAGTGTAGTGGGAGAATTAACACATATCCACATGCAGTTAGCATCAGATCCAAGGATTCAATATTACATTTACATCCAAGTGGTGGATATCCATGACATTTATGGAATGTTTCTCAGTAGAGACTGGTCAAAAATACTCAATGGTTACATGTCTACTTATTTCAGCCACATGTGGTTACCTTGGAAAGGGATTCTTAATCAAATAAGGATAGATGTTGAACCTAGGATGAAACATATGATTACTGAATATAATAATACCAATGAGATACTGTACACAGATGTTGAACGAGGGGTTTATACCATCAGACCCCAAATAGTCAAAATAGAAGAAGTTCTAATGAATAATATGCATACACATAGATATGTTCATCAAGACAATAGTATGATCATAGAATCTAATTATAGTTCAAGTGATAATGATGAAGTTGATCACTTCAAAGACTTTGAATTGTACTTATCCAGAGAAATGCAACATTGCCAGACATTAAACTTATTTAATGATGATATTTTACTTTTTTACTTGAAGGCTGGTGCAGGTTACATGATGAAGCACATTCAAAGAAAAGTTGTGATACATGCTTGGATATGATAGAATTGGAACAAGCCTATAGCGAGAAGGGATTATCTTCAATTGAGGTAAGTGATACATCTAGTTATAATGCTACTAAATCCTATTTGTCATCTGTAGATATAGAAGAAAGTACACATCAGGATGAAAGTTACACTCACAATCTAGAAGAGGTCCTGATGTATGATGAAGATACTTCCAGAGATGAAAAAAATATCATCCTAGGGACTGATTGCTTAATTGAATCAGATTATGAATTATTAGATGAAGATAAAGGAATTAACTTGACAAAGTTTGAGGAGTTTTTATCTAAGCAAATTCAAAGGCTTACATTGCAGGAGATCCCTCCACATTATGCTTTAATTGAGGGATGGTGTAGACTACATGAAGTGCCACATTCAAAGACCACATGTGCATTATTCTTGCATATATTGAATAAGAAAGAGTAGCTTTGTTCAAGGAATCAGTCACCTGACAACAGAGATATGCCTAAAGATAAAAGGAAAGAGATTGAAGTACAATCAAATAGTGATGGTAATGATATCATAGAAGTAGAAAGAAGAGAAGTATTAGGGTCACATCAGCCACCAAAAATGACAAAGAGTGAACCCCAAAAGCTAAAGTGGATATCAGGCGGTACAACTGCTAGCTAAAAACAAAAGAGGTCATGATAAGCCATTAATAGAATATAAACCATGGATCCTTAGATTTGATGGATCTAAGTCTAAACAAGGAGTTGGGGTAGGTATAGACCTCATTGACCCAACCGGGAAGTCATATTTAGCAGCATACATAATGCAATTCCCATGCACTAATAACGTGACAGAATATGAAGCTTTAATTCATGGGTTGTTGTTTTCTCTCAAGAAAAGAGTTAACATTTTGCATGTCTATGGAGACTCAGAATTGGTGGTAAGGCAAATGAGAAACATCTATACTTGCAATTACAAGAAGTTGTCCAACTATAGACATAGGGTTTGGGACTTGATAGAAGAATTTGATGCATTTAATATCACCCATGTCCCTAGAGAAAAAAATCATAGAGTAGACGCCTTGGCACAAGCTGCTAGCACATTGGAGCCTTTGTCCATTTCTAGATTAAAGAGATTTTTAGTTGAATTGATATCAGTACCCTCCATACTCGACAATGTCACTAATCTTCAAGTGTTTGATGATGATCAGCATATCTTAGATTTCATAGAAAATAGAGATATATTTGATGCACAAATCCTAGATGAAAGGAATTTACAAGATCATACATGGGAAGAAGAAGAGATCATGGACTTACCAAGTAATAAGATTCCCAAAGGTGTGACAGAATTAGAAAAGGCATTTGATCAGCACAACATGTTGAAGCAAAAGGATCTCCCTAAGACTGATGGAGGAGAATATTCACCAGTCAATATAGGACAAAATGAAGATTTAAGGAATGTCCTAATTGGTAAAGTTTGCATTAAAGAAGAAAATGTAGGGATAAATCAAGCATTGAAGGATTACATACATGTTATTACTTAGACCTATGATGATTTAAAGACATATGACACATCAATCGTCACCCACACTATTCCATTGAAACCAGATGCTAAGCCTCTCAGACAAAAGCAAAGGCCTGTCAATGCTCTGTTGGAGCCTATCATCTTTGAAGAGGTTAAGAAGCTACTGAACGCAAGAATCATATTTCCTGTTAGGCACTTAACAAGGGTAGCCAACCTGGTCCTAGTAAGAAAGAAGAATGGTGATATACGCTTATGTGTAGACTTCAAAAATCTGAACAGAGTTTCAGAGAAAGATAATTATCCTTTACCTTCATTGGATGAAGTCTTGCAAATAGTAAATGGAGCTCAAATGATGTCCTTCCTAGATGGTTTCTCATGATACAACCAGGTAATGGTGAACAAAATAGATAGATTAAAAACAACATTCACCACTAAGTGGGGAATATTTTCTTATAGATGCATGCCTTTTGGCTTGATTAATGCTGGCACCACCTTCCAGTGTGCAATGGATATAGCATTTAGAGGCCTGGTTGGAAAATGCATAGTCATATACATGGATGATTTGACCATATTTCAAAAAAGAGAGGGGAACACATATAAGACCTTGGAAAAGTGCTCAAGAAATGTGAGCAATATGGTATCTCACTCAATCCAAAGAAGTGCATATTTGGAGTAACCATAGGTAAGTTACTAAGTCACCTAATATCAGAAAATGGGATCACCATTGACCCTGCTAGGGTAGAATCCATCATGAAGTTGCAACTTCTAGGGAGTAAGAAAGAGCTTAAGTCTTATTTTGGTAAGATAAATTTTGTCAAGAAATTCATCACCAGGTTTGCAGAGATTGTCAGACAACTCAATGCAATGCTTAAGAAAGATGCCAAGATAGAATAGACACCTGAAGCAAAGGCTACATTTGAGGACATCAAGAAAGCTATATCAGATACATCTGTCTTAATCATCCCAAATTACACAAGAGAATTTTATATTTACTCATTTTCTTTAGAACACACATGTGTAGTGGTCCTGACATAGAGGAATGAAGCCAAAGAAGAAAAACCCATAGCTTTCATGAGTTTCCCATTCAAAGATGCAGAGCTTAGATATATGGATGTTGAAAGACAATCTCTTTCTTTGGTTAGAACAGTAAAGAAATTCAGACATTACATCTTAAGAAGTAAGATAATTGTTGTAGTACTAGATGCAACAGTGAAAATTCTCCTGATGCAGAGTGAGTCTAGAGAGAAAAGAGCCAAGTGGATAACGGTTCTCCAAGAATATGATATGGACATAACACCCATGAAATTGGTAAGAGGGCAAGCCTTAATCCAAATGATTTCTAAGACTGCTCCTAAAATAGTGAGTCAACAATATGTGGTGAACACTAAAGAGAATAAAGAATGGTATTCTAATATCATACATATCCCGATCACTGGGAGATGCCCATTGAAGATGTAAGATTCTTAAAGGAGAGCTCTAAAAGTAAGATCCCAAAAGTACATGATTAAAGGAGGAGTCCTTTTTAAGAAGAACTATGAAGGGATATACCTCAAATGTCTAGATAAACCAAAAGCATACAAGGTTCTTGCTGAGTTACATGACAAGTTTGGAACAACACATGGTTCCCACTTAGCTATTGCACATGCTATCCTGAGAGCAGGATATTATTGGCCAACTATTTTCAAAGACACTGCTGAGTACATCAAATGTTGCCATACTTGTCAGGTTGTTGCCAACAAAAAGAAATATGTTGCCCAACCCTTGCATCTAGTTATGGAGATGCATCCATTTTCTCAATGGGGCATGGATTTTATAGGTCCTATCAATCCTCCATCATCTTTAGGCCATAGGTATGTTTTGACAATCACTGATTATTGCGCCACGTAGACTGAAGTAGTCGGCAAGCAAAACATGCACCACAGAGGATGTGATCAAATTCCTAGAGAACAACGCAGTAACCAGGTATGGAGCTCCATATGCACTAGTATGTGATAATGGACTAGATTTTGCATCATTAAGATTATTTAGTTGGACTTTTGGTTATGCAATCATTTTGAAATTCTCTTCAAATTATTATCCCCAAGGAAACAGCTTAGCAGAGTCAAAAAACAAAAACTTATTGAGTATCATAAAGAAGATGATAGAAAAGAATCCTAGGGAATGGAATACCCTACTTAAGTATGCCTTGTAGGTAGACCGAAGCATAATGAAAGTTTCATTAGGAAACTCTCCTTACCAACTAGTGTATGGGGTGGATCCTATCCTCCCTGTTAACCTAAAAATCCCCACATTGTAGTTTGCACAAGAATATCTAGGTATAGATAGTAAACAAGAAGTTAGGTTGCTTCAACTTATGCACCTAGAAGAAAAGAGAGATAAAGTGATTGATCAATTAGCTAAACATTAGGCTACTATCAAATGTTGGTTTGATAAAAGAGCTAGGATAAAATATTTTAGGATTTCAAATTTAGTCCTAGCATGGGACAAAGCACATGAAAAGAAATGTGATCATGGAACGTTTGATAAACTTTGGATAGGTCTTTTTCAAATTTTAGAGATCCTAGGAGATAGTACTTACAGACTCAAGACCCTAACGGGTGAGGATGTCCCATTCCCAGTCAATGGACAATTCCTCAAACATTATTTTCAAGCTTAGAGAGGGTCATGTCAGGATATTGTATCATAATGTACATATTGTATAGTTCTTTGTATAGCTTTGCTTGGTGTGTTTGCTTTTGCTTGTTGTTGTTGAGCCCTTGTTTTGGTTAGGCAAGATGATGTACCTTATCGCTTTAAGAAACCAACAAAATTGTTAGAATTCAAGTGATGAGTACAAATTTGTACATAGGTTGTAACTCACACTGAGAAGTACCTCTGATCAGGTCTATGATATCCGATTCATTAGTGATCCCTTTTTCTTGATCAAGGAGATTTTTCACAATGACTCACCTAACAGCCTTGGGTTTATTGAACAAATTAGTGTAGGTGTTAAGTGAAAAATCCAAAGGTCACCCTTACTACCATTGCAATTCCCAACCTAAAACAACAAGTGATTACACCTTGCATAATAAGCTTACATGATGATATCTTATGAATCTGCATAAAAAAGAGAAAAATAAATATATTGAAAAACCAAAAGGATAAAAGTTAGGCCATCTAAGTAACTCTATCAGGGCTATGGACACCTATTGGTGGTGGGGCTCTACTTAGGGGAATTGTAAAGGTAACCTTGTCGGGGCTATGGATGCCTACTGACAACAAAGCTCTATCCTGATTGGCTATGAGGGATGAACCAAAACTATGTAGTTTAATACCAGTTACTAGTGTTTTCAACTTTCGAGATAAGGATTATTAATCACATGTACACACCTGATCCTTTGTCAACAGTGTTATGCTTATGAAAGTGATATCATTCAGAAAGATCATGATGCTTATGCTTAGAGAGATAGAATGCTATGTTTCAATGTGCCCTCATCACTTGAATTATTTGAATTTGGTTGTTTTCTTTGGTTGAAAGTTGTTGTATGATTGCACAACATGCCCAATTTTGCCTCAACAAAATAGGGACCCAACTGTTTGCTTTTGCTTGTTCTTTTCTTTCTTGCTTTAGGCAGTTTGGTAAAAGTCAGATGAAACAATAGTATATCACTCCTGTGCATGCATGTGCCTTATAAGGGAAGGTTAAATGTCAAAGTTAGATTCTTCCATCATAAACCTCATAATGTAGAAGAGTGTGAAATTCTAAGTAGGTTTGCCTTTTGGATCACCCTGATATTCCTTAGGGATAAAAAGTTATGCTCAGTCAAAGTTTAGTCAAACTTGATATTCCTAGAGGGTCACATTTGCCAATATCCTGGACATTCACTAATATCCCTGATCTATGCTTTAATGAAGACAACCCGATATCTGCATATCCTTTAATATGCAAACATCAAATTTAAGTGTGAGAGAATATTTACCCGTCAGTTACCCACGCATATTCCCAAAGGGTCATCTTTCAAATATCTGTCATATTTCTTAATGTCCCATACTTTTGGTAACATGATGATGACATCATCTTGTTCTGCTTTATAAATGACCTCATACGATCATGATGTCATCATGACCTAGATCCAAGAGGGTCATATTTCTTAACATCCCTGATCTTCGTTAATATGATGATGATGTCATCTCCTCGACCAATTTGAAATCCTATAAAAGATGCTAACATCATCCTCACATTCTAGAATGGGAGGATATTTTGTATTGTTGAGTATCTAGATATTTCTTAATATCCCTCATATTAACCCTTGAGACTTATGATACAGGGATCTCTAGTAACTAATAGAACAATGCCACGTGGCACATTAACCTGATCATATTAGCTCATTATGTTATCACAACTGTTAAATAAAGATATAATGATCCAACTTTGTTCGTCAGTTGACAGTTGACCATCCTCGTGATGATGTCATCCTCATCTTCTGGATATTAGTCATATTTCCTAATATCTCTAATCTCCATAAATATGCATCCCTGCATTAAATGCCATTACAACGGTAGGTCAAACCTTCAAAATTTTGGATAAATGCCCACCACTTGTTAACATCTCCAAGCCTCAAGTGTCAATCAACAAATGCTAATAGGAGGACATTAATCACATGCTAATTCAACATTGTGTCCATTCAAAAGTATGAATTTGAGCTCATTTTGAACTTACCAAACGTTTAAGCAAAGAATTACAGATCCCTACTGCATTAAGGTGACATTACTAAAACTTGCGAGCTCAATGAAACGTGATACACATTCAAAAGGTGTATGGGGAATGGTAATTGCAAGGTGAACGTGCTCATCCAGACATAACTTACATAGTAAAAGGGTAACAGTTATCAGGTATGTAATGATAAAACCCTCTTTTGTCATTTATGGTAAATGAACAAGTAAAAATGGTATTACCAGAGTAAATTAATATGATGATGCATGAAATATACTAGAATTAAAAAATTAACACCATAGAATTCATGTGATCATCGAATCCACCACTGCACATGACACGTTAGGGTAAGGTATTTACATGTTTCATTGCAGGATCCAATGACAGTCAGAAAGAATAGATCAGACATGAAATTATTTAAACCTATGTGCATACAACCTGAGGGGATATCCTTCAAATATGGACAAATAAATGATACACATCTAGGATGCACAGATCTTGATGCATGGACAACAAAATTATTGAAAGGAAGTGGGAATCCCCTGCTCATTAACATCTACATTTCAGGAATGTGGCATGCGGGGGGATTTCCTTATGCAATGGAGGCTATTGAATTGGTAGTAGAATGTGCCTAGAATTATAATGTGAATACTAGAAGGGTAGAGAAACATGGTAGGGTTTATCCAGACTTTTCAATTGAAGGTATCACTGTAGCCTTCAATCTGCCTAGAGGACCTTGTGTGGTTTGATTAAACTTGGGTAAGTTGGCGAAGGAGTATAATAGCAAAGAGAAAGAAGCCAAAAGGATCATGTATCAATGGAGAGCTAGTGGAAACACATATAAGGCTTCTACCAAGTTTCCCGTATATCTCTAAAAGTTTAATTTTGCTCCAGAATATCAATATATGATGGTGATGCTCAGCAGGATGACAAGAAAACCGAATGTTGGGTCTTTTGATAATTGGATGTATGGCATCATAAGGATTGTAGATGGTACTAATGAGAAACCCCAATGGACTAAGATCATAAATGACATCCTGGATGAGGGGATGAGGAAGTTAGGAGGAAGAACTAATATGTTCCATATGACCTCATATAAGGTATATGCCTGTGCATTCAGAGGTGCCTTTGATGGATTACAAATAGTGGGCAGGGTCAGAAGCAACCCTAGAGATGTAAACATTTGGGACCATTACCCACAACTAAAATGAAGAGAGTCTCTCCAATATTACTAGAGGGTGAATGAGTCATTCTCCATGCACCTTGTCAGGACTATGGAGGAAGACAGAGCGAAGAGACTGAGCATAGACGCTCAAGCTGTGATATACAAACATGGGGCTTGGTTCATCCATTTCCCCACCTTTTCATACATAAGAATAGAAGGTTTCACTAGGAAACCTCTCATGTTGCCAAGATATCCCAATGACAAGGTCATTTTGATGGAGTTAGCCAGGCAGATATTGCCTTCAGTGGAAGCTTATATTGAGAGAGGAAAGATACCTAATATCTTGTTTCCAATCATGATTGGATGGTATATGTGTCTTGATAGGGAGAGTATAAAAGATGTAAATGGAGGACTAAAGTTGATGTCCCTACAACCCTTCCCATTGGCTAGGCCATATGACCCTAATGATAGGATGCAAACATTGCTAAAGAAGCCAATGCATCAGAGGTACATTGAAGATTACTGGTCCGACTGTGATGATGAGACATAAGTAAGAAGGAGAGGCTATCAGAGACTTACTATGAAGAAGATACACACCTTAGATTGCATACCAGTGCCTGCACAATTACATGAAGATGATGGAAAGATCATGTCCCAAGAATATGAGGACAATAAAGTATATAATGAAACAATATCAGCCCTAGATTGGAGTCAACCAGAGGTGATTTCCTTGGATTAGATAACGCAGAAGGTCATACAATTGACCAAAGACTGGGTGGATGTAGAGATCACCAACCTGAAGAAGAAGGGAGTGGCACTCAATGTTGATAATAAAGGAAAAGATAAGAATTATGAGATAAGGAATATGATGATTTCCTTAGGGAAAAGAGGTTGTCAAAAGGGGAGAGGCAGCAGAGTAAAATCAAGAAAGGAAACCAAGCTATTGGGGTGACAGTCATTCATCAACCTCAAAAAAAGGAAGATGTAACCTCCACATCTCATACAACATCACCTCATGTGCCTATAAAACAAAAGAAAATAGTTGCAAAGCCTACACCTACTATTGTAGAGGAGGAAGAGAGCTTAGATGATGATCTCCTAATAAGGAGAAAAAAGAAGAAGGTCCAATAGCCACCGCAAAAGAAATAAACATATGTTATGAGGGGGGTAGTAGATATAAACCCCATTCTATTAAGAGGAGCCGGTGGTGAAGGTATTCTAAAGAATATATAGCATGAGGTCCCTATTCCTTATATCATGCAATTCAAGACCGAGATGGCACAAGAATAGAGAAAAGAGATGCATAGTGTAAGAAATGAGCCATCCATTCCATTAGATATCATAGTGGATCAATTTGATGATGATGTTGTAAGTGAGGTCACTACCAGTTCTATGGAGACATTAATAAAGAATACTAAGATGACCCTTCATGGCACCCAAATAGCACAAAATGAAGTTCATCATGAGGAGGTCGAAGTAGAGGAAATAGGAGAGGGTAACGCTGAAGTGGTGGCACAACAAATTAGATTGACAAGATTAGTTGATCAAGTCACTAGACCTGCAACAATAGATTTGACTTATCAGGGTGATGAAGACCAAAACAAAGATAAAGACTTACCTCTAGAATAGGGAAAATTAGAAGTTAATGTACATATGGAGGATGAAGAGATGCCTGATCAAAATGATAGTCAAGACAATGAGAAAATATCTAAAAGAGGAACAATTGAAGAAGGGATGGACAAAGCCCAAGACCCTAGAGAAGTGGACACATCTAAGGATGGAGAACAAGGTCTCCAAAAGGGTGATGATTAGAGAAAAGAAGAAGAAAATGTGAATAAGAATGATCAGGATGATTACCTAGATAAACTAGATTAGAGTGCTCAAAGTTCTCATGAGGATCAACCATCATAGGATGCATAGGACCAAAATGTGAAAGCACAACAAGAAAATCCTTAACAGTAAGAGGTTCGTCATGAGAAAATTTAAGATGAACAGAGAAAAGAACCTTTTCCACCAAGAGTGGAACAAAATGTAGAGTTTGACGATGCTCACATTGAGCATACAGACTAGCATGGGTCTACAGATTAAGTACCGTATTGGCTGCTATAGGAGGTGAACCCACCTCAGGTCAGTGATGTACCTAAATTTGATATTTCTGCATTATTTTCAGCTGACATGGTTAAGCCAAAGAGAAAGGCAAGGGCCACTTCTGCAATAAAAAGAGATCCTATGGTAGGCAGAAGAACAACTCAGGTAGCATTGCCTATAGCAGATAAAGCAAAGGGAGAGATAAGTTTTGATGAATTTCAGATGACCAATATTGATTTAGGCTTTGCTACTGAAGAGCAAGAAGGCCAAGATTCCAAGGATATTATTGATTCTTTGTTGAAAAGTGTGGAGAGGGAGAAAAATAAAAATAAAGTGCACAAGGAACACATTTCTCAACTGCATACATTCATAAAGAGATTAATTGACCCAAATCACATGCCAGTCAATACGGCTACCCCTTTGACCATTATATCTCAGTATGAGGTAACAGGGATGGATATCATGAAGCATAAGGCACATGTGATGGATAATTGGTTTATTCAATTCATTTATGAAAAGAAAAGGTAATAAAGACCTCCCTCACCAATTGGAATTTGCTCAGCACATTGAGGAGTAAAGTGGATAAGTTACAAAAGGAGGTTAGACAGAGATCAGTTAAAGTATAAAAGGATTTGAGTGCTCTGACTGAAATGAAACGCATAGATATGAAAGAACTCATATACAACAAGGTATTAGACAATCATACTTCATAGCTATTGGGTATATGGTATGAAGATACTCCGTTTGAAAGTGATATCCTAAAGAGATGCAACACAAAACTTAGAGATATCAGTGTCAAGTTGCATCATCTCATGTCTAAGGAAATAAACATCTTGGAAGCTCTTGAAGACAAGGTAGAAGGCAACATAGAAAATCAAGATGTTAATTTTGCAATTGAAGCTTTCTGTGATAATTTTAACTATGCAGCAGATGACCCTCTCCACCATTTGTCAAAAGATGTAGTTAATAAATCCACGAGGATGAATGCAAAAGTGGAAGGATATAATGAAATGTTGAATAGCAGAAAGTAACAATGGTCTGCATTACAGACATAGTTCCACTCACAAGAGCATGCTATAGTAAAGGCTAAAGTTCAGGATGGAGGTGAGATTGAATGGATAGTGCAGACATATGAACCTATCAGGGGGATCATCAGCACACATATAGGAGATGACCCACTTACTAATGAAGAAGATGAAGAATGAGTAAGGATGGAAGATGATAGGGTCATATGCATCATATGACAAAGAAATTATCAAGTACAACCAGATGGTTGCTAGCTAGCAACCCGTGCCATGTTTAACATTTGTTGACTGAGTCAAGGATGATATGGACCATTGATTTTCATAGATAAATTTTGATCATTGGATCATTTGCAACCACCTCCTCTCTTTGTCCTATAAAAGGAGATGGAGTGCACCTTGTAACACATTTGAAACTTAATTGAGATTAGATTTTTTGAAGCCTCAAGACTAATTCTCAAAGTTGATTGTAAATATACATGTCTTTTGCATGCTTAATGAAGAAGAAGATCTAGATTACATACAATTGTATACTTTCAATAATCTGTGGATGAATTCTTAGCTTGTGCTTTGATTTGATGCATCCCTTGGAGTGCAATTCATGTTGTGCATGTTGTCTTCATCCCTTTCCATCAAAGTTTGCATCAACCATAATTAGCTGTGGAACACCCTAGTGAACCTATGGTTTGATTTCCTTCTCTTCATGACTGTATCTAGAATGTATATGGATCAATAGCTAAAGATTCACTCATTTAAGTAAAGATTAGAAAGCATTCAATACAATTTGTTTAGTTTCATTAAAATCACCATCACAATTGCATATATATAGATAATCTCAAGAAAATACAAGTAAATATGCTGATATCCTAAAGGAAACTGAATATTCATAGCATATTTGAGCTAATTAGCATGTATAATTGAAAATACCATGCAAAT
The DNA here is from genome assembly GCA_027924645.1 of Cunninghamia lanceolata. NCBI lineage: Eukaryota > Viridiplantae > Streptophyta > Pinopsida > Cupressales > Cupressaceae > Cunninghamia > Cunninghamia lanceolata. The sequence continues at coordinate 2,323,650 of BSBN01001326.1, forward strand.
GCATATAAATCTCAACAATAATCATCCAAATATATGCTTGGAAGCACATTATTTAGATGAATCAATAGTGCAGAAGGGAAAAATAATCAATAATAGTTGATGATCAGAAGAATTGATCAAACTTATAAAATATCCTCATCATCTATTGAATACAGTAGGATTACCCTTGTTTGTGAAGAGATTGGCAGAAAGCAGGTGGAAAACCAGATGTTTAGACATTAGTTCTTGAAAGCAGAGCAATGTAAGACCTATTGAATGGAAAACATCATGGCACATCAAACCACTAAGTAACATCAGTAGATTATGAACTAATCCACGGAGACTTGGGATCATGAATTATCCAAATTCATCTTATCTTTCAAGATGATAAAGGTTTGATTTATAATTCTTTATCTATGTGTGTCAATGACTAACATCATAACCAATAGGGACCACCCCTAAGATTTTGATATGTTGTTAAAAGTCCAAATGGGTATCTGTAACTGTGTTCATAATTTGTGTATCATGTCTGCCCTGAGAATTGTGTTGGAAAAACCTCTTTCGAAGTACTACTAGGGGAATAGGAGAGTTTTGTGAATAAACCTCAAGTTAGGGTTTCAAGATAACAAAGGTTGTTTGATTGTGATGGGTTGATAACCTTCACCCTGCTTTGCATCACTTTCCAATGAATACAAATGCAACACTTGTGTAATTCTATGTATACTTCATTTGCAAAACATGAATGAAACATTTTGAAATGAATGAATCATTACTAGAATTAATGAGAGCAATGTCTTGTGTTCTATATGTACTTTCCTTTACATTTCATTACTTTGAACAACAAAACTAAATTTAATCCTTTCTCAAGAACTTAAAATATGTAATAGTTAAGCATAGCAAGAATGTGTTTAGAATATTCTTCACCTCAAGTATAATGAACTATTCAGCTCTACCAATTTGAGCTATAGGTGAAAAATTGGTAATACATATAAATAATTGCTGAGTTGTTGAAGGATGGTAAGATAAGAGAGCATGGTGTGTGAGATGTGAATTATAGAGTTATAAAGTGTGAATTGGTGTAGTGTAGTGCGAGCTTTCACGTGTTAGATAGTGGATGTAGTGAGGAGAAGGTATCTACAATTCCTCAATGAGATTGTAGAGGTGATGATGGCATTGTGGTGGACTTCTCTGTTGCATTGAGATAGTTTTCTCCTTATAAAAATCTTCTCTATCTTCTTCTCTATTCTGGCAGTGAGCCTTTCTTTCCTTTAGGTAGTGAACCCTCTAGTAGTGAGCCTTTCGACAGTGAGCCCTATTATATTTCAGTGTTGATATTACTATATATTGTAAGCTAATCCTCACCATGGTTTTTACCTTCTTAGGTTTTCGACATAAATCTTGTGTTCTCTTATGTTTGATGTTGATTTGATTTAGTTTCTATTATTTCCTTTCATTCTTAATCATCTTAAATAGTTTAAGGGATTAACTGAATTAATGTGGATATGAATGTGTGTGAGGGTTCTGAAGTTTTAAGTTACAACTAATTCACCCCCTCCTCTCAGTTGCCTTGTGTATTCAATAATTGGTATCAAATCAAGGTTCCTTGGAAGAAAGCTTAACTAATTGAGGTAGATCTAGGATGGCGCACAAGAAAGATGTTCCCCTATTTGATGGATCAAACTATGCATTCTGGAAGTTAAGGATGGAAGGTTATCTAATTTCTCTTGGATATGAAATATGGAAACCTATTGAGTCTGAATACACTATAACTAAAAATGGTCTGAGTACTACAAATGAGATCAAGGCCTATGAAACAAATGGTAAAGCAAGGTATGCTCTTTTAAGTGGTCTTACTAATTTTGAATTGGTGAAAGTCATGAATATGAAACTACTAATGAAATATGAAAAAAGTTAAAAAGTGTTTATGAAGGGGATGATAAGGTCAAGCAAACTAAGATGTAGAATCTGAAGATCATGTTTGAGACCATGTGAATGTCTAAATATGAAAACATCACAAGCTACTTGTAGAAGGTGGATGAAGTTGTCAATAGCATTAGAGGTCTTGGTGGAGAACTGGAAGAAAGAAAGTGGTAATAAAGGTACTTAGAACTCTTCCCAAAGCTTACAGTCATAAAGTCTCTACTATTGAAGAATTATAAAATTTGGATCAATTTACCAAAGATCAGTTGTATGGTACTTTAACTAATTTTGAAATGAGAGAATTTGGTAGTGTAAAAGTTGAAACTACCTTTAAGACTGGTAAACCAGAGAAGACTGTGGAATCAGATCAGGAGGATTATGATGATATGGAAGTTAACTTTGTGAGAAGAATGAAAAAGGTTACTAGTAAGTTACCTTTCAAGTGTTTCAGTTGTGGCAAGATAGGTCATTATGCTTCAAGATGTCTAGACAGAATTTTGAAAAGCAAAAATAGGGAGAACAAAAGTAAGGTATTTAAGAAAATCTATTATGTTAGAGAAGATGCAAGTATATCTAAGGATGAATCTAATTATGAAGATGGTGAGGATAGTGAATGCTTGTTCATAGATTTAAAAGATGATATTATTTCTGCTACCTCTGAGGAATGTGTGAAGGAAAAGGCTCTAGAAGTGTTAATGTTGAAGGCATCTTGATGTCTGCTTTTCATGCTAGACATGAAAATAACTACTAGGTCATTGACAGTGGATGCTCAAATCATATGACTAGTGATAAGAGTAAGTTTGTTAAACTTGAAAAATATGATGGAGGATTAGTTAGATTTGGTGATGATACATTTGCTAAGATATGTGGAAAAGGTTCGATCAGTTTTGATGACATGCATAATATTGAAGATGTTCTTTATGTTAAGGGTTTAAAACATAACCTCTTGAGTGTTGGACAAATGTGTAGTAAAGGATGCAATCTTGTGTTTTAGGATGGTGGTCGTGAGATCAGAAAATGTTTATTAGCTCAAGGGTGGTGATTGTTTCATGACTCGAATTAGTGAAAGTTGTCTATGGCATAGAAGATTGTGTCACATCAATTTTGATAGCCTAAAAAGAATAAGTTTAGTTTAAACTGTGAGAGATCTGCTAAAGATTACTAAGCCTATTAGTGATGACTGTAAGGAATGTCAAGTTGGAAAGCAAGCAAGAAGAAGTTTCAAACTCAAGGATCAATCTTCTACCGGACTATTGGAATTGGTACATACAAATCTTTGTGGTTCTACTAGATAAGGAGTTTTCAAGGTGGTAGGTACTTTATTCTACTGATTGATGATTATTCTAGAATGACATGGATTAGTTTTCTCAAAGAAAAATTAGAAGACCTAAATAAGTTTAAAGCATTCAAAGTCATGGTTGAGAATGAAATGGATATGAAAATCAAATGTTTGAGGTTTGACAAAGGTGGAGAGTTCACCTCTAATGAGTTTAACATGTTTTGTGAGAATCATGGAATAAAAAGACATTTATCTACCCCTGGGACTCCTCAGTAGAATCGAGTGGTTCAATGAAAGAATAGGACTATTCAAGAAGCTACAAGGACAATGATAAAGAAGCAAACCTACCAGAAGTATACTAGAGAGAAGCAATTCATACTACTATTTATATATTGAACAGAGTACAAGCAAGAGCAAATAGTACAAAGACTCCTTATGAACTATGGTATGGAAGGATTCCTACTATCAAATACTTCAGAATGTTTGGAAGTAAATGCTATATCAGAAGGGATGAAGAAAACCTAGGAAAGTTTGATGCAAGGTCTGATGAAGGTATCTTCCTTGGGTATTCTACTAAAAGCAAAGCTTACTGGTGCTACAACAAAAGGTTAAGAAAGATTCTTGAGAGTGAAAATGTCAAAGTTGATGAAGATATATAGAAGAATTTAGAAGTAAATGGCTATGAATTAGATGAGTCTTCTTGTAGAGAAGAAGAAAAAACTAAGCAAAAGAAGGTTGCAGAAAATGAGGTGAATCTTGAGTATGTGCCTACAACGGATCCGATTGCTGATATATTCACTAAATCTCTTCCAAATAATGCCTCTGAGTATCTCTAGGAGAAGTTGGGGGTTATTGCCCCTCCTTCTTTGAACTAGATGCATAAGGAAGATTCATTTTTTTATGGACTAATGTTGGAGGCTAACTATCATGGGGAGTAGGTAGTGGGCTTGTTGGTTGTTGCATTTAGGGGGGGTAAATGTTAATGTAGGTTGTGTTGTGTTCCTAAGGGGGAATATGCAAAGTAGTAAAAGAAGAGATGTTACAAAGTAGTGAAGAGAAGGTACAATTATGATTAATGTCAAAAGAGGAGAATGAGAGAGAGGGAGAGAGTTGTGTCACCCTTTGCCATTGATGTCAAAGGGAGAGAGAATAATGTGAAAAAGGAAAGAGTTAGTTGAGAGAAAGAAAAAGGAAAAGAGTTGGCTTGAATCAGAGTTTTTAAGGATGTTGTTGTGTTGATGGTTCTTCACATCATGTGTTGCCATCAATGACAAAGGGGAGATTGTTGTAAGCATGTGCAGTCAGTGTTGTCATTGATGTCAACATGCTTGTGTTGTCATTGGTGTCAACTGCATGAGCAAGAGAATATTGCAATCTAAGTATGAGAAAGTTGGTGTTGAGTGGATGATGTCTTTGATGATGAGGAAGTGCTAAAGATGGTGATGATATGTTTCTGGTGCTTGGTTTCCAAGTGCTTTTGAGAAAATTTGAATAATAGAAAAAAATAGTGTGTTATAAAGATGTTCTGGCATACAGAGTGGTGTTCTACTTTTGCTCCACATTTATTTTATATTGAAGATATATTTATGTGCTTTGGACATGTTGATCAGAGGTGTTCAAAGGTGTTACATTTAGAATTTGGTGTGCTGGATTGATGTACAAAGGAAGATGTGTTGATGAGTGTTTGAACTATGTATTGCAGATGTGTCTGGGAGAAATGTTTTTGCTCCACATTTCTCTGTAGAGTGGTTTCAAGTCTTGCAATTCTAGAAGTATGTTTATAAGGTTCATATCTATCTTCACTTGAAGTTGTTCGTGATTTGGTTATCCATAAGTTGATTTCTTGAGTTGCAGTGCATGATAGAGATAATTGAGTATACTTGGTAAATAGGACAAGTTTGTTTGGCAGGTGAAATTTGTTGTGAAGGAATTTGTTGGATTTCAGGATGTTTATGGGATATTCTAGATTGTGTTCGAGCTTGGTGTGTGGTCTGTGAGTCATCTTTGGTTTTGAGGAAGTGTGTACTTAAATGTTTATGGTGTTAACATAGGCTTGACTGACCTTGGGTGTTTACACTAATTGCACAGTTGCTTTGATGTTTATGGAAGTGTGGTGTGGCGTGTATAGATGGATTTAGGTCCAAGATAAGGTTTGTTGTGGTCCACCTTCATTCCTTTCCACCACAAGAACGTTTTGGTGCTGACTTAATTTGAATTTACATGATTTAAGGTGCTTTTCCAACCTTGGAGAATGTTTTTAAGCTTGAAGATAGTATAAATAATTGATGAGTTGTTGAAGGATGGTAAGATAAGAGATTATGGTGTGTGGGATGTGAATTACAGAGTTATAGAGTGAGAATTGGAGCAGTGCAGTGTGAACTTTCATGTGTTAGATTACTAGATGCAGTGAGTAGAAGGTGTCTACAATTCCTCAATGAGATTATAGAGGTGATGATGGCATTGTGGTGGACTTCCTTGTTGCATTGAGATAGTTTTCTCCTTGTAACAGTCTTCTCTATCTTCTTCTCTATTCTGGCAGTGAGCCTTTCTTTCCTTTGCAAAGTGAGCCCTCTAGTAGTGAGCCTTCTAGTAGTGAACCCTATTGTATTTTGGTGTTGATATTACTTTATATTGTGAGCTAATCCCTATCGTGGTTTTTCCCTTCTTGAGTTTTTGATGTTGATTTCATTCAGTTTCTATTATTTGCTTTCATGCTTAATCATAATAAATAGTTTAAGGGATTAACTAAATTAATGTGGATCTAAATGTGTGTGAGGGTTTTGAAAATTTAAGTTACAACTAATTCATCCCCCCTCTCAGTTGTCTTCTACATTCAACATTTTCTCCCTGGGACCGATGCTATAGATCACCATCCTCATTTGTTTGGACATCAATTAATGGAACTTCAATAGCACCTTCGGTCTAAAATTTATTTTGAGGAGACTCAATTGATAGACTTTTACCTTGATCATTACCTTGAGTTTCTTCTAGTTCTGATTCATTCACTTGATGATCCATTGGGACATCATCACTTGTCTCAAGATTAATTATTTCAACATATTTTACCTCTTTGGAAACATTACCCTGTAAAGCAAGGGCAAGTTCCTCATGACTTCTTGGGATATTCAATTATTTTTAAACCTTTTCTATGCCCTGTAAGGATGGAACTTTAGGAGAAGAAGGGGCATCTAGATATATACTGAGCTCAGGGGCCAAGGATTTATTGATATCACATAGTGCTAAAGTTGCATCCTCTGGTACACAAACTTGGTTCAAATGGGGGAAAGGATAAGATGGAAAGGACAATGGGATGGAAGGATAGCTAGACATGATGGGAATGGAAATAGGAATTGGTATGTGTAATGGTGGGAAAGAAAAAGATGGGAATGTAGTGGTAAAAGATGAACTGGTTAGAATAGACATGGAGGGGATGGCTAATGAAGTAACTAATGGGATAGAAGAGATAGTGGAAGACATGGGGATGATAGAAGATATTGAGGTGGAAGGTGTTAGATGGAAAAGGGAGACTTAGATTAGAAGGTTAAACTAGGTCAAAAACCCTCTTCTACCAACATTGGAACACAAACCGATTTTAGCTTCTACCCTTGAAGGAGAGATGAACTACGAGGGTTTTGTCCCTTTGTTGTTTTGCAAGTATGGGTCTAACTGGTGTTGTCATTGATGTCAACATACTCCTATTGCATTGATGTCAAGGATTGGATGAGTTGTGTGCTAAGGATATTGAGAGAATTAGTCCTATCAGAAATAGAGAAGAATAGTGAAGACAGTGAAGCTCTATGAAGTGAAGATCCCAGCTAAGATGAAGATCAAAGGATACACATCAAAGGGTTTGTAGATATGTGTCTAAAGGTGATCTAGTAAAGATTTGAGAGGTCTACATGAAGATTTGAAGAAGTTGTGGCCATATGAGTAAAACTAGTTCTGGCAGATGTTCAGAGGTTACAAAGTGACACAAATAGGTCCGGTGAGATCCAAAAATGCAATATCTTGTTCTGCAGACTTGGTGGAGTGTTTAGGAAGTCAATTTGAATTGATAACTCAATTGGTTCATGGTTTGGAGGTCTACAAGCATCTATTTCAATATGTCAGTGATGACAGACTGTGTTCTTAAGGATTCTAAATGAAGAAGAGAATGATTTCAGTTATCAGAAGTGGTGTGGATGTTCTTGGTGAATCAGGAAAGCTTGTGGGGGTCTTTATATTGTGTCTAGTTTGTGTTGGTGGTCTGTATTGAAGATTGAGCTCATAATTAAAGAATTACTTCCGGATGATGACGTTCCTACTAAGCTTGGCCAACTGGATGATTTACAAATCTTGCAGATGATCTTGAAGATGTTCTATGAAGCATGGTATGTTCCTCAAAGAAGATTGAAGTCCCAGATCTGTGTGGCTAACAAAGTGGTGATTCACATGAAGTCAAGTTGTATTTGTGTATTTTCTCTATAATAAAATAAAGCGTGCTGACATAAAAGTTGTGGAGTCATTTCAATATCATAGGGAAAAGATGAGAGTGTGGTAGAAAGAAGAAAAGTGAAAGGTAGAGCAGAAGTATTGAGCTTAAATGGAACTAACTCAAGCATGGTGAAGATACTATTCTTCAGTTCAAGTATGTAATATTTTTTATTTTATAGATAGTGTGTCTCCTGTAGGTAGTGGACCTCTTGTGAGCAGTGTGCTCGGGTAGTGAGCCCTAATTGGCATGTGCTATTTTGTTCTTCTTATTCTTTTAACAAAGAATACAATCTTGGGTTAGTCACCCTGTGGTTTTTCCCTTAACTAGGTTTTCCATGTTAAAATCTTGGTGACAAATGTGTTATTGTATTTCTGCTCTTGAATTGTTGCATTGTGTTTCCATGATCGATTTATTATGCTACTAAATAACAAGAAGGATTTAAGTCGTTAATAAAAGGAAAGTTTTGGGACAACTGATTTACCCACCCCTCTTAGTTGTCTGTCTTGAAACTAACAATTGGTATCAGAGCTAAGTTCCTCTGGAAGAAGCTTAACCACTTGAGGAGATCCAAACTATTAACCTATACGAAGGACAGTCCAAGGTTTGATGGTTCAAACTTCACTACCTGGAAAAGCCGCATGGAATGTCACATACAATGCATGGGATATCAGTATTAGAATATAACCTCAATTAAATATGTTCCCCCAACAAATGGCCCTACAACTCTAAATGAAATCAGAGATGCAAAGAATAATCTTCAAGGTAAAGAAACCTTACTGAGTGCCTTGTCTGATTCAAAGCTGACAAATGTTATGGGTTTGAAGACTGCCTATGAAATTTGGACAAAGCTTGAAAATCTATATGAAGGAGACAAATATGTTAAGTGTGCCAAGATACAAAGTCTGAAAGGAAAGTTTGAAAACTTAAAGATGAGTGAAGATGAGAATATCACTTCTTACATGACAAAAGTAAATGAGCTTGTTTGTGGCATCAAATGTACTGGTGGAGTTCTAGATGAAGATGAAATTGTTGCTAAAGTTCTTAGATCCTTACCTCTTGCTTATAAACACAAAGTTGCTGCTATTGAGGAAATCAGATCCTTAACAACTATCACAAGGGATCAATTGGTTGGTAAGATATCTACATTCGAGTTAGCTGAGTTTGGTGATGCACTTCCCAAGACCAAATTTGCATTCAAAGATAGTACCTCTACGAAAGAAAAATAGAGATATGATCCAGGAGAAATTTCCTCAAGAAAATCATCTTGGTATGAGAAAGCAAGAAAAGATCTAGAAGAGGATGAATTAGAACCTAAACAACTTGAGGCCCTCATTGCAAAGAGACTACCAAGAGGATCCAGTAAGTATGAAGGAAAATTGCCTTTCAAATGTTTTAACTGCAACAAGATTGGTCATTTTGCCTCAAGGTGTCTGGAAAGATTTTTTAGGCCAAACCCTAATAGATCAAGATTTCAAAAGAAGTGTTACTATGTTCATGAAGATGATGATGATGAACGAGTAACAGATGATGAATCAGAGATAGGAAACAAATCTAGAAGTGACTGGGTGTTTATTGCCATCAAGGAAGAAGATCCAATGCCCTCTGAATTTGTCAATCATAAAATGATAGAAAGAGCTCTGGCTGCCCAAGTTAAAGAAAAGGATGATTGGGTCATTGACAGTGGATGCTCCCACCATATGACAGGTGACAAAAATAAGTTCATAGATTTCAAAAGATATGAAGGAGGAGTTGTAAAATTTGGTGATAATTCTGCCGGTAGAATCAGAGGTAGAGGAACTATTTCTTTTGATGGAAAGAACAAAACCAATGATGTACTGTATGTTAAAGGTCTAAAGCACAATCTTCTCAGTGTTGGATAGTTGGTGGACAAAGGCTATGATCTCTGATTCAAAAATGGAAAATGTAAGATCTTTGAAAGTTCTAGAACAGATATTGCATCTGGTACTCAAACAAAAGGTAACATCTTCCACTTCGTTGGTACTAGAAAAAGTTCTTTATTTGTTCAAATTGATTAGAGTTGGTTGTGGCATAGGAGAATGTGTCATGTAAATTTTGATAATATCATCAAGATAAGAAACACTCAAGTTGTAAGAGATCTTTCAGGATTGGTGAAACCTACTAATAGTTTGTGCAAAGAATGTCAATTGGGTAAGTAGAGTAGAGTCACATTCAAAAGTAAGGAACAATCTTCTACCAGATTGTTGGACTTAGTACATACTAATCTATGTGGACCGGCAAGAATCAGGAGTTTGCAAGGTGATAGATACTTCATGTTATTAATTGATGACCACTCTCAGATGATGTGGGTGACTTTTTTGAAAGAAAAATTAGTGGCTCTTGATAAATTCAAAGTATTCAAAGCTATGGTAGAGAATGAAACTGGATTAAACATAAAATGTCTCAAGTCTAATAGAGGTGGAGAATTCACATCCAGAGAGTTCATAGAATTCTGTGAGAAACATGGGATAAAAAGATAGTTATCTACTCCAAGGACTCCACAGCAGAATGGAGTAGTGGAGAGAAAGAACCACACCATCCAGGAAGCATCTAGAACCATGATGATGGAAGCAAATGTTCCTTCGATCTACTAGAGAGAAGTTGTAAGCACTACTGTCTATACTCTTAATTGAGTACAAATCAGAAGCAATACCAGTAAGACCCCTTATGAACTCTAGTTTGGCATCACTCCCACTATGAAGTATTTCAGAGTCTTTGGTAGCAAATGTTACATTAAAAGAGATGAAGACCTTGGCAAATTTGATGCTAGAAGTGATGAAGGAATATTCTTGGGTTATTATACTCAAAGCAAAGCATACCAATATTATAACAAGAGATTGAGAAATATTATAGAAAGTACAAATGTGAAGGTTGATGAAGGTATTGAAAAACCCTCAAGGTTTTATGAATATGAAGAAGATGATCTAAACAATGTTTTGGTCCAAGAAGTTTAAGTTCCTTCTAATATTCAGATCTAGACTGATCTGGAGAATCAAGAAGAAGAGATAAGTTTGAATGAACCTGTCCAAGAAATAGAAGTGCAAGAAATTCCCAAAACTCCCAGGTATGTAAGACTGAATCACTCTGAAGATCAGATCATAGGTGATAAAAGAAAGGTGTTCAAACAAGAAGAAAGATTGCTCAAGACTCAGAAAAGTATTGTCTGATTTCAAAAATTGAACCAAAAATAGTAAGTGAAGCATGCATTGATGAAAGCTGGACTAAAGCAATGAAGGAAGAGTTGATGCAGATTAAGAAGAATCACACTTGGGATCTTGTTCCCAAACCTAGAAACAAAAATGTGATTGGAACCAAATGGGTCTTTCGGAATAAACTGAATGAAGATGGTGAAGTAGTCAGAAACAAATCCAAATTGGTCTGCAAGGGTTATTCCTAGGTAGAAGGAGTTGATTTTGAAGAAATTTTTGTTCCGATGGAAAGAACTGAAGCAGTCAGATTATTTTTTGCCTTTGCTGCCTTCAAGGATTTCAAAGTATATCATATGGATGTCATGTCTGCCTTCCTGAATGGTGACTTGGAAGAAGAAGTATACATTGATCAAGCAGATGGATTTCAATTGTCTAATCATGGTGATATGGTCTGCAAGTTGAGGAAAACACTATATGGACTCAAACAAGCCCCAAGAGCCTAGTATGAAAGACTGGATAAGCATCTTTTTAAGATTGGTTTCATCAAAGGTACTACTAACAATAACTTGTACTTCAAAATTAATCATGAAAATATCTTGATTGTTGAAGTATTTGTTGATGATATCATTTTTGGAGGAAGAGATAGTATGTGCAAAAAATTTGCAAATCAAATGAAAAGTGAATTTGAGGTGTCCATGTTTGGGGAAATGAATTTCTTCTTGGGTCTGCAAATCACTCAAACAAAGAAAGGAATCTTCATTTCACAGATCAAATATGTGAAAGAATTGTTGAAGAAATTTGGGATGGAAGACTCAAAACCAATGAATACTCCCATGGCAACCAGATGTAAACTGAGAAAAGATGATGACTCTCCTAGGGCTAATCAGAAAAAGTATAGGTCAATAATTAAAGGACTACTGTATCTTACTCAAACTAGACCTGATATTATGAATGTTGTTGGTCTTGTTACTAGATTCCAAGCTGATCCTAGAGAATCTCATGTCATGGCAATCAAGAGGATTCTCAGATATCTAAAAGGAACAGTTGAGTATGGTTTATGATATCCTAGAGATCATGATTTCTCTCTTCATGCATAAATAGATGCAGACTGGGTAGGAGATGTGGATGATCAGAATAGTACTAGTGGTGGAGCATTCTTTTTAGGAAAAAGATTAGTTTCTTGGTTGAGAAAGAAACAAGAGGCAATATCTTTGTCCACTGCAGAAGTAGAATATATTGCAGCAGTAGGTAGTTACACTCAAGTATTGTGGATGAAGCAAATGCTAAGAGACATCAGAGTAGAGTATGAGGAACCTATCACAATCTTCTATGATAATTCAAGTGCAATAAATATATCTAAAAATCCAGTGTTGCATTCAAAGATAAAACATATATCCATCAAGTTTCACTTTTTGAGAGAGTAGGTGAACAAGAGTGAAGTTAGATTGGAGTTTGTGCCCTCTAAAGATTAGATTGTAGACATCTTTACTAAACCTCTACCTAAGGACTCTTTTGAGTATCTCAGGGAGAAGTTAGGAGTTATTACCCCTCTGGTTCTAAATTAAGGTGCACTTATGTACATCAGTCTGGTGGATCTCATAGTCATATCTTGTGGTCCGCATTGATGATAGGAAGTTGCTACTTAGGGGGAGTAGTTTGTATGATTCTGAGTGATGCAAGTATGTGCCCTTTGCCATTGATGTCAAAGAGGCAAAGAAGACATGTGAAAAACAAAAAGTGTTTTCTCATCAAAGGGGGGCAGTAAAGGAAGAGAAGACATGTGAATGGTTGTTGTTGATAGGGGGAGCTATGTTAGTCAGTAAGGAGAAGTTATTGTCTTGATGGTTAAAACAGTTTTTCACATCATATGTTGCCATCAATGACAAAGGGGGAGATTGTTGCAAGTATGGGCCTAATCGGTGTTGTCATTGATGTCAACATACTCTTGTTGTATTGATGTCAAGGATTGGATGAGTTGCATACTAAGGATATTGATAAAATTAGTCCTAAGAAATAGAGAAGAATAGTGAAGACAGTGAAGCTCTATGAAGTGAACATCCTAGCTAAGATGAAGATCAGAGGATGCACATCAAAGGGTTTGTAGATATGTGTCTAAAGGTGATCAAGTAAATATTTGAGAGGTCCACATGAAGATTTGAAGAAGTTATGGCCATATGAGTAAAATCAGTTCTGGCAGATGTTCAGAGGTGACAAAGTGACACAAATAGGTCCAGTGAGATCCAAAAATGCAATATCTTGTTCTATGGATTTGGTGGAGTCTTTAGGAAGTCAATGTGAATTGATAACTCAATTGGTTCATGGCCTAGAGGTCCGCAAGCATCTATTTCGTTATGATAGTGATGACAAACTATGTTCTTAAAGATTTTGGATGAAGAAGAGAATGATTTCAATTATCAAAAGTGGTGTGGATGTTCTTGGTGAATCAGACAAGCTTGTGGGGATCTCTAGATTATGTCCAGTTTGTGTTGGTGGTCCACATTGAAGATTTAGCTCATAATAAAATAATTACTTCCAGATGATGACGTTCTTCCTAAGCTTGGCCGACCGGATGATTTACACATCTTGCGGATGATCTTGAAGATGTTCTGCGAATCATGGCATGTTCCTCAAAGAAGATTGAAGTCCCAGATCTGTGTGGCTGACAAAGTGGTGATTCGCATGAAGTCTTTTGTAATAACTCAAGTTATGTTTTTGTATTTTCTCTATAACAAAATAAAGCGTGCCAACTTTGATGATTATCCCAAAGTTGATATCTTGTATAAATAAAAGTTGTGGAGTCATTTCAATATCATGGGGAGAAGATGAGAGTGTGGTAGAAAGGAAAAAAGTGAAAGGTAGAGTAGAAGTATTGAGCTTAAATGGAACTGACTCAAGCATGGTGAAGATGCTATTCTTCAGTTCAAGTATGTAATATTTCTTATTCTGTAGACAGTGTGTCTCCTGTAGGTAGTGGGCCTCTTGTGAGTAGTGTGCTGGGGCAGTGAACGCTAATTGGCATGTGCCATTTTGTTCTTCTTATTATTTTAACAGAGAATACAATCTTGGGTTAGTCACCCCGTGGTTTTTCCCTTAACCATGTTTTCCACGTTAAAATCTTGGTGTCATATGTGTTAATGTATTTCTACTCTTGAATTGTTGCATTGTGTTTCCATGATTGATTTATTATGTTGCTGAATAACAAGAAGGATTTAAGTGGTTAATAAAAGGAAAATTTTGTGACAACTAATTCACCTCCCCTCTCAGCTGTCTATCTTGAAACTAACATGTTGTATAAAGGAGTGTAAACCAAATTCAACCAACTAAACTAGGGAAAAGCATGAAACTCCAATTGAGCAAGATTAATGGATGGTAGATGAACAAAAATAGATATAGGAAATCTAATACCACAATAGAGATTAGGAGATAGAGGCAAACTAGGATCTAACTTCAGGAATAAAGAGGTACCAGGGCACTACACATCCTAGACCCAAATTAGGGTTTTACAGGATCTTTGGATTTGGGTGCCTTCACCTACTTGTCTTTTTGTCTCCTGTCACTTGTTATCTTTAGATTCTTTTGGATGTAACCTACACACAAACAAGAAGGGAAGATGGTTGGTTCTATTTAGGAGCTTACCTAAGTCAAGCTCCGTGAATGGTGCTTCTACCTCCACAATAGCAGTGACAAGATATCAAAAAGCATGTGCCCTAGGAGGGCAAAGGAAAATCTGAATTAAAATGGAATGCTATAATAAAGCATGAAGGAAAGAAGTCACGATGAGCATGAAAACCCTAGCTTTCTTGATGTGGCATCACAACTTGACTCAAGAAGTTTGTGTAGCCCCAAATAAGTAGAGATATCTTCACAAGACCTGCTAGAAATTAGTACAACAATGATAATCCACCATAGAGAGCTTTAGAGAATAATAAGGAGCATGAGAGAGAGAGAGAGTGCAAGTGTACCTAGATTTCTTAGATGTTCAAATGACTAAACTAACTTGGTTATAAATGCATTTCTACTCACCAACAGCAAGTAAAACCAAATGGGCTTGACATGTATAGGCCAAGGAGGTGTTCTAAGCTGACACCACAAAAATAGGGTAGGGGCTAACATCTGAGACCAGGGCGCTAGGTGCTGTTGTCCTTTAGCCCCACAAACTTTGGAGAGTGCCAATTAAGGTTGGCTTAGACCTATCCTACATTTATTTTGTTGATTTCATTCATCGGGATCAAGAATTAAATGTTTTAGGTCCACTCGGGTGCTAAACTAGGTGTAAAATGCTAATGCACACATTTTACTCCATAACATTTATCCCCCACATTAGTGTGGGTATGATCTTACACTCATACTTGCACTAAAGTACAAAGAAGACATATTTCAATCACAAAAAAGATGGAAGCCATAGAATGTCACCAAATTTGAGGGGTGATCAAGCCCCCAAGTTTAGGATTCTAGAAGTCTATGAAGAATTGTATATACAAGGAATAATTTCTATATACATAAAGCACTTATAAAACATGAGACAAGAAAAAGACATACACAAGGCATATACTTTAGAAATCACAATGTATACATGCAATACACAAAGTATACATGCTTGACACGAAGCATACACATAAGGCATAAAGTATACATAGAATACCCATAAAACACACATGGAATACACACAAATCACTTCAAGGAGAATACATAAGGAATACATAGAGAAAACATAGGAGGCACACATGAGGTATGAAGAATGCATAGAGTAAAAGAACATATGAGCAGAATACATGCATCATACAACAATCACTAGAAGCACATAATGGAAGACCTTGAGTCAACATGCGAAGAGAGACCTCGATCTAAAGGGTTGTCTCAATCATGGTGTATCATTCCCCAAGATTCAATAAGAAGAATGCTAAGAGGGGGTTAGTTAGAAATGAGAAGAATAATAGGATACAAGCACATCACACACATAATCACAATAAAGAAAAAAGTGTTTCCACTCAAGGGAATGCACAAACTACCCCTTGCAAGAGGATTTACAAGAAGCCTTGCAGAATAAGAAGGCATTGCAACCATACCCAAAGTTACTCTAGCCACATTCAAGTTGGTTGCTCCAACCCTTATTCTAAATGTTCAAGGACCTTCAACCTAGGAGAACAAGATATACTCAAGATCTTGTTTCTAAGCTTGTCGTAATCCTTTCCAAGAGAGTGTAGTAACAAAGTTAATCAACAAATGTTTTGATAGAAAGATGAGAGTAAGGCTCATAGCACAACATATGCCCTCATCTTAAAGTGATTGCTAACTCCATCATGAAGCAATTGCCTTTAAGGTATAATAAGGAAGAAATATAAAACAAGAACAAGAGATTTCTAAAAGCACATGCCCAAATGATATGTGTTCTTAAAATATACATCACCACAAGGTGTTTCCCCCAGAATGAGAAAACCAATGTGATTCTTGTAGACATGATACACAATGGCTTGTGTAGTCATGGTATGACACTAAACATTGAAACAAGGTGCCAAATAAATAAAATATCATAACTACGAAGATGACAGAGGAAGGATCACATGAAAGTAGAGTACACATAAATTAAATCAACATGAAAGGATGTTAAGTCATCCAAAATACAAATATTACAAATTATAACATATATAAGAATGAAGATACACATAGAGGAATGACACAACACATTCTTTGTCCATGTACATTTTTGCTAACAAGGGTGCAAAGGGAGAACTAATAATCAACAAAACATCACAATACGGGGATAACTGTACATACAAGCTTAACAAAAATGAGAGGGAGGGACCACACTTGCTAGTTATTATAAAATGGATGGAAGACAAGGTGCTATAGGGACTACATCAAGTATGGTGAAAAGAGTTAGAGCCATACCATGTTCGAGATGTTGAATTTTTTTACCCAAGGCTCAGAATTCCTTAGTGGAATGGCCAATAGCATGATGATATGCATAGTAATAAAGTGTTGATTGATTATTTTGCTGAATCTTTTTGTGTTAGAGGAGGAAGATTGATTAAGCGGTCTTCCAGTAGACTCGACAACATGCACTCTTGTTGAAATATAATAGAATATATAGGGGGAGTAGGAAGAAACCCTTTTTTTTGTAAACATGGTGGAGAGAATGTAGGATAAGGTCAAAAACCTAATCCTACTTTAGACAAGTGCGGTGTTGGTTCCACAGGTTCCTTAATTCCTTATTCTTTGCATCCTAACCCATTTACATTGTATCCAAGTTTAGAAAGAATTTTAAATCCATACCCATAACACTTCTCCAAATATGAAGGAAGAGGAGAGACCACATTATTATCTTTGTTGAAATGACAAGTGTCATCATGTGTTGAAGAAGAAGTAGAAGGATCATTCTTTTTATCATGGCGAGGAGGGTCAACCTTTGTTTCAACAAGTTGACGGGGGTTAAAATCTAAAGGGACCTTGTCATTACCAAGACATGAATTAGAAGAAGATGATCCATTATATTTGATCTTTCTAGATTGAAATGATATATAAAAAATGGCTACCATTTCTGTAGAATAAAGTGGTTCATCATCACTATCAAAAGTTCCATCATCATTATTTTTGAGTTTCAATTTTTTTATGAGCAGGAGATTGTGTTGAAGAAATTGTATTTACCTTAGAGGTTTTTGGGTGTGATTGTGATATTTTATATTCACCCTTGAAGGTGGGTGTAATATCTAATGAAGCCCAATCATCACTGAAAATTCATTTGAAGAGTCGACACTATCTTGACCATTACTGTTGTTAACAATCGAGGGTAGTGGTTTGGATTTTGTTAAAGAAGGGATAAATTTTTTTAGAGGAACTTGATGTCTCTCTTCCATTTGCAATCAACTTTATGGAACCAAATCAACTTCAATCGTATGGAGCTTGTTTTCAAAAACAAACTTTATTGAATGACAGAGGGTAGATGAGAATGCCCCCGTGGCATAAATACATGGTCTACCAAGAAGAAGATTGTATGAAAGAGGACTAGGCATGACATGGATAAGGGTAGGCAATATCATAGGTCAAGCCTTAATATTTCAGGTGATTGTACCTAGTAATTTTGTACCAACATTATCAATGCCATGAATGTTGAGTTTATCTTGTTTGATGAGAGATTTATCAACATTGATTTTATGTAACATTTCTATACCACAAATATTAAGGCCTGATCAACCATGAATCAAAGTGTATCTTACCCTCATTCTATCAATAATGACAAATATTATAAGAGGCTCATATTGGTTTTGAACTTCTATGGGAAATAATTCATGTTGTTGAAAAATGATATTTGATGTTGTTGGATACATACAACTAAACAAAGATGCTACATCATTCGGTCTAATAGGAGGAAAAACTACCTTTTGTAGAATCTCTTAGAGCATTATGTGGTATGTAGGTGATGTTTGTATTAAATCCCATAGATAGATCTTAGTTGTAGTAGCACGGAGCTACTTGACATGATCATATTTTCTACCAACATGATGAGAAAGACAAGGAAGTGGTAGAAGAAAAGGTTAAGAAGGTAGAAGAGAAATAGGCATGCTTGGTGCTTTCTTTCTTGCTTGGTTATTATGGGCATTGTCTGTGAGAAACCAAATGATAATGAGGTTGTTGCAACACATTTTGAACACATTTATACCTTTGAGTAATTTACTTTGCAAAGTTGAGAATGTAACCAGGAGGTCAAGATGGTTTTGGAACACCTCAAACTATAATCATATGTTCAAATAAAGGAGATAGATTAGGTACCTCATGGATAATCATTTTAGGAATATTTTTAAAACTAATACACTTGTTCACTATCCCTTTAGAGGGTGGAATAAGTTTATTACTGATGATGGAATTTACATTGTTATCTTTTTGAAAAATACAAGATTTAGGAGGATGAGATGAAAGCACAATATATACCCATGGGGGATCCGATGTGAGGGAAGGCTCTTCATTCACTAATGCTTCATCTTTTTAGGGGAGAGAATTGGAATGAAGAGAGGGTAGAGTGATGTTAAGAAATGTATCAATGATCTCATTCTCTTCTGCCAAAATATCATCACAAGTGGGAATGATTTTGGGAGAGGGATCCAAAGTATAGGGTGATGTAGGAAAAGCTAAGTCACCATCATATGCTTTAGAGGTTATATCAATGGTATTATCATGGGTTGTAGTTGAAGTAGAAGAAGAATTATCACCATCATATTTATCATGACAATTCACAGAGATGAATTTAGTAATATCTTCTAATATTGAATGAAGGATATTCACCCATGAGAGTCACGAAGCTAGCAAAATCAAGTATGTGACAAAGGATATCACTTACAGAACACATAGAAATATCATTATCATACATGGATGCTATGTGATCTAAAACATATGGATGCATATTAATGAATTTAGATAATTTTTCAAGATCTATAATATATGCATGCAAAGATTCCAAAGAGGAACAACTAGAAGAGGCCATGATGAAATGACTTGTCTACTATATGTAAAGTTGAGAATGTAACTAGGAGGTCGAGATGGTTTTGGAACACCTCAAATTGTAATCATATATTTAGATAAAGAAGGAAGATTAGGTGCCTCATGGATAATCATTTTAGGAATATTTTGAAAATCAATACACTTGTTCACTATCCTCTTAGAGGGTGGAATAAGTTTATTACTGATGATGGAATTTACATTGTTATCTTTTTGAAAAATACAAGATTTAGGAGGATGAGATGAATGCACAATATCTACCCATGGGGGATCCCATGTGAGGGAAGGATCTTCATTGACTAATGCTCCATCTTTTGAAGGGAGAGAATTGGAATGAAGAGAGGGTAGAGTGATGTTAAGAAATGTATCAATGATCTCATTCTCTTCCACCAAAATATCCTCACAAGTTGGAATGATTTTGGGAGAGGGCCAAAGTATAGGGTGATGTAGGCAAAGCTAAGCCACCATCACATGCTTTAGAGGTTATATCAATGGTATATTATGGGTTGTAGTATAAGTGGAAGAATTATCACCATCACCTTTCTCATGACAATTCATGGAGATAAATTTAGTAATATCTTCTAATATGGAAGGATATTCACCCATGAGATTCATGAAGCTAAAAAAATCAAGTATGTGACAAAGGATATCATATACAAAACATATAGAAATATCAATATCATACATGGATGATATGGGATCTAAAACATATGGATGTATATTAATGAATTTACAAAAAATTTGAAGATCTATAATATATGCATGCAAAGATTCCAAAGAGGAACAATGATGCAGAGCATCTAGGACAACAGTCACCACTATGTTTTCTTGAGATAGTCATAACATCACTTGTCAGTCACAATAACCTTCATAAGTGGACTCTTTGAAGGTAACCTCTTGCCTAGCTTATAACATACAAAATTAGTAACTCACTAAGTATCTAATGCCTTTCTTGCAAACCAATAATATGATGCACAAATTATCAACTCTTGATGTGATTGTGTCCTTCACATGGTTCTACAGGGTCTCTTAACATGCTTAACTTACACTAGATCATTCTCCTACCTTCCCAATCTTCACAAGACTCTGAAACAATTAAAATACACTCCATTCCCTTAAACAAAGATAGAAAAATGATTAATAGAATGGACAAAAAATACATTGGTTTGCTCAGAAATACCCAAAGGCAGGGTTCTAACCCACTTCCAAACAAAATAGAAATGCAGAGATAAAAATGGATGTCAAGAATCCAAACAAGATGCATAGGATAGGTAACTCACTACCCTAACCACCCATCACCAGCACCACCCACTTCCAGGCCGTACAAGTACGGATTTTTCAGGCAAATAACAAATAACTTAAGGAGATAGCAATTAAAACACAGTTTTAGAAAACCAGCTATATCTCTCACCTAGTTTGCTGTCAAGACTCCAAACCAAGTTTAAAACAAAGGTGTCTCAACACTCTTTCTATCCATCATAAGCTTATGTCATGACAGGACCGTATATGTATGGCAAACTCCAGAAAAATAGTGAGTTTCTTAACTGTGACAGCAAGTTTCAAAGTAGATTTCAATTTTACACCCATATCTTTCTCTTCCTGCAATGTAAAGATATCAAATTAGCTTTAAAAGATAGTTAACTCATCCACCTTCATTTCCAAGTAGCCAACCCCGCATGAAAATGCTGTACAACAGAAAAGTACGGACTGTTACAAGTGCAAATTCAGAAAAAATAGTTACAGAGTAGATTTTGGGAAAACTTGGATATCTTTCTTATTATCTACTATAAAGATGTCTAACCAATTGAATTTGTAGGTCATCTCACCCCTCTACACATGAAGTACAAATGGAGACCATGACTGTTCCATACAGGTACGGAAAACTCAGAAAAATAGCGAAGAAAATAGAAAAAAATAGTAAAAAGCAGAAAAACAACATTCCTTTGTTATTATTTCTCAATCTATTGAATCTCTCTTCACCATACAATCTTACTTGGATTAATACCAGCCTTAACATTTGCCAAAAACATTTTGTATTCCCAAAACCATCAGCCTTTCTTATCTTTTTCTGATTTGTAACTGCTGTTCTCTGAAACTGTTTTAGGAACTTTGTTTTGAAACTGCCCACCGATTGCTTTTTCCATGATTAGAAAGTTTTTTAAACACAAGGTTTAACTTATGAAAAGGTTTTAAACACCTTTCCATCGTTGACATGCCATTATAGGCTAAAAGCATGAGAATTTAAACACTAACCTATAGAAATCTAAATGACTCTTTCAAACTACCAACAATTACAAGACTGTCCTAACTAGGACCTACCACATAGAAAAAGATTCCTTAGATATTTGGACAAAGTCCTATTACAACATGGCTACAAGACTTATTACGACATCTAGATGGTCTCCAAGACCTCATTAAACAAAACAAAACACTTTGAACTTTAACCAAAATTTAGACATCTAGGTGCTCCTGCACCATACTCCCCGGCATGATGAAAACTCTTGTCCCAAGAGTTGTGGGACCTACTCCAAACATTCTCCCATCTTTGACTAGGAAACATGAACTCTCCCAGAGTTATCTTTCACCTCCTCCAACCTGCATGACTCCTGTAAACAGTGTTAGAAACATAAAACCTGTTGTGGTGTCCTTGCCTAGGACCTTGCTATTGCAATGCTTCAAGTCTTCTTAACTGGAGGTTCTGATTCATTCCTCCTTGGACCTTCTGCTGTTTGCCTTCCTTCTTCTGGATCCATATAGGACACTCAATGTCCCCTACCTTAACATAACTCAAGTCCCAAGCCTGCTGCTCTCTAGGACTGTCATCCACTCTCTTGTGTTGCATCTGTGTCTGCTGTGTGCAATCACCCTAAACCTGCACATTCAACTTCAATTTCTCTCCAAAGCAAATTGTAACCTGTTCCTTCTTCTCCTCACAAGGTAAAGGAATCAAGTTGAACTTCTTACCATCTTTGTGCACTACATAGGTATTAGTATACCCATCATGAATTGTCCTTCTCGAATACTGCCATGGTCTGCCCAAGATTACATGCCCACATGTCATAGGAATAACATCACACAAAATAGAGTCCTGATATGGGCCAATTGTGAAGTCAACATAAGCCTTCTTAGTGACCATTACCTGCTGCTCTTGACTCACCCAAGTGACGTGGTAAGGACTGGGATGATCAAAAGTCTTCAACCCCAACTTATTCACCATTTCCCAAGAAACTAAGTTATCATGAGAACCTGAATCTATAATCAACTTGCATATCTTGCCATGGCTCAAACAATTAGTTTTGAAAATAGATACCTATGGTGGTTGTTGCATCTTACCTCTTCCACCATGAGCATCTCTCCATCCATCATTGGAGAGGCTGACGACATCTCTGGTTCTTCTGGCTTCTCCTCCTCTTGTGCCAAGTGAAGTCTTTTATCCTTGGTCTTGTCAACACCATCCTTCTTAGGATAGTTGAAAGATGTGTGTCCCACCTCATTGTAGTGATAACATCTGCCTGTGAACACTCCTCTTCCTGATCCAAATCTACCTCCACCTCTATGTCCACCTCTCTGTTCTGTAGACAACTCCTTACCCTTCTCATTGCTGTTCTAAACTTCATTAGTAGGTTTGCCCCTACCTCTGGTTCCTCTTCCATAACCCCCTTGCCTTTCTTGTTTCCTATTCAATCTCTCTTCAGCCCTGATGGCCAACTAAAAACACTCTCCAAGTGTTTTTGGTACTGCTAACCCAATCTCATCCTGCAAGTTATACCTAAGCCCGTTAAGGTACCTTGCCACTTTCTCTTCTTCATCTTCCAGCCCACCTCTAATACTAAGCTTATGAAATTGCTCAGTATAGGACATAACATCCATGTCCTTTTGCTTCAGATTCTGTCTCATCCTCTTTGTCTAAATGGAGTAATCAGATGGACAGAATTGGTCTTTCATCATGTCCTTCATCCTACTCCAAGAAGTGATTTTTGATGCACCTCTAGCCATTCTCTCTGTCTGCACACTACTCCACCAGATAAGTGTTGTTCCTCTCAGTTTTGTCTTTGCAAACTTGATCTTTTTCTCATCACTCATCTCATCATACTCAAAAAAAATTTCCAGGGCATCTATCCACCCTAACACTTCTTCACTATCCATCTTCCCCTGATAGATAGGTAGTTCTATGTTTGCCTTAGTTCCACTTCCTTGGACTGCCTTCAACAATCTTACAAACTTCTTTTCTTCAGCATCTAACTCATCCTTAGGAGGATTCTCATTTGCATCCTCACCTCCTTCTGACTCACTTTGTTCAACCTTTCTTGGATTCTTCTCTAATGCTTCCAATCTTGCCAAGATTGTTGCATTTTCTCTTCTTACTTGCCTCAGCTCTCTGTCTCTGGCAGCATCATGTTCTCTTCTGTCCCTCAGCTCTTTCTCTCTTGCCTCTAAGGCTTCTCTCAACTCAGCATTCTCTCTTGCCATCTGGTTCTTTGGAGGCATCTTTACAAACTCTCACAAACCTTACCTTCTTCACAAGATCCACAACATCTTCAAGGATCTACTAGCTAGCTCTGATACCAAAAATGATGCAGAGCATCTAGGACAACAGTCACCACTATGTTTTCTTGAGACAGTCATAACATGACTTGTCAGTCACAATAACCTTCATAAGTGGACTCTTTCAAGGTAACCTCTTGCCTAGCTTATAACATACAAAATTAGTAACCCACTAAGTATCTAATGCCTTTCTTGCAAACCAATAATATGATGCACAAATTATCAACTCTTGATGTGACTGTGTCCTTCACATGGTTCTACAGGGTCTCTTAACATGATTAACTTACACTAGATCATTCTCCTACCTTCCCAATCTTCACACGACTCTGAAACAATTAAAATACACTCCATTCCCTTAAACAAAGACAGAAAAATGATTAATAGAATGGACAAAAAATACATTGGTTTGCTCAGAAATACCCAAAGGCGGGGTTCTAACCCACTTCCAAACAAAATAGAAATGCAGAGATAAAAATGGATGTCAAGAATCCAAACAAGATGCATAGGATAGGTAACTCACTACCCTAACCACCCATCACCAGCACCACCCACTTCCAGGCCATACAAGTACGGATTTTTCAGGCAAATAGCAAATAACTTAAGGAGACAACAATTAAAACACAGTTTTAGAAAACCAGCTATATCTCTCACCTAGTTTTCTGTCAAGACTCCAAAACAAGTTTAAAACAAATGTCTCTCAACACTCTTTCTATCCATCATAAGCTTATGTCATGACAGGACCGTACATGTACGGCAAACTCCAGAAAAACAGTGAGTTTCTTAACTGTGACAGCAAGTTTCAAAGCAGATTTCAATTTTACACCCATATCTTTCTCTTCCTGCAATGTCAAGATATCAAATTAGCTTTAAAAGATATTTAACTCATCCACCTTCATTTCCAAGTAGCCAACCCCCCATGAAAATGCTGTACAACAGAAAAGTACGGACTGTTACAAGTACAAATTCAGAAAAAATAGTTACAGAGCAGATTTTGGGAAAACTTGGATATCTTTCTTATTATCTACTGTAAAGATGTCTAACCAATTGCATTTGGAGGTCATCTCACCCCTTTACACATGAAGTACAAATGGAGACCATGAATGTTCTGTACAGATACGAAAAACTCAGAAAAACAGCGAAGAAAACAGAAAAAAAATAGTAAAAAGCAGAAAAACAGCATTCCTTTGTTATTATTTCTCAATCTATTGAATCTCTCTTCACCATACAATCTTCCTTGGCTTAATACCAGCCTTAACATTTGCCAAAAACATTTTGTATTCCCAAAACCATCAGCCTTTCTTATCTTTTTCTGATTTGTAACTGCTGTTCTCTGAAACTGTTTTAGGAACTTTGTTTTGAAACTGCCCACCGATTGCTTTTTCCATGATTAGAAAGTTTTTTAAACACAAGGTTTAACTTATGAAAAGGTTTTAAACACCTTTCCATAATTGACATGCCATTATAGGCTAAAAGCATGAGAATTTAAACACTAACCTATAGAAATCTAAATGACTCTTTCAAACTACCAACAATTACAAGACTGTCCTAACTAGGACCTACCACATAGAAAAAGATTCCTTAGATATTTGGACAAAGTCATATTACAACATGGCTACAAGACTTATTACGACATCTAGATGGTCTCCAAGACCTCATTAAACAATACAAAACACTTTGAACTTTAACCAAAATTTAGACATCTAGGTGCTCCTGCACCAAACAACTAGAAGAGGCCATGATGAAATGACTTGTCTACTATATGTAAGTATGACATGGAACAACAATATAGAATCATATTTAGCAATCATTTAACATAGCAAATATCTAAAAATAAGATTTCCACTATAATAACTAGATGTAAGACTAGCCAGGGTTTCACCATCAAACCCTAGATCTTAAATGCTTATTCCCTAAACCAAAATTCTTTGATGCAAGAATGCTTTTACTTTTTTAGTTTGAAAAAAAATGATATTTATGAAATGCTACAACATTTCAACATTGGATTTGACCACTAATTATCATTACCAAAATTTGGAAAAAGATTTTTATCAACATACATGTTGTGTGGTTGCACAACACGCCCCATTTTACCCTAGCAAAACAAGGACCCAACTTTTGGGTAGCATGGTAAAATTAGTTTTAGATACATGTCAGAAAGTTATCCTATGCATAATGTGACCTTAGGATCCTACTCAAATTTCAAAACTAGAATTTGTCATCAGTAATCATACCATGTGAAATGTTGCAAGTATGTGCCTAATCGGTGTTGTCATTGATGTCAACATATCCTTGTTGTCATTGGTGTCAACTGTATCTTATTCTATTACTTGTTTAGAAGACTTGTATGTTGAAGATATTGACAAAATTAGCCTCTCCAGAAGGAACAAGCAAGTTACAGAGAAGTGTAGTACAAACAGTGAGTTGTATGCTGAAGAACAGTCTGTTAAACTGATCTGCATTTGTTTCTACTTCAAGATTGTGGTCTATAGATTGAAAATAAGTTAGAGGTATGACTAAGGATGCTACATTCTAGGTTTGAGCCCTCCACATCAAGATCTAAGTGAGTTGTGTTCACTAGAGTGAAACCTACTTTTTTTGTAAGTTCAGTTGTGACAGGAAGAAAGTGTTCTAGTCCGCATTCCTCCGTAATAAAGTATTTTGCTTTGTAGTTCTAGAAGGAAGTTTGGGATGATGATAAGTGCCTAAAATTGTAGTGGTTCGTGGTTTGGTGGTCCGCAAGCTATCTTTCTTTTATGATAGTTGAAGACAGTGAAGTTCATGAGTTCCAGTGAGAAGATTCCTATGGATAAAGTGCTTAAGGTTTGTGTAGTTGCTCTTGATGATTATAATATGCTTGTGGATGTCTCCTAATCATGTTCCTATTTGGACTTTGGTCCGCGTTAAGAAATTGAGATTGTGTTTGAAGATTGTTCCCAGATAATGTAGCGTGTAAGCAGTCTTGGCTGACCTAGCTAATCCCAGTGATTGCGTGATCTGCATTTTATTTCCTTTGCATAATTTTTAATATGTCAGGACCTATATTGTAAATGTTTCTAATACCAACCTTGGAGATTGTTCCAATGGTTGATGATTGTGATGCTGACCTTGATGATCATTCCAAGGTTGATGTAGTGTATAAATACTTGTAGTTGAGTCATGGAAAAAGTGTCCTTGAGAGAAAATGGAAAGATAATAAGAAAGGTCTAAAAGGTAGAGCAGATAAGAGGTAGAGGGAAGAAGGGGAAGAGTAGAACATAGGAAGAGCAAAGCAGAGGAATTATTGTACTTTAGAAAAGTGTTGATTGTGGCAGTGAATCTGGCAGTAAGCCATCAGTAGGGTTTAACATCCCTTAGGCTTTAACATCCCTTACTGTAATCTTGCTAGGTTTAGGGTTGAGGCCGTGAGCCTGCTAGACCTAGTTGTTCTTCTTAGCAGTAAGCTAGTATGTTTAGACCCATGGAGTGACCAAGCCTAAACATCATTATTTCAAGATTGCAATATATATTGAGAGCTAATCCTCTCCATGGTTTTTCCCCACCTTGGGGTTTTCCACGTAAAATCTAGTGTCTCTTGTGTTTGATGTTGTATCTGTGCTTAAGTTTTTGATTTCATGCATTCATTGTTAAATCATAATAATTGTGGATAAGTGATGAATGTTTAAGTGCAGAAAGTGTTTAAGTTTTTGAGACATCTGATTCACCCCCCCTCTCAGTTGTCGAGTGCATATCAACAATTGGTATTAGAGCCAAGTTCCTTTGAAGAAAGTTTAACATCTTGAGGAAGATCCAAATTTCTTACAAGAAGGAAGAGCCACATTTTGATGGAACGAATTATGTTCTCTGGAAGGCCCAGATGAAAAGCCATCTTCTTTCTCTTGGTTACAAAGTATGGAAAGATACAAAAATAGAATACACCATAGCTCCAAATGGTCTTACGACTGAAGATGAAATCAAAGAATATGAGATAGATATCAAGGCAAAGAATGATCTACTAAGCTCATTAACTAACTCAATATTGACGAAAGTGTGACTCTTGAAACTGCAAATAAGGTATGGGAAAAGTTGAAAATTCTATATGAAGGAGATGATTCTATGAAGGAAGCCAAGTTACAAAGTTTGAAAGTGAAATATGAAAGTTTGAAGATGAATGATGATGAAAACATATCAGCCTTTATGCAAAGAGTTGATGAACTTGTTACAGGGATAAAATCCATAGGTGGAACTCTCGACAAAAAGGAAGTTGTTATTAAAATTCTTAGATCTCTGCCTAAGTCCTACTATCACAAGGTAGCTGCAATTGAAGAATTCATGCAAGTAAAAATGGTTGACAGGAATCAGCTGCTTGGTAAGCTTACTACTTTTGAAATGAGAGAGTTGGGTGATGCTCTACCGAAAGTTGAGATGGCCTTCAAAGCCAGTACTCATAGAAGTTCTTCCAGATCAGAAAAGTACAAGGTAGAATCCGATAATGAGTTTGATGAAGTTGAAGACAAGTTCATGGATAGACTACAAAGAGGATCTGGTAAGTATAAAGGCAAATTACCTTTCAAATGTTTTTCCTATAGTAAAGTAGGTCATTTTGGTTCTAGATGTCTTGAAAGAATTGAAAGAAATAGAAGAAGATATGAGAACAGGCCTAGGACCCAAAAGAAGTGTTATTATGTTGAATATTTTGATGATGATGAAGGAGTATCGGATAATGGTGAACCAGATAATGCTAGTTCTTCTGTAAATGAATGCTTGTTCATTACTATTAAGGAAGATCTCGTGTCTACTAATTCTTCTAGCTGTGTGAAGGAAGAAAAACCAATGAAAAGTGCTTTGGCTTCTTAGGTCATTAAGGACAAGGATGAATGGGTTATTGATGGTGGCTACTCTCACCAGATGACTAGTGACAAAAGTAAGTTTCTAAGTTTAGAAAGATATGATGGTGGACTAGTTAGGTTTGGAGATGATACAGATGGTAGGATTTGTGGGAAATGATCTATTTCTTTTGATGGCAAGCATAATACTGAGGATGTCTTGTATGTGAAAGGATTAAAGCACAATCTTTTGAGTGTGGGTCAGATGTCTGACAAGGGCTATGATTTAAGCTTCAAGGACAATGGATGCAAGATCAAGGAAAGCTTCAAAATAGTCATTACAACTAGTAAGAAGACCAAAGGTAATATCTATCACTTGAAAGGAACCAAGAACTATTCCTTGTTGACTCATATTGATGAGAGTTGGTTATGGCATAGAAGGTTGTGTCACATAAATTTTGATAATATTATGAAGATAAGTACTTCACATATTGTTATAGATTTTCCTAAGCTTGTGAAGCCTACTAATCCTATTTTCAAGGAGTGTCAATTTGGGAAACATACAAGAACAAGTTTCAAAAGCAAGGACCAATCAGTTGGAGGACTACTTGAGCTAGTGCATACAGATTTGTGTGGACCTACCAGAGTAAGAAGTTTGCAAGGAGATAGGCATAAGGCTAACCTAGGAAGGTCAAGGATGAATTGAAGAAACATTGATCATAAAAATACTATGTGCTTCAATAGCAAGAAGCCTGGACATATTGTAAAATACTGCAAAAACAAGAAGAAGGATAACCAATCAGAATCAAGGGAACCGGTTGAAAAAGTTGATCCAACACAAATCAAGGAAGATATGAACAAGGTTTGGGTCAAGAAGGAAACAATTGAAGGAAGAGACAAGTCTGCTCTAGGCTCCAGAGTAGCTACTTCCTCCAGGAAGTAGATTGTGAATCATGGTTTAGGGTGAGTTGTATTGAAGATTCTAAATCCCCCAGCCAGATAGTTAATGCTGAGATCTGGCACAAAGATATATGTTGTGGTAGTCCACTTGGAAGGGTTCTAATTCAGAAGACTAAAATGACTAAGTATGAGCTGTATACAGAGTAAGTGATAGAAATTGGATTAGTATGCCTTCGAAGTTGAAGATCAGTATATAAATATCTGGTGAACAGATTTTCCAGTGTTCAAGTTCTAAAGTCACATGGTGAATTGTCTAAGTCTGGACAAATAGAGTTAAGCCTGAAATAGTATAAAGCATCTGAGTATTTTGGTCCACATTCTTCATCTATTGAGTATTTTGATTTGCGGTTCTAAAGGTATGTTAAGAGGTCAATGATGGTTGTTAGATATGAATTCTAGAGTCTCACATAGTCCGCATTGGGAGTTATGATGTGACAGATAAATTGGTCAAGTATGTACTTAAGGGACAAGCTGACAGGTCATGAATAAAATCAAGTGACAAGGCTTTGGTATTTTTGTCTTCTTGGGTCCGCTGTTGAAGATAATGCTCTCCAATTCTAGCATATGGTTATTACTCAGTGATTACATCTACATCCATAAGTTTGTCTGATCTTGATAATTGGCTTGAGATTAATGAGCAATAGAAGTTCAGGATTGTTTTCAGTACAAGGCAGATTTCTTTGGAAATAGATGAGGTATGCAAGGATAAGTTTTCAAGCAAGGCTGTGTGTAAAAGGCACTCACAAGTGGGGAAAATGTTGCTCCGGTGGCACAAATGGAGGCTATTAAGTTGTTTTTAGCTCTTATAGTGTATAAGGACTTCAAATCATATGTGAAGACTGCCTGTTTGAATGTTAGGTTGAAGAAGACATTGTTTCAATTAGACTGGTGATAAGGGAAGCTTGCAGAAGAAAACTTGCAGAGATAGTCAAGTCTAAAGTTTTGAGAAGACAAGATATGTTACTCCAGAAGTGATAGCATGTGAAGGTTCTAATATGAGCTAGATACGGTCTGATGTGTACTCCTAAGGGGGAGTAGTCAAAGAAATAAAAGGAAAAGGTGCAACAGTGCATGTATCAATAAGAGATAGTTGTTGAAGTCAAGAAGATTATGTAGTTAACTCTCAGGGGAAGCAGGTAGGTGATGCTGATATGAGTTTCTGATAAAGAGCAGTAAGTACTGCAGTGCTACTAACAAAGGAAATAGTGCAGTAGCAACAAGATCCTAAGGTGAGAATTGAAAAACCAAGAAGGAGAGAACTTTATATGAAGAACCAAAGTTGCAGTCAGGGAAAGCATCAAGTGAGGGGGAGCACTCAATTGAAGAAAGTTTAGAATAGAGATTGGATCAGAGTAGAAGAGTGCAAGTATGTGCCCTTTTCCATTGATGTCAAAAGGGAAGAGAAGTCATGTGAAAAACTTAGAGTGCAGATGTGTAAGAGAAAGGGGGAGAATTTTGGAGAAAGAAAGAGTGTAGGTGTGTAAAGAGAAAGGGGGAGAATCTAGTCTTGATGGTTGTTGCAGTTTTTCACATCATATGTTGCCATCAATGACAATGGAGGAGATTGTTGCAAGTATGTGCCTAGTCAGTGTTGTCATTGATGTCAACATATCCTTTTTGTCATTGGTGTCAACAGTATCTTATTTTATTACTTGTTTAGAAGACTTGTATGTTGAGGATATTGAGAAAATTAGCCTCTCCAGAAGGAACAAGTGAGTTATAGAGAAGTGCAGTACAGACAGTGAGTTGTATGCTGAAGAATAGTCTGATAAACTACTCTGCATTTATTTATGCTTGAAGATCGTGGTCTACAGATTGGAAGTAAGTTAAAGGTACGACTAAGGATGCTACATTCTAGGTTTGAGCCCTTCACATGAAGATCTAAGTGAGTTGTGTTCACCAGAGTGAAACCTTCTTTTTCTGTAAGTTCAGTTGGGACAAGAAGAAAGTATTTTGCCCCGCATTCCTCCACAATAAAGTATTTTTCTATACAGTTCTAGAAAGAATTTTGGGATGATGATAAGAACCTACAATTGCAGTGGTTCGTGGTTTGGTGGTCTGTAAGCTATCTTTATTTTATGACAGTTGAATACAGTGAAGTTCATGTGTCCTGGTGAGAAGATTCCTTTGGATAAAGTGGTTAAGGTTCGTGTGGTTGCTCCTCATGATTATAACATGCTTGTGGATGTCTCCTAATCATGTTCCTATCTGTACTTTGGTTCACGTTAAGAAATTGAGATTGTGTTTGGAGATTGTTCCCAGATAATGTAGTGTGTAACTAGTCTCGGCCAACCTAGTTGATCCCAGTGATTGCAGAGATCTCTAGAAGATTGTTGAAGTGTGTTGTGGCATGGAAGATCATGTTTGAGTCCTAGCTAAGGCATGGTGTGATCCACATTTCATTTCCTTTGTAGAATTTTTAATAGGTCAGGACCTATCTTGTAAATGTTCCTAATACAGACCTTGGAGATTGTTCCAATGGTTGATGATTGTGATGCCGACCTTGATGATCATTCCAAGGTTGATGTAGTGTTTAAATACCTGTAGTTGAGTCATGGAAAAAGTGTCCTTGAGCGAAAATGGAAAGATAATAAGAAAGGTCCAAAAGGCACAACAGAGAAGAGGCAGAGGGAAGAACAGGAAGAGCAGAGTAGAGGAAGAGCAGAGTAGAGGAATTATTATACTTTAGAAAAGTGTTGATTGTGGCAGTGAATCTAGGAGTAAGCTATCAGTAGGGTTTAACAACCCTAATTGTAATCTTGCTAGGTTTAGGGTTGAGGCAGTGAGCCCGATAGACCTAGTTGTTTTCTTCATGGCAGTAAGCCAGTATGTTTAAGCCCATGGAGTGACCAAGCCTAAACATCATTATTTCAAGATTGCAATATATATAGAGAGCTAATCCTCTCTGTGGTTTTTCCCCACCTTGGGGTTTTCCATCTAAAATCTAGTCTCTTGTGTTTGATGTTGTATATGTGGTTAAGTTTTTGATTTCATGCATTCATTGTTAAATCATAATAATTGTGGATAAGTGATGAATGTTTAAGTACAAAAAGTGTTTAAGTTTTTGAGACAACTGATTCACCCCCCTCTCAGTTGTCTGGTGCATATCAACAATGAAAAAGTATAAAATTCCAAGCAGGTTTGCTTTTTGAAGCACCTCAAAATTTGTTAAATCAAGAAAGTTACAATCAATCAAAGTTTAGTCAATGGGTCGTTAGGTTATTCGTATAAGTAAATCATTAGGATATTAGCTTAATATCCTATCGATCAATAACGTCTAAATGTCAAATTTGAGAGAATCATCTCATTGAATGTCAAACCTCAGGATATTATAGAACATCTTGGATATTAAATAATATATTGCCATCCACTAATATCCAGACGTCAAAGTTAAGTCACCTAGTCTTGAAAATGTTGTAATCGATGGATATTACATAATGTCCCGATCATTTTAGTATCTAATCTTGATGACATCACTCTACCTCAACATAATACAGAGAAGTCATGCATGCTTATGTCATCCAAACATTAATCCTTGGGGATATTTCACGTCTCTATTTTTTGGATCTTATTTTAAGATCCACATCCTGATTACATCATCCAACTATTGCAAAAAGAAAGAAGCCATTATCTGCTAATGTCAGCCAGATATATGAACTACATGGATATTTCATATTTAAACATTTTGATCCCTCAAATATTCATCCCCCACAGACCCAATGACATGATGTCATGTGTCCATGATCATATCCCAACCCATGACATATCATCTAGATATCCCATTTGGGTATCCATCAAATATTCCTTAGCAGGATATTCCCTTCCTACACCTGTATTTTTTTGCATTTAATGCTGAAAAGCAGTCATTGGAGTTTAAATTCAAAATCGTGCCAATAGACACCTATAGTAATCCTACACAATCTTGCTAAATGAAGCTGTCAAATTCTTTAAATACCATTAATTTTCACTAAAATTACCAATTGCATAAGTTAAAAGGGATTTTTTTTGCCATAATTGTTACAATTGCATTTGGAAAACCTAATTTTTGTGGTGATAGAGCTGATCATGAACAAGAGTCAAGCCATGAGATGAAGTCATAGGAGATTGTTGTGCTTTGAGCACCAACATGATCATCTGCACATCAATCATAGGTTAAAGGAGCATATACCACTACGTATGAAATCCTACCCATTTGGTTATTTCAAGGAAATCGTATCAGGAAGTAATAAAAGAAGTATAATGGTAGAATCTTGATAAATGATGGTTATGATAAGGTATGATTAAGTTTTAGTGAGATATCATCAATATAACCTCATAAAGTATGACAATGTGATGGAAGCTAACCCAAGAAAGATGCATATATCCTATTATTTGAAACTACTATGTTTGATTACAGGACATAATGTCATACCCATGAATTGATAAAATAGATGCAGAGTTTAAATCCAATAGGTTTCCTAGAACTCGTAGTGTATATGATAAACTGGGATACTTAGAAGATACTCATCTAGGCTGCACAGATATAGAAACATATAGGGCATGAATTAAGGCACAAGAGGAAGACCAAATTCTAGGAAAACATAGTGGTGTTTGGTTTATACCATGCTCTTGGTTTCCCCTTTTCTATCAAGGCTTTTGATCTTCTGGTTGAGTGTACTCAGAACTATGATCCCACCACAAGAAAAGTAGAGAAACGATAGAGGTTATATGCAGACTTCTCTGTGGAAGGAATCACTGAAATATTTCACCTCCCAGCCTCTCAACAAATGTATGTGCTAGATCTAAAGGTATTGGCACAAGAATATAAATATGAAGATAACAATAACATTTGTAGAAAGGTTATCTATCAGGGATGGAGAAACCCAAACAACACAACCAAGGCAGCTGATAAAATGGATCAGAACTTATACAAATTTGATTTTAATGAAGATGTCCAATACATCTTATTTATGATTAGTAGAATGCAAGGCCTATCAAACTATGGAACATTCAAACCATGGATGTTTGGATTGGCTAGACTAGTAATTGAGTACTAACCAAAGAATGTGAAAGTCCAATGGGCTACATTGATCAGTGACAATATTCATGACAAACTAACCAAGTGGAACAATGGTAAAGGGATGATCTTCAGAATGACATCCTATCTAATATACTCTTGTGTAGCTAAATGCACATTCAATAGCCTAAAGATAGTGGTTAGGATGGGAAAGTTGCTAGATGAGAAAACTCCATGCGAACACTATCCCCAACTAGAGAGGAGATCAGCCGTGCTACACTATAGATTGATTAATGATGGTTTCATAATGCACCTAGTATGCCTTATGGAAGGTGACTAGACTAAGAGGTTTTCAGTAGGTGCAATGAAGGAAATAAGTGGATATGACTCCTAGTTCATCCAAGGCAAAACCTATTCCTATATCAGAATGGAAGGTTTCAATGGGAAACCATACATGCTACCAAGGTAACCCACCAACAACGTGGTACTGATGGAAATAATGAGGTAATAGTTGCCTACATTTGAAATGTCCAAAGTAAAGGAAGGAAAGCCCTACAGGAAGTTCCCTATAGATTTGAACTGGTTCATAGTAGGTGTTCTGGAAAATGCAAGGAAAGCAGAGGCAGACTAAAAGCCTTGAATCTAAAATTCTTCCCACTTGCAAGAGATTATGATCCTTTCCACAGGATAGAGAAAAGGTTTAACAAGAAGTATAAGCACACAGTTCATCTAGAAGATTATTGGGTAGATTGTGCTAATGAACATGAAGTGAGAAGAAGGGAATACCAAAGACTTACCCTGGATTAGATGAGAACAATAGGGCAACCTGAAGTACCCCCTCAAATTATGAAGGATGATGATGACATCATGGATATAGAATATGAAGACCAATATATATATAATGATACTATCTCTACCCTAGACTTGAAACAAAAAGATGAAGTCTCCATGGATGTTCTCACAACCAAGGTGATGGCTAGAACAAAGAGCTAGGTGCAGAAAATAAATGAACTCAAGGAAAAAGGTGTTTCTATTACCAGCAACCAAAAGGGAAAGAGAAAAGAGTCTGGAGAATAGGGATATGATGACTTCCTGGTGAAGAAGAGAGAAATCCTCGGCACAAGGATACTAGAACCAAGTTCATCTTTGGTTGCAGAGAAGCTTACTTCTAAAGGAGTAACCCTGACATATCAGCCCTTGGAACCACCTATAGGACCCACACTCCAAGCCATCTGTCTAGTTACACCTCAAGTATCTATATCACAAGGAGATATTTCAAAATAAACCATTGTACAAGAAGAAATTGGTGAAGAAGGAGAAGACAAAATGACTCTTGGGTCATTGAAAAGGAAAGGAACTAATGTACTGTAGGGTGTCAAGATACCAAGACTAAGTAGACATCATAGCCCAAGTATGAGACATGCCATTTCACATCCAGTTGATGCACCACCACCAACATCCATGTCAAGTGATCCATGTCTGAGTACAGTTAAAGAATTGCAATATGATGTACCTGTAGGAATGATAATTCAAGTAAAAAGTGAATTAGCCCAAGAGGCTAAGCAACAGGTAATAGAGAAGGAAATGAATCAGCCTCTTCCATTAAGTGCTACCATAGACTTAATAGAGGATGGTTTGGTAAAAGATATCACCAATCACCCAATTGAACCCCTTCTACAACACACAGAAGTAAAAGATGAAGATGATGTAGCAAAAGAACAAAATGAAAAAGAAGGGAGTGAATCTCCTGAAGTGGAAGAAGTCGAAGTCCACATGGGGTCACTAGATACATTGATTGAAAATGTGACTAGTATAGTTGTAGTGGACTTAACATATGTGCCCGAATAGAAAAATACTGAAGAAGAGGAGGTTATTAGAAATGATCAATCCCAAGAGGAGGTCCTCATGGAAGTAGGTGACAAGGATGAGATTATACTAGAATGGGTAGAACAACAGGATATCTAGATAGATAAGCCTGAACAAGTGGAGGTATCTAAATCATTTATAGATACAGGAGATAAGAATGATGAACAAAAGCATGGTAATCATCAAGATAGTAAAGAAGATAAAGGCCTAGAGCCTTAAAATGATGATGTTCCTAAAGGAAAAGATGAACGGATGCAAGATAGTTAGCCTCCACCAGAACAGAGACAAGAAGAATTCTTGCTTGAAAAGAACAAAGAGAATGATCAAGCATAAAGGCAACAAGAAGATGAACCACAAGATTAGGAGGATCCTCATTCCCATGCCTTATCATTGATTGCATCAAAATTTGGGCAAGTGCAAGAACAAAATATACCTTTTGATTTTAATCACTATTTACTCTTGAGCCCACTAAGACAAAATATAGAGCTAGGACAGTTCCTAGCATTAAGAGAGATCCAAAAATTGGGAAGAGGACAACCCAAGTTGTTGTGCCCATAGTAGAAAAGGATAAAGGTGAAATCAGGCCAAAGGAATACCAAATAACTCAGGTTAATTTAGGCCACATGACCACTGAGCAAGAAGCTCAAGAACATCTCTAGAATGTCAAAGTAGTGGTGTCTAAAATGAGGAAGCGTAAGGATAAAATAAAGAATTGAAAGAGCAAAATATGCACTTGCAACAATTTGTGCAAGGATTAGTCAAGCAAGATAGTATGACATCCACCTTGTAGACTACTAAGAAGCCTGCTTCATTGACTCTAATAAGTGAGGAGGAGATAGCTGGTCTGGAAATCCAGAAGCATCAATCCTGTATCATGGAGAAATGGTTCTCCAAGTTTATGACTTCTAGGGAAGAGTTAATAGGGATTTCCATGACCAACTAAGGAGTGAATTCACTCAAAAAATACAGAAGTGCAATCATGCACTGACCATAATAAAAGGAGTGAAGGCC
This sequence comes from Cunninghamia lanceolata, assembly GCA_027924645.1. Taxonomy (NCBI): domain Eukaryota; kingdom Viridiplantae; phylum Streptophyta; class Pinopsida; order Cupressales; family Cupressaceae; genus Cunninghamia; species Cunninghamia lanceolata. The sequence goes on from BSBN01001326.1 coordinate 2,361,139, forward strand.
ATGATAGATGATGAGCTATTAAAGAATAAGGTTGCCACTAATGTGACTCTACCGCTAATAGATACATGGATGGTAGAGGTAAAATATGAATGGAATGTGCTAAAGGTTAATATGACCAAGGTAAGAGATATTCAAGCTAAGGTCCATAATTTATTAGCTGATGAATTAAGGATAATGGAAGAATTGTCAAAAGATACTATCATTGAAGAGGTAGTACCAACAACAGATGAGGCCGTCCAGATCTTCAGAAATAGATTTAAAGAAGTAGATAAACATCCAAGGGAGCTTTTCACAGAAGATGTGATGGATGAAATGGTTGAGCTAAGGGTAAAAGTGAAATAATATAGTATAGAGGCAATTAGTAGGAAATCCATGTTGGAAACTTTGGAGGAATGGATAAAAGTATTGAAATATGCTAAGTTGCAAGCCACCACCCTCAGCAAATTTCAAGTTGACAATTTTGTATGGGCATATGATGCCTATAATAAGATGGACACTGGGATGCAGATGCACGAAGAACATATATCAGGATGCAGATGATACATCATCAACTGTTGATCAAGGAAGTATCTTTTGTCATTTTGTTGCTAATAAGCTAGTTGATGGGTGAAAGGATATAAATGGGAATGCCTGCTATGATCTACTAGAGGATTGCCAGCTGGCAATCTATGCAACGTGTCCTACATGTTGCCTAGGTCAAAGGAATATGAACCATTGACGATAATAGACAAATCATGACCATAGGATCTTTTGTAACCACCTTCTCTTCTTGTTCTATAAAAGGAGATGGAGTGCATTTTGTAAAACATTCAGAAGATTAATTGAGAAGGAGTTGTTGAATTTAATGGTCCTCTCTCAAAGTCAATTGTAATTACATACTCTTTTGCATACTTAATGAAGAAGAAGCTCTTTTCATTACAACTAATCGTAAACTTTGAGTAGTCAGTGGATGAATTCTGGACACGTTACTTTTATTTGCTGTGTCCCTTGGAGTGCATTTCATGTTGTGCATGCTGTCTACATTCCTTTCCTTTGAAGTTAGCATCAATCATATCTAGTTGTGGAACATCCCAGGGTGAACATATGGTTTGATTTACTTTTTTCATGATAGTATCCAGAGTATATATCGATTAATGGCTAAAGATTCACTTACTTTCAGTAAAATTTAGGAACCATTTATTCAAATTTGTTTAATTTCATTCAATCATCATCATAATTGTAAGAACATAGAAAATAATGAGCAAATATAAATAAATATGCATATATCCCATAGGCAATTGAATATCTTTAGCATATTTGAGAAAACATGTTGAAATGACAAATATCATGCAAAGAAACCTAAATAAAGTTAGAAATCATGGAAATATACACTTATAGGCACATCATTTGAATAAATTTACAATGCAGAAGTGAAATCTAGTTAACATGAGTAATGTGTAGAAGAATTGACTAAACTTACATAAATATTTGCATCATCTGGTTAAAAACAATAGGATTTAACCTTATTTTTGAAGAAATTTATAGAGAATAGGTAAAATCAAGTTTATCCAGACATGAATTTCTCTAAAGCAGAAATGTAAGGCCCCTTGAATGGAAAACAACAATGTACATCAAACTACTGAGTAATGTCAGATGATTATGAACTAATCCATGGAGACTTGGGATCATGAATTCTCTGAATTTGTCATATCTTTCAAGATGATAAAGGTTTGATTTGAATTTCTTTATCTATGTTTTTTTATGACTAACATCATGATTAACATAAATTGGTGCTAGAAGGAGGGCCTCAACACATACATTTGTTTGAGAAAGCAATTTATCTATGTCCAACTCTAACTCAACATTCACCTCTAACGCAACATAAATTGGTAGTAGAAGTGGAGATTCGTCGTCTAGATATCATTCCCATGCTTACACGAGGTGATATTTTCAAATTTCATAAGAACTCATCCAACTTTGAGTATTTTTGCAAAGTTCCTACTTATCACTAGTTATTTGAAATATCTATTTGCAAATATCCTAATCCCGTGCATAAATATCATGATCTTTACAGTCATTTGTCTAGAATTTGCAAATTTTGGTTATTATTTACAATTTCTTCAAATACAATGCAAATATCTTGTTGCTTTAAACTTGTAACCATAAATATCCACTTCATAAGAATAAATACCTTGATCTTTGTGAAGATCCAACCAAGATAGCCATATCCAGTCATAAGTTGTGAAGCTCTGGCTCATAGACCCAATACCAGGTCTAGATCCATCAGACCTTTTGAAGAATTGCCAATTCATGGACTTAGACCTCGTACAACCGATATTCACCACAATACTAGTGCTAATTCACCAATATCCCCATTCTTACCTATTGTAACACCTCTAGTGTCTCTAATTATACCTCAAATACCTTAGGTACTGGCTGCAATGTCTTTTTTTGCCACTCAATCACTGCTTCTATTTGCAGTATATCATGCTTTACCTAAGAATCCAGACAAAATATGTCCCAAGTATCATCATTACCAAGATGTAGAGGATCATATCAGAACCTACAAGGAAGCTTGTTTTAGGGCAAGAATAGAGTATGAAGACATTGTGTGTAGGTTATTTCCTTACTCTTTAGGAGAAGAGACTCATATCTGGTACATTCATCTTTCCTAGTCTACCATCCCTACCTAGGATTCTTTAGGAGAAGCTTTCTCGGGAAGATTCAAAATACTAGTAGATCCAGCTATTGCTTATCACATATTTGCTACAATCAAAAGAACTAAGGGGGAACTAATTTCTAATTTCAATGTTAGGTTTCAGAAAATGTATTCCAAGGCTGTTGATCCATATATCATAGGTGACATCCATATATTATTTAGCCTTAGATCCCTTAACATCCATGTTCATATGAATAACACATCCAACCATAACTACATTAACGGGTGCTTTTGAAGAAGCCATTAAAGTCAATCAACAGTTAACACCTAGTTTTACACCTAACTCTAGATATCCTGCATATCCTATACAACCACAAGTTAATGGAGTCATGATACCTCTAGCCATAATGCCTAGTCCCCTACAAGTGCGTCCACTTAGTATCATGCCTCCTCCAAATGGAAATGGCTAGATGATACCTCATCCTGGACAAGTATCTCAAGATGCAATGTAAAACAGTAGCAATGATAGTTCTTTCTTTAAACCATAACAAGACAATGTAGTAGCTAAGGCTCAGCAAGAAAAAGATGACATCAAAGAAATATCTGAACAACTGAGGAAATTAACTACTCAGATCACACACATGAGGAGTCAAAATTTCTATTCTCAGTCAAACCAGAATAGAGGATATCTTGATAAGGGATATGGAAATAATAATGATAGGTCTAGGCATCCTAACAGGAGGTATAATAACGATAGAAACTTCAACAATAGAAATAACAATGCTGCCCCTAGGCCACCTAGAAATTTGAATACCAGGCCAAATAATGGTTCATTGCCTTCACTGTTGGACAATCAGCCTCTTACTGAGCCCAAACAGACTACTAGGGTGAATTTTACAGAAGGTGCACTCACAAATTGGTGCAGAATGCACAATATCAATGCACACGCTGAATTAGACTATCCTCAGTTCAAAATAGTAGCTAGTATCTTCTAGGCTGAAGTGTCTAATACTGCAGGAGATCTTCCATGTCATGAAGGAAATGAAATTGTCCCCTTGGGATATGAGTTTGCCCTTGTGCTAGAAAGATCTATTAATCATTAGCATCATCAAATGATCTCAACTCATGAGAATTACACATTAGCATGTGAAGAGTCCACATTAGCATTTGAGTCAAACTATGTGTTCCCCTTTGAGGATGAAAATGAACCTAAGCAGGAACCTGAAGAGGTGCGTTCTTACCAACAACAATGTCAAGGTAGAAACAACTATAACCTATGGAACAATACAAATAGACCAGTTGATCCATTTCCCACAGCTATTCCTCCTAACAACTTCAACATGCCACTGGATCCAAAAGCTAATACCAATCCTAGTCCTCCCAAGGTGAATACTCAATATTTCACACCTCAAAGTACAGTTTCAAAAGCTACTAGCTAGCTACTTGAGTCAGATAAATTAGTCACATATCTGGTTGAAGAGATGAAAAAGATAAAAATTAGCTTATCTTTGTCAGAATTGTTGAAAACCCCAGTTATCAAGAAAGCCTTCTTGAAATCCTTAGATGAATCCAAATCAAAAGATGATAATCCAAGTCATAATCCTAGTCACATCATGACTAGAGATCCTGCACCCAAGGAAAATAGTGATAAACATAAAGTGCAGGCCACTGTCCAAGCTGCTGAAACATCACACATGACTCTATACAGAGATAAGTCTGAGTCACCACCATTCTTACTCACATTAAGAATATTTGGCAAGAATTTACATAATTGTTTGGTGGATTCAGGTGCATCAACAAATGTGATGCCACCATCCATTTGCAATTCTTTAGGCTTACATCCAGCCAAATCCCTCAAGAAGGTGACACAACTTGACAAAACATAAGTGAGTGTCATAGGGAAGTTAACTCATATACACATGTAGCTTGCATCAGACCCAAGGGTGCAATACTACATTCACATTTAGGTAGTAGATATCCCAGATACTTATGGTATGCTGCTCAGTAGGGATTGGTCTAAAAGTCTTAATGGTTACATGGCCACTGACATCAACGATATGTGGTTGCCCTGGAAACACATGATAACTAAGTACAAAAATACAAATGAGATATTATATGTAGATGTTGAACCAGGAGTTTATGCTATAAGACCTCAAACTATTAGGATTGAAGAAGTCTTGATGAATAACATGTACATATATGAAGATAAAAATAGAGAAGAGAGAGTGTTCATTGATTCTAATTATGGTTCCACAGATGAAGAAGAGATGGATCATTTTATTAAGTTTGAAAAATATCTCTCTAGAGAAATGCAATGGGGCTAGCTAACTGGGACATCCATTGACAATATCCTAATATTCGAATGGTGTAGATTACATGATGAAGCACATTCAAAAAAGAACTGTGAAGCATGTCTGGATTTGATCGAGTTAGAAAGAACTTGTAGTGAAATAGGTTCATCACCAACCAATGTTAGTGAAATATCTGATGATGATGGTACTGATTCTTGTTTATTTTTCCAGGTACAGAGACTTATAAATAGACCCTACATCAGGATAATGCCTACATGCTTAATTAGGAGGATATCTTGCTATGTGATGAAGATTCTCATGAAAAATAAAATGGTATCACCCCAGGGACTGATTGCCTAATTGAGTCAGACTATGAACTATCAGATGAAGATAGAGGGAGTCACCTGACACAATTTGAGGGGTTTTTGTCCAAACAAATTCAGAAACATATTCTACAAGGAGTTCCTTGACATCATGCATTGATTGAAGGATGGTGCAGACTCCATGAAGCACCACATTCAAAAACAACATGCACCTTATGCTTACATATACTGAATAAAGAACATATGTGCTCTAGTGATAAATTACATGATACCAGAGATATTCCTAAAGATGAAGGGAGTGGGATTGCAACATATCTAGAAGATAAAAGTGAAGACATCAGAGAGATGGAAAGAATGATGGATATAAAGTCTCCATAGAAATCACCAAAGGTGATAAAGACTAAACCTCAAAAGTTAAAATGGATATCCAGTGGTGCAACAATAAGATCCAAAAAGAAAAGGGAAGATCCTGATAAGCCATTAACAAAAAATAAGCCATGGCTTTTCAGGTTTGATGGTTCCAAATCCAAATAAGGGGCCAGAGTAGGCATTGACCTCATTGATCCATCAGGGAGGTCATTTTTAGCAGCATATAGACTATAGTTCTCATGCACTAATAATGTGGATGGGTACAAAGCTTTAATTCAGTGATTGTTGTTTGTTCTCAAGAAGAAAGTCAAAATTTTGCATGTCTATGGACACTCAGAATTAGTGGTGAAACAAGTTAGGAGTATCTATGCATGCAACTATAAAAAACTGTCAAACTACAGGCACAAAGTTTAGGACTTAATAGAGGGATTTGATGCATTTAACATCAGGCATGTCCCTAGAGAACAAAATCACAAAGCTGATGCACTGGCATGGGATGCCAACACATTGGAACCTCTATCCATCTCTGGAATGAGGAGATTCTCAGTAGAATTGGTATCAGTGCCCTCCATACCTGATAATGTAACAAATTTCCAAGTGTTTGACGATGACCAACATATCCTGGACTTCATAGAAAATAGGGATATATTCGAAGCATAGATCCTAGATGAGAAGAACATGGAAGATCATGTATGGGAAGAAGAAGAAATCATAGACTTGTCAAGGAACAAAATTCCCAAAGGCATGATTAAACTTGAAAGAGCCTTCAATTTGGACATGACAAAACAAAAAGATCTCCCTAAAACAAATGGAAGAGAGTATTCCCCTGTCAACATAGGACAGGGTGAAGACACTAGGAATGTCTTGATTGGTAATGTATGTTCTGAAGAAGAGAAGGTAGGGATAAACTCAAACATTAAAAGATTATATCCATGTTATTGTTTGGACTTATAACAAGGTGAAAACATATGATACATCAATAATCACCCATACTATCTCACTAAAGCCATATGCCAAGCCATTTCAAAAAAATAGAGGCTAGTCAATGCGTTGCTAGAACCCATCATCTTTGAAGAAGTCAAGAAGCTACTGAACGCAAGGATAATATTTCCTATCAGGCACTCAACTTGGGTGGCAAACCTATTCCTAGTCAGGAAAAAGAATGGAGACATACGCCTCTGCATAGATTTTAGGAATTTGAATAAAGCCTCAAAGAAAGATAACTATCCTCTTCCCTCATTAGACAAAGATTTACAGATAGTGAATGGAGCTCAAATGATGTCCTTCCTGGATGGTTTTTTAGGTTACAACCAGGTTATGGTAGACAAAATAGATAGATTAAAGACAATATTCACCACCAAGTGGGGGATATTTCCTTACAGACGCATGCCTTTTGGCTTTATTAATATTGGAGCCACATTTCAGCATGCAATGGACATAGCATTTAGAAGTTTAGTTGGCAAATGCATTGTCATAGACATGGACAATTTGACTATCTTCTCAAAGAAGACAGGTGACGATATAGAAGACCTCTAAAAGGTACTTAAGAAGTGTGAACAGTATGGTATCTCACTTAACCCAAAGAAAAGCATATTTGGGGTGACCACACGTAAGCTGCTTGGTCATGTAATATCAGAAAATGGGATCACCATTGACCCTACTAGGGTTGTTTGATAATGAAGCTAAAACTTCTATGGAGTAAAAAGGAGTTAAAATCTTACTTTGGTAAGATTAATTTTGTAAGAAAATTCATAATAGGATTTGTAGAGATTGTTAGGCCACTCAATGCAATGCTTAAGAAGGATGCCAAAATTGAATGGACACCTGAAGCAAAGGTTGCATTTGAGGATATCAAAAAGGCCATAGTAGATGCACCTGTCCTGATTAGCCTAGATTATACAAGAGAGTTTTACATTTATTCATTTGCTTCAGAGCATACTTGTGCAATAGTCCGACACAGAGGAGTGAAGAAAAGGAAGAGAAACCCATCGCCTTTATGAGTTCTCCATTTAGGGATGTTGAGCTTAGATATATGGATGTTGAAAGGCAAGCCCTTGCTTTGGTCAGAGTAGTAAAGAAATTTAGACATTACATCTTGAGAAGAAAGATAATTGTTGTTGTACCTGATGTAGCTGTCAAAATGCTCCTGATGCAGAATGAGCCTGGAGAGAAGAGAGAAAAATGGATAATAGTGCTCCAAGAATATGATATAGACATAACTCCTATGAAGTTGGTTAGAGGAGAAGCCTTAAGCTAGATTTTTTCTGAAATTGACCCCAACTTGGTGAGTCAACAATATGTAGTAAACACAAAAGAAAATAATGATTGGTACTCATATATCAGACATATCCTAATTACCGGGAGATGCCCACAAAAGATGCAATCTTCTCAAAGAAGAGCTTTAAAGATCAAATCACAAAAGTACATGATAAAAGAGGGAATAATTTTCAAGAAGAATTATGAAGGAATATACCTTAGATGTCTAGACAATCCAGAAGTTGATAAGGTTCTTACAAAATTACATGATAAATTTGGAATAGCACATGGATCTCACCTAGCCACTACACATGCTATCTTGAGAGCAGGATATTATTGGCCAACAATCTTTAAGGATACTGTTGAACATATCAAATGTTGCCATACTTACCAGATTACTGCCAATGGAGAAAGATATGCTACCCAACCCTTGTAGCCGGTTATGGAGATACGTCCATTTGCTCAATGGGGAATGGATTTCATCAGTCCTATCAATCCTCCATCATCTTTAGGCCATAGGTATGTGTTAACAATTACTGATTATTGCACCAGGTGGACTGAAGTAGTTAGGAGCAAGACTTGTACTGTAGAGGATGTGATCGAATTCTTAGAGAACAATATCATAACCAGGTATGGAGTTCCTTATGCTCTTGTGTGTGATAATGGACTAGCTTTTCCATCTTTAAGGTTGTCTAGCTGGGATTTTGATTATGGGATCATTTTAAAGTTCTGTTCAAACTATTACCCCCAAAGAAATGGATTAGCAGAGTCAACCAATACAAATTTGTTGAACATCACAAAGAAGTTGATACAAAAGTGTTGAAATACATAGGACAACTAAGAGGGGGGTGAATTAGTTGTCAAAAAAACTTAACTTCATAAACCATCAACTACTTAATTTCTGATAATCAGATTTAACCATGAAAGCATGAAATCATAGACTAAATCAGAATCACACATTCAACATAGTAGACACTAGATTTTTACATGGAAAAACCTAAAAGGGAAAAACCACGGTGGGTATTAGCCCACATAAAATATATGAGTTATAACAATACTAAAAAAATAGAGGGTCATTGCCTAGAGGGCTCACTACCCAAATTGCTCACTACAAAGAACGGCTCACTGCCAAAGGGTGGGTCACTGCCAAGGGTGGTTCACTGCCAAATATGGTGAATTGATTGAATAGAATCTACTCCATGCCTGGGTTCAGTTCCATTGAAGTACAATATAACTTCTCTGCTCTACTCTTTCACACCTTCGCACTTATCTCTTCATATTTGTACACATATTTTTTCGTAACTCTAATACATGCTTTTATATAACTCATCAACCTTGGAATGTACATCAAGGTCGGCATTACATTCATCAACCATTGGAACATTCTCGAAGGTTGGCATTACAATAATACAAAGAAATAGGTCTGGACCTAAACAAAATTTGGTAAGGTAAAGATGTATGTGGATCACGTTATGCCTTAGCTAGGACTCAAATGCAATTCTTCATACCACAACATGCTTCAATAATCTTCAAGGCATCTCCGCAAATTATGAAATTAACCAAATTAGCCAAGACTAGTGATAACACAAAGTCTTGAAGGAACATACTTCATTCATGATCCAAACTTCTCTTTGCACACCAATCCAAAGGTAGGAACACTATTAGGAGACACCCACAAGCACAATGTAATCACCAGGAACAACCACATGATCTCTAACTGCTTTGTTAAGAAGATTCTTCAAACCAAAACATAAGAACAACACTGTCAGCCATTGTCATAAGGAAAAGATCACTTGCGGACCACCAAATCACAAACCATTGGAGTTGAAGGCACATAACATAATCTCAGACTTAACTCTAGAATTGCAGATCAAAATACTTCAATGCAGAGGAATGCGGAGCATAATACTTTCTCCCTGTCATTGCCAAACATACAAAAAAAGTTGTTTTCACTCTAGTGAACACAAATCACTCAATTCTTCATACCAAAGGCTCAAACTCAGAACATAGCATCTTTAGATGTGCCTCTAAATAACTTCCAATCCAGGGACAAGGATATTCATCTTTTAGGAAATGTGGAGCAATCTACTAGACTGTTCTTCTACAATATACAAGAAACTCTACAACACATTGTTTCCACCAGAGGGGCAAATTTTCTTAATATCCTCAATATCCAGATCTCCAATAAAATACAAAGCATCTAAATCATTACAATCAAGCATCAAAACAAGATCACAGTTGATAGTAATGACAACACTGATATGTTGACATCAATGACAACACTGGTTAGGCACATACTTGCAACAATCTCCCCTTTTGTCATTGATGGCAACATATGATGTGAAAAACTGAAAAGACCATCAAGACAAGATTCTCTCCCTTTCTCTTTACACAACTGCATTCTTTTTCCCTTGAGGTTTTCACATGATTTCTCTCCCCCTTTTACATCAATGGCAAAGGGCACATACTTGCATTCTGCTGCTCTGATCCAACTAAACTATTACCAATACGTCTAGCTACTCCCCCTAAGAGGTAACTCCCAAAACATCAGTTTAGATCAAAAAATGAGACTTTGAGGACCACTGGATTGATGCATTCTCATGCATCTTAGTTTAGTGCAGGAGGGGTCATGACCCCTAATTTTTCTTTGTGATACTCAAAGGTATCCTTAGGTAGAGACTTGGTGAAGATGTCTTCAATTTGATCCTTTGTGGACACATATTCCAACTTTACTTCATTCTCTATCACCTTTCTCTCAAAATTGATATCTTATAGATATATACTTTGTTCTTGACTGCATCATTGGATTCTTGGAAATATTTATAGCACTTGCATTTGTCACACAAGATTGTAATTGGATCTTCATAAAAAACTCTTATATCCTTCAAAGTCTGCTTCATCCATAACACTTGAGTACAACAACATGCTGCTGCAATATAATCTACTTCTGTAGTTGACAAAGAGATTGAATCTTGTTTCTTATTTAGCCATGAAACCAATCTATTTCCCAAGAAGAAGGCACCTCCACTTGTACTTTTCTTGTCATCAACATCTCTGGCCCAATCAGCATCTATATAAGCACTAAGAGTAAAATCATTATCCTTTGGATACCATAAGCCATGATCTGGAGTGCCTTTTAAATACCTCAGGATTCTTTTTACTGCCATCATATGTGATTCTCTTGTATCAGCTTGAAATTTTGCAACAAGATAAACTGCATGCATAATATCAGGTCTCGTTTGAGTTAGGTAAAGTAATCCTCCAATCATGGATCTATACTTTTTCTGATCAGTCTAGGGTGATTCATCAATTTTGCTCAATTTACAGCTAGTCACCATGGGAGTACATACCAGTTTAGAGTCTTCCATCCCAAACTTCTTTAACAACTCTTTCACATACTTAGACAGAGATATGAAGATTCCTTTATCTGATTGGTTGATTTGCAGGCCTAGAAAGAAATTCATCTCACCAAACATAGACATCTCAAACTCTTTCTGCATTTCACCAACAAATTTTATACACATGCCTTCATTTCCTTCAAAGATGATATCATCAACAAAGACTTCAACAATCAAAATTTGATCACCATTAATCTTGAAGTAAAGATTACTATCAGCAGTGCCTTTACTGAATCGTAACTGAAATAAGTACTTATCCAACCTTGCATACCATGCCCTATGAGCTTGCTTGAGTCCATATAATTCTTTCTTCAACTTGCATACCATATCACCTTGATTTCATAGTTGGAATCCTTCCGGTTGCTCAATGTAGACTTCCTCTTCTAACTCACCATTCAGAAATGAAGACTTCACATCCATCTGATACACTTTAAAATCTTTGTGAGCTGCAAATATCAGAAACATTCTAATTGCTTCAATCCAAGCTACTGGAGCAAAAGTCTCTTCAAAATATATTCCTTCAAATTGAGAATATCCTTTACACTCAAGTCTTGCTTTATTCCTTCCAACTTGTCCATTTTCATTTAGCTTATTCCTGAAGACCCTTTGGTTCTAATAATATTTTTGTTAGTATGTCTAGGAACTAATTCCCAAGTTTCATTCTTCTCTATCTACATTAGTTCTTCTTCCATTTCCTTAATCCAATTTTCATCATTGTAGGCTTCATTCATGGTTTTTGGTTCAACTATAGAGAGCAAACAGTAATTCACTTATTCATCTGCAGCTCTTTTCCTTTTCAGTACTCCTTTCTCGTTGTCTGCAATGATTTGATTTTTAGAGTGATTGACTCTTACATACCTAGAGTCTTAGTAATTTTTTGGAGCCTTTTCTTCTTCAATTTGATTGTCTTCTTATTCAACCTTTTCTTCATAAGTTATATCAACAGGTTCATCTAACTCATAGCGACTCTGATCTGATGTTTTTCCTTTGCCTTCATCCACTTTCACATTTGTACTCTCCACAATCTTTTTCAACCTTTTGTTGTAGCACCGGTAGGCCTTACTCTTGCCAAAGTATCCAAGGAAGATTCCTTCATCACATCTTGCATCAAATTTCCCTAGGTCTTCATCTCTTCTAATATAGCACTTGCTTCCAAAGACTTTGAAGTATCTTACTATTGGGATCCTTCCATACTACAATTCATAGGGGGTTTTAGTACCTTTACCTTTTACTTGAACTTTGTTTTGAATGTAGATAGCAGTATGTATGGATTCTTTCTAGAAAACTTCCAGTAGGCCTCCTTCCTTCATCATTGTTCTGGTAGCTTCTTGAACTATCATGTTCTTCATTTCCACAACTCCATTTTGCTGAGGATTCCTAGGTGCAGACAATTGTCTCTTTATTCCTTGCTCTTCACATAAATTATTGAATTCATTTGATGTGAACTCACCTCCCCTATCAGACCTCAAGCATTTGATTTTTAGTTCTATTTCATTCTCAATCATTGCCTTGAAGGATTTGAACTTCTCTAGGGCTTTAGATTTGTCTCTTAGAAAAGTAACCCAAGTCATTCTAGAATAATCATCAATAAGCAACATGAAGTACCTGTCACCTTGTAGACTTCTTATCCTTGTAGGACCACATAGATCTGTAAGAACTAGATCTAGCAAACTAGCAGAAAATTGCTCTTTACTCTTGAAATTTGTTCTTGTCTGCTTCCCCAACTGATATTCTTTGCAAATAGTATTGGTAGGTTTCACAAGTTTTGGTAAGTCTCTCACAGTCTGACCTAGACTTCTCTTTACCAGATTATCAAGATTTATATGACACAACCTTCTATGCCACAACCAAATCTCATCTATTTGGGCTAATAAAAAGTAATCATTAGTTCCTCTCAATTGATAGATGTTACCTCTAGTCTTCTTACCAGTAGCAATCATAGTTCTAGAGCTTTCGATGATCTTGTATCCATTGTCTTTGAATCTCAGATCATAACTTTTGTCACACATTTGACCAACACTCAAAAATTATGCTTCAAGACTTTGACATATAGGACATTATTAGTATTATGTTTTCCATCAAATGAAATAGATCCTTTTCCAAAACTCTTCCTAGTCACATTGTCTCCAAACCTAACCAGTCCTCCATTATATTTTTCCAAACTTACAAACTTACTTTTGTCATCGGTCATGTGATGTGAACATCCACTATCAATAATCCATTCATCCTTGTCTTTCTTAACCTGAATAGCCAAATCACTTTCTTCCACTAGTTTTTCTTGCTTCACATAGCCAGCAGGATTAGTAGACATAGGTTCTTCTTTAATAGCAATAAACAGGCATTCATTTGCACTAGTACTAGCATCATCAGATTCATCATCAAAATCTCTAACATAGTAGCATTTCTTTGGAGCTCTAGGCATGCTCTCAAATCTTTTTCTATTCCTTTCAATTCTTTTAGGACATCTGGAAGCATAATGACCTACTTTACCACATGAGAAACATTTGAAAGGTAATTTTCCTTTCAACTTACCAAATCCTCTTTGCAGTCTATCACAAAAGTTGGATTCAATTTCATTCAGCTCATCATCAGGTTCCACCTTGCACTTTTCTGCTTTGGAGATCTTCTCTGAAGTACTGGCTTTGAAAGTAGTTTCTACTTTTGGAAGAGCATCACCAAACTCTCTCATTTCAAAAGCAGTAATCTTACCAAGCAAATGATCCTTATTAATCTTTTTCACAGTCATTATTTCTTCAATTGTAGTGACCTTGTGAGCATAGGATTTAGGTAATGACCTAAGAATTTTCATCACAATTTTAGTTTCATCAATAGTTCCTCCCATACCTTTGATTCTAGTAACAAGTTCATCAACCTTCTGCATGAAGGATGTTATGTTTTCATCTTCTCCCATCTTAAGACCTTCATATTTGCCTTTCAATCCCTGTAATTTGGTACTCTTTATAGATTCATCTCCTTCATACAAATTACTCAGTTTATCCTCAACTTCTTTAGCAGACTCATAATCCATGACCTTTATTAAATCAGAGTCAGTCAATGCACTCAGCAAAGCATCTCTAGCTTTTATATTTATCTCGTATTCTTTGATTTCATCTTCAGTTGTTAGACCATTCTCCGGCATGGTATAATCAGTCTGTGTTGCTTGCCATACTTTATAACCAATACAAAGCAGATGGCTTTTCATGCAAATCTTCCAAGTTACATAATTTGTACCATCAAACTGCGGAGCCTCCTTCTTGTAAGACATCCTAGATCTACGTCAAACTATTAAGATTATCACTAAGGAACTTGGCTCTGATACCAATTGTTGAAATACATAGGACAACTAAGATGGGGGGTGAATCAGTTGTCACAAAAACTTAACTTCATAAACCATCAACTACTTAATTTTTTATAATCAAATTTAACCATGAAAGCATGAAATCATAGACTAAATCATAATCACACATTCAACACAGTAGACACCAAATTTTTACGCAGAAAACCCAAAAAGGGAAAAACCATGGTGAGTGTTAGCCCATAGAAAGTATATGACTTATAACAATATCAAAAAATAGATGCTCACTACCTACAGGGCTCACTGCCCAAATTGCTCACTGTAAAGAACGACTCACTGCCAAAGGGTGTCTCACTACCAAGGGGTGGCTCACTGCCAAATATGGTGAATTGATTGAATAACATCTACTCCATGTCTAGGTTTAGTTCCATTGAAGCACAATATAACTTCTTTGCTCTACTCTTTCACATCTTTGCACTTATCTCACCATATTCGCACACACATACAACTCTATTACATGCTTTTATATAATTCATCAACCTTGGAATGTACATCAAGGTCGGCATTAGATTCGTCAACCATTGGAACATTCTCCAAGGTTGACATTACAATAATACAAATAAATAGGTCTGGACCTAAACAAAATTTTCTACGGTAAAGATGTATGTGGATCATGTTGCACCTTAGTTGGGACTCAAACATAATTCTTCATCCCACGACACACTTCCACAATCTTCAAGGCATCTCAGCAAATTGTGAAATCAACCAAGTCAGCCAAGACTAGTGATAACATGGAATCTTTAAGGAACAAACTTCATGCATGATCCAAACTTCTCTTTGTGGACCAATCCAAGTAGGAACATGATCAAGGGACATCCATAAGCACATTATAATCACCGAGAACAACATCACGATCTCTAACCACTCTGTTAAGAAGATTCTTCAAACTGGAGCACAAGAACAACACTGTCAGCCACTATCATAAGGAAAAGATCACTTGCGGACCACCAAATCACACACCATTAGACTTGAAGGCACATAACATCATCTTAGACTTAACTCTAGAATTGTAGATCAAAATACTTTAATGAGGAGGAATGTAGAGCATAATACTTTCTCCCTGTCATTGCCAAACATACAAAAAAAGCTATTTTCACTTTGGTGAATATAACTCACTCAATTCTTCATACCAGAGGCTCAAAATCAAAACATAGCATCTTTAGATGTGGCTCTAAATAACTTCCAATCTGTAGACAAAGATATTCATCTTTCAGGAAATGCGGAGCAATCTACTGGACCGTTCTTCTACAATACATAAGAAACTTTGCAACACATTGTTTCCACCAGAGGAGCAAATTTTCTCAATATCTAGATCTCTAATAAAATACAAAGAATCTAATTCATTACAATCAAGCATCAAAACAAGAGCATAGTTGACACTAATGACAACACTGATATGTTGACATCAATGACAGCATTGGTTAGGCACATACTTGCAACAAAAAGAACCCCAGGGAGTGGAATACCTTACTTAAATATACCTTGTGGGTGGATAGAACTAGAATAATGACTACTTTAGGAAATTCCCCTTACCAGTTAGTTTATGAGGTGGATCTCATCCTCCCTGTCAACCTCAAAATCCCTACCCTATAATTCACACAAGAATACTTAGGCATAGATAACAAACAAGAAGTTAGGTTGCTTCAGCTCATGCACTTGGAAGAGAAAAGAGATAGGGCGATTGACCAATTCACCAAGCATCATGATAGTGTCAAACATTAGTTTGATAAGAGAGCTAAATTAAAAGCCTTCCAAATATCAAATTTAGTCCTATCATGAGACAAAGCACATGAAAGGAAAGGCAACGATGGAAAATTTGATAAACTTTGGATAGGTCCCTTTTAGATCTCAGAAATCCTAGGTGATAGTACCTATAGACTAAAAATCTTAATAGATTAGGATGTCACATTGCCAGTCAATGGATAGATCCTCAAACATTATTTTTAGGCCTAGAAGGGTTATGCCATGATAATGTATCATAATGTACATTTTGTATAGCTGTTTGTATAGTTTTGGTGTTTTTTCTTTTGTTTTGTGTGTTGTTGAGACCTTGTTTTGCTTGGGAAAAATTGGACACCTTATCACTCCTAGAAATCACTAAAATTATTGAAATTCAAGAAATGAACACAAGTTTATACATAGGTTGTAACTCATGTTAAGTAGACACGTCTAATCAGGTCTGTGATATCCTATTCATCAGTACTACTTTTTCTTGTTCAAGGAGATCTTCACATGATGCACCTAATAGCCTTGGGTTTGTTGAACATACTAGTGTAGTGTTAATTGAAAAAGATAAAGGTTTCCCTTGCTACCATTGCAATTCTCAACCTAAAATAGCAAGTGATCACACCTTGTAAAATGAGTTTACATGATGATATCTTATGAATACTGATAATAAAAAAATAGAAAGAAATATATTGAATATTCAAAAGAGATAATTAGGCCATCTAAGTAACTCTACTGGGGCTATAAACACCTGCTAGTAGTGGGGCTCTACTTGGAAGAATTACAATGATAACCTTGTCGGGGCTATGGATGCCTACTCACAGCAAGACTCTTTCTAGGTTGGCTATGAGGGATGAACCAAATTATGTAGCTTAACATCGGTCACTAGTTTTTTCAATTCATCTACAAGATGAGGGATATGAATCACATGCACACACCCAATCCCTTCTTCGTGCATTGTTGTATTGATGAACATGGTATCATTTAGAAAGATTAAGATGTTTATATTTGATAAGAGTTGGAAAACTATGTTTTAGTTTGTCTTCATCTCTTGAATTGTTTGAATTTCATTGTTTTCTTTGGTGGCAAGTTGTGTGGTTGCAAAACATGCCCCATTTTGCCCCTGCAAAATAAGGACCCAACATTTGGGTGGTATGGTAAAATTAGTCTTAGATACATGTCAGAAAGTTATCCTATGCATAATGTGACCTCAGGATCCTTCTTAAATTTAAAAACTAGAATTTGTCATCAGTAATCATACCATGTGAAAAAGCATAAAATTCCAAGAAGGTTTACTTTTTGAAGCACCTCAAAATTCATTAAATCAAGAAAGTTACAGTCAGTCAAAGTTTGTTCAATGGGTTGTCAGGTCATTCGCATAAGTAAATCATTAGGATATTAGCTTAATATCTTGTCGATCAATAATTTTTAGATGTCAAATTTGAGAGAATCAGCCTGTTGAACATCAAACCTCAGGATATTATATAACATCCTAGATATTACATAATATCATGCCCTCTGCTAATGTCTGAATATCAAAGTTAAGTCACCCAGTCCTGAGAACATTGTAATGGATGGATATTACATAATGTCCTGATCATTTTAGTATCTAATCCTGATGATGTCACTCTACCTCAACACAATACAGAGAAGTCATGCATGATTACATCATCCAGAAATTAAGCCAAGGGGATATTTTGCATCTCTATTATCTGGATCTTATTTTAAGATCCACATCCTGATTACGTCATCTAACTATTGTGGAAAGAAAGAAGCCATTATCTGTTGATGTCAGCTGGATATATGAACCACATGGATATTTCATACTTAAACATTTCAATCCCTCAAATATCCATCCCCAACACACCCAATGACATGATGACACTTGTCCATGATCATATCTCAACCCATGAAGTAGCATCTAGATATCCCATCCGGGTATCCATCAAATATTCATTAGCAGGATATTCCCTTCCTACACCTGCATTTTTTTGCATTTAATACTGAAAAGTGGTCATTGGAGTTTAAATTCAAACTCGTGCTAATGTACACCTATAGTAATCCTACACAATCTTGATAAATGAAGCTGTCAAATCCTTTGAATGCCATTAATTTGCCCTAAAATAACCCAATTGCATAAGTTAAAAAAGATTTTTGTTGCCATAATTGTTACAATTGCATTAGGAAAACCTAATTTTTGTGGTGATAGAGTTGATCACGAACTAGAGCCAAGCCATGAGACGAAGTTGCATGAGATTTTTATTCTTTGAGCACCAACCTAATCATCTACACATTAATCACATGTTAAAGGAGCATATTCGTGAATGTATAAAATCCTGCCCATTTGGTTATGATGCAGAGTGAAACGCAACGGGAGCTAACTAACAGGAAGGAGGAGCCAATTATACAAACAGCATGATAAAAATCCCTATCGGCTCAGCATCATCATCATATTTCCTAAAAACACCAACAGCATCATCATATTTCAGACAATCACAATTATCCTCCTGCCAACTACTGTTCACCTCCTCCGCCTGTTGCCTATCATCATCATCATGATATTCAACGGGCGCAAACATCCTCCGGTTGCACTGTTCATCGGGCGCCAAACACTAGCGGCATCATCATGATATGCGACACCACCTTCGTCAGCAGGATATCCAAATATCCGGTTGCTCCAAATATCCTGATGACGACCACTTCAACACCTTGCCTTCGATGCTCCGATAGCTGACGATACAAGCAGCAGCATCATGATATGATTCATCCGGTTCTCTCGAAACCTCCTGATGATGTTAATACAACTTCCTGCCTACACCGATACCTAACCACTTAGCGACAACAGGATCAACATGCATAGAGTGATATCTTAATATCCTGATGACGATGACGTCACACAATATCCTGATGAACTCTTCAACACTTAGTCAAAAAACTAAACTTTCACACCCGCATCAGCTAGCGATACGCGGATGATGAGCACCCCCAAGAGATGATCCTGACTGCGATATATACACTAAGTATATATCCAACTCAAAACATCCTGATGCACTTGCAACATGCAAACTTCAACAGTTTCATGACCCGATCCTGATGGCGATGCATTCGCAGATGATGATGCGGCTTGCTCCGGCTGGAAACGCACATGCAGACTCCTGTGTATCCGTCCGCTGCATGTAAACACTCAGAACCGCACAATTACATAAAGATAATATGACGACCGGGCCGGATCACCTTCAAACCAAAATCTAACAGTTTATCTTTCTTTACCTAGCACATGAGGATGCTAGGCTGATTCACAGCATGCTCCTAACTGATCTCTTGAACAATGCAATGCATAAACAGAAAACACAAATGCAAACTAAGCTATGATACAGGACCATTCCACCGATTCGCAGGATCAACCGGTGGAAGGGTTGAAAGTACCCATCAACTTGCAAAACAGAAAAGAAATCAAAACAGATACGGCTGATAAACTCAGATACTGCAAATGATGAGATCTTATTCAAATGAAATTCAAAAGTTCTGAATACAGCTTCACAATGTCTGAATTGCTCTCCTGAATCTCAACTCAACACAACACCAATACATCTATCAATACCAATAATCAATCTATGCTAAACCCTAACAGATCGAAGGTATATATAACAAAGTCCTTCGAGTACTACCAACTCACTTCCCAGCGGCTGGGAGCTTCCAAGCGGCTGGGAGAGAGGACAGCTCAGATAACCTTATCACGATCTCTAACTGCCTACACATACTCCTAGGCTGAACTAATACATAGCATCGGTCCAATGGACCTTATTACATGATGAAGTCAAACATACTAAAAATAGACTATCCTGTCATCATGCGGACAATTATCCTATATCCTGATCATGTACGGGTGCTCCTGCACCATACTCCCCAGAAGAAGAAATCTCAAGTCCACTTGAGATGAGAGTATCAAGGTCTGCACCATGTTTCTATATCTGCTCTGCAGTCATCCATACTGCTTCAGAGTTCGGCTGTCCCTTCCAAGAGACGAGGTACTCCAAGTACTTTTTGTTCCTGGTCTGTTTGACCACTCTGGTGTCCAAAACCTTCTGTAATTGTGGAGGATCATGTTGGGGAATGTCTTTAGCAACTGTATCCTGTAGGATATCCTGATCTGCATCTGGATTAGCCTTGTATGGAGTTAAATCACATACATTGAAAATAGGAGACAAACCAAGATCAGGTGGGAGTTGGATCTCATAAGCATTCTGTCCATGCTTGAGCAAAATCTAACATGGTCCAACTTTCTTTTGCATGAGCTTAGTATACTTTCCCTTAGGAAGCCTGTCTTTCTTCAAGTGATCCCAAACCAAATCTCCAACATCAAATTGAACATCCTTCTTCTTCTTATCAGCATATTCCTTATGCTTTAAGGTAGTGTGCTGGAGTTGGGTCTTGACCTGATCATGAACCTCCTTGATGGCTTCAGCAAAAGCTTCTCCTTCTGCACTAACAGGATCTGCTGTAGGTAGATCTCTCAACTCCAAAATTCCTCTGGGATGCATTCCATAAACTACCTGAAAAGGCGATTTCCCTGTGCTCCTATTGACAGTATCATTATATGAAAACTCAGCTTGAGACAGAATATTGTCCCACTTCTCTCCATGCTGTTTTGTCAAGCATCTAAGCAAATTCCCCAAGGAACGGTTCACTACTTCAGTCTGTCCATCCGTTTGCGGATGATATGCAGAGGAAAAAGACAAATTGGTTCCCAGCTTCCTCCAAAGGGTTCTCCAGAAGTGACCAATAAACTTCACATCCCTGTCTGAAACTATGCTCAAAGGCAATCCATGAATTCTGACAATTTCCCTGAAGAATAAATCTGCAATGTATGAGGCATCAGCAGTGGTTTTGCATGGCAAGAAATGTGCCATCTTACTGAATCTATCCACTACAACAAAAACACTGTCAAATCCTCTCCTTGTCCTTGGTAAACCCAAGACAAAATCCATACTGATGCTTTCCCATGGTCTGGAAGGAATGGGTAAGGGCTGATATAAACCTGCATTGGTTGACCTGCCTTTAGCTTTCTGACAAATCACACATGTCTCCACAAATTTTTGGACATCTGACTGCAGCTTAGGCCAAAAGTAATGCCTTCTGACCAGATCAAGAGTCTTGTCTAGACCAAAATGACCTGCCATAGCTCCACAATGTTTCTCCTTGATTATATTTAACCTCATAGAACACCTTGGGATACACAACTGTCCACCCTTGAACAACAATCCATCCTGGATCAGAAATTCAGAGAACTCAGCATGGTATTTCTCCCCAAAAGAAGTACATACGTGATATATCTCTCCAAAATCTTCATCAAACTCATACATGGTCTTGAGTGAATCAATACCAACACTCTCTAACTGAATCAGATTGACTGTGAGAACTCTCCTGCTCAAAGCATCTGCAACTTTGTTCCTGACCCCTTTCTTATGCTTCAATGTAAAAGTGAAAGCCTGTAAGGTTTCTACCCATTTCATATGTCTGTGGTTCAGCTTTTCCTGGCTGTTTATGAAACTCAGAGCCTGGTTATCTGTGAATACTATGAATTCCTTGGGCATCAGGTAATGCCTCCATTTCTTGAGGGACTAAACTAAAGCATACATTTCCATATCATATGATGAATATCTTTTCTTAGCATCATTGAGCTTCTCACTGAAAAATGCAATTGGTCTACCTTCTTGGCTGAGTACTGCTCCAATGGCCATGTGACTGGCATCACACTCTACCTGAAAGATTTTGTTAAAATCTGGAAGTGCAAGGACTGGCTGCTGTGCCACCTTCTTCTTCAATGTCTCAAAAGAAGCATCTGCCCCTTGAGTCCAAACAAACCTGCACTTCTGTCCTCCTTTGATGGTATCCAGCATGGGTGCACAAATATGATTGAACCCTCTTATAAACTTTCTGTAGAAGGTTGCTAACCCATGGAAACTTCTGACATCATTCATAGTCTGTGGAGTTGGCCAATTCAATATGGAACTCACCTTCTCCTTATCCATCTGTAGCTTTCCTTGTGAAATGACAAAACCCAAATATGTGATCTCCTTTTTCATGAACAAGCACTTGTCTAGATTTATCATCAGCTGCTCTTCATGTAACCTCTTAAGAACCAAATCTATATGTCAGAGATGTTCTTCTTTGGTGTTACTGAAAATCAGAATGTCATCTAAATATACTATGACAAACTTACCAATGAATTCTTTCAGTACCTCATTCATCAACCTCATGAAAGTACTAGGTGCATTAGATAAACCAAAAGGCATAACCTTCCATTCATATAACCCTTCATTTGTTTTGAATGTTGTCTTCCACTCATCACCTGGTCTAATCCTGATCTGATGGTATCCACTCTTCAAATCTATTTTTGTAAAGTACTTAGCACTTCCCAAACAATCAAGTAAATCCTCTATTCTAGGGATTGGAAACCTATACCTGATTGTGATCTTGTTGATGGCTCTGGAATCTGTGCAAAGCCTCCAAGTGCCTTCCTTCTTTGGTGCTAGTACAGCTGGTACTGCACATGGACTCAAACTCTTCCCAATCAGACCTGAATCTATCAATTCTTCAATCTGTCTGGCTACTTCTGCATTCTGTTCTGGAGTAAGCTTATAAGCTGCTTTGTTTGGAAGTGTTGACCCTGGAATTAAGTCTATGCAATGACTGATATCTCTGACAGGTGGTAGGGATCTAGGCATTCCCTCTGAGATGACACCTTTGTACTTATCCAATAGCTCTTGGACAGCTGGGTCTATCAACCTTAGCTTCTTCTCTTTCTTGACTTCTTGCTGCTGTTCTTTCTTCACACTCATACATGGGATTAGGGCATATGCAACTGCACCTTCTGCTGCCACTTCTTTCATGAACTGTTTGCCTTCCATCAGCATGACCTTCACCTCTTTTCCTTTAGACTTTTCCTCTTTCTCCTTCAATGGGTATAACGTGACATCCTGCTTATCTTTTCCAGAAGATCCTAACCTTTGCTCTGATACCACTATGATGCAGAGTGAAACGCAACGGGAGCTAACTAACAGGAAGGAGGAGCCAATTATACAAACAGCATGATAAAAATCCCTATCGGCTCAGCATCATCATCATATTTCCTAAAAACACCAATAGCATCATCATATTTTAGACGATCACAATTATCCTCCTGCCGACTACTGTTCACCTCCTCCGCCTGTCGCCTATCATCATCATCATGATATTCAACGGGCGCAGACATCCTCTGGTTGCACTGTTCATCAGGCGCCAAACACTAGCGGCATCATCATGATATGCGACACCACCTTCGTCAGCAGGATATCCAAATATCCAGTTGCTCCAAATATCTTGATGACGACCACTTCAACACCTTGCCTTCGATGCTCCGATAGCCGACGATACAAGCAGCAGCATCATGATATGGTTCATCCGATTCTCTCGAAACCTCCTGATGATGTTAATACAACTTCCTGCCTACGCCGATACCTAACCACTTAGCGACAACAGGATCAACATGCATAGAGTGATATCTCAATATCCTGATGATGATGATGTCATATCCTGATGACGATGACGTCACACAATATCCTGATGAACTCTTCAACACTTAGTCAAAAAACTAAACTTTCACACCCGCATCAGCTAGCGATACGCGGATGATGAGCACCCCCGAGAGATGATCCTGACTGCGATATATACACTAAGTATATATCCAACTCAAAACATCCTGATGCACTTGCAACATGCAAACTTCAACAGTTTCATGACCCGATCCTGATGGCGATGCATTCGCAGATGACGATGCGGCTTGCTCCGGCTGGAAACGCACATGCAGACTCCTGTGTATCCGTCCGCTGCATGTAAACACTCAGAACCGCACAATTACATAAAGACAATATGACGACCGGGCTGGATCACCTTCAAACCAAAATCTAACAGTTTATCTTTCTTTACCTAGCACATGAGGATGCTAGGCTGATTCACAGCATGCTCCTAACTGATCTCTTGAACAATGCAATGCATAAACAGAAAACACAAATGCAAACTAAGCTATGATACAGGACCATTCCACCGATTCGCAGGATCAACCGGTGGAAGGGTTGAAAGTACCCATCAACTTGCAAAACAGAAAAGAAATCAAAACAGATACGGCTGATAAACTCAGATACTGC
The DNA here is from genome assembly GCA_027924645.1 of Cunninghamia lanceolata. Taxonomy (NCBI): domain Eukaryota; kingdom Viridiplantae; phylum Streptophyta; class Pinopsida; order Cupressales; family Cupressaceae; genus Cunninghamia; species Cunninghamia lanceolata. The sequence continues at coordinate 2,385,680 of BSBN01001326.1, forward strand.
AAATGATGAGATCTTATTCAAATGAAATTCAAAAGTTCTGAATACAGCTTCACAATGTCTGAATTGCTCTCCTGAATCTCAACTCAACACAACACCAATATATCTATCAATACCAATAATCAATCTATGCTAAACCCTAACAGATCGAAGGTATATATAACAAAGTCCTTCGAGTACTACCAACTCACTTCCCAGCGGCTGGGAGCTTCCAAGCGGCTGGGAGAGAGGACAGCTCAGATAACCTTATCACGATCTCTAACTGCCTACACATACTCCTAGGCTGAACTAATACATAGCATTGGTCCAATGGACCTTATTACATGATGAAGTCAAACATACTAAAAATAGACTATCCTGTCATCATGCGGACAATTATCCTATATCCTGATCATGTACGGGTGCTCCTGCACCAGGTTATTTCAAGGAAATCGTATCAAGAAGTAATCAAAGAAGTATAATGGTAGAATCTTGATAAATGATGGTTATGATAAGGTATGATTTGGTTTTTGTGAGATATCATCAATATAACCTCATAAAGTATGACAATGTGATGAAAGATAACCCAAGAAAGATGCATATCTGCTATTATTTGAAACTATTGCGTTTGATTACAGGACATAATATTGTACCCATGAATGGATAAAAGAGATGCAGAGTTTAAATCTAACAAGTTTCCTAGAACTCACAGTGTATATGATAAACTAGGATACTTAGAAGATACTCATCTAGGCTGCATAGATATAGAAGCATATAGGCATGAATTGAGGCATAAGAGGAAGACCAAATTTTGCAAAACATAGTGGCGTCAGGTTTATACCATGCTGTCAGTTTCCCCTTTTCTATCGAGGCTTTTGATCTTCTGGTTGAGTGTGCTCAGAACTATGATCCCACCTCAAGGAAAGTAGAGAAACAATAGAGGTTATATGCAAACTTCTCTGTGGAAGGAATCACTGAAGTATTTCACCTCCCAACCTCTCAACAGATGTATGTGGCAGATCTAAAGGCATTGGCAAAAGAATATAAAGATGAAGATAACAATAAGGTTTGTAGAAAGGTTATCTATCAAGGATGGAGATGTTAGTTGCCATTGCACCAAAAGATCAACCTATTAATGCCTGATACAACCACTTGACTTAACAAGCACAGGAGGCAGTTAAGCCCTTGTCACAAACCACTGCAGTGCAGCACTGAACAAGGAGACCAAGGGCCACACCTTGCAACAATCCCCCCCAGCGCAAGCACGGTTTTGAACCCATGACCTCAGCTCTGATACCAACTGTTAGTTGCCATTGCACCAAAAGATTGACATGTTAATGTTGGATACAACCACTTGACTTAACAAGCATAGGAGGCAGTTAAGCCATTGTCGCAAACCACCGTAGCACAATCTTGAACAAGGAGACCAAGGGCCACACCTTGCAACAGGAGAAACCCAAACAACACACCCAAGGCAGCTGCTAAAATGGATCAGAACTTATACAAATTTGACTTTAATGAAGATGTCTAATACATCTTATTTATGATTAGTAGAATGGAAGGCCTATCAAACTGTGGGACATTCAAACCATGGATGTTTGGATTGGCCAAACTAATAATTGAGTACAAACCAGAGAATATGAAAGTCTAATGGCCTACATTGATTAGTGACAATATTCATGACCAGCTAACCAAGTGGAACAATGGCAAAGGGATGATCTTCAGAATGACATCCTATCTAGTATACTCTTGTGCCGATAAAGTCACATTTAGTATCCTAAAGATAGTGGGTAGGATTGGAGAGTTGCTAAATGAAAAAACTCCATGGGAACACTATCCCCAACTAGAGAGGAGATTAGCCATGCTACACTACAGATTGATTAATGATGGTTTCATAATGCACCTAGTCCACCTTATGGAAGGTGACTTGACTAAGATGTTTTTAGTAGGTACAACAAAAGCAATAAGTGGATATGGCTCCTGGTTCATCCAAGACAAAACCTATTCTTATATCAAAATGGAAGGTTTTAGTGGGAAACCATACATGCTACCAAGGTACCCCACCAATAAGGTGGTATTGATGGAAATGATGAGGCAACAGTTGCCTACATTTGAAATGTCTAAAGTAAAGGAAGGAAAGCCCTACAAGAAGTTCCCTATAGATTTGAACTAGTTCGTAGTAGGTGCTCTAGAAAATGCAAGGAAAACAGAGGCAGAGTGAAAAGCCTTGAATCTAAAATCCTTCCCACTTGCAAGAAATTATGATCCTTTCCACGGGATAGAGAAAAGTTTTAAGAAGTATAAGCACACAGTTCATCTAGAAGATTATTCGGTAGATTGTGTTGATGAACATGAAGTGTCAAGTGAGAAGAAGGGAATACCAAAGACTTACCTTGGATCAGATGAGAACAATAGGGTAGCCTAAAGTGCCCCATCAAATTAAGAAGGATGATGATGACATCATGGATCTAGAATATGAAGACCAAAAGATATATAATGATACTATCTCTACCCTAGACTTGACACAAATAGATGAAGTCTCCATAGATGTTCTCACAGCCAAGGTGATGCCTAGAACAAAGAGCTGGGTGCAGAAGAAAATAAATGAACTTAAGGAAAAATGTGTTTCCATTACCAGGTACCAAAAGGGAAAGAGAAAAGAGTCTACAGAATAGGGATATGATGATTTCCTAGTGAAGAAGAAAGAAATCCTCAGCACAAGGATACTAGAACCAAGTTCATCTTTGGCTGCAGAGAACCTTACTTCTGAAGGGGTAACCTTGACATATCAGCCCTTAGAACCACCTACAGGACCCACACTCCAAGCCATCCCTCTAGTTGTACCTCAAGTATCTATATCACAAGGAGAGAGTTTAAAAGAAACCATTGCACAAGAAGCAATTGGTAAAGAAGGAGAAGAAGATAAAATGACTCTTGGTTCATTGAAAAGGAAAATAATTGATGTACTGTAGGGTGTCAAGACACCTAGACTAAGAAGACATCATAGCCCAAACATGAGAGGGGCCATTTCACATCCAGTTGATGCACCACCAGCAGAATCCATGTCAAGTGATCCATCTCTGAGTGTAATTAAAGAACTACAATATGATGTACCTATTGGAGTACAATACAACACTGAGAGGGGAGTGAACTAGTGTTGTATAATTTTTAACATTTCAAAACTTGATTCAAAAAGGTTGTGCAAAGGAGTTCACTAAAGAACATAATCATCATGATATGCAAAACTTAAATAAAGATGATCAAATAGGTGCAACATAATCAACCACAAGAAAAAGACATGACACGGGTTTTGATGAGTGGAAAACCCTCTAGGGGAAGAAAAACCACTTTGAAATGTTTCACTAGCTTAATCAAGAACTTCACTGGTTACAAACAGGTCTCATTGACCATATAAACATAACTGGCTACAAGGAGGTCTCACTGACCATACAAGCTTCACTGGCACATAAAGCCTCATTGGAAAATACAATCACTATGATTGAAACATAATGCTTAGTGTGCAAGAAATGATTGTAAGTCAATCTGATTTGCACCATTACATAACATGTCTTCTCTAAGTTTGCACATCTCTTTGCAATCAACCTCAAACCAATTTGCATATCAGTCTCATGATCTCTGCATAATCAATTCACCTGATGCATAATCAATTACATATTGTCTTCAATCTTGACATGGTTAAGTCTGTAAGTTTTGTTACATAATGTCTTCAACCTGTGTTTTATTCATTCTCACAAAATATCATGTTCTATCTATATTTTCTCTTCAAAAGAATCTTTTCAAAAGTGTCTTCATCTCTGCATATTGGTTCACTCAACAACTCTATCCTCAATACACCTACAAAACCATTATATAAAAATCTAAATGTCCTTTCACCTTCTTCTCACATTCTTTTGATTCATTTTCACCTTCACAAAAAAACTTTCATTTTCCTCTTTTCAAAAAATAAATTTACATGATGTTCTTCTCCACCTGCAAAAAAAATCATATATATATTTCTTTTCTACATCCTGCAAGGAAAAATAAAATCAATTTTCGCTTCATTCCCATGACCATTCATTTTCCTTTTCCCTGCAAACAAAATAATATCATCTGACAAAAATAATATCTGCAAACAAATTTCCATTGTGCATATAAATCTCTTCATATTCTACTCTCTGCAAATATCTCATATTTGGTTCCTCTTCTTTCTCCAACCTATCAAACCAGATAATACTATTCTTTCATACATTTTGCAACTATATGCCTTATGACTAGGAGAATTACACTTGAAACATACAACATTACTATTCCATATTGAAACAAATTAATTTCTTCTGCAATTAACTGCTTTGTGTCCAAAGTGATTACAGGTATAAAAATAACCATTAAATGAATAATTATACCTATACATATAAGCTTGTCTTGTTGGAGCAGTTCTTCTGAAATTTATTCTTTGATTGTGCATTTTTACAAACTCATCTTTAGTTTCAATTTTTTTTTTGCCTTTAGGGGTAGTAACATGATAGTCCAAATCTATCTTCTTTCTTGGAGTTTCTCTAACTTTAGAAGACTGTCCCTTTTCATAACCAAGTCCTGTAGTGTCCCTATGTTGTTGTTTTTTACCAAGCATCTCATGTAACTTGCTTGTGCTCTCTTCAAATTTTAGATTCTTTTCCAACTACTTCTTAACATCCCCAAGATCTTTTCTTAAAGAGACTATTTCTCCTTCAAGTTTTTGACATTCAACTATTTTAGCTTCCAACTCAGACTTTGTTATATCAGCTATCCTCTTCGCTTCCTCAACCTCTATCTTCAGATTGACAATTAATTTATCTAATTCACCTACTTGATTTCTCAAATCTATAATCATATTTCTAGCATCTTCAAGATCTGAAAGTCCTTTGTCTTTTAAGTCTTTTTCTTGTTGTAGCTGCAACTCTAGTCTTTGATTCTCCTTTTTGCATTTCTTGATTTCACTCAAAGTACATATGAGCTCTCCTTCTATGCCAATTTTACATTCTTGTTAATCATACTCCTGATTGTGATCTTCTTCTTCTAAATCTGATTAAGTCTCATCTCCTTCATGTGAAAGTCTTCCATCATTGTCACTCTTCTCAGATGACAATATTTCCTCTCCTTCAAGAGCATCACCTTGATAGATTCTTATCAATTCCTTCCACACATCCTGAGTTGTTTCATAATGCATAACATTACAAGAGATTTCATTAGATAAACTAGACAGAATAATCTTCTTTCCTATATGATTACATTCATAAGCATCTTTGTTATTTGCATTATTAGGTGATCGAGAGGAAACAAGATATCCATTCTCAAATGACATCCAAACACCATACCCTAAAGAGGATAAATATACTTGCATTCTAATACACCAAACAGAGAAATTTGAACCATCAAAGAAAGGAACTTCTGACTCAACTTTTGAGACATTTCTATCAACCTTTGAATTTGATAAAGATGGTGCCTTTTGATCAATAGGAGACTTGACATTTTTATTTTCTCTATTTCTTTTGCACTTGCCCATGGTACTCCATTATTAGGATCTACCCAAGCTGGTTAGACTTTCAATAGGGAACCTATGCTTTGATACCACTTGTTGGAGTACAGTACAACACTGAGAGGGGGGTGAATCAGTGTTGTATAATTTTTAACATTTCAAAACTTGATTCAAAAAGGTTGTGCAAAGAATTTCACTAAATAACATAATCATCATGATATGTAAAATTTAAATAAAGATGATTAAATAGGTGCAACATAATCAACCACAAGAAAAAGACATGACATGGGTTTTGATGAGTGGAAAACCCTCTAGGAGAAGAAAAACCACTCTGAAATGCTTCACTAGCTTAATCAAGAATCTCACTAGTTACAAGTAGGTCTAACTGACCATATAAGCCTCACTGGCTACAAGGAGGTCTCACTAACCATACAAGCCTCACTGGCACATAAAGCCTCACCGGAAAATACAATCACTATCACCAAAACATAATTCTTAGTGTACAAGAAATGATTGTAAGTCAATCTAATTTGCACATTACATAACTTGTCTTCTCTGATTTTGCATATCTCTTTTCAATCAACCTCAATCCAATCTGCATATCAATCTCATGATCTCTGCACAATCAATTCACCTAATGCATAATCAATTGCATATTGTCTTCAATCTTAACATGGTTTAGTCTATAAGTTTTGTTGCATAATGTCTTCAACCTGTGTTTTATTCATTCTCACAGAATATCATGTTTCATCTGTATTTACTCTTCAAAAGAATCTTTTCAAAAGTGTCTTCATCACTGCATATTGGTTCACTCAACAACTCTATCCTCAATACACCTGCAAAACCATTATATAAAAATCTAAATGTCCTTTTACCTTCTTCTCACATTCTTCTGATTCATTTTCACCTTCACAAAAAAACTTTCATTTTCCTCTTTTCAAAAAATAAATTTACAAAAGGTTCTTCTCCACCTGCGAAAAAAAATCATATATATATTTCTTCTCTACATCCTGCAAGAAAAAATAAAATCAATTTTCTCTTCATTCCCATGAACATTCATTTTCCTTTTCCCTACAAACAAAATAATATCATCTGACAAAAATAATATCTGCAAACAAATTTCCATTGTGCATATAAATCTCTTCATATTCTACTTTTTGCAAATATCTCATATTTGAATCTTCTTCTCACAAAAAAATTCATCTGCATAAAGATAAGGAAAGAAGACAAAAGGTAATTCCAAAAAATAAATTTTCTTTCCTTAAAAAATTAAACTTCTGTTTGTCTTCCCTGCCATGAGAGGATGAAATTAGAAGATTCTCCTTTAAAAAATTCCTTTATTATCACCAACAAAACTGCCACTTAAAATAGCTAAAAATAGCTCTTCTTTGAAAGCAATAAATTTTTCACATATTTCCTCAAAAAAAAATTCATTCTAATATCTCCAACTTCTACACGAGATGACATAAATAAGACAAAAATAACTTAAGGCATAATGCTTTTAAAGTTCACAAAAATAGCCTTAAAAAAATCAAATCCTTAGCTATCACAAAATAATGACATTCAAGTGGCCGTCAAATATAAAGCATGGGGTCAAGGTCATAGTTTAAATATCGACCATAGTTCTACATAGCATGCCCATTAATATTTAAAATCTAACCATTGATGAATAATTTGGCACTCATATCACAAAAAGAAAAACACACCAATCGGTAGAAAAGTTAGAGGGGGCAGGTTGGCAACATGTATAAAGATCCTCTAGCAGGTCAGGCTAAGTGGATTGACCTGCAATAAAAGGTCAATAACTATTTATAAGAAAAATTGTAAAAACCTTATGATAGGCAGATAATGGTAAAAGACTTAGATTTTTCTAGAAAGGCATTTTAGGATTTTAGCATTAGTTTAAGAATAGTGTCTTAGATATAGAATAGGATTTTTAAAGTTTAGACACTATGTAACCCTAATTTCTTAAGACTCTTTTGTAGGTAAAAAGATGGATCAAGACTGTGAAAATATTGACTAGGATTTAAAAGATTCTTTGAGAGATTCTTTTGAACATTTGTAAATAAAGTAAAAACCCTCAAACTGATCTTGCAACTTTGATCAATAGGATTTAGAATATTAGGTTAGACATAGTCATTTAGGGTTTTCATATTTGAAAGGACTTGGATGGGAACATAAAAAACTAGATAATGACCCCCAATGATCTTCAATACTAATGAAACATATCATATAATCTTCAAACCTCATGCTACACCAATCCAATCACTTGTGCCTTAACACGAAGTGATCTAACATACTTCAAACCTCATGATACACCAATCCACTGATATGAGTAACATTGAGCATGTCCTAAAAGGAACACAAGTCTTGAATGGTCAACATTTTCTACAACATGATGAAGTCCTCCAAGAATCATAACAAACCTATGAAGTCATCAAGTCTTATATGATCATTTCTAACCAATATGATCCAACATGAAGAGTTCCTGAAGACAGATCCAACATAACCAACCAATTGACATATGAACTGAAACATGGCATTAAGCAATACCAACTTTGAGCATCATGTCATAAAATATGATGAATGAAGATCCTATTTCTTCTCTTTCTCTTGCCTAGAACAACAATATTGATGTAATATGTAAAGCACATCTGAAGCACTGTTCCACAAGCATGCTTCTTATCTTTTTGAAGCAACTGCCACTAATATGATCATTGTATTAAGAAAATCTATCAAACCACAAACAAATCAAACTTATAACTCTCCTTTGTAATCAACATCATGAAAAGACCTATTACCTTGATTATTACTGATAGATGTGAAAGGAAGTAAGGTACGTGGAAAACACTTCCTACATTGATCTACTAAGGAAATATTTATGCATATTTCAACTTTTACAGTTATAGATTAAGATGCACATTAATAGAAAGATAATAAAAACTTCTAAATGCAAACACAAAACTCACAACATAAGATATACGTGGGGAAAACCCTTTCAGGTAAAAAACCCCACACTCCAAAGCTGCCCAATATATTATTCAGGAATCATGAAGATTACAATATACTTGCAGATCAAGCTTTTACAAGAGTATATCCAACTAGAGATCCAAGAGGTAATTCAACATCTATAAGACTCTTACATACAATCTCCATCTCAAACTCCTGATATATAGGAGATACAATATAGTATGTACCGCCAATGGTAATTACAAAACCATGAGCTAAAACCACCCAAAAAGTGGCACCCAAATTATCTCCAATCAAAGATGCCTTGTGATGTGCCAAACCACACACCAACATGTGTAACTCTCCCCTTTACATCTCTTTTATGTGTCCAACACATTTTTAGATTTCCCAAAAATAGAAGGTCCAACTTCTGGAGGCCATAACTTTTGATCCAAGTGTCTGATTGATGAACTATTTAATGCATCAAAAATCTCGTGAAGAGATCTATCACCCTAGAACCCACTATGTCGGTTATCCCAATTTTTGGGACGTTTAGAGAAGTTTTAATTTTGGTAATTGAGTTCAAAGACTTTTTCCAGTAGTTTAAAAAAAAGAAACTTTAATATCTTGCAATCTAGATATGATCTTGAGACAAAACTCACCTGAGATGTTCACTTAGCTATTCCGCACCTTTTGGGAAATATTTTAGGTCAATCTGAGCTCAATCGAAGAACTTACTAAAAATAGTAAGTCTCGCTATTTTTAGCTCTCTTAGAAACTTTTGGAAACTTTGAAAGTTCCAGACCATTATGCAAGATAAAGGGTATTCAAAAAGACTAAAACTGGGAACAATAGTAAACTTTTGAAGTTGTAAGGGTGAGACACTTTTCTTAACATTCTCCCACTTGTCGAAGACCTTGTAAGAGAAAAGGGAGTATCAACACCATGATTTAATTTCTAGGGGCCATGAGGCCCATAGACTCTGAACACCATCTAAACTTCTCTGTGCTCACATGTTTTGTCAACGAATCTGCAACATTCATCAAAGTTTCAACTTTTTCCAAGTTTACCATCCCATCCTCTACCATGTCAGGAACGAAATGGTACTGGACATCACTATGCTTAGTCCTCATGTGGAAAGTAGGATTCTTTGCCAAACATATGACACTCTAATTGTCACAACAAATAGTAATCTTCCCTGCATCAAACCCAACATCGGAACACAATCTCTTAAGCCAAATGGCCTCTTTACAAGCATGAGTTGCTGCCATGTACTCAGCTTCAGTAGTGGACAAAGCAACCACAGGTTGCCGCTCATCCAACTAATAGCACCACCAAACATAGTGAACACATAAGCACTGGTGGATCTCCTGCTGTCAATGTCACCTGCCCAATCTGAATCCACAAATACACAAATATGAAGTGAATGCCGAGGCCCTGTAGGATAACCATGATAACATAAGAAATACTCAGAAGTAGCCCACAAATATCTAAACACTCTCTTTACTGCATCCCAATGTACCCATCCAGGATTAGCCATAAATCAACTAAGGACTCCCACTGCTTGGGCAATGTCTAGTCTTGTGCAAACCATTGCATACATCAAACTACCAACCACACTAGCATAAGGAACTCTGCTTATATCCTCTATCTTAGAAGGAGACTTTGGACAATTTTCAACAAATAACTTTGTCCCCATTATGATAGGAACAATCAAAGGTCTGCAATCCACCATGCTGAATCTCTCCAAAATAGTGTTAAGATACTTACACTGGCCTAACCAAAGTTTTTTGTTTGCTCTGTCTCTTCGGATCTCCATCCCTAGAATGTACCAAGTTGCCCCTAGATTTTTCATCTCAAACTATGCTGACAACTGAGACTTCAAATCAAAAATCAAACTTTTACCATTCCCAATGAGTAACATATCATTGACATACAATGCAATAATGAGAATGAGATCATTGTCAAACTTGTAGTAAACATAATGATCTGATTTTGATCTCTGAAATCCAATACTCAACACAAAGGCATCAAACTTTTGATACCACATCCTAGGAGACTGTTTCAAACCATACAAAGACTTTTTCAACTTGCAAACCAAATTTTCTTTACCTTTCACCACATAGTGCTTTGGCTGTGACATATAGATTTCCTCCACCAAGTCACCATGAAAGAACATTGTCTTCACATCCATCTGTTCCACTTCTAGATCATACATTGCTACAAGAGATAACAGGAACCAAATAGATGTTAGCTTTGCAACGAGAGAGAAAATTTCACCATAGTTAATTCCCTCCACCTGAGAATACCCCTTTGCAACCAATCTAGCCTTATATTTCTCAACAGTGGCATCTACACTGAATTTACTTTTGAACACCCCTTTGCATCCAATAGATTTTCATCCTTCAAGCAAGGGTACCAAGTCCCAATTATTATTCTTTTCCAAAGAAGCCATCTCCTCTTCCATGGCCTCCTTCCAGGAACTTGCATCTTTCATACCCATAGCCTCTTTCATAGTTCTAGGCTCATCAGTGTTAGAAATCAAAGCAAAAATACAACTGGAATCATGCAATGAGTAACCAAACCTATCAGGTTGCTACCTTATCCATGTGGACCTCCTCAAAGGTTGAGGTTGAGATTCTTCATCTTCTTATGAACTTTCAGAGTTACTAGAGCTCTCCTCATTATCAGGTCCAATAGATGTTTTTGGTTCAACTTTCTCAGGGGTGGAAGGAAGCTAAACCACATCATCTTTCTTCTCTTCTTTCTTTGGCTTCAAGACAAGAGAAGGATTGAGCTCTCTGAAGATCACACTTCTGCTATACAGAACTCTCTTAGCCACTGGATCCCAAAGCTTTTACCCTTTCACATTGATGCCATAATCAATGAAGATACACTTTATAGCCTTGTTCTCCAACTTAGACCTCTTTTCCTTAGGCACATATGCATATGCCTCACAACCAAATACTTTAATGTGTCTTAATGAAGGCTTTTTACCAGACCATACCTCCATAGGTGTCTTATCAACAAACGCTAATGTAGGAGACCTGTTAACTAGGTAACAAGTGGTAGCAATAGCTTTAGCCCATAACTTTTGTTCAAGACCAGCTCCACTTAGTATACTCCTTGCCCTCTCCATCAACATTCTATTCATCCTCTCTGCAAATCCATTCTATTGAGGGGTATACAGAGTTGTCTTATGCCTCTCAATCCCCTATTCTTTACAGAACTTGTCAAAATCTGCTTAATAGAACTCACCACCATTGTCAGTCCTCAAACACTTAATCTTTCTATCCTTTTGATTCTCTACAAGATCTTTAAACTCTTTGAATCTATTAAAGACTTCAGATTTACTTCTAAGGAAATACACCCATGTCCTTCTACTATAATCGTCAATGAATGAAACAAAGTAAACAAATTTTGAAATCGAAGGAACATTAATAGGATTAAACACATTAGAATGAATCAAGTCCAACACCTCAAAAGATTTGTGAGAACTGGAATAAAACTGAACACGGTTTTGTTTTCCATAAATGCAATGTTCATAGAAATTGAACTCAAGGTTACAATCATTCATACCCTCAACAAGATTTTTATTCTTCAGGGTCCTCAAACCATTTTCACCAATGTGACCAAGCCTTTGGTGCCATAACATTGTCTTCTCAGCTAGAAGTTTCATCTCCATAGAATGAGCACCCTTAGGTACCTAGAAAGCACAACCATCAGAAGTAGATGCAATAGTCTTCTTCGCTATTGGTTCCAATGGTGAGGATGAAGACTCTGAAGCTCTCTTCTTTAAAATAGAGGCACTATTGCATTGAACTTCACATGTATCAAGATGAAACAGAGTACCAATCTGAACACCCTTATGCAACACCATAGATCCTCTAGTCATCTTGCATTCTCCATTCAAGAAAACAACTTGCACACCCACATCATTCAATTTACTTACAAAAAGAAGGTTCCATGTAAACCAGGGATAGGCAGAACACCATTGATTCCCTTTACTTGTCCATCAGGGAATTGAATCAAGACTCTTCCATGGCCAACAATATCTAGGTGAGAATCATCACCTAAGTACACCTTTCCACCATCGTATTCTTCATACTTTGAAAACCAACCTTGATGCAAGGTCATTTGAAAAGATGCACTAGAGTCAATAAGCAACACATCCTTAGATGCATGCATTGCCAAGGCAGAAACAAATGCTTCTCCTTCATCTTGAGAGGACTTGTCAGAATCCAAATCATAATTCTTCTTTTTCTTTTTATCCTCCTTGCACTCCTTGTGGAAGTGACCAGGTTTGCTGCAGTTCCAACACATGGCCTTGGACTTTTTAGGAGACTTAGATCTCCCACGGGATTTGGATCTTCCTTTTTCTTCCTTCTTCTTATCCTTTTTCTTTCCCTTCTCTTTAGATCTACCACAAATTGTAAGAGCCTCCTTAGCCGATTCGGAAGACTTTCTCTGCATCTCTTCAGACAACAGCGAAGAAACCACTTCATCCATCTTGAAGGTGGTAGTGGTACTCCCAATGGCCATAACATAGTGGTCCCATGAATCTCATAAGGAACACAGTAATGTAATACATCGATCCTCCTCCTCCATCTTCACACTAACATAAGTCAACTAGACAACAAGCATATTGAATGTATTCAGGTGATCAGTGATAGATCCTCCATCTTCCATCCTTAGAGAATACAATTTCTTTCACAAGAATAACTTGTTCACTAAGGATTTAGCTTGATAAACATCTCCAAGCTTCTTCCAAAGTTCCTTTGCAGTCTTCTCTTCATGGATATTCAGGAGTATTGAATCAGCCAAACAGAGTCTTATCAAACCCTTAGCTTTTTGATCTTTGAGATCCCAATTTTGTTGAGACATTACCATTGGTTTTGTATGAGATACAACTTCCCATAAATCTTGATCTACAAGTATGTCCTCCATTTTGAGTTTCTACAACTCAAAATTACTGCCGTTAAACTTCTCTATCTCAAACCTCCCAGATGTACTCACCATCTCTTACCTACAACAAAGATTTCAAAATCCTCTGCACAAGCTCCCACTCAAATGAAGATCAACTCAAAAAACACTCTACCCAACAACTAGAACCAAAGGTGACTAGGCTCTGATACCAATTGAAAGGAAGCAAGGTACATGGAAAATGCTTCCTACACTGTTCTACTGAGGAAAGATTTATGCAAATTTCAACTTTTACAGTTATAGATTAAGATGCACATTAATAGAAAGATAATAACAACTTCCAAATGCAAACACAAAATTCACAACACAAGATATACATGGGGAAAACCCTTCCAGGTATAAAACCCCACACTCCAAAGCCACCCAATATATTATTCAGGAATCACGAAGATTACAATATACTTGCAGAGTAAGCTTTTACAGGAGTATATCTAACCAGAGATCCAGGAGGTAATTCGACATCTATAAGATTCTTACATACAACCTCCATCTCAAGCTCCTAATATATAGGAGATACAATACAGTAGACAGCCAACGGTAATTACAAAACCATGAGCTAAAACTACCAAAAAAGTGGTGCCCAAATTATCTCCAATCAAAGATGCCTTGTAATGTGCCAAACCACACACCAACAAGTGTAACTCTCCCCTTTACAGCTCTTTTATGTGTCCAACACGTTTTTACATTTCCCAAAAATGGAAGGTCCAACTTCTGGAAGCCATAACTTTTGATCTTGGTGTCTGATTGACGAACCGTTTTATGCGTCAGAAAGCTCATGAAGAGATCTATTATCCTATAACTAGATATGCTAATTATCCCAATTTTTATGATGTTTAGATAAGTTTTGATTTTGGTAATTGAGTTCAAAGACTTTTTCAGGTAGTTTCAAAAAATAGAAACTTTAATATCTCATGATCTAGATATGATCCTGAGACAAAACTCACCTGAGATGTTCACTTATCTATTCCACACCTTTTAGGAAAAATTTCAGGTCGATTTGAGCTCAATCGAAGAACTTACTAAAAATAGTAAGTCTCACTATTTTTAGCTCTCTTGGAAACTTTTGGAAACTTTGAAAGTTCCAGACCATTATCCAAGATAAAGAGTATTCAAAAAGACCAAAATTGGGAAGAATAGTAAAATTTTGAAGTTACAAGGTTGAGACACTTTTATTAATAAGATGAAGACTTGGACATTACAAAACCAACTCATGAACAACTACCTCCTGATGACATCAATCAAACTGAGAACTCAACACCTTTTTGACATTAATGACAATAAATCTCCATTAGTACCTATAGGAAAGATCATTCAAGTAAAAACTAAATTAGCCCAAGAGGCTAAGCAATAGGCAAAAGAGAAGGAAATGAATTATCCTCTTCCATTAAGTGATATCATAGACTTAATAGAGGATGAGTTGATAAAAGATATCACTAATCACCTGATCGAACCTCTGCTACAACACACATAAGCAAAAGATGAAGATGATGTAGTAGAAGAACAACATGAAAAAGGAGAAGGGAGTGAATCTCCTAAAGTGGAAAAAGTCCAAGTCCACATGGGGTCACTGGATACATTGATCGAAAATGTGACTAGTCCAGCTATAGTGGACTTAACATATGTGTCTGAACAAAAAATACCAAAGAAGAGGAGGTTATCAGAAATGTTCAATCCCAAGAGGAGGTCCTCATGGAAGTAGGTGACAAGGATGAGAATATACCAGAATGGGTAGAACAATAGGATATCTAGATAGATAAGCCTGAATAAGTGGAGGTATATGAATCATTTACAAATATAGGAGATAAGAATGATGAACAAAAGCAGGGCAGTCATCAAGATAGTCAAGAAGATAAAGGCCCGGATCCTAAAAATGATGATGTTCCTAAAGGACAAGATGAAGGGATGTAGGATAGTCAGCCTCCACCAGAACAAAGACAAGAAGAATTCTTTCTTGAAAAGAACAAAGAGAATGATCAAGCAGAAAGGCAACAAGAAGACGAACCACAAGATCAAGAGGATCCTCATTCCCAGGCCTTATCATTGATTGCATCAAAAGTTGGGTAGGTGCAAGAACAACAGGTACATTTTGATTTTAAATCCCTATTTACTCTTGAGCCAATTAAGGAAAAATGTAGAGCTAGGATAGTTTCTAGCATTTAGAGAGATCTAAAAACTGGGAAGAGGACAAGCCAAGTTGTTGTACCCATAGTAGAAAAGGATAAAGGTGAAATCAGGCCAAAGGAATACCAAATAACTCAGGTTGATTTAGGCCACATGACCACTGAGAAAGAAGCTCAAGAACATCTCCAAACTATTGAAGCAGTGGTGTCTAAAATGAGGAAGCTTAAGGCTAAAAATAAAGAATTGAAAGAGCAAAATATGCAGTTGCAACAATTTGTGCAAGGATTAGTGAAGCAAGATAGTATGACATCCACCTTGTAGATTGATGAGAAGCCTACTTCATTGACTCTAATAAGTGAAGAGGAGATAGCTAGTCTCGAAATCTAGAAGCATCAATCCTATATCATGGAGAAATGGTTATCTAAGTTTATGACTTCTAGGGAAGAGTTAATAGGGATTTCCATGACCAACTGGGACGTATTGTCCAAATTGAAGGAAGATATTGATTCATTAAGGAGTGAATTCACTCAGAAAATACAAAAGTGCAATCGTGCACTGACCAAAATAAAAGGAGCCAAGGCCATGACAGATGATGAGTTGTTAAAGAATAAGGTCATCACCAATGTGACTATTTCGCTAATAGATACATGGATGGCAGAGGTAAAATATGAATTGAATGTGCTAAAGGCTAATATGACTGAGGTAAGAGATATTCAAGCTAAGGTCCACAATTTATTAGTTGATGAATTAAGGATAATGGGAGAATTGTCAGAAGGTACTATCACTGAAGAGGCAGTACCAGCAATAGATGAGACCATCTAGATCTTCAAAAATAGATTTAAAGAAGTAGTTGAACATCCAAGGGAGATTTTCATAGAAGATGTGATGGATGAAATGGCCGAGCTAAGGGTAAAAGTGAAAACATATAGTACAAAGGCAATTAGTAGGAAATCCATGTTGGAAACTTTAGAGGAATCGATAAAAGCATTTAAATATGCTAAGTTGCGAGCCACCACCCTCAGCAAATTTCAAGTTGACAATTTTGTAGGGGCATATGATGCCTATAGGAAGATGGACACTGGGATGTAGATGCACGGAGAACATATATCAGGATGAAGATGATACAACATCAAGTGTTGATCAAGGAAGGATCTTTTGTCATTTTGCTACTTAGAAGCTAGCTGATGGGTGAAAGGATATAAACAGGAATGCTAGCTATGATCCACTAGAGGATTGCTAACTGGTAATCTGTGCCACATGTCCTACATGTTGACTAGGTCAAAGTAAGATGAATCATTGATGATAATAGACAAATCATGATCGTAGTATCTTTTGTGTATGCCTTCTCTTCTTGTTCAATAAAGGGAGATGGAGTGCATTTTGTAAAACATTCAGAAGCTTAATTGAGAAGGAGTTGTTGAATTTCATGGTCCTCTCTCAAAGTCAATTGTAAATACATACTCTTTTGCATACTTAATGAAGAAGAAGCTCTTTTGATTGCAACTAATCATAAACTTTGAGTCATCAGTGGATGAATTCTGGACATCTTACTTTGATTTGTTGTATCCCTTGGAGTGCATTTCATGTTGTGCATGTTGTCTTCATTCCTTTCCTTTGAAGTTAGCATCAATCATATCTAGTTGTAGAACATCTTGGTGAACATATGGTTTGATTTCCTTCTTTTCATTACAGTATCAAGAGTATATTTGGATCAATGGCTAAAGATTCACTTACTTTTAGTAAAATTTAGAAAGTATTTATTCAAATTTGTTTAATTTCATTCAATCATCATCATAATTGCAAGAACATAGAAAATAATGAGCAAATATAAAGAAATGTGTAGATATCCTATAGACAATTGAATATCTTTAGCATATTTGAGCAAACAACATGTTGAAATGACAAATATCATGCAAAGAAACATAAATAAAGTTAGAAATCAATAAAACATATTCTTATAGGCACATCATTTTAATAAATTTACAGTACAGAAGTGAAATCCAGTTAACATGAGTAATGTGTAGAAGAATTGGTCAAACTTACATAAATATTTGCATCATTTGGTTAAATACAGTAGGATTTAACCTTGTTTGTTAAGAAATTTATAGAGAACAGGTAAAATCAAGTTTATCCAGACATGAATTTCTCTAAAGTAGAAACGTAAGGCCCCTTGAATGGAAAACAACAATGCACAACAAACTAGTGAGTAACGACAGACTATTATGAACTTATCCATGGAGACTTGGGATCGTGAAGTCTCTGAATTCATCGTATCTTTCAATATGATAAAGGTTTGATTTGCATTTCTTTATCTATGTTTGTTTATGACTAACATCATGATCAACAATACCCTAGGTGCAAGACTAGCTAAGTTTCCCAAAAATACAATATTTTTCAAAAACCTAATAATGAATAAGTGACAATGCCAAGAATATCACTGGGAAATGATTAAATAACGCAATACCGATCAGATCTGATGCAAAAATAAGAAATTTATATCATGCTATAATGATCTAAACTTATGAAATATAGACAATGTAACAAATGTGTTTTTTTCTAACCAAATCAAATGCTTTATTTTCTAGTTTCTAATGCAAAGATGCAAGAATGTTCTTTTATTAAACAAAAAAATGATATGCTATAGTGAATAAAATCAATTTAATCAATCAAATAATGTGACAACACACGAATCTACAAACCCTAGTCTCAAGACTAGTTAGGTCTTCTATGAATGCAAGGTTTTTGTAAACCCTAACAATGAAATAATGTAAAATTAAGCTATATAACTATATAAAATGATGAATTAGTTTAACCTAATCAAATCTAGGGTAGAAAATAACTTAGATCTAAAGCAATATGGATGCAAAAGTGCAAGATATGTCAAGTTCACTAAAATGTTAGATGGAAAAGGGTGACTTAGTTTAGAAGGTTAAATTAGGTAAAAACCCCTCTTCTACCAACATTAGAACACAAGCCAAGCTTGGATTCTACCCTTGAAGGAGAGATGAACTACAGGGGTTTTGTCCCCTTTTGTATAAAGGAGTGTCAACCAAATTCAACCAACCAAAGTAGGGAAAAGCTTCAAACCTTAATTGAGCAAGATTGGTAAATCATAGACGAACGAAAACAAATACAAGAAATCTAATACCATAGTAGAGATGAGGGAATAGAAGTGAACCAAGATCTAACTTTGAGAATAGAGAGGTACCATGGTTTTGAGTTCCCTAGACCCATATTAGGGTTTTGTAGGATCTCTAAATCTAGATGCCTTCAACTACTTGTCTTCATGTCTTGTGTCACTTGTTATCTTCAAATTCCTTCGGATGCAATGTACATACAAACAATAAGGGAAGAGGGTCGGTGTTATTTAGGAGCTTGCCTAAGTCAAGCTTTATGAATGGTGTTTCCACTTCCATAATAGTAATGATAAGAGATCAAAGAGCGCATGGCCTAGGAGGGAAGAGACAAATATGAAGTAGAATGGAATGCTATAATAAATCATGAAGGAAAGAAGTCACCATGAGCATGGAAACCCTAGATTTCTTGATGTGGCATCACAACCTGACTCAAGAAGGTGGTGTAGCCCCAAAGAAGTAGAGATATTTTCACAAGACTTGCAAGAAGTTAGTACAATAGCAATAATCCACCATATAGAGCTTTAGAGAAGAATAGAGAGCATGGGAGAGAGAGAGAGAGTGCAAGTGTGCCTAAATTGCTTAGATGTTCAAATGACTAAACTAACTTTCTTGTATATGCATTCCCACTCACAAACAATGAATAAAACCAAATGGGGCCAACATGTATAGGCCAAGGAGGTGTTCTAAGATGACACCACAAAAATAAGCTTGGGGATAACATCTGGGACCAGGGTGCTAGGTACCTTGGTCCTTTAGCCCCACAAACTCTAGAGAATACCAATTAAGGTGGGTTTGTTGGCAATAGACAGTACTCCGGTATGGTCTTGTATGTTATCATTGATGGAAACAAGACTCAAAGATCTCTTTAGCATGATAGGGAGACACAACTCTGAAAGATCACATTAGATTTCAGGTCAGGTTGGAAGAAATGGCTAAGTATGGATGTGCACAGAGTACACGACAACAAATTGGATAGTATGCCTCTGCAGATGATGATCTGGTAATGTGGTTTAAGTATAATGTTCTCTATTGTTTGGTAATGTTATACTTTAGAGATTAAGTCCTGACTTCCTCCGGAAGTCATGTTGAAGAAATGTTTAAGTTTGGGTAAGCAAAGGTTTAACAGGAACAATGAACAGGGTCTAGTGCAGTGGTCCACATTCTTCCACAAATGAGTATTGTGCTATGTAGTTTTGAGGAGTTGTAAACATGTATTTGAAGTTTCTAATTCTAGATTTGGGAGATCTGAAGTCCACTGGAAGGATAGCTACAAGTTACTGAGTATCAGTACAATGTTTGACAGAGTTTGACCAAGATAGAGTCTGAGTTCCGATGGTCCACATTTCTCTGCAAGATGGTATCATGCCTTGTGGTTCTGAGGGTAAGTTCTAAAAGGTGTAAAGAGTCCTTGATATGGGTTTTGAGGTATTTGTTGATCCACAATAAAAGTTGTAAGTCAGCAGATGAACCTGTTAAGCATGCTCTTGAGGAACAGGCTGACTAGTATGATTAATCATTGTGCGGAGAAGAGATAATGTTTGAAGGATCTCCCTAAGTGATTAAATGATTAGAGCTGACCTATATTAACATGTTTGGGAAATATTTTGGGTCTGTGGAAAGTGCAAGAAGATGGGGGGCCAAAAAGGGGTCTTAAGTTGCCACTTTTTTCTGAAATCAGGATACTAGCATTGGATGAGAAATTGAGTATAGTTACACTCAAAATTTGGAGATGCAACCAAAACAATGTTCGTAGTGCTCCGAGTCTACTTTCTAAACTACTATTTTTTTTAAAAAATGGCATAGATTAAGGGGTTCAAAAGAGGGAGCCACAGAAATTGGTGTTGTTTCTATCCAAAAAACATAACATAGCATGTTTTGTGGCTCCCTCAAAAGGTCAACTTTTTTCTGGTATTTTTAAAATCACTTTTAGTGAGAAATTAGCTAATAGCATGTAGTTGATGCGCAATTTTTCTAATAATTTTTTGATGAATATTTGATTTTTTACTAATTTTTAAAGTGGACACATCCTAAAAAATAGAATTTTGGCCGTGCTACCCCTATAAATTTTGAAAACTAATTGAAAATCATTTTTTCCTTTTTTTAATATTTGTAGAATGGAGTCTAGTTTCTAAATATATAATTTTTTTGAAATTTGAATGAATAGTTAATTTACAATGAAAAAAAGACCAAACAGTGGGTTTTACCCAAAAATAGACACACAAACAAAAGAAATTAAAAATGAAAGGCTTAACATTGTAAAAATGTGAAAAAAATCACATCATCAAATAGCTAAGAGAAAGCCTAACATTACCCAGGTGTTCGATTTGTTCGACCTTGAAACACATGCAAATCTAAGGGTTAGCATGGATGAAATTATGTGAAATCTTGAAGAATATGGAAAAACACATCTGTGACTATTCATAAGGCACTCCAAGCCTTTGGGTTGGAAATCCAAAACAAATCCCAAGCCCAAGGCTTGGGATTCCCAAAGCAAGACATAACGTGAGCGCGTTATAATGCACTCGCATTATAACGCACTCAGTTATGTTTTGCTTTGCTTTTTTCCTTTCCTGCAAGTTTGTTGTTTGTCATGTTTGACATAACGCGAGTGCGTTATAACGCGAGCGCGTTATAACGCACTCGTGTTATGTTCCCCTTAAATTTTTTTATGTTCAAGGCTATTAATCATGAGGGTTAAGGGATAAGGGATAGGGTTGTAGGGTTTAGGGATAAGGGATTAGGGTTTAAGGTATAGTATCAAGCCTGTTGAGGGTCTAGGAATAGGTATAGCATTTAGGGTTTAGGGATGAGGGATTAGAGTTGAGGGATGACGGATTAGGGTTTAGGGATAAGGTTTAGGATTAGGGTTGAGGGATTAGGGTTTAAGGTATAGTGTTGAGGGTTTAGGGATAGGGTTTAGGGTTGAGGGATTAGAGTGAAGGGTTGAGGGATTAGGATTTGACGTTAAGGGTTAAGGGTTTAGGGTTTAGTGTTTAGGGATAGGGTTGAGGGTCAAGGGATCAGAGTTAAGGGTTGAGGGATTAGGGTTTGATGTTGAGGGTTGAGGTTCAAGGGTCAAGGGTTTAGGGATAGGGTTGAGGGTCGAGGGATTAGGGTTAAAGTAGAGTTTTGAGGGTGTAAGGATTAGGGATAGGGTTGGAGGGTTTAGGGATAAGGGATTAGGGTTTAAGGTATAGTATTGAGTCTGTTGAGGGTTTAGGAATAGGAATAGCATTTAGGGTTTAGGGATGAGGGATTAGAGTTAAGGGATGATGGACTAGGGTTGAGGGTTGAGGGATTAGGGTTGAGGGTTGAGGGATTAGGGTTTAAGGTATAGTGTTGAGGGTTGAGGATTTAGGGATAGGGTTTAAGGTTGATGGATTAGGGTTTAGGGTTGATGGATTAGCATTTAATGTCAAGGTTAGGGTTAGAGTGTTGAGGGTAGAGGGATTAGGGATAGGGTTTTGGGTTGAAGGTTTAAGGATTGAGGGTTGAGGCTTTAGGGATGAGGGTTTAAGGCTTAAGATATAGTGTCAAGTGTTGAGGGTGTAGGGATAGGGTTTAAGTTTTAAGGGTTAAGGGTTGAGGGACAGTGATTAGGGTTTAAGGTATAGTGTTGAGGGTTGATGGTTTAGGGATAGGGTTTAGGTTTGAGGGATTAGGTTTTAGGGTTGATGAATTAGGGTTTAATGTTGAGAGTTAAGGGTTGAGGGTTGAGGGTTGAGGTTGAGGGATAGGGAAAATGGTCAAGGGATTAGGGTTAAATAAGAGTGTTGAGGGTAGAGGGATTAGGGTTTAAGGTATAGTATCAAGCTTGTTGAGGGTCTAGGAATAGGGATAGTGTTTAGGGTTTAGGGATGAGGGATTAGAGTTGAGGGATGACAGATGACAGATTAGGGTTGAGGGTTGCGGGATTAGGGTTTAGGGATAAGGTTTAGGGTTAGGGTTGAGGGATTAGGGTTTAGGGATAAGGTTTAGGGTTAGGGTCGAGGGATTAGGGTTTAAGGTATAGTGTTGAGGGTTTAGGGATAGGGTTTAGGGTTGAGGGATTAGAGTGAAGGGTTGAGGGATTAGGATTTGATGTTGAGGGTTGAGGGTTGAGGGTTTAGGGTTTAGGGATAGGGTTGAGGGTCTAGGGATCAGAGTTAAGGGTTGAGGGATTAGGGTTTGACGTTGAAGGTTGAGGGTTGAGGTTCGAGGGTCAAGGGTTTAGGGATAGGGTTGAGGGTCGAGGGATTAGGGTTAAAGTAGAGTGTGGAGGGTATAAGGATTAGGGATAGGGTTGGAGGGTTTAGGGATAAGGGATTAGGGTTTATGTTATAGTATCGAGTCTGTTGAGGGTTTAGGAATAGGGATAGCATTTAGGGTTTAGGGATGAGGGATTAGAGTTGAGGGATGACGGATTAGGGTTGATGGTTAAGGGATTAGGGTTTAAGGATAAGGTTTAGGGTTGAGGGTTTAGGGATAGGGTTTAGGGTTGAGGGATTAGACAAGGGTTGAGGGTTTAGGGTTTAGGGTTTAGGGATAGGGTTGAGGGTCAAGGGATTAGAGTTAAGGGTTGAGGGATTAGGGTTTGACATCGAGGGTTGAGCGTTGAGGTTCGAGGGTCAAGGGTTTAGGGATAGGGTTGAGGGTCGAGGGATTAGGGTTAAAGTAGAGTGTGGAGGGTATAAGGATTAGGGATAGGGTTGGAGGGTTTAGGGATAAGGGATTAGGGTTTAAGGTATAGTATCGAGTCTGTTGAGGGTTTAGGAATAGGGATAGCATTTAGGGTTTAGGGATGAGGGATTAAAGTTGAGGGATGACAGATTAGGGTTGATGGTTGAGGGATTAGGGTTTAGGGATAAGGTTTAGGGTTGAGGGTTGAGGGTTTAGGGTTTAGGGTTTATGGTTTAGAGATAGGGTTGAGGGTTGAGGGTCGAGGGATCAGAGTTAAGGGTTGATGGATTAGGGTTTGACGTCAAGAGTTGAGGGTTAAGGTTTGAGGGTCAAGGGTTTAGAGATAGGGTTGAGGGTCGAGGGATTAGGGTTAAAGTAGAGTGTGGAGGGTATAAGGATTAGAGATAGGGTTGGAGGTTTTACGGATAAAGGATTAGGGTTTAAGGTATAGTATCAAGTCTATTGAGGGTTTAGGAATAGGGATAGCATTTACAGTTTAGGGATGAGGGATTAGAGTTGAGGGATGATGGATTAGGGTTTAGGGATAAGAGATTAGGGTTTAAGGTATAGTATTGAGTCTATTGAGGATTTAGGAATAGGGATAGCATTTAGGGTTTAGGGATGAGGGATTAGAGTTGAGGGATGACAGATTAGGGTTGAGGGTTGAGGGATTAGGGTTTAGGGATAAGGTTTAGGGTTGAGGGCTGAGGGATTAGGGTTTAAGGTATAGTGTTGAGGGTTTAGGGATAGGGTTTAGGGTTGAGGGTCGAGGGATCAGAGTTAAGGGTTGAGGGATTAGGGTTTGACATTGAGGGTTGAGGGTTGAGGTTCGAGGGTCAAGGGTTTAGGGATAGGGTTGAAGGTCAAGGGATTAGAGTTAAAGTAGAGTGTGGAGGGTATAAGGATTAGGGATAGGGTTGGAGGGTTTAGGGATAAGGTATTAGGGTTTGAGGTATAGTATCAAGTCTATTGAGGGTTTAGGGATGACAGATTAGAGTTTAGGGATGACAGATTAGGGTTGAGGGTTGAGGGATTAGGGTTTAGGGATAAGGTATAAGGTTGAGGGTTGAGGGATTAGGGTTTAAGGTATAGTGTTGAGGGTTTTTGTCATCAAATGTAGATTTATGTGTTTGATTATATTGATTACCTCTCTAATTTTGGGGTGTGGATGTTTTGGAATCAATCAGGAAGTCTTCAGGAGACTTTGTGGAAGTGGATTGGAAATCGCTTGATAGAACACCTACTATTTATGCTTGGATAAGGATTTGTCACAAACTAGAACTTCTGCTTCCAAAGAAGATCTGTCTTTCTTCCTCGATGGGCATTTTCTATCAAGAACTTGATTATGAGGGCTTGCCCCTTCATTGTTATGCCTATCATATGGCGGAGCATCTGGCAAGCTCTTGCAGGAAATAGGAAAAGTTCTCCCTCAAAAACCTTGTGGTCATTCAAGTGTGAAGGGGAAGGTTTGGAAAGAGATGTGATCAATGCAAAGGATGTGATCAATCTATAGCAGGACAAAACATGAGCGCGTTATAACACGCTCACATTTTGTCTTGCTATAGAAATGGTAAAAAAGTGTTGACCCCCATGATCCAGGCCCACATGTTCTATTTTCATACTAATTCTATGCATGCTCCGACAAAAAGAAGTGCTTTCATGCTGTTGGGAAGTTCACATGCACATTTGACACATTGTACCACCTTTGCATGATCTTTCCACCACCTTTTCTGCTTTTCCAACTTGAGAAGGAGGAAATAACATAGTTTTCACACCAAGTTTGATATATATCTATTCAAGTTTTAATTTTTGTAGTGTTGCAATGTTAATTGTGATTCAATTTTAGGAATTTAACATCATAGATTGGTTAATAGTATTGTTGTTAGTAATTATATTTGAGTGTTATTCAATTTAACATTGAAAAGGAAGCAAGTGGTGAAAAACTCAAATTGTTGAGGAGTTTGATGCAAGAAGAAAAAAACACTACATAATTGGGTACTCTCTCCTTTTGAATCTTCATTTTTTAGGTATGTCAAATCTTTACATGCATGTTCTTTACATTTTCCTTATTTCAGATTGAATTACTTTATCATGCTTTATCATACATGTTTAAAATAGACACATTCCCAATCAAGAAAGTAGCCTACAATCTCACATGATGCCATGTATATTTTCTACACTTGGAGTCTTTAATAATTATGTGTAATAAACAAACCTTAACATACCATGATGTCAAACTATACAAGAATAAATCCTTACAACATAATAAAAATACAATCCCACTAATATCTTGTATTTATTTCTTAGGAACTAATATTGGTCTATTTATCATGCTATAGACAAATTCTCCATCATGTCGAGGAAACGATCAAGAATTAAACCAACACAAGAAGAGATAGAAGCTAAAATGCAAAGAAAGCAGTGGCTATGAGGGAACTTTGAGAGAAGAGGAAATTAGATGCGATAAATGAAGACATACCAATTGAAGAGGAACCACAACCATCACAAAGAGATGGTATTGGTAGCACAAAGAGAACGAATGCAAAAACTCTGTGGTACAAGAGATTTGAATACCATAGTTGGAGACACATCCTCTACCACAAGTCAACATGTAGGGACACCATCTACCACATCTCAAGTTGAGAGTACATCATCACTCACATGTGATGAAGGAGGTACGCCATCATTTCCACCTCAACCTCAAGGTATGTCATCTATTCCATCTTCGATTGAAGGTATGCCATCTAGCCCATCTCATTTAAATATTGATGAAATTCCTAATGTTGAGATGAATTTACCTAACTTAACACCACCTAGAATTTTGCACAGAAAGCCAAAGTATTTGATTGATATTGATGAGAATATTTTGCAGCCAATGGAAGGTAAGATTCCAAAACACACTTGTAGAAGATATGCTAATAAGAAGAGATTTTTCTTTGAAAAGTTAAATGAGACTGCAAGATGTCAACTATTCTTTGAAATGATGCGAAGTATAAAGTATAGGTCTATCATGAAGATTCTTGGGTTGAGAACATCAGAGGATTCAAGTGAATAAATCTATTGGCAAGAATCTAATGAGTGCGTATGAGAGTGTGGGTAACACCTCACACACAAAAGATAGTAATGCAACACGGCGTGTGATTACATTGACTATAATAAGTAGTCAAATGAGGAAAGCTTGTCTCATTAGAAATACGAGTCAAGAATTAAGAATTAATAGGAAAACTTTATCAAGAGCCGTTGGAAGATGCTAAAGAATTAAGGACACTAATGCCAATGGATTATGGGCATTCTCGGGGAGACTACCACGAAAAGATAAACTAATTGTTGAAGCATTGAGATCACTAATTGAAGAATTTTGGAAGAATTACACAAGGGTATCTCTGAATCAAAGGGATGTGGTAAGAAGGAGAATTGGTAGTTAGAACCGTGAGCCACATCCAAAGCATTTTTTGGATGAGACTCAAACACAGTTTTATGGTAAATTTCTAGAGAAGTATCCTCCAATTAAAAATTGTCAAAGATATTTTGAAATGCTAAAACCTTTCTATGTTAAGATAAATCACACATGCACTACTTGTTGCAGATTACATATTGAATTTTCTAACCATTTTGATGCTTGTAGGTCTATATGTTTAGATATGCATACTAATAATGATTTACAGGGTTGTGCCATATGTACGCCACCAACATCTTCAAGAGACTTCATATCAAGAATTTTATGTGAAAGAGAGGAAGGTCAAATATTCTACAAGAAATTATGCTTGGATGGCACATGTCATCGTTGCGGTGGCTTGCAAGGTTTGCCAATATGTGAACATATGGAAAGAACACATGCGGCTGGAAATGAACTAGTAGAGTTTGGCAAGTATAAAATAGTGGCATACAATACAAAAGATGGTAAAGAAGCAAAGAGGTGTGAATTAGTTATTGAAAAGATTCCAGTGTATCAGTTTATGCCTATATTTCATGACAGCATAGTGTATGAGTATGCAAGACATGCCCATAGAGCTTGATGGTTGGACTTGCAATTCAAGTTATGCAAGGACACATTTCTGGTTGGTAGCATTGTTTCAGTCATCAACTTTGCAGAGAACTACAGTCTACAGCCACAGCGTGAGGTACAATCACAATATTACAACTCCACACAGGTTTCTATATTTGTGCACATCGCATTCATTCATGAGAATGATAGTACAGAGGATGACAAAAAGATCATAAGGGAGTATAATTTCTATATTAGTGATGATCGTATGCATTCTATGGAGTTCATGCAAGGTTGCATTCAGGTGTTCTATAATGATTTGGCTAGAAGGGGCATATCATTCAGTCAGCATATCATATGGTTGGATAACTGTGTGTCACAATTCAAAAACTCACAGAATTTCTATTGGCTGAGTAGGAGGCATAATTTTATAGGTATTCAGCATATGTGGAACTTTTGTGAGGCCGGGCATGGAAAGGGGGAGCATGATGGTGCAGAAGCATGTATCAAAAGAGCCATAGCACGAGAAGAGTTAAAGTATAAAGACAATGCAAAGTTGACAAATGCAAAATCGATTGTCAAGTGGTGTAATGCTTCTATAGGTCCAAGTAATGAAGGTAAGTCTTCAGTTCTTAGATTTTTTTGGTTGATAGATGATACTAACATTGCACCATATGAGGACTGTTGTACACTAATAGAATCAAATGAGATGCACTCTTTTAAAAGCTTAATTGTAGGTCCATGGAGTATCCATACATGAAAGATGTCATGCTTTTGTTCTTCCTGTACAATTGGGCTCTGGGATGAGTGCGAGTCAAAGGAGTGGGTTGACGAATGGCAGTTAAGTTATCTTAGCCCACTTGACACATGTCGACCCCCGATGGCACTGGAACTAACACAGATGGAATCATCAGTTGATTTTGACCACATATCAGATTTAGTTCAACCAAGTAATATAGGGCATGTATATGCATCTAGTTTCATCTAGTTCAACCAGGTAATGTCATCTTACTTTGTAGTGTTTTTGTAATGTTGACTAATTTCATCTAATTTGCTACACATATCAATGTAGGGCACGTATATGCAGTTATTGTAGATGAAGATAATGAAGAGGGAATAGATTATTACTTATGTCATTGTGTTGAGGCCAAAAAGAAATTGGAAACCCCTGTTACAGATGGAGAAAACATCAAATATCCTACAGGCTCAGTGGTTATTACTGGAACATGGCTTATAAGGTACCCACATAAGAGTGTTAATATTTGGCTATTTCAAGACTTTGACACACATCAGAAGATTCTTCATTACTTGAACCTTGTTGTGGCATCCAATGTTCATTTGATAAAGTATCGGGGTAGACCTTTGAACAAAATCTTGTGGAAGGTGTGTGAGTCTGACCATGAAGCAATACTTGACACAATAAAGAGTAGAATAGACCCAGATGGTTCATTGGATTAATTTGTAAGTATTCACATTGATTTTGTAAAGTCATGTTACATTGAGTTGTAAGTATGCACATTAATTTGTAAGGTTTGTCTTTTTTTATTTTCTCCTACATTTTTACACATATACACATTTTTACATCATCATGTTATACATTTTTGGTGTCCTGCTCTTGATGCGACCAAACTCATAACTCACCCTACTTCCTCTAGACCCCATTTGATGATCTCTCCAACACTCTAGATCCAGGGTGCCCAATCATGATGATGACCTATATACCATTCTCCCAAGGCACTCATAATGAATGAAAAGAAGACCAAGGGCACCCAAGCTTAATAGACTTATTTCTTTCAGTTTTGATAATCCAAACTCTTGCAAAACAACATCCACTTTCATGCCTTTAGATCTTCCTTAACATACAGAGTGCCAAATCAAGTTGAAAAATCTACATAAGGGTGCCAAAATGGATGCAAGGTGCTCATGATGATGAAACTTAGAGCTTTTTCCTTTCCTATGTGCTCATCTAAGATGTTTGAATGATAAGGACCACCTTGACCTCTATAATGTATATTGGGCACCAAAATCAAAGTAATTTTAAGTCACTTTGAGTCATTTGGGGTCAGTTTGAGTCTTTGAGTCATGTTGCAAAAAAGTGTCAATGTTGTCAAGTTACACAAAGCAACTTTTACATTTTTGGTGTCCTGCTCATGATACGACCAAACTGACTATTCCAATGCATTCGGATGGGTACATTTATGCTAGGCATAGTCCTATTTTTCACCCAAACATGTTGAAATAGTTTGAGCTACATTGTATCAACGATATCCCTGAAGAGTCCAAAGTGCAAAAAGGTAGCAATCTTTGACGAGATGTTACTCAAAAATTGTGTCACTTAGAAATATTCCATTTAAGGCAATGTGATCATGTAGAGTGTCTCTACAATAACCTCGCTCAGTTTTTTATATCTCTGAGGCATTTGCCTATGGTGAAAAGTTTTCTACTGCCCCAAAAATTATTAGGAGGCAGTGTAAAGTTGCAAAGGAGTGTAACTTTCATCCTGCTCATGATGCGACCAAACTGACTATTCCAATGCATCTAGATGGGTACATTTATGCTAGGCATGGTCTTGTTTTTCACCCAAACATGTCAAAATAGTCCGAGCTACATTGTACCGACGATATCCCTGAAGAGTCCAAAGTGCAAAACGGTAACAATCTTTGACGAGATGTTACTGAAAAACTTTGTCACTTAGAAATATTTTGTTTGAGGCAACACAATCATGTAGAGTGCCTCTACAATAACCTCTCTTAGTTTTTTATATCTCTGAGGCATTTGCCTGTAGTGAAAGGTTTTTTGCTGCCTAAAAAACGTCAGAAGGAGGCAGTGTAAAGTTGCAAAGGGGTGTAACTTTCATCCTGCTCATGATGTGACCAAACTGACTATTCCAATGCATCCGGATGGGTACATTTACACTAGGCATGGTCCTATAACATGTCGAAACAGTCTGAGCTACATTGTACTGACGATATCCCTGAAGAGTCTAAAGTGCAGAAAGGAAGCAATCTTTGACGAGATATTACTCAAAAATTGTGTCACTTAGAAACATTCCATCTGAGGAAATGTGATCATGTAGAGTGCCTCTAAAATAACCTCTCTTAATTTTCTATATCTTTGAGGCATTTGCCTGTGGTGAAAGGTTTTCTACTGCCCCAAAAATCGTCAGAAGGAGGCAATGTAAAGTTGCAAAGGGATGTAACTTTTGTCTTGCTTGTGATGTGACCAAACTGATTGTTCCAACATGTCCAGATGGGTACATTTATAATAGGCATGGTCCTATTTTTCACCCAAACATGTCAAAACAGTTCGAGCTACATTGTACCAACGATATCCCTGAAGAGTCCAAAGTGCAAAAAAGCAGCAATCTTTGATGAGATGTTACTTGAAAATTGTCACTTAGAAACATTCTATCTAAGGATACGCAATCACGTAGAGTGCCTCTACAATAACCTCTCTTAGTTTTTTATATCTCTGAGGCATTTTCCTATGGTGAAAGATTTTCTGCTGCCTCAAAAATCATTAGAAGGAGGCAGTGTAAAGTTGCAAAGGGGTGTAACTTTCATCCTGCTCATGATGTGACCAAATTGACTATTCCAATGCATCTAGATGGGTACATTTACGCTAGGCATAGTCCTATTTTTCACCCAAACATGTTGAAACAGTCTGAGCTACATTGTACCGATGATATCCCTGAAGAATCCAAAGTGCAAAAAGGTAGCAATCTTTAACAAGATGTTACTCAAAAACTGTGTCAGTTACAAACATTCTATCTGAGGCAACGTAATCATGTAGAGTGTCTCTACAATAACTTCTCTCAGTTTTTTATATCTCTAAGGCATTTTCCTGTGGTGAAAGGTTTTCTGCTACCCCAAAAATCGTCAGAAGGAGGTAGTGTAAAGTTACAAAGGGATGTAACTTTCGTTTTGCTCATGATGTGACCAAACTGACTGTTCCAACAAGTCTGGATGGGTACATTTACACTAGGCATGGTCCTTTTTTTCACCCAGACATGTCGAAACAGTCTGAGCTACATTGTATCGACGATATCCCTGAAGAGTCCAAAGTGCAAAAAAGGTAGCAATCTTTGATGAGATGTTACTCAAAAACTGTGTCACTTAGAAACATTCTGTCTAAGGCAACGTGATCATGTAGAGTGCCTCTACAATAACCTCTCTCAGTTTTTTATATCTCTGAGACATTTGCCCATGGTGAAAGGTTTTCTGCTACCCTAAAAATCGTCAGAAGGAGGTAGTGTATTAAATCAGGATGAAAGCCTATTCACTCCAGGTGCTAATCTCAAGTTGCACAATCATGAATGGGCTTCTAAAGAAATAAGGTGCTACATCATGGTTCTAGGACCTTGAAATGGCACCCAAGCATGTAGGAGGAATTTTCAAGGAGCCAAAATGTTTTTAAAACTCTAAGGAACTAGTCCAAAGACTCTATGGCGCCATCTTGATACCATTGAGTCAACTTTGGAACTCAAACATATTGAAACAAGGTCTAGGAAGCTAGGTACCATCTCTTGCCAGTTTAATCTCTCAGATGCGCTAACATTGGAAAGACTCTTAATGAGCGCCTAAGTTTGAATTGATCTTGTGATTGAAAGTTGGTGATGTATTGGTGCAAGATGATCTTCAATTGAAGCAATCTAAGTTCTAGGAAGGGTTTAGAAGTTATCAACCTCTTCACTAAGTTAGGCACACTTTACAAGCTTTCTTACCCAAGAGTTGCACCTCATTAAGACAAGGCGCATCTTAACCTCTGGGACTTTTCCAAAGAAGCACTTCAATTTATTAGCACCTTTGGACCTTATTTGCATTCTAAAAGAGAAGGTGCACTTTGGAGGTATTTCTAACCTAGATTGACGCCTACATATAGTCATCTCTCTGGAGCATTACAATGTGTTTTAAAATGAAGGAGGACATTTCATAAGTTGGGGAATTGATCACTGAAGACCTTGGAGTGTTTGAATTACTCTAAGCAAGAAGGTGCATTTCCATGGAGTAGCATACTCTAGATAGCGCCTAATGCCATCAAGGCACAATTTCACCCACACTTTGGTGCCTATTATCAAGAAGGGGCATTGGGCATTCTGTTGGTTTTTTCCCAGACTGGATGCTTATTCCCAGATTTCCCTACAAGGTAGCCATCAGTGATCAACAGGATCTCTGGGCCAAGGGCCAACAGTGTAGGAGATAGACTCTATATTTTATCTCCTCTTCTTCTTCAGGCTCTGCAAGACCTAGGGGGTATTCCCTACTCAACATCCATGAGATACGCATACAAGGATTTGGATGCTGTCAGAAAGCAGATAAGTCCTCCTGTAAGTAGACCAAAACTGAAAGATAAGAGCAAAGGGGCTAGCTTTGGGCCTATTTGCAGTTGTAGACAGAGGACTGAGGATCCTAAAACTAATTCTAATGTCCTAATGGTTGTTTTAGAGTTTGATTATGATTTTGAGTTTGGATGCAAAGCTGGACATGGTTGTAACACAAACACAAAGCAAGATTGGTGCCTATCCAGGGCCTGGAGTCAATAGACATACACCTGTGAATGATCAGCATGAACGGCTAAAACTAGATTTCAGGGGGATATATGTGATACCTGCCTTACAGATATCTCCCAATACAGAGTGTTAAGTTATCTCTACTTATGGCATCCCTACTGCAGTATACCCTTCCCAATGTTCAACCTGAAAACAGTTTAATCTACCCCTTGAGCAGAAGTTAAGAGATCATACATTCAACACAAGAATTCCATGTTCTAGAGTCTCAAATATTGCTTAAATATCCAGACTCAGAAGAAAGATACATGCAATACTGGAGACAGAATTAACAAAACACATGCAAACATAGCATTATTCATACAAGATTAACCATGAAATCAGTGGATTCAAGCCAAAACGTACAACAAGAGATACATAAACTCACAGGTTTAGCTGTACAGAGCAACCAAAACGAACTGTATTGTGTTACAGAGCCAAAATGTTCAACTTTCAACAACCTAAAATGAGTAACACTTCCTGCTTATAACAGCCAGAAAGTGTACTACAGCAATTAATTACATGGCTATTACAAAATCTGCCAGATACAGATCCTTCAAAGGAATCGCGCTCAAAATTTATTACAGCAACAGACAGAGGAACCTCGAGCCACGCGCCACTATCTGGAAGTCTTCATTCTCAATCAGGCAGCTTGATCACTTATACCATCACCCATACTCTTGCTACAGTCACCATTAAGGGCCTCAACCACCCGCGGTTGCTTGAAAACCATCGCTGCAGTCAAAAAGAAGTTTCCTGCCAAAACATGTTCTACCGCGGGTTCAAAAATAATGCAAGGGGATTAGTCCCATATGCATGGTGTGGAGACAACTTCGGTGCTTTAAAAGCATAGTCACATACATACCAAGTGTCAAGCATTTTGCCGCGCTCAACACATGACCCTTCGCCCACAGCCCATCGCCATGACATACATTATCGGCCCACCACACAGATCTCCTGCCAACCACAGCGGTCAGGCCGATCACCTATCGTAATCCCCTGTTGGCCAGAGAATACTCCATCGGAGGACCCTTCAAAACCTTTGCTGATCACATCAGTCTGGCCGATGAACACATGACTTACCCCCCATCAAGCCATCGGCCCAACTCCTACCGATAGCCCGCCTCCATCGGCGAGACCCCAATTGTCGGGCCAACACTTCTCCGTCCACCCGATAGCCAAAATCTCACCGACGACCACTCCATACTCGTATATCGCCAAGACATGGAACATCGTCACCCCGACATGCCAAACATCAACTTCATTGTCGACCAGACTCCCAACCATCGGAGCAACAAGAAACCCCTCCGCCGATAACAAAAGTCACGCCGACGAACACAAACATACCTCGAATTACCATCGGCCAGACACTGCACATGTTACATCGACGAAGGCACAAAACAGACCCCGATGGCACTCCTGATCGGGGTGACTTCCTCTATCAGCGAACCACAAAACATACTGGCCGATAAAACAAGTCTCGCCGATGAACACTTGAGATACCCCCATCGGCATGACCAACACCGTCGGCAGAACCACAATATCCTTTGCCGATAAACCAAGCTCTTGGAGATATACGAAGAACACACCATGCTATTGATATGATCACCAAGACACATGAAAACTCATGCCGATGGGCAGAACATGATGACCCCTTCCATCAAGAAAGATGATGTGGATGCTACAAAACACTGAAGGGGTGCCAAAACTGGAAAAAAATTTTGAATTTTTTGGGATGGTGCCTGCATAAAAATTGTTCAAGAACTGACAGTCAATTTAGGCACCAACAGTGGCTCTGTCTGAGGATGCATGCCTCTTGTAGGCATGGCAAGAACCACAGAACTCTAGGATGCAGACCAGTCCCCTATCCATTGGGCACAGAGTCATGAAGTTATAATGATTTGCATCACCAATCAAACTTGATGGCCTAAGGCCACCAAGAAAAGGAGAACCAATATTTCCCTTTATCAAACACCTTATTCTCATCTGCATACACTGGGTCAACCCTGAGAGTGCTACCATGATCTGACCATAAACAAACCTGGTCATCTGCACATTCAACCTTCTAATTTAGCTTGTCACTGTCATCCCTGTGTAGATAACCCTTAGCATCTGGCAACAAGTGGATGCAGAATGTATCAGGCAATGCATACTCACATGGCATAGAACACAGGTTATCATTTGTATCAGCATTATGCATTGCAAAATGATCTCCTAGCTAGACTGAAAACTAAAAATATTCAAAGTCCACCATGCAGCTAGGAAAATCAGAGCTCATTTCATATGCTGGCCTCTCAAAAGAAAAGCTTTCAAATTCACAATTGTGTACATCATGTACACAACCAACAGTAGCACCAACATGGAAAAGATCAGGCTCTGGCATCTCTTTCAAATTAGGCACATTTTCATAGTCACTTACCTGATGTATGTTGTTTCCTCTTTCATCAGGATGAGAAACAGAATCCAAACCAAAAACAATGTCTAGATCCTCACCATACTCAAATAGATCCTCATCACCATATGTGTCAAAGATGGGTGATCCAAGTACATCAGCTTGATCATAGTATGCCATTTGTTCATGGGCAGCAGAACATGCATCTTCATCACCAATGGATTCCCTTTGTGGAGGAGTATCAGCTTGTGTGTCATAAGCAAAACAGCCATCAAATGAAAAATAATCATGCTCTGAACTAGGACTTGTTTCAATCCCTGACTGCTCTTCATGATCTCCATGTGTTTGAAAGGAAGGCAATGGGTCACACATAGGACTGCTTCTCTGTTTGCTTATATCTTCTCTGTCTTGAGTACAATACTCACAATTGTCTCCACAGGTCCATTCCAAAAATTGCTCATTGCTGTCCACAACCTCGTTATTGTTTTCATGGTCATATGCCTCATCATTGCAATGGGAATCCTCACTAGTCCTTTCACTGGCATCCTCAACTGGTGAACAATCCAGTTGAGCAGTATTGTTAGCATTATGTTCAAATACAGCAGTCTCAACCTCTATGCTTTCATTTTCATTTTTATCTGCACATGATGCCATAATCATTTGGTCATTTGCAGCTTCACAACCATTTCTCACACCAAGGCCTGGGGACAGGGATATCAACAGGCGCCCATTTCTGAATTTTTCTATATTTTTGGTGAACTTGTATGCCATCTGCATACCTGTCACCTTGAAATCCCTCAGTATTGCACTAGAGCCCTCCTCAAAAGCTTCAAAGAATATGCCAACACAGGCTGAAATATCAGGTCTGAAGACTTCTGGGATCTGTGAAAGGGCTACTGCAAACCTATGACTGAAATCAACACATGGCTCTTCATCTTGTTTTCTGATTTTCATCAATTCTGCAACAAGATCAGCCGGTTCTTTTGCAAATTCCTCTTTGAAACAGTCAGCAAGCTCATCCCAATAGGCAAAAAATCTTTTTGAAAAGCTCAAATACCAGTCTTTTGCTTTTGCATCAAAGGACCTAACAAAAAGCCTCATCCACATATCCTCATCTCTGAATGAATGTTTTCCCATGAACTCATAGAAATTTTGGATATGTGCATTCCCATCACATACACTGTGACCACTAAATCTGGGCATCTGACAGTATATCCTGGCAGACATAGTTTCTACTTTATAATCAACCCATGACAAATCTAATTGGTCATACAAAGGATCAAAAGGGCTGACAGGAGGTTTAGCTTTCTGACTGGCAGACACAACAAGGTTATCATGATTCAACTGGGCCTGCCTAGCCTCTAAGAATATCAACCTATTTTTTATCTCTTCTATTCTTTTATCATTCAAATCATCCCCCTTTTGACTGAGTATGGGATAATACATACTTGGATTCTTGAAATTTCTATTTTCAGACATCCTTTGCATTCCTAAGACCTATAGCCTCCCTTGGCATCTAACTTATCCAGTAGAACAATAAATATAAGTGGGAAGAAATAGGGTACCTTTTCTCATACAAATGCTGAAGTCTGAAAAGCACATTTTCTGTCACAACACACATCAACTTTTCATGTGCACTTGAATCTTTTGCAGAGTCACCACCTCTCCAAAGAGGACAAAATTTACAGCAGCTGAAAGCTCAACACATATTTTTCTGAGTTCATACCACCAGCAGAGCATCATCATTCACATGAAAGACTCCCCAGCAGGGTCACCATTTTCTGTTGGTTTTTTCCCAGACTGGATGCTTATTCCCAGATTTCCCTACAAGGTAGCCATCAGTGATCAACAGGATCTCTGGGCCAGGGGCCAACAGTGTAGGAGATAGACTCTATATTTTATCTCCTCTTCTTCTTCAGGCTCTGCAAGACCTAGGGGGGTATTCCCTACTCAACATCCATGAGATACGTATACAAGGATTTGGATGCTGTCAGAAAGTAGATAAGTCCTCCTGTAAGTAGACCAAAACTGAAAGATAAGAGCAAAGGGGCTAGCTTTGGGCCTATTTGCAGTTGTAGACAGAGGACTGAGGATCCTAAAACTAATTCTAATGTCCTAATGGTTGTTTTAGAGTTTGATTATGATTTTGAGTTTGGATGCAAAGCTGGACATGGTTGTAACACAAACACAAAGCAAGATTGGTGCCTATCCAGGGCCTGGAGTCAATAGACATACACCTATGAATGATCAGCATGAACGGCTAAAATTGGATTTTAGGGGGATATATGTGATACCTGCCTTACAGATATCTCCCAATACAGAGTGTTAAGTTATCTCTACTTATGGCATCCCTACTGCAGTATACCCTTCCCAATGTTCAACCTGAAAATAGTTTAATCTACCCCTTGAGCAGAAGTTAAGAGATCATACATTCAACACAGGAATTCCATGTTCTAGAGTCTCAAATATTGCTTAAATATCCAAACTCAGAAGAAAGATACATGCAATACTGGAGACAGAATTAACAAAACACATGCAAACATAGCATTATTCATACAAGATTAACCATGAAATCAGTGGATTCAAGCCAAAACGTACAACAAGAGATACATAAACTCACAGGTTTAGCTGTACAGAGCAACCAAAATGAACTGTATTGTGTTACAGAGCCAAAATGTTCAACTTTCAACAACCTAAAATGAGTAACACTTCCTGCTTATAACAGCCAGAAAGTGTACTACAGCAATTAATTACATGGCTATTACAAAATCTGCCAGATACAGATCCTTCAAAGGAATGGCGCTCAAAATTTATGATAGCAACAGACAGAGGAACCTCGAGCCACGTGCCACTATCTGGAAGTCTTCATTCTAAATCAGGCAGCCTGATCACTTATACCATCGCCCATACTCCTACTACAGTCGCCATTAAGGGCCTCAACCACCCGCGGTCACTTGAAAACCGTCGCTGCAGTCAAAAAGAAGTTTCCCGCCAAAACATGTTCTACCGCGGGTTCAAAAATAATGCAAGGGGATTAGTCCCATATGCATGGTGTGGAGACAACTTTGGCGCTTTAAAAGCATAGTCGCATACATACCAAGTGTCGAGCGTTTTTCGGCGCTCGACACACGACCCTTCGCCCACAGCCCATCGCCATGACATACATTATCAGCCCACCGCACAGATCTCCTGCCGACCACAGCGGTTAGGCCAATCACATATCGTAATCCCCTGTCGGCCAGAGAATACTCCATCGGAGGACCCTTCAAAACCTTCGCTGATCACATCAGTCTGGCCGATGAACACATGACTTACCCCCCATCAAGCCATCGGCCCAACTCCTACTGATAGCCCGCCTCCATCGGCAAGACCCCAACTGTCGGGCCAACACTTCTCCATCCACCCGATAGCCAAAATCTCACCGACGACCACTCCATACTCGCATATCACCAAGACATGGAACATCATCACCCCGACATGCCGAACATCAACTTCATTGTCGGCCAGACTCCCAACCATCAGAGCAACAAGAAACCCCTCCACCGATAACAAAAGTCACGCCGACGAACGCAAACATACCTTGAATTACCATCGGCCAGACACTGCACATGTTACATCGACGAAGGCACAAAACACACCTCGATGGCACTCCAGATCGGGGTGACTTCCTCTATTGGCGAACCACAAAACATACTGGCCGATAAAACAAGTCTCACCGATGAACACTTGAGATACCCCCATCGGCATGACCAACACCGTCGGTGGAACCATAATATCCTTCGCCGATAAACCAAGCTCTTGGCGATATACAAAGAACACACCATGCTATTGATATGATCACCAAGACACATGAAAACTCATGCCGATGGGCAGAACATGATGACCCCTACCATCAAGAAAGATGATGTGGATGCTACAAAACACTGAAGGGGTTCCAAAACTGGAAATTTTTTTTGAATTTTTTGGGATGGTGCCTGCATAAAAATTGTTCAAGAACTGACAGTCAATTCAGGCACCAACACATTCCTTGACTAGTTTTGAGCGTTTGAAGTGTTTGATGTGTCTTGGAGACTCCAAAAGACTTCCTCTTGCTAGGCACTCTTCTTGGCAACTACAACCTTCAACTAGCACCTAGATCCTGAAGAAAAACACTTGCAAGTATGGGCGCACTTTCCTTATGATGCAACATCAAACTGGCGCCTAGAAATCATAATACATGAAGTGAGCACCTAGGATCCTATTGGTCCAATAGGTGGTTTTGGGATCTGTGTCAAGTCATTGGATTAGGTTGCCAACTTAGAGAATGCTAGACTGTCGTAGGGATGAGTGTCGAATGCAGAGCACATAGTGGAAGCATAGAATTATCAAATTTTGAACCTTCGAACTCACTATTGGTGAGACAACATACCATCGGTGAGCTTATAATTTCATTGACTGATAGGTTGA
This sequence comes from Cunninghamia lanceolata, assembly GCA_027924645.1. NCBI lineage: Eukaryota > Viridiplantae > Streptophyta > Pinopsida > Cupressales > Cupressaceae > Cunninghamia > Cunninghamia lanceolata. Next base: position 2,425,388 of record BSBN01001326.1, read on the forward strand.
TGTCACCATGACTCCGTTTGATTTCACTTCTGACAAACATCCCATCATTGACTCTTATCGGTCAAACAGACCACTATCGATGACTTTATATCCTTTCACACTGATGTCTTTGTCACTCTGATACGAGACTCTAAGTCCCTCGCCTATCGGTAGGACTTAATACCATTGGCACACTCAAAAAATCTTTTGCTAACACACCGATCTCACCAATGACAACCTTCAGACCACACCCGTTGGTGAGACTCCAAACATCTGTGAACTCTAATCTCATTGGGCCGATACACCGATGGATTTTGACTATCGGTGTGACCCCCTTCATCGGCGAATCTCTCAACTGCTCTTCCAATGCACTGATGGGATTATCTTCTGATACATCGATGTCTTCGACCTTGAACCACACTCATCGGCAAGATAGACCACTATCGGCAAAGCCTAACCAAGGTCTGCTGATATGCCAATACGACCAACTCTTGACGTCGATACAAGGTTCTTTTGAAGGCAAAGGGTGCCTAGGCTTATAGGGCACAATTTGATGTATTTATTGAAAGCTCAAGGTGAATTGATGCTTATTGAAAATTCCACTTATTCCTTCATTTGCATTCTAAGCGCCATTTCCTATTGACTTATATACTCCTCATGCTAGGGTGCCATAATGAAGTGGTTTAGACAATAGGTGTGCTTCACTTACTAGAGGCTTGTTCTCCTTCCACCTTAGGCACACTTTTATGGTGGAACAGGTGTCAATGGGCACCTTGTCTTAAATGAATGCTCTCTCTAAGTTGGGCACCCTTTTGAGGCTTTATGAGTTGCAAATTACACCTTAACCCTTCATGCTTGTTGCTGAATGTTTGAATGTTTAAGAAAGTCTCCTTTAGGTGCTCATCTTAATGACTTTTTCTCAAGGTGCAATCATCCTAATGACTTGGATATTCATCCTAGTGTTTCAGGATATCAGGCTACCAGACTTAGTCATTTTTAGGATCTCAAACATAAAGAATAACATGATGATTCATTTTTTTGTATTGCATATAGTTGACATTGTATGCTACTCATAAAGAATATTAATATTTTCTGTTAAACATGATGATTCATTTTTTTTTAAATACAACTTTTATCTTTTAGTTCCAAAATGAGGTTTAGGTGATACTTGAATAACAATAGCTTGCTTATTGGATCAACAAACATCCTATGTAATACAATTGGACTTTAAATATTTGAAGTAGCCATCTACAAATATCCATTCAAACATGGATTTATAATGCAAGTATGGACGCCATCAATAAAAAGATTTTTATTAACCAAATATCCATATAGGCATACATCAATATCTGTCAATATAAGTATAACATATATACAAAATAGTCATATAGGCTTACAAGAATGCCATATAGGCATACAACAAAGGAACACAATAAAAAGTCATTCCCCTCTCGTTGGTGAAGAGAATAGATCACGGGCAGCCTTTGATCTTCTAGGGGATGGAGACACACATGTGGGTGGTCTAGTACGAATCTGAGGGCTACTCCTATTTAGTTCTTCCTGCATCTTTACCTGTTACAATAAAAAGTATAGACATTAATATATAGAAATTACATGTTATAAAAAATGAAACATTTAACAAAATAATCACTTACCGCTAACATATAATCTATCTCCTCACTTGCCTCAATAGAAGGAATAGGCCCTGGTGATGTCATGTCCTATAGAAACCATCCAGATAGAAATTAAACTTCAAATCAATAATCTTTTGATTTTTCAAAAATAGACAACTATAACAATGAATGTAAATTAAAATTTACTAATCTACCTCATACCCCTGTCAATGCCATGGAGCTATGAATCGTAGAGGCCAAACCCTACTCCATTGTCCTATGAACATGAGGAGGTGTCTCCGTAGCCTACATCATTTAGAAATAAAACAACATTATTTAATTACAAAAACTATAATAGTGATGCAAATCATGGCTCCTAACATACACACACATTCATCTAAACATGGAAGTACACACAATAAAGCACACAAGTCACATACAAAAATCTAGTAAGTACAATTCATTCATTAAACTATTTATTTTATTACCTCCATAAAGCTTTGAAGTCCACCACCGCTGGCAGGTGTTGCCATGAAATCTACAGTATTAACCTATTCAACATCCAAAATTAGATATTAAAATACCATTCATATAACAATGCTATTCAGATGTAATATTTATAATTATTTACTAGTTACATACCCTGATAGTAGATGATCTAGTGTAAAATGTAGGTGGAGAACCACTAAAAATTGCATCGACGCTATGACCCTGACATTTCATTAAAATCATCAATTTAAATTAGTTAATCTTGCATTTCAATAATAAAATTTAATAAATTAAATTCAATAAACTTGCTAATATTTACCTGAGTATCAAGGCTGAAAGTCTCACTGAGGAGGGTATCTGTCATCACCATCTACTCAGCTATAGATGTAGCCTGTTCACCTGTGTCCTGACTATCCATGGGGTCATAACCACAGGCTAACCCGCAAGCCTGACAAGCATGGGGTGGGACCCTACTCCTCGCACTATCTCCCAACCCACTCTGTGCTGCAAGACTGGCATGCTCTATGATGCTCTGGGTCAAGGCACTAATGGACTGAAGTGTATTGACCTCAACACTCTCCTTCACAATGGAAGGGATAGAAATATGCTCATGGGTTGCTCTGCTAATTACTCATCTCACTACCCGCTATGGGTCAAGACGTGCCCCTAGTCTATCTTGTGCTGACCCCCCACCTCTACCCTGGAAGTCCTGCATATCAAAATAGTTTGGCACTTTATTGAGGACAAACTCCCAGTAGAGTTTCCTCAAAAAGTATTGCGGGACCTCATTATTATTGCATGGAGGATGGTCAAAAACCATCCACCACCTCTGTCTAAAATTGTCCCTTATCACTTGGTTGTTGCACCAATGGATAGGGAACATCTTGCATGTAATGGGTGGAGGTTGATTTGTTTGTGGGTTTGTTAAAATGGAACACAAGTCTAATTTTGTGATTTGTAATTTTTTCACATCTTGGTATGACAACTTGTCTGCATAATAATCTCTGAACTCTCTCCTCTTATCCATCCAACTAGTTATTTGCTTGCTAATTGAATCTACATTTGATAACATAGATTCAAGAGATTCAACAAGCGTGGACCTATGCAAGGTTGAAGTGGAAGGATCTTTCAACCTTGCAATTATATCTTCAATTTCTTTTTTGTTGTTTTCAATTTGCCCCATTATATTTTCTTGTGTTCCAGGGGCATGTCGAGGAATGGATGGAGGAGTTTGTTGTTCTACAGGTATTTCCTCCTCAGGATTTTGTGGATTTTGAGGAGGAGGAGGAGGAGGAGAAGGTGCATTAACATTTCCTGACAATTCATGAAATATACATCAAAAATCAACTCAAACCTACCTATTTAGAAACAAATTCAAACAAAAAAATAAATATAACTCACTCCTTTGGCGTGCTCGACGTCGTGGCAGCATTTTGGTGACAAATCAATAAGCTTTTCATGTTGAATGGAGCTTTGCAAAATGCGAGCGCACTTTCTAGGGTTTGCAGGCCGCGGGCATAGAGGAGAAGAAAGAAATGAAATGACGTAGTAACTTTTTTTTTATTTATAATAAGTCAAAATGTGAGTGCGTTATGGCTTGGTTTTGATGAGCCTTAGGCTCATCATTACCAAGCCATAACGTGAGCGCGTTATAATGCGCTCGCGTTTTGTATTAATTTTTTTTTAAAAAAATTTGGCCATTTTTTGGCCCCCATCTTTTTGCACTTACCCTCAGGTGCATAATATATAGTGCATTGGATTAAGCTGACAAGCCCTATCTTTCTATGTATATGTTTCATTTCTTAGATGCCGACCTGACTGTTGATCAAATCATGATGCAGATATATATAAAGGTGATGAGTTTTAGTTGTGATGAAGTCTTGTGATTCAGAATCCAGTTGCTAAATGACTATACCTTGGCATAGTGACAGATGCTTTTGTAGTATTCAGTTTTCATGTGCAATTTACAATGAGCTTTCTTCATCAAGGCAGTGAGTCTCCATTAGGGTTTAATAGCCCTCAAGGTTTAACAATCCTTATTGTAATCTTGCTAGGTTAGGGTTGTGGCAGTGAGCCTACTAGACCTAGTTGTACTTCATGGTTGTGAGCTAGCATGTTCCAGGCCCGTGGAGTGACCAAACCTGAACATCATTATTTGTAAAGATTGCAATACATATTTGAGAGCTAATCCTCTCTGTGGTTTTTCCTATTTTGGGTTTTCCACGTAAAAATCTTGGTGTCTGTGTCATGTTTTTATGGTTGTTGTTCATATACATGTTATGCCTTTGTTTAATTAACTTTGGAAAATGGTTGAAAGTTAAAGTACATCAAAAGAATTTTAGAACACTGATTCACCCCCCCTCTCAGTGTTCCTGACATTCAACAATTGGTATCAGAGCAAGGTTCCTTTAAAAAAGTCTAACAACTTGGGGAAGATCTGGGATAGTGTAATCATGGTAGCAAGAAGATTTGGAAATTATGAAAGCAACAAGCAACTAGAAGCAACTCTTATGGATCTTGAGAATTCTAAAGCAGAAGTTAGGGATCTGAAAGAAAATCTACAACAAGCTGATGAATACATCTCAAAGCTAAAAGAGCAAGTCAAGAAATTCAAAGACAAATACAAAGAAGTTAATAATCAATTGATATCAGCAAATGAAGCTCTGAATGAACTACAAGTAGAAGTTATGGAAAGAACAAGAGCAGAAGATGATCTGAATTTGATTGTGAAGAACAAATCAGAAGATTGTGCAAAACTTGAAAAAGAAATTGTAAGTCTAAAAATGGATCTTGAAAAGGCTAGAAGCTTTGAAGAAAAATTTAAGATAAGTATTGTAAAGCTTGATGAAATGATTGCTAGCCAGAAGAGTACCGATGATAAGCAAGGATTGGGATTTGAGAAAGGGGAAAGCTCAAAATCTGGTCAAACAAACATTGAATTAAAACCAAACAAAGGAAACCAGTTTAGAAATTAGAGAAGAAGACCTAGAAGACCTCCAGTTAGACAACCAAATGCTCAAAGGTACCCATCTTTCAATGGTTATTGTAACTTATGTAATAAGTTTGGTCATAAGGCTACTTAGTGTAGGAGCATAATAAATCAAAAAGTTCCATCATTCTCTAGTCAGTGTTTCAATTGCAATAAAATTGGTCATAGAACAGTTGAATACAGAAGTAAAGTGGGCCAGAACTCTATTAGGTGCAATGCATGCTATAAAATGGGATAGATCAAAGATGTAGAAGTTTTTTAAGAAATATTTTTTAAAATATAAGGAATAGTCAGTCATTCAATGGAAAGTGTTTTGCATGCAATAGATTTGGACACATGGCCAATTAATGAAGATCAAATCCAATGAATCAAGGTCAAAAGAATGTCGTGTGCTTCAATTGTAGCAAATCTAGACATATTACAGGATTTTTCAGAAGCAAGAATGTGAAGAGAATTTACTATTCTGAAGAAAGGAAGACAGAGCAAAGAATTGATAAGGGAAAAGAGAAAGTTGATCTGGTTGAAACCAAGAAAGAAATGGACAAGGTATGGATCAAGAAAGAAGTAATTGAAGTTAGGGATTTATCCACACTAGTATCTAGTGTAGATACTTCCTCCAAGAAGGGAATTGAGAGCTCTAGGTCAAGGGGAGTAATGTTGAAAATCCAAATCTCCCTACCAGAAAGTGGGTGCCAGAATCCGACATGAAGATGTATGATGAAATCTAATGTGACATAGCTCTTAGAAGAAAAACTAGAAGAAAAAGGGTTAATGAGGCATACTGCGGAGCAATCCTAATTGATTGTGTGTATAGGGATAAATCGAGATCGAATGATAATCAATGTAATGAAATAATCAACAATTCAATCCTATAACATCAAGATAACGATCTAAGCAAATACCCAAATAATCAATGAATCAACACAAAAACAATGAATGCTTTCACCTAGATTGTGTTGTTATCTTGGTTGAATGTGGATTGCTTCATAAATTTGCAAAACCATGTTTGTAACAAGTAGATGTTGATTGTGTTTGTGCTCAAAAGGTAGAAGTGTGCTCAAGGCTGCTAATTATGCGATGTATGCTCATTGAAATAGAAGACTAGAAAGATGACATGTCAATGGATTGAAATGGGTGAAAAATGATGAATTGTATGTGCCTAAGTACTAGATACTTCCTTTGTATTCCAGACTGCCTACATACCCTATATCCATGGGATCAAGGCACATTACAATAAAAGATGAAAAAATGATAATATGTAGTTATTGGTAGAGTGATGAGTGGGTCAAGGTGTTTGGGCTTGGGTTGGTGAAATGATGAGATTTTATGTACCTAAGTACTGGAAACTTCCTTCATATTCCAAACTACCTACATACCCATATCCATGGGATCAAGGTACCTTAAGATTGAGATGAGATGATATGTAGTTCTGATTGGTTTGATGATGTAGGATAGGATGAAGTGTTTTGGTTTCGGTGAGATGGTTGAAGTGCTTGTGTTTTTGTTTTGATGATGTAGGATAGTGTTGTCATTTTGGGGAACAATATATCCCTAGATCAACACAAGGGTGTAGGTGTCTAGTTTCATAAATGAAACACCTCGTATAAGACACTTGGTCTAGTTTCAAGCGTGTGACAATCTGTATAAGATAACTAATATGATTGATTGGTTTGTTGTATTTGTGTTGTTGTGTATTTGTTTTTTTTGTTTTGAAGTGTTTTGTTCTTTTTTGTGCTTTGCTTTGAAGGATGAAATGTTTGAAGTGTTGGAAGTGTTTGTGTTTTTGTGAACCATGAACAAGGATCCATTCCTAGACCTAGGTTAAGGAAAGAGTTGCCCCCATTCAGGTAGCAGTGTTGTTATGGTTGACTAACATAGGATAACCATGGATGATAGGAAGACATCGAAATTTTTGACATAGGACAAGATAGTGATAACTATTGACATAGATCAAGACGTAGGATGACGAGGATGGACATTGACAAATTTCCAAGCTATTCTAGATAGGGAAATAAAAATGTAAAGAAGGTCAATGGTTTTATTATGGATGGATGGATGAAGTTTATTATGAAAGAGATGTTATACACAAGACTTGATAGATGATGGATGCTAGCTCTACATATAGCATCATCTATTTGCCAGGTTTTCACTATGGTACTTATCCAAGGTGCCTGTTTGCCAAGTTTTCACCAAAGGATGGATTATTATTATTATTATTATTGACATGGATACTCTGAGGATCAGATATAGAACTTCTTGAGATGAACGCTGTTGAGTGACTCATCTAGAGAAATGCCTTCAAGTGTTGCTAAAGTATAAGCCCCTGATCCATATGCTGTTGTGACAACAAAGGGTCCTAACCAATTAGGCTCAAACTTGCCCTTCTTTTCTCGATCTTCTTGATTTATCTAATTTTCTTTTAAGACAAGATCACCAACTTGAAACCGTCTTTCTTCAATCTTCTTGTTATAGTTATGCTAGAGGTGGTTTTGATATACATGGAGATGATTAAACGCTGCAAGGTGCCTCTCATCTAGTAGTTCTAGCTCAGCTAATCTGGAAGTATGATACTCCTCCCCATCAATCAGGTGCTGCATGGATACTCTAAGGGATGGGATCCCTACCTCTATAGGTAGAATGGCTTAAGACCCATAGACTAAGGCATAGGGTGTTGCACCAGTTAGTGTTTTGATACTAGTACGATAGACCCATAGGGAGGGATTGAGTTGCAAGTGCCAATCATGACCAGCTTCATTGACTATTTTCTTGATGATTTTGAGAATGGTTTTATTAGAAGCCTCAGCTTGGCCATTACTCTACAGATAGTAGGGAGTGGAAAAGTGATGCTAGATATTGTATTGGGTGCACAAGGCATGGACATCTTGATTCTTGAATGGTCTCCCATTATCAGTGACAATGGCTTGGGGGATACCATACCGGCAAATGAGGTAGTTAAGGATAAACTTGGCTATTTGCTTACCAATGATATATGTCATGGGAATGGCTTCGACCCACTTTGTGAAGTACTCAGTGGTGGTAATGATAAATTTGTGGCCATTGGATGAGGATGGGTGGATTTGTCCTACGAGGTCAAGACCCCATTGTGAAAAAGGCCATGGTGTAGTCACAAGTTGTAGTTCATGAGTTGATGTGTGAATCAAATCTCCATGCTACTAGCATTGTAGACACCTCTTAGCAAACTATAAAGCTGTTGATAACTGAGAGGGGGGGGGTGAATCAGTTATCCTAATTATTTCCCTTATTGAACTTTCCTTTTAATTGAAGCAACATAAAATCAAACACAAAACATTAACCATGAAATAAGAAACACATGACATAGTATTTTTGACGTGGAAACCCTGTTAAGGGAGAAAACCACGGGGTGATTAACCCAAGAATTATTCTCTGTTAGAAGAATAGGAAATTACAAAAATGGCACTTGCCAATTAGGGCTCACTGCCCGAGCACACTGCTCACAAGAGGCTCACTGCCTACAAGAAGACACACTGTCTTACAAAGTGATAAGAATCACAATCTTGAACTGATTGGAAGCATCTGCATATGCTGGAGTTCAGTTCCAGTTAGGTTCAGTATACTGATCTGCTGCACTTCATCTTTCCTCTGTTCTTTAGTCTGCTATCCTTTCACATACCGGATCTTTCTTGCTACTTCTGCTCTACTCTGGACTTGTTCGCATATCCTCTCACACATTACACACTCTTTACAACTAAATCCATCCTCTATATATATCCGCACAAGTAATTTCATCACCTTTCTAGTCGGCATCCGGAACAGTCTAGTTTCTTACAAACTTAGTTCTGTCGGCTGAATCCTTGCTCACCAAGCAATGCGGATCAAGCATATACTTGTAGATATCATCAATTATGTCGGCCAAACATGATTCATGCCTCCGCAACCTTTATCATCATCTGTAACACATCCGGAAAGTAGTCTGATACTCTGTCAGTCAGTTCTTCCTCTGTTTTCACTGTCTCTCAGGAATCCGGTACTCAACTATTCATATCTTTTTCCTTGTCCAACTCCGGAGGCTAAATCCTTGGAATATACCACTCAAGATAGTCCTCTTGACTTCCCCAGATCCGCACTGCACCAAGACACTTCCTCTGAGAGATCTGGACCAATCTGTCGGACCTTGCCACATGCTCTGTTCTTGTTCACCGGACCACAACAATCTTCAATCTGACTTCCGGTAGAGACATATCATGACTTGCGGATATGTGGGATGACCTTTGTTGCCATCAATGACAACAACCATGAATCCATATAGTGTCTCTTGCCAACAATCTCCCCCTTTGGCATTGATGGCAACACTTAGTGAAAAATGACTAAGTGTTTACACTATGCTCCCCCTTTGCTGATGCTCTGTCTTTATATACAATTTCCGGAACTCCCCCTGAGTTGGATTCCTCATTTTTCACTGCTCCTCACTCCGCCTTTGACATCAATGGCAAAGGGTAGGGTCCGCACACCAAAATTTTCAAAAATTTTCTATATATAGCCGCATATTTACATACTCACATATACTGCAGAATGTCTGCAAAGGATGTCTGCAGTTGAACCATTTCAGTAGCCCAACTTAGCTTCATTCTGTCCAAGATTGAAATGTGACCACTCAACAAAAATGCAAAAGCTTCTGCCCGCCTGAGATCTGTCAGATCTTTTGTATGGGCGGTGGTCTGGGCATCACTGATGGCCTCATGCATAGTTTCCAACTTAGGGACTATAATCCTTCTAAGTTCTCCCATCCGGTTGGTAATGTTCTTCCTCTCCTTCTCAAGATTCTTTATTTCATTCAAGACTGCAATAGTCTGACATTCTTGATTTATTATAGAGGAAGAGAGAGGATCAAAACTTTGAGATAAGCTTTGAAGCTTGTCCTGTTCCTCTTTTATTTTCTTGTCAATTGCTGCTGTTGCCTTTGACCAAGATATACAAAATTTGTAGATGTCACCGCCATCCTTAAGAGCATTTTCTAAGCTCTTTATTCCAATGCTTACAATCTTCCTATCCTTAGAGATTAATTCTAATATTTCAGAAAATCTCTTATCCAAAAATTCCTTCCGGACCTTTTCTTCAGCTGATTTTTCTAGAGAATTAAAATGTGTATCAATACTGCTGACTAAGGTTTTTAGATTACCGGAAGTGGAGGCTGTCGGATCTATCTGGATTGATGGCATGATCTTTACAAGTACTCCGGAAGCAGCCTCTATCAACTCACAGTCTTCCATATGAGACTTCAGGAGCTTTTCATTTGCCTTGGCATTTGCAAATGAAGCTATCTTCATTGTTTGTACCGGAGAGAGAGAGTCAAAATCAAATGGACCTTTTAGAAGCTCCGGTTCATCAATCTCTAGAGTTTCTTTGCTCAAAAATTGTTGAACAGTTTGTGCAGTGTCTCTTGCCGGAGACAGATGTTTCTTTTCTTCTGCAGTCTTAGAACTGTCAACCTCTTTGTCTGTCACCACTGCTTCCTTCTCCTGCAATTGCTCTTCTTCTTTGGATCCGGAGACTGTAGGGGAAACCGGAGGAGAGATGCTTGCTTGTTCATGGGCCACTTCTTCTGGAGCAGAGGGTCCCAAGTCCTCACTTGTCTGTTCAGGGCTCACTTCTTCCGGAACAGAAGATTCCAAATCAGCAGCTGTTTCTGCATCTAAGTCCTCTACAACAGGAAGATTGAACCTTTTGAAGGCCTTCCGGAGGATCTCTTCTGTCTCTTGTGCCACTTTGTCAGTCTCACCAAGCATGAGCTGATTCATCCTGGCTTTACTTCTGAACTCATCTCTGCAGTCCTTGAAGATCATGTTCATTGTCTTGGGATCAATTTGAGGATATAGCTGAATAGCTATCTACTCCCGGATCTCAAGATCTTTGGCATGAGCATTATTCTTTCTTACTTCCATTTCCTTCTCTAGGCTTTTAGGAATGAGAGATATGATCTCAATGAAAGCCTTATTGTATGTGTTCAGATATTTAACTGTGGCTTCCTGCAGAGTCTTTTGGTCTGCCTCACTGAAGTCATCATAGGATTCAGTCATTGGTTGAAGGTTTCCATCCACCGTGACCGACTTGATTATGCTCTCTAGTGACAGAGTGGGCTTTTCAACAGTTACCTTTCCCATTTCATCCTTGTCTTGGCCTGTGGAGGGCTTACTGGATCCTTTCTTCTTCTGTTTCTTTACTTCTCTTACTTCCTCATCTGATTCTGTTTCCTCTTCATCCTTTTGGCTTTCATAAGCCCTTGATGCTTTTGTCTTGGATCTTTTACCGGATGCCTGGACTTCCGGTTTTGAGCTTTTGGTTGTGGAAGGTGCAGATCTCTTTGATGATCTGGTCCGGGTGGGGGTTTCAACCGGAGCACTTTCTTTGCTTTTCTCTTCTTCCTCAGCCTTTCTCCTCTTTTCCCGGCTGGCATCAAGTGCCTCTTTTGAGATGCCTAGGCCTTGAGCAATGTGCTCTACTTCTTTTCTCACTTTTCTCTTAATCTCAGGTTCCCTGAGTTCTACATGTAATTTCACACTCAGCTCCTCAAAGGTTCCAAACCTTTCTGCCTTAGGATCTTTGGGCTGACTTAGCATGTGTTGAACATGCAGCTCTACTATCTGTTCATCAACTTCATACCCCATGGGCATGATCCAGACAGTCCTTGGCTCCACTGCCTCCATTAGGCACTGATCAGTGTCAACCATAAAGCATACTGAGTCCTTGTATTTCTCAATGAGAGACTGGGGAATTCTCTCTCTTGCTTGCATCATGCTCTGAAAGTTTTTGAAGTATCCCCATAGAGCTGTATTTCTCGCTTTTGCATCCCCAAGTCCATGCAAATAGTCTCTTATCTGGACTGCAACAGGTTTGTCATTCTGCCATACCCATCCACTTGTTCCGGGTAGCTCATTCATGAAGTAAAAGAATAGACATACAATGAGAGTACCATACTTAAAGGAGTTCTTCTTGTCTTTCTTGATTTTCTGTACATTTTCCATTAATTGGCTAAGTAGTAGTTCACAAAGATCATAATCTGCATTCTTTCTTAGCATTTCATATGCTGTGTATATTGCAGTTCCGGATACAGAATTCTCCCTGCTGGAGTGATAGATCTTGTATCCTATTATCATTGATGCATATTTGATATCCGGATCCGAAATATCTTCAATGGTCATTGCCCTCTTATCATATTTTGATCCGGTGGCCTCAGTTACAACGTTGTTCTTGACAGATTTGAGGATAGGTACCCCCCCGGAAGAGTATAGACCAGTTACTGCTCTAATTGCTTCTTTTGTGATCTTACAGGGTCTATCTAGCCAAAGGAAGTTGTCATGCATCCTGCTCAGTACATACCGGACCCATTCATCTTCTTCAAAGCTAGGGAAATGAATGAATTGCTCAAATTGTTTCTTCTGGATACCCTTATACTCTGGTTTGAGCTCAAAAGCATTGTCTATCAGTTGCTTGTGATAGAGGTCTCTTAATTTGAATTCCCCAAATTCCTCAATGTTTGCGTGTATGTAAACCCTAATATCTTCAGTATGTAAGACTCCGTGGGGAACACTAGAGAAGGCTCCTAGTGGATCTACCTCCAATGATTTGTGGGGATGTTTCTTGAATGAGGGGCGAGGTCTATCAGAGATCTTAACTATGTTTGGAGTAGCCATTCTTCAAAGATTTGCAGTGAGGCAATGAAAAACGAAGAATACCTTATGCGCCTTCGGTTTGCACGGAGTGGTTGGATTGATTTCTTTATGCAATAGCTTTGGCAGGAGATCCTTGGTGTGCTTGATGAACCTTGTTGCAGAGCTCCACTATTTGCTTCTTCTCAAGTGTAGAATGAGCAGATAACTTTTGAGAAATCCCTTATATTGCTCCGCAAACCCTAATATCTGTCTGCAATAAATGCTTCACCTGCATTATTCTGGTTTACCATGTCTGGACAGCTTGGAGTATCCCAGATTAGTCCTGATCACTGAATATCATCCGGATCTTTAAATCATGAATAAATCTAGGTAACATATTACAAGAACATCCCAAACACTCTGTCCAATCCGCAAGACAAGATCGTGCACTTCCGGATCTCTCCGGACCTTTTTGTAATCCTTTATCATACCGGAGCACCTCCCTGAACAGGTCTAACTTAATCGAACACAGCTTCTTCATAACTCCATGCGGACCTCTGAAAACTTGACTGAAGCATCTCAGGACTTATATCTACAAACCCTTTAATCTGCATCTTGTGCCACATCCGGCACAACTTGTTTGGCTGGGGGAACAGAATCTTCTTTGAGTCTCCCCCTAAGCCTGAGCTCACTTTTTAATTTCCGGAAGAAATATCAGCACCAGAATCTGGTGCGGATCCAACCTCTACATTCTCTGAGCTTTTCTTCACCCAAATCTTGCTCATCTGATTCCTAACTTCATCCACATTCATCTTTTGTTTACCCTTGTCTTGATTCTGATCATACACCGGACCTCTTTTGTCCTGATTCTTGTTTCTGCAGACTTTAGCATTATGACCGGACCTATTGCAGATTTGGCAAATAACATTTCTTTGCATATTTAACTGATATCCCCTTGATCTGCATTGATTAGCCATATGACCTACTCTATTGCATGTAAAGCATCTACCTTTGAATGATTTGTTTACTTGCATAATTCTGCATTCATGGGATTTGTGTCCATACCTTTTGCAGTTGAAGCACTGTCCGGAGAAGGATGAATTAATCTGATTCATTCTCATTCTGCACTGATTAGCTTTGTGACCAAAATGGTTGCAGCTGTGGCAGTATCCATTGAAGGATGGATATTTTTGAGCATTTGGCTGTCTTACCGGAGGTCTTCTAGGCCTGCTCCTTGGATTTTCTGATCCAAGATTCCTCTGACCGGATCCGGAGCTTTCTCCTTTCTCATATCCCAAACCATACTTGTCATCAGTCCTCTTTTGACTTCCAAGAAGAACTTCAAGTTGAGCAGAACTTATCTTGAATTTCTCTTTATATTCATTTGCTGTTTGAAGATCTCTTTTGAGAGAGGTAATTTGATCCTCAAGTTTTTCTTCATTATCTTTGGCATCTTCAAGATCAGATTCAAGATGTCTGATAATCCTGTCCATCTGGTGGCATTCTTCTGATTTTTCCTTAAGAGATTGTCTTAGATTGTCTTCAGCCTTTCTTTTTTCTTCAATCTCTTGAGTGAACTTTATAGTTCCTGATTCCATTTCATGTCTTAACATAATGACTTCTTTTGATAACTTTTCACATAACTTGGTTTGCTCAGTCAATTCTTCATTTGTATTGCTTTCTTCACTTTGTCTTGCCAACTGTTGGAGCAGCTCCTTTCTCTTTTTCATAGAGAGACTTAATTTGTCTTTTAATTCCCTCATGAATTCATCAGCCTGTTTGAGTCTTTCTCTTAATTCACTGACTTCAGAATTTGACTGTTCAAGATCCTCAAGGGCAGTCTTGAGTTGCTCCTTTAAACCATATGCATCCATTTGAAATCCCAGATCTTCCTCAAGCTGTTAGGCTCTATTAGGAGGAACTTGGCTCTGATACCAATTGTTGATAACTGAGAGGGGGGGGTGAATCAGTTATCCTAATTATTTCCCTTATTGAACTTTCCTTTTAATTGAAGCAGCATAAAATCAAACACAAAACATTAACCATGAAATAAGAAACACATGACACAGTATTTTTGACATGGAAACCCTGTTAAGGGAGAAAACCACGGGGTGATTAACCCAAGAATTATTCTCTGTTAGAAGAATAGGAAATTACAAAAATGGCACTTGCCAATTAGGGCTCACTGCCCGAGCACACTGCTCACAAGAGGCTCACTGCCTACAAGAAGACACACTGTCTTACAAAGTGATAAGAATCACAATCTTGAACTGATTGGAAGCATCTGCATATGCTGGAGTTCAGTTCCGGTTAGGTTCAGTATACTGATCTGCTGCACTTCATCTTTCCTCTGTTCTTTAGTCTGCTATCCTTTCACATACCGGATCTTTCTTGCTACTTCTGCTCTACTCTGGACTTGTTCACATATCCTCTCACACATTACACACTCTTTACAACTAAATCCATCCTCTATATATATCCGCACAAGTAATTTCATCACCTTTCTAGTCGGCATCCGGAACAGTCTAGTTTCTTACAAACTTAGTTCTGTCGGCTGAATCCTTGCTCACCAAGCAATGCGGATCAAGCATATACTTGTAGATATCATCAATTATGTCGGCCAAACATGATTCATGCCTCCGCAACCTTTATCATCATCTGTAACACATCCGGAAAGTAGTCTGATACTCTGTCAGTCAGTTCTTCCTCTGTTTTCACTGTCTCTCAGGAATCCGGTACTCAACTATTCATATCTTTTTCCTTGTCCAACTCCGGAGGCTAAATCCTTGGAATATACCACTCAAGATAGTCCTCTTGACTTCCCCAGATCCGCACTGCACCAAGACACTTCCTCTGAGAGATCCGGACCAATCTGTCGGACCTTGCCACATGCTCTGTTCTTGTTCACCGGACCACAACAATCTTCAATCTGACTTCCGGTAGAGACATATCATGACTTGCGGATATGTGGGATGACCTTTGTTGCCATCAATGACAACAACCATGAATCCATATAGTGTTGCTAAAGTATAAGCCCCTGATCCATATGCTGTTGTGACAAC
Source organism: Cunninghamia lanceolata (assembly GCA_027924645.1). Lineage (NCBI taxonomy): Eukaryota > Viridiplantae > Streptophyta > Pinopsida > Cupressales > Cupressaceae > Cunninghamia > Cunninghamia lanceolata. The sequence goes on from BSBN01001326.1 coordinate 2,441,148, forward strand.
AAAGGGTCCTAACCAATTAGGCTCAAACTTGCCCTTCTTTTCTCGATCTTCTTGATTTATCTAATTTTCTTTTAAGACAAGATCACCAACTTGAAACCGTCTTTCTTCAATCTTCTTGTTATAGTTATGCTAGAGGTGGTTTTGATATACATGGAGATGATTAAACGCTGCAAGGTGCCTCTCATCTAGTAGTTCTAGCTCAGCTAATCTGGAAGTATGATACTCCTCCCCATCAATCAGGTGCTGCATGGATACTCTAAGGGATGGGATCCCTACCTCTATAGGTAGAATGGCTTAAGACCCATAGACTAAGGCATAGGGTGTTGCACCAGTTAGTGTTTTGATACTAGTACGATAGACCCATAGGGAGGGATTGAGTTGCAAGTGCCAATCATGACCAGCTTCATTGACTATTTTCTTGATGATTTTGAGAATGGTTTTATTAGAAGCCTCAGCTTGGCCATTACTCTACAGATAGTAGGGAGTGGAAAAGTGATGCTAGATATTGTATTGGGTGCACAAGGCATGGACATCTTGATTCTTGAATGGTCTCCCATTATCAGTGACAATGGCTTGGGGGATACCATACCGGCAAATGAGGTAGTTAAGGATAAACTTGGCTATTTGCTTACCAATGATATATGTCATGGGAATGGCTTCGACCCACTTTGTGAAGTACTCAGTGGTGGTAATGATAAATTTGTGGCCATTGGATGAGGATGGGTGGATTTGTCCTACGAGGTCAAGACCCCATTGTGAAAAAGGCCATGGTGTAGTCACAAGTTGTAGTTCATGAGTTGATGTGTGAATCAAATCTCCATGCTACTAGCATTGTAGACACCTCTTAGCAAACTATAAAGCATCTTGTTCAATTGTGGGCTAGTAATATCTTATTCAGAGTATCTTCTTGCTAAGGTTAGGACCAATAGAATGTGTGCCATAGACACCTTTGTGTATGTCTCATAAGGTAGCATCGACTTATTCCACGTTAAGACATCATAAGAGGATACCATCGAGATTTTGACGATATAGTGTGTCACCTAGAATGGTGTAATGGGAGGATTGACGGATAAAGGTTTTGCGTTGGATTACAGATAGGTCAAAGGGAAAGGTACCATTTTTAAGGTATGCATAGATATCTTCATACCATGGGGAATTGGGACCAACAAGTTCGTATATGATTTTAGTAGTTGGAACATCGATGGTTGGTATCAACAATTGCTTGATCAAGAATTCACATTTCTGTTTGTTTGCAAGCATGTCTATAAGTGACCCTACAGAAGCCATAGAATCTGTAGCTTTGTATGCTCTCTTGGAATCTGCTCAAATGTGATTCTAGAAAACTGTGGTTTGTAGGAATCCACTAATTGCTTATAAGGGACCAATTTTTCATCTTTTGTTTGGTACTCATCAATGACTTGTCGAATGACTAGTTGTGAGTCTCCATATACCTATACTTCTTTGATTTCCCGTTGGATTGCTGTATTGAGACCTATGAGGAGTGCTTCATACTCGGCTATGTTGTTAGTGCAAGGAAATGCAAGCCGATATGACTTGGGGATATAGTCATTTTGTGGAGTGATAAAAAGGATGTCAGCCCCTGATCAATGTTGTGTAGAAACCATCAAAATACAACTTCCACATTACTGAGGTAGAAAGAGTGAAGAGATTCTCATCCAAAAAATTTAGATACCATAAGATGTACATTTGTCATAGGTGCTTCTGCTAGTTGATCTGCTAGGGCTTGTCCCTTGATTGCTTTACGATCCACATACTCAATGTCAAACTCACTAAGGATCATGACCCATTTAGCTAGTCTACTTGTGAGAGCTTCTTTTGCTAGGAGATACTTCAATGGATCAATTTTGGCTATGAGATTTGTATGTTGGTTTAGCATGTAATGCCACAACTTTTGGGAAGAGAACACTAAGGCTAAACAAGCTCTTTCCATAGGTGAATAATTGAGTTCATAACCCACCAAGGTTTGACTAATATAATAGATTTCATGCTCTTTTTCTGACTCATCATGTTGTGCTAGAAGAGCCCATAGGGCTGCAGTTGTAGTTGAGATGTATAAGACCAAAGACCTATCGGTGACTGGTGGTACCAAGACAGGAGGTGTAGCTAGATATTCTTTGAATTGATCAAATGTTGCTTGATACTTATCATCCCATCAAAATGAAACATCCTTTTGGAGCAAGTGTTGAAATGGTTGACATTTATCTGCTAGCTGTGAGATAAATCACCTAATGGATTGTAACCTTCCTTGAAGGCTCCTTAATGCTTTCAAGTTCTTTGGTGGAGGCATTTCCACTATAGCCTTGACTTTTGCTGGATCTACTTCAATGCCTTTGCAAGATACGATGTATCCCAACATTTTTCTTGATGTTACCCTGAAGACACACTTCTTGGGATTGAGTCTTACTTGATATTTTTCAAGTCTGTCAAAGATTTGTCCTAGAACCTATATGTGATCTACCCTAGAAGACTTTGCTAGTATATCATCAACATAGTCCTCCATGATGTGATGAAAGAGATCGTGGAATATCACTGCCATTGCTCTTTGATAGGTTGCACCTACATTTTTAAGACCAAATGGCATGATATACCAACAATAGGTACCCCAAGGACAAGTAAAAGTTGTTTTATGTTGATCTTCTTTTGCTATCATTATCTAATTATAGCCAAAAAATCCATCCATTAGAGAAAGCATTTCATGACCAGCAGTCAAGTCTACTATAAGATCAATGTTTGGCAATGGAAAGTCATCTTTGGGACATGCTTTGTTAAGATCTCTGAAGTCAGAACACATGTGGGTGCCCCCATTGGGTTTAGCCATAGATACAATGTTGGAGACCCATTCTAGATAATCAATAGGCTTGATAAACTTTACATATAACAATTGATGTATTTCAACTTTCACTAGGAGAGCGATTTGTGGATGCATATTTCTCAGCTTCTATTTGACTAGTTTAGCTTTTGGATCAACTGTGAGATAGTGAACTACTAATGAAGGGTCTAGTCCTAGCATATCAGCATAGGTCCATGCAAAGTTGATTGTTCACTATAAGAAGAAGTTGGTAAGATTGTTGTGCTCTTGGTCTAATAGTGATGCTTCTAGGAATGTTATTCTAGATTTTGTTCTATGCCAAGATTTATCTCTATAGAATCTTCCACTAGGAGAGTTGATTTCTCTTGATACTTAGATGGTAGGGGTAGGTCAAATCCTCCATCCTCAAGTGCCACAATTAGGTTTTCACCTTTGGATACATCCTTTGTTTTTACTATTTTGTGATCAAGAGGTACCACAGGATGGTTTTCACCTAGAGATCTTTCTTTATTTTTACTTTTGCGACTGGAGGATTTGGCATTCTCACCAAAATAAGCATTGTTCTCTAGTTCCATTACAAACCAACTTTGTGCTCACCAAGAGGGATACCATCTCGGAGTCCCATGAACTCAATAGTAGCTTTGTCATTCTGAAATACATCTACAACGGGGGCCCATTGTTGGTCCCAATCGATAAGTTCAGGGTAGATAAGTGTTACAATCTGGGTGTTGGTGGTGGAAGTTAAGGATACAGATGATAGCATAAATATGGAGGATTCAGTGAATAGGTCAGTCGTATGGAGGGAAGAGTCATCGATGATATCCTCATTAGACGTTGAATCGGTGGGAAAAGTTTATGCTACCTCGTCGATAATACCCTCGATGTCCAAGGTGCGTGGTACCTTCCTACCAAATCCTAACCGCTTCTTGTCTAGTTTCTTCTTCACCTCAACTTGACTAACTCAAGCAGCAAAACAACAAACAAATGCATCCTTTCAAAGCAAAAGTCCTTAAACAACCTGAAGCAAAAACATCTACTTACAGAGTCATATGCTGTCCTACATATTGATTGCCAACATCTGCTACATCAATCAAATTCAAACCAAGCAACAGATCAACAAACTTGTCTTATACAAGATGTTCCATGATCGAAACTTGACCAAGCGTCTTATACGACATGTTGCATTTCCTGAAACTAGACATTATCCTTTCAACAGATCAACACCCTTTAATGGACACATCGTTCCTACAATAAGGCTATTATCTATCAAATCTACCTAACCAATCCAATCTATCCTAAGCAACCTCTTTGGCAAGAGAATATGTTGGTTGTATGTTTACTTTGTAATTCAATCAATTTGCTTTTTGGTCAATCAGTTTGTTCCTTTCCCATTACCTATTCAAGACTACCTTGATTTATCTATAATCTTGGTATGTTACGATGCAGCATGGATTGCGGGCATAGTCATTTCTTTTGTGTGCCATGTTTGAGGAATGATCTTTAGTATCTTTCTTAGAAACATATTTATCTTGTGTGAGTGATACAACCTAGCATCTTACATATTAATATTCTTCTTGCATTTATGTATTGAAGTTTATTTTATGTTCAAGACTATGGTTCATTCACATATCCAACAAGGTTATATTATGTCTAAGGGATCTAAGTTCAAACCGCTTGCTTACAGAGTCAATGTCCTCACACTTGGATATCACAGCACCTTGGTCTTTTATACCTTGGTGGAAAAATATCCATGTGCTATATCAAAATAAGGATTGCTATTTATAAATATTTGTGAAACCATTGCAACAAGATTATCCATTTACCCATCCATTTATCCATGTCATCATATAGTTTTTCAAGCAAAGATTGATCAATAGTCCTTCTATCATGTTCTATTCTATCTCCACTTTCTTCTATCCAACCTCGTCTTTCTCAAACACAATCTTCTAATCGAGTGTCAACCTTGTTCTTCTATCGCTTCCTTGTCCTTGCTCTCAAGGGGGCATCCTACGCCAGCTACACTGGGGCATCAAAATTGTATCTTGTCTTCAATAATCATTTTCTTTGACACAACATTCTAAACTACATTGCATCAAAGAAGGCCAAAATGTGGACACCCTAAATGGCCATGTCTTCGAATCACCTACATTTCAATATTAATTGAATAATCTAATTATTTAATTAATTTCGTCAAATCTGTATAATCACCTACATTTAAACATTAATTAAATAATCTAATTATTTAATTAATTTCATCAAAATCATCAAATTCTTCTAAAAATCCAAAATTGAATAAATTCTATTTATTTAATTATTTAAATCAAAGTCAACTTTATTCTTCCACAATTAAATAATTTCAATTATTTAATTAAATCACTTGTTCTTCCAAATTTAAATAAATCATGCAAATTTATTTAAATTGTATAATCTCAATCTCTAAAAATAAAATATAATCAGATATTTTATTTATTCCTCTAATTTTGCACAGCAATTAAATAAATCTATTTATTTAATTTGCTTTTTTATCTTCCAAATCCTCTAAAAATAAATCTTGTTCATCATGCACAAAAAATTAAATAATTTATTATTTAATTTCTCAAAAATCATGCAAAAAGAAAATTACAAGTTGAGTTAATTGACTTAATCAATCTTGTTTTTATCAACAACTCTTAAATTAGAACAAAACATTTTAATTTATGAAATCAAATCCTATCTTTTTCAAAAAGCAATTAACTCGAAAGACTAGAAAGATGACATGTCAATGGATTGAAATGGGTGAAAAATGATGAATTGTATGTGCCTAAGTACTAGATACTTCCTTTGTATTCCAGACTGCCTACATACCCTATATCCATGGGATCAAGGCACATTACAATAAAAGATGAAAAAATGATAATATGTAGTTATTGGTAGAGTGATGAGTGGGTCAAGGTGTTTGGGCTTGGGTTGGTGAAATGATGAGATTTTATGTACCTAAGTACTGGAAACTTCCTTCATATTCCAAACTACCTACATACCCATATCCATGGGATCAAGGTACCTTAAGATTGAGATGAGATGATATGTAGTTCTGATTGGTTTGATGATGTAGGATAGGATGAAGTGTTTTGGTTTCGGTGAGATGGTTGAAGTGCTTGTGTTTTTGTTTTGATGATGTAGGATAGTGTTGTCATTGTGGGGAACAATATATCCCTAGATCAACACAAGGGTGTAGGTGTCTAGTTTCATAAATGAAACACCTCGTATAAGACACTTGGTCTAGTTTCAAGCGTGTGACAATCTGTATAAGATAACTAATATGATTGATTGGTTTGTTGTATTTGTGTTGTTGTGTATTTGTTTTTTTTGTTTTGAAGTGTTTTGTTCTTTTTTGTGCTTTGCTTTGAAGGATGAAATGTTTGAAGTGTTGGAAGTGTTTGTGTTTTTGTGAACCATGAACAAGGATCCATTCCTAGACCTAGGTTAAGGAAAGAGTTGCCCCCATTCAGGTAGCAGTGTTGTTATGGTTGACTAACATAGGATAACCATGGATGATAGGAAGACATCGAAATTTTTGACATAGGACAAGATAGTGATAACTATTGACATAGATCAAGACGTAGGATGACGAGGATGGACATTGACAAATTTCCAAGCTATTCTAGATAGGGAAATAAAAATGTAAAGAAGGTCAATGGTTTTATTATGGATGGATGGATGAAGTTTATTATGAAAGAGATGTTATACACAAGACTTGATAGATGATGGATGCTAGCTCTACATATAGCATCATCTATTTGCCAGGTTTTCACTATGGTACTTATCCAAGGTGCCTGTTTGCCAAGTTTTCACCAAAGGATGGATTATTATTATTATTATTATTGACATGGATACTTTGAGGATCAGATATAGAACTTCTTGAGATGAATGCTGTTGAGTGACTCATCTAGAGAAATGCCTTCAAGTGTTGCTAAAGTATAAGCCCCTGATCCATATGCTGTTGTGACAACAAAGGGTCCTAACCAATTAGGCTCAAACTTGCCCTTCTTTTCTCGATCTTCTTGATTTATCTAATTTTCTTTTAAGACAAGATCACCAACTTGAAACCGTCTTTCTTCAATCTTCTTGTTATAGTTATGCTAGAGGTGGTTTTGATATACATGGAGATGATTAAACGCTGCAAGGTGCCTCTCATCTAGTAGTTCTAGCTCAGCTAATCTGGAAGTATGATACTCCTCCCCATCAATCAGGTGCTGCATGGATACTCTAAGGGATGGGATCCCTACCTCTATAGGTAGAATGGCTTAAGACCCATAGACTAAGGCATAGGGTGTTGCACCAGTTAGTGTTTTGATACTAGTACGATAGACCCATAGGGAGGGATTGAGTTGCAAGTGCCAATCATGACCAGCTTCATTGACTATTTTCTTGATGATTTTGAGAATGGTTTTATTAGAAGCCTCAGCTTGGCCATTACTCTACAGATAGTAGGGAGTGGAAAAGTGATGCTAGATATTGTATTGGGTGCACAAGGCATGGACATCTTGATTCTTGAATGGTCTCCCATTATCAGTGACAATGGCTTGGGGGATACCATACCGGCAAATGAGGTAGTTAAGGATAAACTTGGCTATTTGCTTACCAATGATATATGTCATGGGAATGGCTTCGACCCACTTTGTGAAGTACTCAGTGGTGGTAATGATAAATTTGTGGCCATTGGATGAGGATGGGTGGATTTGTCCTACGAGGTCAAGACCCCATTGTGAAAAAGGCCATGGTGTAGTCACAAGTTGTAGTTCATGAGTTGATGTGTGAATCAAATCTCCATGCTACTAGCATTGTAGACACCTCTTAGCAAACTATAAAGCATCTTGTTCAATTGTGGGCTAGTAATATCTTATTCAGAGTATCTTCTTGCTAAGGTTAGGACCAATAGAATGTGTGCCATAGACACCTTTGTGTATGTCTCATAAGGTAGCATCGACTTATTCCACGTTAAGACATCATAAGAGGATACCATCGAGATTTTGACGATATAGTGTGTCACCTAGAATGGTGTAATGGGAGGATTGACGGATAAAGGTTTTGCGTTGGATTACAGATAGGTCAAAGGGAAAGGTACCATTTTTAAGGTATGCATAGATATCTTCATACCATGGGGAATTGGGACCAACAAGTTCGTATATGATTTTAGTAGTTGGAACATCGATGGTTGGTATCAACAATTGCTTGATCAAGAATTCACATTTCTGTTTGTTTGCAAGCATGTCTATAAGTGACCCTACAGAAGCCATAGAATCTGTAGCTTTGTATGCTCTCTTGGAATCTGCTCAAATGTGATTCTAGAAAACTGTGGTTTGTAGGAATCCACTAATTGCTTATAAGGGACCAATTTTTCATCTTTTGTTTGGTACTCATCAATGACTTGTCGAATGACTAGTTGTGAGTCTCCATATACCTATACTTCTTTGATTTCCCATTGGATTGCTGTATTGAGACCTATGAGGAGTGCTTCATACTCGGCTATGTTGTTAGTGCAAGGAAATGCAAGCCGATATGACTTGGGGATATAGTCATTTTGTGGAGTGATAAAAAGGATGTCAGCCCCTGATCAATGTTGTGTAGAAACCATCAAAATACAACTTCCACATTACTGAGGTAGAAAGAGTGAAGAGATTCTCATCCAAAAAATTTAGATACCATAAGATGTACATTTGTCATAGGTGCTTCTGCTAGTTGATCTGCTAGGGCTTGTCCCTTGATTGCTTTACGATCCACATACTCAATGTCAAACTCACTAAGGATCATGACCCATTTAGCTAGTCTACCTGTGAGAGCTTCTTTTGCTAGGAGATACTTCAATGGATCAATTTTGGCTATGAGATTTGTATGTTGGTTTAGCATGTAATGCCACAACTTTTGGGAAGAGAACACTAAGGCTAAACAAGCTCTTTCCATAGGTGAATAATTGAGTTCATAACCCACCAAGGTTTGACTAATATAATAGATTTCATGCTCTTTTTCTGACTCATCATGTTGTGCTAGAAGAGCCCATAGGGCTGCAGTTGTAGTTGAGATGTATAAGACCAAAGACCTATCGGTGACTGGTGGTACCAAGACAGGAGGTGTAGCTAGATATTCTTTGAATTGATCAAATGTTGCTTGATACTTATCATCCCATCAAAATGAAACATCCTTTTGGAGCAAGTGTTGAAATGGTTGACATTTATCTGCTAGCTGTGAGATAAATCACCTAATGGATTGTAACCTTCCTTGAAGGCTCCTTAATGCTTTCAAGTTCTTTGGTGGAGGCATTTCCACTATAGCCTTGACTTTTGCTGGATCTACTTCAATGCCTTTGCAAGATACGATGTATCCCAACATTTTTCTTGATGTTACCCTGAAGACACACTTCTTGGGATTGAGTCTTACTTGATATTTTTCAAGTCTGTCAAAGATTTGTCCTAGAACCTATATGTGATCTACCCTAGAAGACTTTGCTAGTATATCATCAACATAGTCCTCCATGATGTGATGAAAGAGATCGTGGAATATCACTGCCATTGCTCTTTGATAGGTTGCACCTACATTTTTAAGACCAAATGGCATGATGTACCAACAATAGGTACCCCAAGGACAAGTAAAAGTTGTTTTATGTTGATCTTCTTTTGCTATCATTATCTAATTGTAGCCAAAAAATCCATCCATTAGAGAAAGCATTTCATGACCAGCAGTCAAGTCTACTATAAGATCAATGTTTGGCAATGGAAAGTCGTCTTTGGGACATGCTTTGTTAAGATCTCTGAAGTTAGAACACATGTGGGTGCCCCCATTGGGTTTAGCCATAGATACAATGTTGGAGACCCATTCTAGATAATCAATAGGCTTGATAAACTTTACATATAACAATTGATGTATTTCAACTTTCACTAGGAGAGCGATTTGTGGATGCATATTTCTCAGCTTCTATTTGACTAGTTTAGCTTTTGGATCAACTGTGAGATAGTGAACTACTAATGAAGGGTCTAGTCCTAGCATATCAGCATAGGTCCATGCAAAGTTGATTGTTCACTATAAGAAGAAGTTGGTAAGATTGTTGTGCTCTTGGTCTAATAGTGATGCTTCTAGGAATGTTATTCTAGATTTTGTTCTATGCCAAGATTTATCTCTATAGAATCTTCCACTAGGAGAGTTGATTTCTCTTGATACTTAGATGGTAGGGGTAGGTCAAATCCTCCATCCTCAGGTGCCACAATTAGGTTTTCACCTTTGGATACATCCTTTGTTTTTACTATTTTGTGATCAAGAGGTACCACAGGATGGTTTTCACCTAGAGATCTTTCTTTATTTTTACTTTTGCGACTGGAGGATTGGCATTCTCACCAAAATAAGCATTGTTCTCTAGTTCCATTACAAACCAACTTTGTGCTCACCAAGAGGGATACCATCTCGGAGTCCCATGAACTCAATAGTAGCTTTGTCATTCTGAAATACATCTACAACGGGGGCCCATTGTTGGTCCCAATCGATAAGTTCAGGGTAGATAAGTGTTACAATCTGGGTGTTGGTGGTGGAAGTTAAGGATACAGATGATAGCATAAATATGGAGGATTCAGTGAATAGGTCAGTCGTATGGAGGGAAGAGTCATCGATGATATCCTCATTAGACGTTGAATCGGTGGGAAAAGTTTATGCTACCTCGTCGATAATACCCTCGATGTCCAAGGTGCGTGGTACCTTCCTACCAAATCCTAACCGCTTCTTGTCTAGTTTCTTCTTCACAATAATGGATTCTATTGTTCCTTGATTCTATTTTCCAAGGCCACCTTTGCCTTTATAGCCCATGTTTTTGACTATCCTTAAGCCATTGCCATATTGTTTGAGTGGTATTGTGACTGGTTCTTTCTTCTTTTAGAGCCAAGAAGAGATGCCTTCAATAGTTTCCTCTACCAATAACTTTCCCTCTTGGAATTAGGTTAGAGATGCTGGGGGAGGAATAGCTTCCTTCTTATTTGCTTTGGCTATGGGTGGTTGGCCATAAGATTTAGGGGATAAGGGCATCCGCCCTACACAACAAGATTTTGAGATATCATATTCTTCAAAGCCTATATCCTAGATTTGAGCTTTGATTTTAGGAATAGGATGAGGATTAGGTTCAGTTCTAGAGGTTTTTGTTAGATTTTTAGAGTCGACATACAATGGGGATTCATGGGCTTTGTCATTATTGGGCACTTGGTTGGAATTCTTATAACTGCCTTGCAAGACACGACATAATTCAAAGGGATTAGGATCTCCAGGGATAGTTATCTCCATACCATTGAATGAGAATTTGAGAGACTGATGGTATGTGGAGGGAACAACTTTCATGGCATGGATCCATGGGCATCCTAGAATAATATTGTAAGGTAGCTCAATGTCAAGGACTTGGCATCTAGTTTCAAGCATGATAGGGCCTACTTGTATAGGAAAGTGAATAACACCTTTTGAATGGTGTTCAACATCATCATACCCTTTGATTGTAATGGATTGATCAATGTTGACTTGATCCTCAGAGTATCCCAATTGTTTAAGTAACTTGAGAGAACAAATATTGAGACCAGTACCACCATCTATAAGTATATGTTTGATCTTGTGTTTATGGATAAAGACTTCAATGTGAAGGGCATCGTTGTGACATGGATCATGAGATGGGAGGTCCTTTTGAGAGAAGACCACATTGTAGGGTGAGGCAATGTTACCTATAACAGATTGGAAATCTATGACCGCTATGTTGTTGGGAACCGAAGACTCTTATAGGGCTTTTTTGAGCACAACTTTATGTGCGGGTGATGACCGTAGAAGGTCAAAGATAGAGATCTATGTAGGGGTTTTCCCTAGATGTTCGACAAGATTATAATCAGATTGAGTTGGGAGATTTGGTGTAGGACCATGAATGGTGACATGGCCATGACAAGTTGTAACATCAAAATCCGTAGATTTGCTTTTACTAGTGAGGGTAGATACCCGACTCTCTTCAAAATGAACCACAATAGAGTCATAGGAAGTTGAAGCTTTGTTAACACCTTTACCTTTGTCGGGATTTTGACCTTTGCCATGGTTAGGGAATGACTCCTTGTACATGTTTAGGTCTTTATTGGTGTTTTGAGTTGGTGGTTCATCATCAAAAGAGATTAGGTTTCCATCAATAAGGTTTTAGATTATGTGCTTGAGTTTCATGCATGATGAGGTCTTGTGTCCTTTGGTTCTATGGTACTCACAATATTCATTTTCTCTATACTATGTGGTTTTGTAAATAGGTTTTCCATATGGGGGAGCATCTGGTAAGGTGATGAGTCCATTGTGTAGAAGTTTTTGTAGAACAGACTCTATAGGTTCTCCCAAGGGAGTGAATTGACGTTGGGGAGGGTAATTTTGTTGAGGTCACTCTTGTTGTCATTGTTGTTGGTTTTGGTTTGGTTGTCTTTGTTGTTGTTGGTTTTGTCGAGGTGGAGGTTGACTTGGTTTGGAAAGATGAAGGGGTGTTTGCAGTGTTTGGACATGTTTAGAATCTACCACACCATCACTGACCACATTTTTATTTTTGTTCCAATGTTTTGGTTTGTCATTTGATTGTTGTTGGGGAGCATTGTCTTTGTTGTCTTTAAAGATTTTGACCATACCTTTAGTGATGAGGGCCTTTTCAATGTTGATACCCTTGTAAGTAATTTCGTTGAAGTTTGTAGCACTAAGAATTTACAAATGGATACCCAATTCTTGGTTAAGGTTTTGCACAAATATGCTAACAAGCTATTTTTTAGGTATCTTGAATGGGAATTTACTAGCCATTTGTCTCCATCTTTGAAGGAAGGAGATGAAAGTTTCCCCATTTTTCTGTTTATTGTTTCATAAATTGGTCATGGAGATCTCATGTTCTATGTTGTAAGTGGGTGGCAAATTTCTCTGCAAGCTCATTAAGAGATTTGATACCTGTGGGTAGGTGTGAGAACCATTCTATAGCTTGACCTCCAAGACTGCGAGGAAAGAGACACATAAAATATGTGTCATTATGTGAGACCTTGAAGCAAGTGAGATAGAATTCTCTAAGATGGTCTTTTGGGTCTCCTTTTCCTTTATATTTATCAAATTTGGTAATAGTGAAGTTGTGAGGAAAAGGGATCATGGGTAATTACCGATCAAATGGATAAGGACAAACTCCTTCCAAAGAGAAGGTTTTCTTGGTGTGGCCAAACGTTAGATCAGATAGTTGTTGTTGAACCTCCGCAAGTTTTAGCTCCATAGTTGTGGGAGGGGTTGGAAACATCTCATGTTGTCCTAGAGGTGGTTGTTTTTGCCCATATGGAAGATTGTAGTGGAAGCCTTGGGCATTGGTGTTATAAGGGTTGAATGATTGGTTAGGGTTGTATGTGTTATATGTTGGGTTTGGATTGGGTTTGATTTGGGTGCTTTGATTTTGGGGAGGTGGGGGTAGTGATAGGTAAGAATGTAGGCTTTGTTATGGTTGTAGATAAGAGTCCTGTTGTTGGTATTGTGGAGGTAGTGTGAAGAAAGAATTTGGTGGAGGAAAGCTGAAGTTTTTTTGGGTTTGGTTGAAGTGGTGGAACATAGCTTTGGGAAGTTTGGTTTTGGGAATGTTGCAAGTTGAGATAGGTGTTGGTTAGGTTGAGAGTGGAAGATCGTTGTGGTGGAGGGACATAGGTAGTTGTGTTTTGTGATGGTGGAGGTTGATTGAGATATGTGTTGAAAAAGGTTAGTGTCGATAAGCGTTGTGGCAGAGGGACATAGGTAGATGTGTTTTGTGATGGTTGGGGTTGATTAAGATTGAGTGTAGAAGAATGTTGTGGTGGAGGGACATAGGTGGTGTTGACATTTTGTGATGGTTGGGGTTGCATGACATTGTTTGGTTTAATGATACGAAGGGTTGATGATATTGGGGGTGGTGTTTGTTGAGATCCTTGTTGCATGGCTACATAGGTGTTTCACAGATTGTAATTTGGTGGAAAACCTTCTCGTGATGGGGTAGCCAATGTTTCACTTGCGATTGGTGTGGGCATTTTAGGAGTGTGCTGTGTGTTTGATTGAGCTATGGCAGCTTGTTTGGCTAGTTCTTCTTGATGTTGTAGAGTCTCTTGTTGGTGTTTGTAGATCTCCATAGGATTCATAAGCAGTGATATGGGTCTCTCTGCCGTTGGGTTTTAATAAAGGGGATTCTCATTGTACAATTGTTCTCCCATGTGAGCTTTGTTCAGGTATGGGTGTGGTCATAGTTGACATGGTTTGGACCGTAGTTATGGTGTCATGGGTTTTGTTTGGCTCTTTAAGATTGGATAGATCACAATCTTGAGGTAATTTGGCTCCTTGCTCTGCTAATAAGCAGAAGAAATGATCTTGTTTTCACTAAGGATTTTGTCAAAGGTGGCCATGGCTCTAGGATCTTGTATGATTTCGTCAAGGTCATGTCTATCTGCTTGAGAGGATTGACCCTCTTCAAAGTGTCTCTCTTTTTGAGATAGGACTTGAACTATGGTATAACCTAGTGTAGCAAAATCATGAGGCATGCCGATAGTGAATTGAGTTACATCTACCAAAGGTACGCTCCTTTCTTGAGGTTTGGTTGGTTGGTCATGTTGCGGCTTGTTTTGAGAGTTGGTTGGTCTTTATATTGGTGTTTTTGGAGTACCCTTTGGAGTCATGTTGGAATGGATTGGTTGAGGTGTATGAGGATGCAATTTATGCTTCCTTCAAGCAACTTGCTTGGCCTTCATAATTTGCTGGAGTCTAGTGGTTACCATGGGATGCACTAGGATACTTTGTTTGAGATGCTTGTAGGGATTTTTGCTATTTTTTTGGAAAAGACAATTTTGATGAATAGTTTACTGGACCAAAGGTGCTGTACTATTTGACCAAAGGCACATGACTATGTTACCAAAAGTGAACTACTGTTATACCAAAGGCATTGAAGTAGTTTGCCAGTGGAGAGGTACTGTTATACCAAAGGTGAGCTATTGTTATACCAAAAGTGAGCTACTTTTATACCAAAGGTGCTGAAGTAGTTTTCCAAAGGTGATGTACTGTTATACCAAAGGTGAGCTACTATTATACCAAAGGCAAGTTGTTGTTATACCAAAGGTACTGAATTAGTGTCAGTGATTTTTATAAGGCAAATTTTGATAGATTTGGATCTAATTTTTTATTGGATTTGCTTTGGCAAGAGAAAACACATCAAACAAAGTGGCAAAAAGGACTGACACAACAGATAGTGTATGTTCAAGGCTCACAAACAAGCCTAATGTTTCCAAAGGTATAAGACAATTAAAACAATATCAAGTACTTTTTATCCCTAGAGACAAAGGTTCATTGCAGTAGTTCAGCTCACAACTTAATTCTCTATCAACCAAATGTCATTCCATATAAGTGTCAGACATTTGTATCTTTGCAAGAGACGATAGGTAGGGATATCTCACCCTCCCCTCAAAAATCTCAAGTAGGTCACAAGAGTTTTATGGCTGAGGGAATACTATATCTTCTCAAGGGAGGCAATGGTGAGTATCTTGGGGGCTTGAATTGATTCCCTTTGCACTGATGATTACCGCAATGTTCGGAGGTGAAACAGGCCGTCACTATCTAGATGGTTCTTAGTAGCTTTGAGGGACCAATGCCTTACGAGCAATGTGACAAGCTACTAAAATCTTTGACCAATCCTACTAAGAGTATCAAACACTTCGCTAAATGTGAAAATCATTTCCACAAAGTGCTAGTACACCTCTTTTTTATTTGGCACCACAAGGTAAGGTTAACCCTGGTTAGGACTTGACTTTCACCTTATCCCTCTTATATAGCAGTTCAAAGGAAAATTTTGCTTAGGGTCGTCCCTTTTGGATGAAGCATAATCCAAAAGTAGGCCCTTCTAAAGGAATAACTGAAATTGAAGTTCAAGCACGTCAAACAAAGGTTCAATTGTCCCGTTATAAGAAAAATAAGGTTTAACTAGCTTAGGCACACACATGATTGTAGTTGTCAATTGTCCCTTATGAATTTGAAGTGTTTTGCATTCATGTCAATTGTCCCTTAAGAAATTGAAGTGTTTTGGCATTCATGTCCATTGTCCCTTAAGAAAGCAATATGTTCCTAAGACTTAGATTGCAAAAGTGATTGTTCAATTGTCCCTTAAGAAAGCAATTTGTTTTTAAGACTTAGTGTGACAAGTTTTCAATTTTTCAATGCTCATCCTGCATAAACATATTAGGAAAACTCATTTTCTCTGTTTAAGTGATAAGAGGTTGTAACAAGTTGGATTAGTTCCACAAAAACCAAGTGATTAGCAAAAATAACAATTGAACCAAAAGTGCTTAACTTGTTAGGTGAAAAATGAGCAATCTAAAAAAATATGGTAATAATGATAAGGTATAGTAGATTGAATATTATGATTAGATTCTACATGAAATTCTATACAATATCAAAAAAAATTTGTGAAAATTAAATAAATTTTGCACAAGTTATGACCGTTTGAAGTTTACAAAGAAAGGTTGACTCTGACTGAGTTTACCTGACAAATCTGATAAAATTACTTAAAAATTCTTTCACCATAGAAAAGCTAGGAGAAGCAGGTTTCCAACGCCACTAGTTTCATTAAAATCTGACTCCGTATACAAAATACATGCCCAATTTTGCGAAACTGCTCTAAAAAACAAAAAAAATAAGCATGGGCTAAAAATAGGGATATGGATTGAGATCTTTTTTTAAAAAAAATCCATGCACTTCATGCAAAAAGTAAGAGATGTATAGATAGGATTTTGGTGCTGCCAACAAAAGCCAGAAATCTTTTGAGCTAAGGTTACGCAGATATGCCTGATTTCACAAAATTGCTTTGAAAAAGCAAAAAAAAACAAGCATGGGCTAAAAATAGGAATGCAAATTTGTGATCTATTTTTCTTGAAATCCATGCACTTTTAGCAAAAACTAAGAGATACCCAGATAGGATTTTGATGCTTTCAACAAAATCCATAAATCTTTTGAGCTAAGGTTACACTATTTGAATGCTCAACGCCTATTCTTTCAAACTAGTGAATAAGGACCTTCAGATTTTCTGCATTGTGATTACACTTTTCCATACCTAGCTTAAAAAAATCAACCTTTTTCTAGAAAAAAATAAGATTAGTGGGTCCCACCAAGCATACTAGAATGTGTATAGGGATAAATTGAGATCAAATGATAATCAATGTAATGAAATAATCAATCATTCAATCATATAACATCAAGATAGCAATCTAAGTAAATAACCAAATAATCAATGAATTAACACAAAAACAACGAAAGTTTTCACCTAGATTATATTGTTATCTTGGTCGAATGTGGATTGCTTCATAAATTTGTGAAACCATGTTTGCAACAAGCAGATGTAGATTATGTTTGTGCTCAAAATAGAAGTGTGCTCAAGGGTGCTCAACGATGCGATGTATGCTCAATTCACTAGAATGCTTGTGAATAAATGATTGAAGAGGATCATAAGGCTGAATGATCGAAGATGATTTGTTATGGAGATGAGGGGGGTCTATATAGGTTTCAAGACATGATTGATGAATGGATGAAATAAATCCATGAAATGGATGGTAGAGATAAATCAAATAACTCATGATGAATGTACACCTAACATGTGTCACACAAAAATATATTTTTGTTTGAGTTAATTGCTTTTTAAAAAAGATAGGATTTGATTTCATAAATTAGAATATTTTTTTCTAATTTAAGAGTTGTTGATAAAAACAAGATTGATTAGGTCAATTAACTCAACTTGTAATTTGCTTTTTGCATAATTTGAGATAAATTAAATAATAAATTATTTAATTTTGTGTGCATGATAAACAAGATTTATTTTTAGAGGATTTAGAAGATAAAAAAGCAAATTAAATAAATAGATTTATTTAATTGTTGTGCAAGATTAGAGGAATAAATAAAATATCTGATTATATTTTATTTTTAGAGATTGAGATTATTCAATATAAATAAATTTGCATGATTTATTTAAATTTGGAAGAACAAGTGATTTAATTAAATAATTGAGATTATTTAATTGTGGAAGAACAAAGTTGACTTTGATTTAAATTAATTAAATAAATAGAATTTATTCAATTTTAGAGTTTTGGAAGAATTTGATGATTTTGATGAAATTAATTAAATAATTAGATTATTTAATTAATGTTTAAATGCAAAAGATTAGATAGATTTGATGAAATTAATTAAATAATTAGATCATTTAATTAATGTTGAAATGCAGGTGATTTGAAGACATGGTCATTTTAGGGTGTCTACAGACTGTATTCTATAGTGAAGGGTTTTGACAACTTTTTGGGAATGAGCATTTAATGACAACTAGGTCAAGCCACGCGGAGGATAAAAAGGAACTTGTTTGGTTTCAAAATCACTTTGCACTCGAAGCTATCAGAAATTCAGAAAGATTGAAGCTAAACTTAAGTAGCGACAACCAAGATTTGAAGCACTCGAAGAAAGGAAACCCTAATTCAGTGAAATAATGTATTTTCATTGAAACCTCATTTGTGAATCAGTTGAATTTCTACAATGGCAACTCAGCAAGTCATAGATATCTCTGATTGACCTTGGCCTAAGTTTAAGAAACACTCCTACAAGGCAACCAAAGTGGATCCAATGGGTGCATTCTCAAAAATACCCTATGGAGTCCTGTATGTGGAAGATGTTAGGGCATACATCCATGTGGCCCTAGATGAGCTCGACGATGACAAATTCTCATATTTATTCCTAAAAGACTTAAGTAATGATTAATTTGATTTAAAAGAAGGATACAAAGCCTTGAAGGAGAAGAAATTCATCCAGTATGCAGAGTTTCCCACATTTACAGAGGATGAGTGGGTCCGGTATATCCTTAGTCGAATCCATGATGAATTCATGTTGTTAGGGAAAGGGCAACCCTTGAAAATAACAAAAGAGGAAATTCAGGGAGTCACTACACTAAACTCCACTTAAGGAGTGCCATTATTGAAGGTGGTCAAGAATCAAACGGTTATAGATGCTACTGAAGCAAATCTTGATAAAAGGGCATTGACAATAAATGATATCACTGATACTGTAGTAAAGTTTGCCTCAATGGTCATAGTTTACAAAGTTTACTTCTCAAACCAAGAGAATTTAATTTTTGGTACTATAATATAAACCACCTATCAAATGGTCAAAGAGAATGTAGATTATGATTTGTGTGAACTACTGCATACCCAACTACTAGAGAATCTAAAGAAGATAAAGGAAAGAAAGAACTATCCATTCAAGTATGGTACACTAATTATCTATTTATTCTTCTATTTCTTAAATGAATTCCAAAATCATAAGGGATTGGTTTGGTTAAGTAATAAACTAGTGGCTATGCAAATTAGAAATTGTATTAACAACTTAGGAAGTTATAATGAGCAAAAGGCAGCCCTATGGGGATTTTTCAAGGATTTTCAAAGTATGATGCACTCTAGAGAAAGAATTCCTGAGAAAATTGTTGATAAGTACAAGGACACAATTTATTTCATGGTCACTAAGGATCAATGTTTAATGGAGGCTGTGGGACCCAAAACTGTATGGGTATTGCCCATGGGTTATGAGGTAGATGAACAAATTTTGGAAAACTATGCCTAGCATTTGCTCAGCAAACCCAAAGATGCCAAAGAAGAAAGGTTTGGAGCATATAAGGAGTTATTTGTGAAAATCCATCTTAAACTTAGACAAGATGAATCCACCAGAAAAGTGAGAAAAGAGGTGGAAGAAATTGCTGTAAGGTATGGCATCACTAAAGAGAAACTCAAGGAATCAAGAGAAAATGTAGAGAAAGCAAAGAAGGAAAAAGAAGAAAGTGAATAGGCTAAGGTTCTGGAAGAACCTATAAAGAAGAAAAGAGAGCCTGAAACAACACAAAGGACTACCAGAAGCTCTGCTACTTCATCTGGTACAACATCTTCAAAGAAACCCTCTGACAAAGATACAAAGAGGAAGAAGATGAAGGGAAAAAGACTATATGTCAGTGTGAGACAAAAGGATAAAGAAAAGACAGAATCATATGAGGAAGTAAAGAAAATGAAAGTTGAGGCTACTAAAGTCTCCAAAAGTAGTAAGGGGAAGTCATCTAGAAGAAAGATACCCAGCAAAATACAGAAGGTAGATGAGTCTCAAGCCACATTAAAGCTTGAAGATGTATTAAAATCTGTCACTATTGATGAAAACTTAAAACCTGTGGCTGAATTTTATAATAATTACAATGATGTTGATAAAAGTATTTTGGAAGAAGCCATACAATAGAGCTCTTATTGAGATCATTGGTGATCTCCCAGATACCTTGGAAAGTATTTTATCATCTAGAAAAGAAACTGCTATGGCCAAAGATATTGAACTCAGACATCATGCACTAACAAGGTTAAGTCTAGAGATCACTCCTGAAGAAGAAGCCAAAATTTATAAGGAACTCAAGGATGCCTTCAGAACCAAGAAAATGATGAATTCATTAATGATAGGAGAAATATACAATGTGGTCAAGGAAACAAAGGAAACCATTTTGGAAATATTGAAGAAAAACAATATTCCTACCATCTATGTGATGCAGAGGTAGGAGGACCAAAACTATCCTTAATAACATTAACAAATCAAAAAACTAATCCAATTGATTTGGTCAGGTTGAAGAGAACATTAATACATATTTTTCCTTCAATTTTCATGAAGATCCAATGGTAGGGGAGAAGGTTATGATTCTTTTCCCAAAACCACAAACCCTAGGCAGCGTTCAGACCTGCCCTCACCAAAATTGCAATATCTCTCATAAAACTTAATGCCATTATACCAAACTAAAATAATTGTAAACTAGAAACACATATCTTTCCATCCATCTATTATATGCATCAATGTGAGGCCATACCAGGTCGTACCATGCATATTTTCAGACTACATTTTCAGAAAATTAAACTCTGTAGACCTACCCTTAATAAAATGCCATAATTTATTCAAATCTTAATGAAATTTGATGCAACAAAAAGAAATATAAATTATACTCAAGAATATTTCCAACCATATATGGCTTACCCTTGTATCTATCCATGCAAAACCATACCAAATGCTACAACAGGACTGTTATAGGAGAATTCTGGAAATTGCAGTCACTAAAACGGTCATAACTTCCTCCATATTGCACCAAATTTGATGAGAAAAAAAGGAAAGGGAGGGTGATTGAATATAATTTCATTTAAAATAAAAAATAATGTCCTCCTACCCTTACTGGGCTGTACCATGCAAGAAAATAGCAAATTTCTGAAGTATAATACAGAAAACATTGCTTTTTACCATTCCATTCTCAATCTTCAATCACCTCCAAGTTTTCAAAGGTATACAAGGACTTTTTAAAGGTATTACAAATGAACTTTCAGTTTCCAACTACTTGGAATGAACGAAGAGCCAAATGACTCTTCACCTTCCCTCATTCTTCATCTTTTTTCTAAATTTACATTGACAACCTTTACATGGTTTGCAATATTTTGCATATTTGAACTTCCTAGTGACCTCTAATACATAACAATGACTTGATTAACCTTATACAATGATGAATAATTACAATATTGGATCATTTTAATCAAACTCCTATGGAAGTCAAGGTGCTCCTACACCATACAATCAACCAACAAAGATTTCCAAGTCCCTTGGAAATGTATCTGCAACAAAAGTCTCTTTCCTCTGTCTTCAATCTTCTCAGCTACAATCTTCCAAATATTCACATCAAGAAAGGTGACCAACCAACCAAAAAAACAAACTACCATCTTCATAGAGCATCCTCAGGCTCCTTCTACTCCCATCAGTGGAGTATTCTTCAGGCTGCAACATCAAATGCTTCTACAGGTATCCATCTCTCTCACTGCTTCACAACAAACCAGCTCACCAAACCATTCATCTCACCCAATAGCAGATCCTGGTGATGCACCTACCACTCTCTCCTTAGTGGTTTCTCTCTGCACCCTTATCTAGCCTAATCTCCATTGGAGAATGGTCATGGCAGACCTCATCTTGTCTGCCAACACACACAACCTCAGAAAACATCCTTCTTGCAGCTAGATGGAACAAGCACCTACAACCAAACAACTGAGCAACACAAAATCCAAAAGGTGTAGATTGCTTCCCTCAGTGATCTATCTACTCAATTAAGATCTTCTCACTCTTCACCTGCCTTCTCAGTGATAGGAAAAAAAAATACACACCACCCAAATCTTTTGCTAGCTCTGATACCAATATGATGCAGAGGTAGGAGGACCAAAACTATCCTCAATAACATTAACAAATAAAAGAACTAATCCAATTGCTTTGGTCAGGTTGAAGAGAACATTAATACATATTTTTCCTCCAATTTTCATGAAGATCCAATGGTAGGGGAGAAGGTTATGATTATTTTCCCAAAACTACAAACCCTAGGCAGCGTTCAGACCTGCCCTCACCAAAATTGCAATAACTCTCACAAAACTTAATGAAATTATACCAAACCAAAAGAATTGTAAACTAGAAACACATATATTTCCATCCATCTATTATATTCATCAATGTGAGGTCATACCAGGTCGTACCATGCATATTTTCAGACTGTATTTTTAGAAAATTAAACTCTATAGACCTACCCTCAATAAAAATGCCATAACTTATTCAAATCTTAATGAAATTTGATGCAACAAAAAGAAATAGAAATTAGACTCAATAATATTTCCAACCATATATGGCTTCCCCTTGTATCTATCCATACAAAACCATACCAAATGCTGCAACAGGACTGTTATAGGAGAATTTTAGAAATTGCAGTCACTAAAATAGTCATAACTTCCTCAATATTGCACCAAATTCGATGAGACAAAAAGGAAAGGGAGGGTGATTGAATATAATTTCATTTAAAATCAAAAATAAATGTCCTCCTACCCTTATTGGGCTGTACCATACAAGAAAACAGCAAATTTCTAAAGTATAATACAGAAAACATTGCTTTTTACCATTCCATTCTCAATCTTCAATCACCTCCAAGTTTTCAAAGGTATACAAGGCATTTTTAAAGGTAATACATATGACCTTTCAGTTTCCAACTACTTGAAATGAACCAAGAGCCAAATGACTCTTCACGTTCCCTCATTCTTCATCTTTTTTCCAACTTTACATTGACAACCTTTACATGGTTTGCAATATTTTGCATATTTGAACTTCCTAGTGACCTCTAATACTTACCAATGACTTGATTAACCTTATACAATGATGAATCATTACAATATTGGATCATTTTAATCAAACTCCTATGGAAGTCAAGGTGCTCCTGCACCACTATGACAATGAAGAAACAAATGCTAGAGATGACACATCTATTCTAGAAGTCAGCATGGATCAAGGTCTAGAGCAAACTGATACAAATTCTCTGGTAAAAGATAGAGTAACATAAAACTAAAAGGAAGAATCTGATCAAACCACTGCTACTGAAAAGGATCAAACTGAAACAAGTCCTCCTCCAGGACAACAGACTGACGATCTAGATAACAAGGAGAAAATTGATGAGTAGATCAAAGTTGATAACCAAGAACTTTATAGAGATAAGAAAAGCCCTACACTAGAGGAAAATATTGGTCAACAAGAGAATATGGACATGGAACCTCTGGAACAAAATCAAGAAGAAGTGTCTAAAGAAGTAACAAGAGACACTACGGAGACAATAAAAGAGCTTTTAGAAAAAGAAGAATTAGTTCTATATGAGCCTGAATCAATCCAAGGCCCAATAAACCTAAACACAATGTCTCCTACTTAAATGTTCAAATTGGCTTTAGCTGTCCAAGCCAAAGCAAGAAAAGAGATTTTG
This sequence comes from Cunninghamia lanceolata, assembly GCA_027924645.1. Classification (NCBI taxonomy): domain Eukaryota; kingdom Viridiplantae; phylum Streptophyta; class Pinopsida; order Cupressales; family Cupressaceae; genus Cunninghamia; species Cunninghamia lanceolata. The sequence continues at coordinate 2,464,826 of BSBN01001326.1, forward strand.
AAGTCCCACATTGAGGATAATAAACTCATAAATGATGCATCTAACATTTTGGAAAAGTTGGTGCCAACGTATTGGAAGGATATCTCTCTATCTGCCACATGTCAACTCAAGGGAATAATTCACTCTATAAGTACACATTTTGAATCTCTCAAAAAATCTGCTGAAACAAAAGTTAGACAAGAGTTTATGAGAAAAGGCTAGATGAGTTGACAAAGTTGATAGCCCATGATAAGGCTCAACTAGAAAATGGAATACAAAATATTTAGACTGCTATTATAGAAGCTGGTGATGTATATAAATTTTGTCTTTCATGGCTGAAAGTTACAAAGAAGACAGAAGAAAAGATCAAGGAATTGGAAGAAAAATTGATGGATATTTCCAAGAATTTTGATCTGATACATGAATCAACCAGCAACAAGGAAATTCAAGTCATTAACATCAACAATGACTTGAATAATTTAATAAATCAAAAGTATCAAATAAAGAGTAGAATGGGACAATTGAGAAGACTGATCAGTCCCAAACTAGATTCAATGACTAAGCTTGTGGCTGAAGCACAACTTCCTAGACAAACTAGCTCACCATCAGATTTACAAAAGGCAGAAGCTATAGTTTTTCTACTCAGTGGTCATATTCAATTTTTGGATAATGCCAAGAAAAGCTGGGATGGTGAATAGGCTCAAGTAAAGAAAATGTTCAAGGACATCCTTCAGCACATGAAAAATTAAGTTGAAGATTGCACTAGTAAATATGCAACAGTGTACATAAATCTTTTTGAAGTTTTGACAAATTTTTAGTTCCGAATCACACCCTTTTCCATTGATGTGAAAGCAGAGAAGAAGATCAGTGAAAAATGGATAAACATCTCAGGGGGAGTAGGAGAATGAAGTGTATATAGTAAGGGGAGAAGTCAAGCATTTTTCACTAAGTGTTGCCATCAATGCCAAAGGGGGAGATTGTTGGCAAGAGACACTGCTCCGGTATGGTCTTATATGTAGTCATTGATGGCAACAAGGCTCAGAGTTCTGTTCAGCATGATAGGGAGACACAACTCTAGAAGATAACATTAGATTTCAGGTTAGGTTGGAAGAAATGGCTAAGTATGGATGTGCACAGAGTATAGGATAGAAAATTCGATAGTATGCCTCCACAGATGATGATCCAGTAATGCGGTTTAGGTATAATGTTCTCAATTGTTTGGTGATGTTATGTTTCAAAGATTAAGTTTTGACTTCCTCTAGAAGTCACCTTGAAGAAATGTCTAAGTCTGGGTAAGCAAAGGTTTAGCAGGAATAGTCAATAGGGTATAGTGCAGTGTGTTGGGACAAGAAAATTTTGAAATTTTCCTGTACTCCTACCCACCCATGTCCAACCAAATCAAAAAATCATGTGCCCAAAATCATAATAGCAGTAGATGAATTCTATAAAATCACATGATTTTTACCACAAATATTTGTCTCACCCCTCAGACCATAATATGATAAGGGGCCTCAGTTCCTTAATTTCGGCAAGACCTCAGTTTTCTTTATACCGATCCATGTTCTATGTGAGATGAGCTAGATGTGTATCTCCATGAGGCTTATGGTTAGAGAGAAGACTTCAAGAATCTTCGATGAGAAGGGTAACACTGATGACCTTTCATCGGGGAGAAAATTCCCAGTCACACTGAGTTAATCAAAGGTGAGGACTATCGACACAAGAAAATAGTATGAGAGAATACTCCAAACTCTTCCCTGATGGTGTAGATCACACTGATAAGAGAATTAGGTAAGACTCTTGCCGAACAACCCATGGAATGGATGGAGCTAGTGACCTATTGGGAAGAAATGCACATCAGGGTAAGAAATTAAAGTGTCTCTGACCTTTTGATGTCTCAACAACCAAAGGGAATTGTTTTGCCCTTAGTCACATTGATGTATATGGAAGATATAAATCATCAGCCAAAGGAAACAAGTCAGAATAAAGTTTACAAGTCCTACCGAAATGATAGTCACAATGACGAAGGATTTCAGTGACATGTTATGATGGTCATTTCGATGAAGGATAGAATGAAAGGTATCAGGGACACAACCATGATCGGATAGTTTGGATCAAGTCATCTCAATATCATATGTTGTTCTGATGATGGTAGTGGCCACACTCATCGATGAGACTCTTTCTGATAGATGATAAAGACAAGCGATATCAGCATGGGTCTTGCCCATTCAACTAACCTACCCTGTAAAGAGAAGCTGATAAGCTTCTTGACAAGACTCATACCAATATTCATATTGGAGATTTTAAAATATCAGAGTACAATGATATTTTCAAAATGATGATATAAGTCAGGCCGACAACAACTATGCTCATTTCTATATCGGGTAGACCTTGAAATATTCTAGCTGATACAGACATATATATGTGACATCGAGAAGACAACACAAAAAGTCACAGCAATTGAGACATCTGCAAATATTCGTGCTATAAGAAGTTATTAGATCACCATAACATTACAAATGTCCCACCGAGGAAGGAGGTTATGACAATGTGACATCTCACAATGATTATGAAATTAATGCACTGCAACTATTAATTATAGGCCAAGAACAAATCCCTTGAAGAGATATTCGAAATCGTTGCAATTTGGTTTAGGAGATTTTTCTGAGAAGGGCACACAAGCAGAAACTTCGAGGAGAGAATGAAGGAGTTCAATCATCATCTCAGATAACAGGTACATATATAAAAACCTCTGTGTGATAGATTGCAATTTGAATTTGCTATCCAGAATTATCATGGAGACTCCAGTAAAAGGCAAGGGTAGAAAACAACAGGAAAAACTAGCAAAACTAAGAAACAAAAAATTGACAAAAGCCCTGACGAAAAAATGAAAGAAAGATAACTAAATTAGGATTTAATTGACCAATTGCCTAGGTCTACCCCTAAAGCCCAAAGGTCTGCACAACTCAGAGTAGAAGTAGAGAAATTAGAAGACAAATGAAAATACCTGGGCAATATATGGACACCAATCAAAGGCTATGAGTTGTTCAAATTCCGTTATGATAAAAGATTCAGGAATGTTCAAGTATCTAATCCATGGCATTTGAATTTAGGCAAATTGGACATCCCTGATCTGTTTGTGAACGTGGAACTCCTGAAACTCTTGGCTAAACATTACAATCCCAGCCTCAAAGCCATATGCAATCCACAAGGAGAACCTATTATCCACTTGTCAAAAAATGCCATTTGTGAAGTGTTTGATTTAGGTGAGTTGTGTACCTTTCCAATAGTGTATGAATATTTGGACAAAGAATACTGGAGGATGGATACCACATAGAATGGATGGAGATTGCTTCTCCATAGGCATAGGGTAGAGGGAAAAATAGTTCCTTTTGATAATAATGATGGACCTCCATTCCATGTGTCTTTGTTTGAACCATATATCCAATACACGTATTATTCAATTGGCCAAGTCCTAGGGTCAGAGGTTCCTAATTTTATGTCAATTTTATTAATGGTGATTGCAACAGACATTCAGTGTCACAATGCTAGGCAATTTGATTATGCTGCTTATGTTTGCAGAAAAATTTATTCCAATTTAATTTCAATTAAGAACAATGCCCCAACAGTCTCTTTTGAGCATTATTTGCTCCTCATGCATATGGTGTTATATTATGGCCAAGAAATTAGAATATGGCCAAGTGAACTTAGAATTACTCAACTAGACAAAAGGGGACAAAAATTGCCTGTACAAATGTGGACAAGTATATGGGACAGTAGGTTTGCCCATTCTAGTTATATTCATTTTGAAGAATACTGTGTAAATGTGTTGTACAGATATTTCAATCACCCTTGTGAATATTCAATATCAAATGAAATAAAGAGGTTTCTTAGACCAAAGAATTTTGGTGGTCCCCCAACTGTCACCCACAACTGGGGGGATTGGTATTGTTTTGAGGATTCCACCATGGTTAGAATTTATGGTTTTGAAGATACCCCATTTATATTGCCCAAGATAGTTCCTGATAGGATTGCCTACTTAGAAAGAGTTAGGCAAATGAACTACTCTAATGTGATGAATTTGCATGCATTTGACAAACAATCCTTCATGCCCAATACTCTGTGCTTGGGGGATTTCACTATGGTGTCCACAGAATGTTATAGTCTCATCAGAGACAAATTAATGCATTACAACATGAGGTGCATAGAAGCAAGAAATGGATTTGATCCTGAGGGTTTTATTGATTTTTCCAAAAGAAAACAAAACCGTAGTGGATATACACATACTCCATATCCACATGATGATAGTATTAGGAACATGGAAGAGGCTGAAGTTGAACTAGTAATTGAGAAGTATAATAGAGAATTAGATGAGAAGAAGAAATAGCTTGCAGAGATAGAGTTGTTGTCTTCTAGTGATGAGGAGTCTACAGAAGAAGAAGATCCACATGAATGGGCAACCAGAATATCCAAACAAAAAATGCAATGTTATCAATCTCCTGATATAGAGTATAATGAAGAGGGGCCTGGTGATGAGGATCCTAGACAATTAGCCTATGATTATTTTATTGAAGATGATCAATTTATTCGTTCTCAAGAATTTAAATCATTTTTGTATAAATGCAAGGGAAATGAACTTAGAGAATCTATTGAAGATGTCATAGCTAACAATGAAAAATAATTGATTGATATGTTGAAAACAATAGTGGACAATGAATTAAAATCTATGACTCCTAACAAAGAAGACAGTTGCTCAGAGAATCGGGTGTTATGATATTTCCTGGACTTGATATAAATTCTGCCTTGGTGTTTGATAGTTTTTTGCATAATACTGATGATAAGTATAAGCTTACTCCTGAGGGTGTCACAGAGGTGTACATGGGTACCAAATATAACAATGATGAGAACTCACTCATGATATGGGCCTTATACCCCCTGTGTATGAGGAAAAATTGATTAAATAAAAACTAAACAAATCAAAAACCCAATAACATAAAGCAAACCAATATAAGTAAAAGCCATTATCATAAAATCAAAGACAAATGAAAGCTATTACCAAAATCTGTATTGTTCCCTTTTGGAGATGTGTGGATTGCTCAATAAAGTTGTGAAACCATAGCCACAACAAGCAAGTAATGTGTGTCAATAGATCAATGTTAAAAGATCGTAAGGTTGCTTAATCGAATCATTGTATGCTCAAAGCGCTGTTAAGTATGCCTGAGAATAAAATTGAAGAGAGAGAGATTTATGAAGGAGATGAGGGGGGTTTATATAGGTTTCAATGAAGATCAATCAACGGTCCAGATAATTCAGAAGAATCAATGGAGGAGAACAGTTGAGGAACGTGCAACGAATAAGAAGAAGCCAAGTGTCTTGCTTTCTTTTGCATGAGAGGAGTTATCAAGAATAGAAGAATGAGTTAAAGCAATTAATAGAATGTAATGATCAGTAGAGTGATTTAAAACAAGAAGAGATTTGCATGAGAATAAGAAGATATTTTGCTTTATTAAATAAAAAAAGCTTGAGTTATATTAGAGATAACTCAATTTAGAAGAAAAAGCAACTTAAATAAATAATTGATTTATTTAAATTTAGAGAAGATATTATGGAAGAAATAATTAAATAATTAGAATTATTTAATTTAGAAGATTTGAAATCAAATTAAATAAATAAATTTATTTAATCGTTGTGCATGATTTTGGATTTAATTAAATAATGTAAATTATTTAATTATAGATAAGACAGAATTTGTGATGAATTAATTAAATAATGAGATTTGGAAAGAAGATAATGATCTAATTAAATAATTAAAATTATTTAATTGTGGAAGAATAACAGAGGAATTTAATTTAATTAATTAAATAAAAAGGATTTATTTAACTAATGTCGCAATTTTGTGATTTAGAGGAATTGGGTGATTTTGGTAAAATTAATTAAATAATTAGATTATTTAATTAACGTTGGAGTGCCAATGATGCAACAGTATTAGATGAGAATGCAAGTGATGTGATGACTTGGTCATTTTTGGGTGTCTACATTTTGCCTCTTTGATGCAATGCAATCTACAGCGTTGCGTCAAAGAAAATGATTGTTGAAGACATGATACAATTTTATTAATGCCCCAGTGTAGGTAGTTGCCCTAGTGTATGCCCCCTCGAGCAGGAAGATAGGGAAGCAATAGAAGAACTGGGTTGACACTCGACTAGAGGAGTGCGCAACAAGGTAGGAGGAAGAGCAGAATGGGGTGGGAAGAAAAACTGAGGGTGGGACACTATAAATAGGTCCCATGGGGACCACAATCCTCATTCCACACTAAGAGCTTCTAGATTGAGAGAGTAGAACCTCCAAACCTAGGGTGAGTGGAAGGAGCAGACAGCGAGGAGAGATGTCGATTCCAGCGCACAGGCATCGGGCGGAGCTGGTGCAAACCTACAGGAGGCCAGCAGGAGCTCCGGCAGCAGTAAGTGATCAAAAACCCCATTTTATTTTGTCATTTTAGGGCAGAGTAGGGCTAGGTCTAGGGAGGGTTTTCAAGTTAGGCAAAAGCACTTTAGGGTGGCTCGGCGCTTATGGTAATCAGGTAGAGCACTTTTGGTGCGCCGCAGCGTGGTTGGTAGATGAGTGCAACGCTTTTGGTAAAAACGCAGTGCGTATGGTTTTCTAGTCAGCGTCGTAGCGCATTTGGTAGGATGCCACAGCGCGTATGGTTAGGTAGGGAAGCGCGTTTGGTATGGTAGACTAGTGTGGTTGGTAGGGGATAGGAGAAATCGATGCGTCTCTGGTAGGACAGAGCGGCATGGTTGGTAGCATAGCGCAGCGCACTTGGTATAGAAAACGTACCGCCTCTGGATAGATAGTGTGGCACTTTTGGTAGGGAGGTATAGCACCTTTGTAGAGAACAAAGCACTTTTGGCTAGTTAAAAGAAAATTAGAATTGTTGGTTGAGAAAAGGGATGCCAATCCTAGGTTACAAAAGAGGAAAGGGATGGTTGGGGGTTGCATAGCATAGCATATGTGTAGATAGGACTGGAGGGATCTAGTATAGAAGAACTGACAAGTGATTTGGTGTGGATGCAGAGGATTATGCCACCATTGATGTTGTGGGAGCGACACCACTTGATAGCGCATAAGGTTGTATAGCTGACCTGGGAGGAGGACACATTCTTGGAGCACGCAAGATTGTGGCATGTGGCCCACTTAACGCACATTAGGGTGAGTCTCACCCTAGTGACAGCAGTGGTAGAGAGATATCACAGCGAGACATCATCATTTCACTTTCTGACAGGGGAGGCCACAGTGACATTGGAGGATGTATATTGCAACTTGAGGATTCAGATTGATGGAGAGATAGTAGATTTTGACCCAGCGCGGGGCGAGGCAGGCTTGATGGAGGTCTTCTGCATAGATGACCTTTCGATAGATGACTCTCCCGATGGGCAGACATCCTGAGACTCTGCGACAGGATCAGATGGATAGTGGTGTCACTGATTGGCAGCTTCCTGTGTCCAGACAGGAGATCCAGAGGATTATCGGTCAAATGGGGCACAATGTTATCCAGGATGTTCACACATGGCCGATAGTATGCGTGGGGCCCATGTATGCTGGGATAGTTGTATCACGACATGCATCACTGCGTGTATAGGAGAGGCAGGAGCCTCTCAGTAGGGGTGACCCTGTTACAGGTATGGGCGTGGGAGCATATCCCTATGATCTGACCCATGGCACAGCGTCATCGGGATAGAGGCAAGCCATATGCATCCCTATATGATGGAGTGATTACACACCAGAGGATGGGGTCTGTTAGCCACTGGAGGCGGTAAATCAACGAGATGGACCTATTTGTGTGGAGGCCTTGGCTACTTTGCGAGGAGTGGGAGGATGAGCATGAGTAGTTGATGTATTGCAGATAGGCTCGTTATCTATTCGAGAGACGAACAGACGCTATAGAGAAGTACCTGCTAGAGCGTGTACTCAGGCAGTTTGGATTACCACAGGGACTACCAGTGGGGGAGGTGACACACGCTAGGAGGCGGAGAAAGGTTGGAGATTGGGATGCAGAGATCCCAGTGGCTACAGCTTTGGCAGAGGTACGGGGACTTGTCCCCGTGAGATGGGATTGGGACACAAGACTGGCAGACCCAGGGACGCTGCCTGAGTATGATACATATTGGCAGACTCATAGGCCAGTGTGGCTGACAACACTAGGGGTGGCAGGTGTAGTGGGGGAGGTATTGGTTAGGTGCAGAGCCCAGGATCAGACGCCAGGCCAGAGTGGCCAGACAGCAAGCAGTGGGAGAGGCCAAGGGCTAGCAGGCAGATATAGAGATGGCAGAGGAGGAGGAGCTAGCTGTAGAGACAAATTTGGCGAGAGCTGAGCGTTTACTTCAAGAGGAGATAGCCCAGAGGACTCGATTAAAGCTTTGAATGGTACGATTGAGGAGGGATACGGATACAGCTAGGGTGGAGACGAGACAGGTTGAGGCCCTAGCACAGGTGCAGACATAGGTGGCAGCAGTAGCGCAGACAGCCCTGGCACACTTACAGGCAGGCATGCAGGCATAGGTACAGGCCTAGGTGCAGGCACAGGTATAGGCAATAGTGCAAGCAGCACTACAGGCCTAGGCATAGGTAGCACCCACATCGGCAGGGGATGATGGGTAGCTAGCCTAGACTAACCGGGAGAGGGATGCAGAGGTACAGCTGTGGTTGATAGCAGAGGCCACACTGTTTAGAGTGAGGTGAGAGAGAGATGAGGTGAGCCTTGCACTAGGTGTGGATCAGAAGACTCTATACAGTGAGCTTGTCTGGGTGCAGGGAGAGCTAGTATTAGCTAGTAGGGAGGTAGAGTACTATAGGGGTCTGTATGTGGGTGTGGTGCCAGCAGCTCCATAGGCACCAAGTTACAGAGATAGGAGTAGATCTGGGGCATCCGGATCCTGTAGGACAGGGCAGTCAGTGTCCTCAGTGAGAGGACCATTTTTGCCACCAGGGGGAGGAGGAGGACCAGCAGGGGGACCCCCACCGAGCACAGGGGGAGGACAGGGACCACAGCAGGAGGGGAGTTCTACCCACTAGAGCACATACATTTGTATATTGTATCATATTTGTACCATACTTGTATCCCGATGGACACTTGTACCTTGTACCATTTTTTATCATTTTGGACAGATGCCTGCGTGCATCCTGATGTATATTTTGCAGGTTATTGATAGCCTTGATGTACTATATTGATGTATATTTGGATGTATACACATTTTGTATTATGATGACCATTACATGATATATATGATGATCTATTCAGCTCACTGTTGTTCATGCCTTTGTGTATGCATTCCTTGATGTCATGGATGTGATGATATGTATGTATGATTATTGATTCAGGTGATGACATATGTTGCTTATATGATGCTTATAGATGTGATGACTAGTGATATCTGACATGTGGGTTTTGCAGATATGCACTAGAGAAGAGAACAGGAGGAGATGGAGATAGAGACTATTGATCGATCTTTGCAGTGAAAATGATATAAAGGTTGTGGGAATGGGTGAAAGATGAGCTTGTTACATTGGTTTTGCAATTTGTGTATAAAGAGTAATCCTTATTTTTGATATAGCATGTGGATAGTTCGCCACCAAGGTACAAAAGACCAAGGTGCAGTAATATCCGAGTGTGTGGACATTGACTCTGCAAGCAAGCAGTTTGAACTTAGATCCTTTAGACATAATATGACCTTGTAGGTATATGTGAGATGAGCCATAGTCTTGAACATAAAATAAACTTCAATACATGTAAATGCAAGAAGAATATTTAATATGTAAGATGCTAGGTCGTAACACACACAAGATAAATATGATGTTAAGAACAATACTAAAGATCATTCCCCAAACACAGCATACAAAAGCAATGACTATGCCTCCAATCCATACTGCATCACAACATACGAAGATTATAGATAAATCAAGGTAGCCTTGAATAGGTAATGGATAAAGGAACAAAAGATAAACCATAAAAGCAAATTGACTAACTTACAAAGTAAACATACAACCAACATATTCTCTTGCCAAAGAGGTTGCTCAGGATAGATTGGATAGGAAAGATAACAGCCTTATCGTATGAGCGATGTGTCCATTAAAGGGGGCTATCTACCTAAAAAGACAATGTCTCGTTGTAGGAAATGCCACATGTCGCAGGAGATGCGTGTGTTGGTCTTGACAATGGAGCACTGTGCAGAAGACAAGCTTGTGGATCTGGTGCTTTGGTTAACTTGGATTTAGTTGATGTTGGCAATCGAAATAGCTGGACAGTAGATGACTCTAGAAGAAGGCTGCTTTGCTTTAGGTTTGTGAAGAACTTTTGCTTTGAAAGGATGCACTAGCTTGTTGTTTTGCTGCTTGAGTTAGTCAAGTCAAGGTGAATGGATTTTGATAAACAGAAGACCAGAAAGGTGATAATGTTAATGGATTGGAATGGGTGAAGAATGATGGATTGTATGTGCCTGAGTACTAGATACATCCTTCGTATTCCAGACTGCCTAAATACCCTATATCCACGAGATCAAGGCACATTACGAGGAAAGATAAAAAATGATAATATGTAGTTCTGGATAGAGTGATGAGATGGATTGAGGTGGAGAGGGGGGGAAGAGGGAATGATGAGATCTTATGTACCTGAGTACTGGATACTTCCTTCGTATTCCAGACTGCCTACATACCCATATCCATGGGATCAAGGTACCTTAAGATTGAAATGAGATAATATGTAGTTCTGGTTAGAGTGATGATGTAGGAAAAAGCACATAGTAGAGATAACATCCTTATCGTAGGAGCAATTTGTCCATTAAAGGGTGTTACCTGTGATCAATGAGAAAGAGATTGAAGTGTGCGTTGCGAACCACGAACAAGGAACCAATCCTAGACCTAAGTTAAGGAAAGAGTTGCCCCCATTCTGGTAGAGAAAACTATATGGGTGACTATCGAAGAAGACACAGAAAGCTTTGACCTAAGACAAGACAGTGTTAACTGTTGACATAGACCAAGATGTGGGATGACGATGAGGGACATTGACAAATTTCCAAGCTACACGAGATAGGGAGATGGAAATGCAAACAAGGTCAATGGTTTTATTATGGATGGATGGAAAGTGCGCTGCAAACTAGACATGGAGTGAACAAGACTCGATAGACGACGGATGCTGACTCTAAACATAGTGCCTATTTGCTAGGTTTTCACCAGAGGACAGATTTTTTTTGTTATTTTTTATGTTTTTCATTTTTTTTGTTTTTGGAATACTCTAAGGATCAAGCATAGAACTTCTTGAGATGGACACTATTAAGTGGCTCATCCAGAGGAATGCCGTCAGGTGTAGCTGAAGTATAAGCTCCTGATCTGTATGCTGCTATGACAATAAAGGGACCTAACCAGTTAGGCTCAAACTTGCCCTTCTTCTCTCGATCTGCTTAATTTCTCTGATTTTCTTTTAGTACAAGATCACCAACTTGAAACCATCTTTCTTTGATCTTTTTGTTGTAATTACGCCAGAGGCAGTTTTGATAGACATGGAGATGGTTAAGTGTGGCAAGGCGCCTCTCATCTAGTAGTTCAAGCTCAGCTAATCTGGAGGTATGATACTCCTCTGCATTTATCAGGTCTTGCATAGATACTCTGAGAGATGGGATCTTGACCTCTATAGGTAGGATGGCTTCAGAGGCATAGACCAAGGCGTATGGTGTGGTACCAGTGGGTGTTCTGATACTAGTGCAGTAGGCCCATAGGGTGGGATTGAGTTGCAAATGCCAATCACGACCAGCTTCATTGACCATTTTCTTGAGGATTTTGAGAATGGTTTTATTTGAAGCCTCAGCTTGGCCGTTACTTTGTGGATAGTAGGGAGTTGAAAAGCGATGTTGGATATTGTATTGTATGCATAAGGCACAGACATCTTGGTTCTTGAATGGCCTCCCATTATCAGTGACAATGGCATGGGGGATATCATACTGGCATATGAGGTAGTTAAGGATAAACTTGGCTATTTGCTTACCGGTGATATAAGTCATAAGAATGGCTTCAACCCACTTCATGAAATACTCAGTGGCGGTAATGATAAACTTGTGGCCATTGGAGGAGGAAGGGTGGATTTGTCCTACGAGGTCGAGACCCCATTGTGAAAAAGGCCATGGAGTTGTCACAAGTTGTAATTCATGAGCTGGTGCGTGAATCAAATCTCCATGTTGCTAGCATTGTAGACACTTCTTAGCAAACTGTGTAGCATCTTGCTCTATTGTAGGCCAGTAATAACCTGTTCTGAGTATCTTCTTAGCAAGATTAGGACCGGTAGAATGTGCACCACAGACACCTTCATGTATGTCTCGTAAGGTAGCTTCAGCTTCTTCCGTGTTAAGACATCGTAAGAGGATACCATCGAGACTCTGGTGATATAGTGTATCACCCAGAATGATGTAATGGGAGGATCGATGGATAAAGGTTTTGTGTTGGGTGGATGATAGGTCAGGGGGAAAGGTTTTGTTCTTGAGGTATTCATAGATATCTTCGTACCATGGGGAATTGGGACCAACAAGTTCGCAGATGATTTTAGTAACTAGAACGTCAACAGTGGGTATCAACAATGCTCGATCAAGAATTCACAATTCTGTGTATTAGCAGGCATGTCAATCAATGACCCTACTGAAGCCATAGAATCTACTGCTTTATTATGCTCTCTTGGGATTTCCTCAAATGTGATGCTAGAGAAGTGTGGTTTGCAGGCATCCACTAGTTGCTTGTAGGGGACCAACTTTTCATCTTTTGTTTGGTATTCATCTGTGACTTGGCGAATGACTAGTTGTGAGTCTCCATATACTTGTAATTCTATGATGTCCCATTGAACTGCTATATTGAGACCTTTGAGGAGTGCCTCATACTCGGCTATGTTGTTGGTGCAAGGGAATGCAAGCTGATATGATTTCAGAATATAGTCATTTTGAGGTGTGACAAATATGATGTCGGCTCCTGATCCATGCTGTGTGTAAGAACCGTCAAAATATAACTTCCACATTATGGAGTTAGCAAGAGTGAAGAGATTTTCATCAGGAAAGTCTGCTACCATAGGATGTGTATCTTTCATAGGTGCTTCTACTAGTTGATTAGCGAGGGCTTGTCCTTTGATTGCTTTACGATCCGTGTACTCAATGTTGAACTCACTAAGGATCATGACCCATTTGGCTAGTCTGCCTGTGAGAGCTACTTTTGCAAGTAGATACTTCAAGTGATCAATTTTAGCTATAAGAATTGCGTGTTGGTTCAACATGTAATGCCGCAACTTTTGGGAGGCAAACACTATTGCTAAACAAGCCCTTTCCATTGGTGAATAATTGAGTTCATATCCCACCAAGGTTCTACTGATATAGTAAATTGCATGCTCTTTTCTTGATTCATCATTTTGTGCTAGCAGTGCCCCTAGGGCTGAATTTGTAGTGGAGATATATAATATCAAAGGTTTGTCCGCGACTGGTGGAACCAATACAAGAGGTGTAGCTAGATACTCTTTAAGTTGATCAAACGCTGCCTGACACTTGTTATCCCATCGGAATGAGACATCGTTTCGGAGTAAGTGTTGAAATGGTTGACATTTATCTACTAGCTGTGAGATGAAACATCGAATGGACTACAACCTTCCCTAAAGGCTCCTTAGTGCTTTAAGGTTCTTGGGTGGAGACATCTCCAATATAGCCTTTACTTTCGCTGGATCTACTTCGATGCCTCTACAAGATACTATGTATCCCAACAGCTTCCCTGATGTTACATCAAATACACACTTCTTTGGATTGAGTCTTACTTGGTATTTTTCTAGCCTGTCGAAGATCTATTCTAGAACCTGTATATGTTCTGCCCTAGAAGATTTAGCTAGTATATCATCCACATAGTCCTCCATGATGTGATGAAAGAGATCGTGGAATATCACTGTCATTGCTCTCTGATAGGTTGCTCCTACATTCTTCAGACCAAACGGCATGACGCACCAACAATAATTGCCCCAAGGACAAGTAAAGGTTGTTTTATGTTGATCTTCCTTTGCTATCCTTATCTGGTTGTAGCCTAAGAATCCGTCCGTGAGAGAAAGCATCTCATGTCCTGCTGTCAAGTCCACTATAATGTCAATATTTGGTAGTGGAAAGTCATCTTTGGGACATGCCTTGTTGAGATTTCTAAAATCATTACACATGCGGATGCGCCCATTGTGTTTAGACACAGGTATAATGTTTGAGACCCAATCTGAATAGTCAATGGGTCGTATGAACTTTGCATCTAATAATTTCTGTATTTCCACTTTTACCAAGAGAGCGATCTGTGGGTGCATCTTTCTCAACTTCTGTTTGACTGGTTTCACTTTGGGATCAACTGTGAGATAATGAACTACTAGCTTAGGGTCTAGCCCTGGCATATCTACATAGGTCCATGCAAAGTCGATGGTTCATTACAAGAAGAAGGTGTTAAGATTCCTGTACTCTGTGTCAGATAATGATGCTGCTAGGAATGTGGTCTTTGGATTTTGTTCTGTACCAAGATTTATCTCTGTAGAATCTTCCACCAGGAGTGCTGACTTCTCTTGGTACTTAGATGGTAGGGGAAGGTCAAATCCTCCATCCTTAGGTGCCACAGTTGGGTTTTCACCTTTGGATACATCCTTTGTTTTTACTATTTTGTGATCGGGGGGTGCCACAGTGTGGTTTTCACCTAGAGATCTTTCTTTATTTGTATTTTTGCGATTGGAGGATTTGGCATTCTCACCAAAATAAGCTATTGGCTCTAGTTCCATTACAAAACCTACTTAATGATCGCCAAGAGGGATACCCTCCCGAAGTCCCATGAACTCAGCCAAAGCTTCGTTATTTTGAAATACATCTATAACGAGGGACCCTTTTTGGTCCCAATCGATAAGTTTAGGGTAGACAAGTGTGACATTCTGGGTGTTTGTGGTGGAGGTTAAGGATACGGAGGATAGCATAAAAATGGAGGATTTTGTGAATAGATTGGTCATATGGAGGGAAGAGTCATCGATGATATCCTTTGTAGACGTCGAATCAGTGGGAAAAGTGTCAACTACCTCATCTAGGATATACTTGATGTCCAAGGCGTGTGGTACCTTCTTACCAAATCCTAATCCCTTCTTGTCTAGCTTCTTTGTCACAACAATGGGTTCCATAGTTCCTTGATTCTATTTCCTAAGGCCACCTTTGCCTTTATAGCCCATGTTTTTCACTATCCTTAAGCCATTGCCATATTGCTTGACTGGTATTGTGACTGGTTCTTTCTCCCTATAGAGCCAAGAAGAAATGTCCTCAATAGTTTCCTCCTCCAATAACTTTCCTTGTTGGAATTGGGTTAGGAATGCTAGGGGAGGAATAGCTGCTTGTTTAGTTACTTTGGCAATGGGTGGTTGGCCGTAAGATTTAGGGGATAAAGGCATCCACCCTACACAACAAGATTTTGAGATATCAGAGGTTCCAAAGCCTATATCCCGAATGCGACCTGTGATTTTGGGGAGGGGTGTATGTTCACTTGTAGAGGCTTGCGTCAAAGTTTCAGGATCAACATATAGTGGGGATTCAAGGGCTTTGTCATTTTTAGGCACTTGGTTGCAATTTTTATAGCTGCCTTGCAAGACACGACATAATTCAAAAGGATTGGGGTCTCCTGGGATAGTGATCTTCATACCATTGAATGAGAATTTTAGGGACTGATGGTACGTGGAGGGAACAACTTTCATTGCATGGATCCATGGGCAACCTAGGATAATGTTGTAAGGTAGCTCAATATCAAGAAATTGACACTTGGTTTCAAGCATGATAGGGCTGAGTTGTATAGGCAAGTGGATAACACCTTCTGAGCAGCGTTCAGCATCATCATATCCCTTGATTGTAATACTTTGATCATAGTTGACATGATCCTCAGAGTATCCCAATTGCTTAAGTAACTTTAAAGAATAGATGTTGAGACCAGCACCCCCATCTATGAGTATACGTTTGATTTTGCGCTTATGGATGAGAACTTCAATATGCAGGGCATCATTGTTACATGGATCATGGGAGGGGAGGTCTTTCTCAGAGAAGACCACATTGTAGGGTGAAGCAATGTTACCTACTATAGCTTGGAAATTTGTGACTGCTATGTTGTTGGGCACTGAAGACTCTTGGAGGGATTTTTCTAGCACTACTCTATGTGCAGGTGATGACCGTAGAAGGTCCAAAATAGAGATTTGTGTTGGCATTTTCCCTAAATGTTTGACAAGATTATAATCAGATTGAGCTGGAAGCCTAGGTGTAGGACCATGAATGGTGACACAACCATGGCGAGTTGTAATAGCACAATCCGTAGATTTGCCTTGGATTGTGAGGGTAGACACTCTACTCTCTTCAAAATGACCCACGATGGAGTCAAAGGAAGTGGAAGCATGATTGACACCTTTACCTTTATCCTGAGGAGGAGGTGGACCATGATGAGGGAATGGTTCCTTGTACATATTAAGGTCCTTGTTCATATGTTGTGCTAGTGGGTCATTTTCAATAGTGATTTGGTTGCCTTTGATGAGATTTTGGATGAGGTGCTTGAGTTTCATGCACGATGCAGTTCTGTGCCCTTTGCTCCTATGGAACTCACAATACTCATTGTCTCTGTAACGTGCAGTTTTGTAAATAGGCTCTCCATATGGGGGAGCATCAGGTAAGGTGATGAGCCCTCTCTACAAAATTTGTTGTAAGACCAACTCGATGGGCACTCCCAAGGGGGTGAATTGACATCGCAGAGGGTAATCTTGTTGAGGTCACCCTTGTTATCGTTGCTGTTGGTTTTGATAAGGTTGCCTTTGTTGCTGCTGTTGGTGAGGTGGAGCTTGACTTGGTTTGGAGAGCTGCAGTGGTGTTTGCAAAGTTTGGACATGTTTAGAATCGACCACCCCATCATTGACCACGTTTTTGTTCTTGTTCCAACACTTGGGTTTATCATTCGATTGTTGATGAGGAGTGCTATCTTTCATTTCTTTGAAGATTTTGACCACACCCTTAGCAATGAGGGCCTTTTCAATGTTGATACCCTTGTATGTGATTTCGTCAAAGGTTGTAGCACTAAGAATTTGCAAATGGAAGCCTAACTCTTGGTTGAGGTTTTGCACAAATATGCTAACAAGCTATTTCTCCAAAATCTTGAAAGGGAATTTGCTAGCCATTTGTCTCCATCGTTGAAGGAAAGAAATGAAAGTTTCACCATTTTTCTGTTTATTGTTGCATAGATCAGTCATGGAAATCTCATGCTTTGTGTTGTAAGAAAAGTGGGTGGCAAATTTCTCTGCTAGCTCATTGAAAGACTTGATGCCCATAGGTAAGTGTGAGAACCATTCTATTGCTTGACCTCCAAGACTACGAGGAAAGAGATGCATAAGATATGTGTCATTATGTGAGACCTCGAAACAAGCAAGATAGAATTCCCTAAGATGGTCTTTTGGGTCACCTTTTCCTTTGTATTTATCAAACTTAGGAATAGTAAAATTTTGAGGAAAAGGGATCATTGGTAATGACCAATCAAAAGGATAAGGACACACTTCCTCTAAAGAGAAGGTCTTCTTGGTGTGGCCAAATGTAAGATTAGATAGATGTTGTTGAACTTCTACAATCTTGAGCTCCATCACTGTGGGAGGGGTTGGAAACATCTCCTATTGTCCTAGAAGTGGTTGTTGTTGCCCATACGAAAGATTGTATTGTAAGCCATGAGCATTGGTGTTATAAGGGTCGTAAGATTAGTTGGGGTCATATGCGTTGTACATTGGGTTGAAATTGGATGCTTTGATTCGACAGAGGTGGAGGTGGCGCTAGGTAAGAATGCTAGCTTTGCGATGGTTGAAGAAAAGAATTGGGTGGAGGAAAGCTAAAGTGTGTTGGATTAGGTTGCGATGGTGGCACATAGCTTTGGGAAACTTGATGTTGGGAATGTTGAGGGCGGATAGGTAAGGTGTTGAAGAAATTTAGCGTGGATGAAAGTTGTGGAGGAGGCACATAGGTAGATGTGATTTGCAATGGTTGAGGCTGATTGGTGATGAGAGTAGAAGAATGTTGTGGTTGGGGTTGCATGACTCTAATTAGTTGAGAGACATGAAGGTTTGATGATATAGGAGGTGGTATTTGTTGAGACCCTTGTTGCATGGCTACATATTTATTCCCCGGATTGTAATTTGGTGGGAAACCTATTCGTGAAGGAGTAACCAAGATTCCACTTGCGATTGGTGTGGACACTTTAGGAGGTTGTTGCATATTTTATCAAGCTAAGGTGGCTTGCTTAGCTATCTCTGCTTGACGTTGGAGAGTTTCTTGTTGGTTTTTGTAGATCTCTATAGGAGTCAGAAGTAGTGATATGACCCTCTCTTCTATTGGGTTTTGAAAAAGGGGATTCCTATATTGCGAGCCTTGTGCAGGTAAGGGCGTAGTCACTGTGGACATGGTTTGCACCACTTGTATGGCACTCAACGTGTTGTTTATCTCCTTGAGAGAGGATAAATCAAAATCTTAAGGTAACTTGGCTCCTTGCTCTACAAGTAAGCGAAAGAAATGATCTTGGTTCTCACTAAGGATTTTGTCAAAGGTAGCCACGACTCTAGGCTCTTATATGAATTCATCAAGATCTTGCTCATCTGCTTGAGAGGATTGACCTATTTCAAAGTGTTGCTCTTCTTGAGATGGGGCTAGATCTGCAGTATAACCTTGAGGGACAAAATCTGGAGGCATGCCAGTGGTGTATTGGGGTGTACCTAGCAAAGGGATCCTACCCTCTTGGGAATTGCTTGGTTGGTCAATGTGCGGTATGCTTGGGGAATTGGTAGATATTTCCGCAAGTGTTCTAGGAGTGACCTTGGGAGTAATGTTGAGACGACCCGATTGCGGTGTGTGAGGAGGCGACTTGCGCTTCCTAGGGACAACTTGCTTGGACTTCATAGTTTGCTGGAGCCTAGTGGTGACCATGGAATACACTAGGACAAGAAAGGTAATGCTGGGTTTTTGCTTGTTCTTTGAAAAAGATAAACTATGATGCACAATGTACTGGACCAGAGGTACTATACTATTTGACCTCAAGCGTAGGACTGTGCAACCAAAAGCATGCTACTGTGATGCCAAAGGCAATGGACTGAGCTACCAGAGGTGAGTTACTGCTATGCCAAAGGCGAGCTAAGGTTACCAAAAGTGAGCTACTGATATACCAAGGGCGCTGAAGTAGAGTTTTGCTAGAGGTGAGGTACTACT
Source organism: Cunninghamia lanceolata (assembly GCA_027924645.1). Taxonomy (NCBI): domain Eukaryota; kingdom Viridiplantae; phylum Streptophyta; class Pinopsida; order Cupressales; family Cupressaceae; genus Cunninghamia; species Cunninghamia lanceolata. The sequence goes on from BSBN01001326.1 coordinate 2,484,082, forward strand.
ATACCAAAGGCGATCTACTGTACTACCAAAGGCAAGCTGCTGTAATACCAGGGGCGCTGATGTAGTGTTTGATGTTTGTAAAGGCAATTTTGACAAATATGGTTATGGTTCAGATTGGATTTTGTCTTTGGCAAGAGAAAACACAGCAAACAAGTGGTCAAAACACAAGGACTGACACAACAGATAGTGTATGTTTGAGGCTAAAAAAAAAGCCCAATGTTTCCACAAGTATAAGACGATTGCAAACAATAACAAGCACTTTTTATCCCTAGAGACAAGGTTTCATTGCAGTAGATCAGCTCACAGCTTAATACTCCATTGATAAAAATATCATTCCATAAAGGTGTCGGATATTTTGTATCTTTGCGAGAGACGATAGGTAGGGATATCTCACCCTCCCCTTGGAAAGCTCAAGTAGGTCACAAGAGCTTTATGGCCAAGGGAATACTATCTCTTCTCAAGGGAGCCAATGGTGAGTATCTTAAGGGCTTAAATCGATTCCCCTTGCACTGATGATTACCGCAATGTTCAGAAGTAGGTTGCGTAGTCTCTATCTAAAATGGTTCTTAGTAACTTTGAGGGACCAACACCTTATGAGAAATGCGACAAGCTACTAAAAGCTTTAACCAATCCTACTAAGAGTATCAAACACTTCGCTCAATGTGAAAATTGTTTCCACAAAGAGCTAGTACACCTCTTTTCAGTTTGGCACCACAAGGTAAGGCTGATGTCGGTTAGGACTTGGCTTTCACCTTATCCCTCTTATATAGCGGTTCAAAGGAAAACTCTGCTCAGGGTCGTCCCTTTTGGATGAAGTGCAATCCAAAAGTAGGCCCTTCTAAAGGAAGTACAGAAATGTAAGAGCAAGCACGTCAAACAAAGGTTCAATTGTCCTGTTATAAGAAAAATAAGGTGCAACTAAATTAGGCACACACACGATTGTAGTTGTCAATTGTCCCTTATGAAATTGAGGTGTTTGGCATTCATGTCCATTGTCCCTTAGAAAATTGAGGTGTTTTCACATACATGTCCATTGTCCCTTAAGAAAAGCAGTATGTTCCTAAGACTTAAATTACAAAGAAAATGATTTGTTCAATTATCCCTTTAACAATGCAATGTGTTTCTAAGACTTAGTGAGATAGATCAAGATTTCGTCAACGCTCGTCCTGCATGAACATGTTAAAAATACCTATTTTCTCTATGTGAGTAGTAAGAGGCTGCAACAAGTTAGTTAGTTCCACAAAAACCCATAAGTTAGCCAAAATAAATCAATATGACCAAAAGCGAGCTACTGTCTTACCAAAAGCGCATCACTCTGCTACCAAAAGTGTCGAACTGTGTTTTCAATAGCACTGTGATGCAGACCAGAAGCATAAAACAATAATACCAGAAGCGCCAAACAATATCTAGAAGTGCTGCACTGTGTTTTTGAAAGTGCTGTGATGCATACCAGAAGCATAAAACAATAATAACAAGAGCACCGAAAAATATCCAGAAACGCTATACTGTGTTTCCGAATGCATGATATTGTATAGCCAAATGTGCTATGCTGTCTTAGATCACAAAAAAGTTAGCTTTGGTGAAAATAACTAGATCCAAATGGGATTCCATAGTTGATCTACTTGTTCTGAGAAGTAGTATCTGAGAGATCTGTATTGTGAAATGCAGAAAATCCAGAAGGTGTAGTAACAAATAGGTTTAACTCAAATATTGAAGTTATCACTAAATAAGTCAGCTTAGGAAGTATCAAAAGAGGGTTCAAAGACAAATACAACAGCTTGTCAGAGAAATGAAAAGATATGTAAGGAATAAAAACCCTGTCAAAACACCAACTGAAGTCAGAAAATCTATTTAACCAAAAGCGCTTAAAGATGCTACCCAGAGCGCTGTTCTGTGTTACCAAGGGCACTTCTCTGCTTTACCGGAAGCACCGTAGGATCACCTGAGGGCGCTGCACTGTATCTCCAGAAGCACTTTAGAATGCTACTAGAAGCGATTTTCTGTGTCTTTTGTGCTGTACCGTACTGTAACTTCAAAAAACATCAATTTCTCAAAAAAAAGAGGGATTAGTGGGTCCCACCGGGCGTGCCAGAATGTGTATGAGGAAAAATTGATTAAATAAAAACTAAACAAATCAAAAACCCAATAATATAAAGCGAACCAGTTTAAGTAAAAGCCATTATCATAAAATTAAAGACAAATGAAAGCTCTTACCAAAATCTGTATTGTTCCCTTTTAGAGATGTGTGGATTGCTCAATGAAGTTACGAAACCATAGCCACAACAAGCAAGTAATGTGTGTCAATAGATCAATGTTAAAAGATCGTAAGGTTGCTCAATTGAATCGTTGTATGCTCAAAGCGCTGTTAAGTATGCCTGAGAATAAAATTGAAGAGAGAGAGATTAATGAAGGAGATGAGGGGGGTTTATATAGGTTTCAATAAAGATCAATCAACGGAGGAGAACAGTTGAGGAATGTGCAACGAATAAGAAGAAGCCAAGTGTCTTGCTTTCTTTTGCATGAGAGGAGTTATCAAGAATAGAAGAATGAGTTAAAGCAATTAACAGAATGTAATGATCAGTTAAGTGATTTAAAACAAGAAGAAGAGATTTGCATGAGAATAAGAAGATATTTTGCTTTATTAAATAAAGAAAGCTTGAGTTATATTAGAGATAACTCAATTTAGAAGAAAAAACAACTTAAATAAATAATTGATTTATTTAAATTTAGAGAAGATATTATGGAAGAAATAATTAAATAATTAGAATTATTTAATTTAGAAGATTTGAAATCAAATTAAATAAATAAATTTATTTAATTGTTGTGCATGATTTTGGATTTAATTAAATAATCAGATTTGGAAAGAAGATAATGATCTAATTAAATAATTAAAATTATTTAATTGTGGTAGAATAATAGAGGAATTTAATTTAATTAATTAAATAAAAAGGATTTATTTAACTAATGTCACAATTTTGTGATTTAGAGGAATTGGGTGATTTTGGTGAAATTAATTAAATAATTAGATTATTTAATTAACGTTGGAGTGCCAGTGATGCGACAGTATTAGGTGAGAATGCAAGTGATGTGACGACTTGGTCATTTTTGGGTGTCTACACCCCCCTCATAAGAAAATGACCATTATAGATACTGAAAAAACTTTTGGGCATGTTATGACTTTGAAAGCAGGGGAAACTGATCCTTTGATTACTGCAGACATTGGCATAAATGTTGCAAAATTGAATAAAGCATAGGCTTAGATGCTGATCAAGGAAAGAGATGCCTACAAACTGAGTTGTGAAAGATTAACAAAAGAAAATGATTTCTTGAAAGATATTATTAAGAATGCCTTCAGAGGGTTAGTGAAAAAGTTAACCCAGGGAGAGAGTTCACAATGCACCCAATCACCATTTGTTGATCAGATAGCTCAAGTTCAGATTGACACACTTGCAATAGTGTTACAGAATAGGCATGTTAATATGATGCATTAGATGAACAAATTTTGGGATGTCTATTCTGAAAACCATAAGGTGATCCAAGAGCATGAAAGGCTAAACAACAGGCTTCAGGAGAAACTCCATGAGATACAGAGTAGGGATTTTTCTAACACTGTAGGTACTTCTAGTGCAAAAGACTTGATTGAACAACATCAAAAATATTATGACCAACTTAAAAATGATTCCAAGGAATGCATTGAGGCTTCAAAAGCAGGTGTACCCATGTTGTTCAGAAATGACAAGGAGCTGAAGAGCAAAGATGAATGGAGTAAACAGTGCCAGGTGATATTACATTAAGTTTTAGGAGCTCTCAATGATAAAGACTCTGCATCTGGGGAAGCCTGCAAGCATTTGGAGAAGATGGTGACAATGGACGTGATCACAAGAAATGCTATTGAGTTTACTGATACACATTGTAGCCAAGAATACTTGGATCACATTGCTCAGATATACCTGTGGCTTGGTAGGGCTTAGGATCATTTTCTTTGTTTATTGTTGTGTTAATCATTTTAATTCCCAAAAGACATTTTGAAGAGTAATGTCTCCTCATAAGTATTTCTATATAATTTGAACATATGGTGATCAATGATCATCGGCAATAGGAGATAATATGAGAAGTTTATAATGTTTTAAAAGACCATGTTGCAAATATTACATTTAAGAAGTTAATAGAAGATCTCTGATTCCATGGACTTATACTAGCATCAATTGTTTGTTGAAATTATTCAGTTATTTGGTTGTCTCCAGTTCAATATTTCCTTATTATTCAAATTGATATATCAAGTATATATTTAATTTGTCAATGCACATTTGCTATATTTATGTGATTTTATTAATTGGTTTCCTTAAAGGAATTAAAATCCTTCTAGTCAGTCACAGTAATCTTGATGTGTTGATTTGGATCACTAAGAAGAACCACATAATTAGGATTGGCATTCTATCTCCAAGTCAATATTATCTTCTATTCTTGCATAGTTCATTCAATTGGTTCCTTCGAGAAAGGATTAAATTTCCTTCTGGTGAATAGCAAAAAATTAGATTGTGTCAGTTGGATATTAAGAAGAGTTTGTCAATCATTTCCCTGCACATTTATATAAGTTGTAAACCAAAGTATTGTGCCAAACAGTTAGAGTTATCACCTAATATAAGCCACTGGTCTCAGATTTTCATTTGACTTTGTTTACCCAACAAGGCACTGGCCTTATCTTGAATTATCATTTAGTTTTATCCAAAAGCCATTCATTAGTTGAGCATAGTTGAAAATTTTACCTTGATATTGTTTATACAATTTATACCAATTATCTTTCAGATATTAGATATAGAATTAATTAGCAAGCTTTCATCTATTCCACACCATTTGCCACTGTGAGTAGATCCATTAACTTAGTCAAAGCACTTATACTCATTTAATCTGCTTCAACTTTCAAGGTCTGCCCACCTAGGTATAGGAGTGCCTGCAATGTAGGGAGTCATCAACCCTATAGGTTAAACTCCATCATGTTAGTTTAAAAATGTTGCCAATCTAATCATAGAGTCTGGCATCCTCTTAGGATTTGCAACCTACATTTTTGAGACCTAACAAATTGGTGACTCTACTGGGGACCCAAATAAAGGACCTTAGTAAGAGACCATTCTTTATAGAGTCAAAAATTTCAAAATATGAATTGGTAACTCTGTTGGTAAGAAGAATCCAGAAAATAAAATATAAACTTTCCCTATTTACAAAAATAGGTTGTGACTCTAGAACCTGTTATAACAAAAAGTTAGTACTAAATGGATGGTAAAAGATCCAAGATGGAAGGGAAGAAGCTACAATCATCCCCACCAAATAAAGCTATTCCTAAGAAAATAGGAGCATCAAATTATTTTCATCAAAATAATAATCAGGAGGCTTAAGAAGATAATACAAAATAGACTATTACAACTCACAATAGTTTTACTTCTTTGCATGAATCAAATGAGAATTTGTCTCAAATCAACAGAGTAATTGATGATATATTGGCAAAATACAGACCTAATTCTCAAGAACAACTTGAGTGTGAAGCATGGGCCATGAAGGAAATTAATCAAAGGTAAGCTGAATATGATTATAAAATGTCATTACAGTAGGGAGAGGGAGTAAAGTATGGATTCACAGGTTAAGAGGTGAATAAAACTCCAAAGAGTACAAGGAATATAAATGAGGTACAACAGAATGTACTTAAGCTCTAGGAAGAACTTGAAATGATCAAGATAGAGGAGACTAAGATGTAGTTAAAGCAGGAGATTCAATAGATAAGGAGTAGAACTAAAACAGTTACACCAAAATATATACCTCCACATAGAGGAAATATTTTGAGGAATCTACAACAAAACTTGTACCAAAATACAAGAAGTGTTTCCAATCCACAAGCATTCGGAAGTCACGGTCATCAAAATACCCTCCCAAATAATCCTAGACCACCTCCCATACATAATACCTCTCAACATATGGCTAATCCATACCCACCCCCTGGCCAATAGTATTGTAGACCAAAAAACCCCCATATAAATCCACAATAACAATATGCTTATCATCAGCCTCCAGGCAGATATAATTACTACCCTAACCCACCACCCATGAATCTTCCACCCCAAAACCTCACAAACATATGCGAGCAATTTGATCTAACTAGATATCAATTATATCCATACCCTATTGACAGTAGTTGGAGAAATATAGTTCCCAAGTTCACTGGAAATAATGCAGTATCAGCTGAGGACCTTATCAGAAGCTTCAATGACTTTGTACAAGATATTAGTATGGATTATGAAGATGTTAAAATGAGGTTATTCATGATGTCTCTAACTAAAGATGCAAGAGACTGGTTCAACAGCTTACCAGATGCCTTAATCATTTCCTTAACAGATTTCCATAGTCAATTTAAAGAGCAGTATGGCAATCAATATGCCCCTGAGTTTGCATTGTACAAATTGATAAGCATCTAAAAAGTACCAGAATGAGTCAGTATATGATTTCAATCTGAGATTTTCCAAGCTACACAACAAAATACCACATGGGTCTAAATTGACTTATCTAGCAGCATTAAGTATTTATCTGACAGCATTTGATCCCAAGATAGGGTACGGACTTAGAAATCAGTGACCTATGACCCTGGCTAAGGCATAGAAAGTAGCATTAACTATTGAGAACAATAGAAAAGCTGTAGGTATGGTTAGCAAAAGAGATAATCCTAGAACTCCTCAAAGCCCAAACATTTAGCAGAATAAACAAGAAGGTCAACATAGACATGAAAGACCTAGGTTGCATGATATGCCATATAATACAAATTGAAATGATGGGAGGCCCGTTGAAAGTAGCATAAAGCAACATTATGGCAAAGATACTCCTAACCCTCTAAAGAGAAATGAGGCACATATGGTAGAAGATAAACCTTGGTGTTTGGTATGCAATTTACCACACTCACTTGAATATTGTGTTGTGGCCAAAATAGTACAAGAAGAAGAAGCATTATACAACAATAACAGAGATAATCACACAATAAATATGATGCAATATATGCCATACTTGCTCAATGAAGACTATTCTTCCACAGAGGAAGATGGATATGAATATTATGTGGGAAACCCGAAACATCATATCAACATGGGAAAACAAGAAGTATTCTCAAATCAGGAGGATGGCTATGAGGGACCTACTTATTATCATAACAATTCACCATATGATCAGTGGAGAAAGCCCACTGAAAAGGAAAGGGAAGTTCTTACAATAGCTGTAGTTGCCGAAGCTAAAAATGCCTATAATCTAACAAAACAGGACAGTAAATGCAGAACAAGGAACACCGGGCAATATCTTTATAAAAGATCAAAATTTCAAAAAGAATAACATGAAATCCTCATTTAGAGAACCAGAAAAAATTGATAAAAATAAAATGAAAGATAAATCACCAAACCAGGAAAAAGAACATATAAAGATAGAAATGAATGATCAGACTATGGCCCCTTCATTTGACATTGCTCATGCAATATCTTAGGTAAGGATATCAGTACCACTTTTGGAAATGATGAAGATAGATAAATATAGAAATACAATGGTTAAATTGATTTCAAATATACCAAATCAAAAATATAAAGAATCAAAAAATAGAACAAACAATGTTCACCAAGAAACATTCCAGATTCCTGAAGTATACCTAGGTGATACCTTAACCAAGAACCCCTCACAAGTGGACCCTTTCTACACCACTTTATTAATCAGAAATAGGCTAGTGAGGAACTGCATGATTGATTTAGGTGCAGCCATGAATATCATGCCAATAGCAGTCATGAAAGAACTAGGAATGTGGGTTGACACTACATTTGGTAAGTGTTATGTGATGGACAATAGATCTATTCCAATCATGGGCATTATGATGGATGTAGAAATAAAACTTGCTTCATACCCTGAAGCAATCTATAATATTGATATCACCGTGGTTGATATTCCACCATATTATGGAATGCTCTTACCAAGACAATGGGTTGCAATGGCAGGAGGAATGTCCAATTAGATTTATCATATGCCACAATACCAATGGGAGGTGTTGGTGCCTGAATTGACTGTCAGTTAATTTAGCAATTTTCATGCAGGCACCTTCCCAAAAAATCCAAAAAATTTCCTAAGTGTTGGCCCTCCTCAGCATTTTTCAACAGCAGCATCATATTTTCTCCGAGGTGGTCAGCATTATCATGATTTTCTGTTGACCAGATTTGTCATCAGGATCATCTTGTTTCAATATCGGGTGATGTTTGGATATCATCCCGATCCTGCAGTAGAGCTATAGTGCACCCTGATGTTCTTTGAGTTAAAGGGGTCATCATCATCATCTGGTTTATAGTGCATCATGATATTTTGTTTGGGGGGTGATATTCTGAAATATCAGGTTATCTTACTAATATCACCCCGGCGCCTATATGGCGATGACGTCATCCGGATATGAGAGTTGCGCGGTATGCAGACGGGTGATGGTGACATCATCGGGACATGATGATGTCATCAGGATTTTTGAAGGCATCGGTGAGACCATGGGCATCGGCAAAGGAGTTTTGTGCTGGCCCGATGGTCTATCTTTGGCTGATGGAGCGGATTGTAAGGTAGGCATCGGCGAGACAACTGAGATCGATGAGAGTTTTTTGGGGTGAGCCGATGGTAGAAGTTTGGCCGATGGGCTTTTGGAGAGAAAGGCGTGTGTCGAGCGTGGCAAAAGCACTCGACGCTTATTATGCATGTGGCCATGTTTTTAAACTACTGAGGTGGTCTTCTCACCGTGCATGTGGGATTAATGTTCCTGCATAACTTGAACCTTCAGTAAAACAGGTTTTGGTGGGAAATTCCTTTTTGAGTGCTGCGATGGTTTCTAGGTAGGCCGCAGGTGGTTGAGCCATCAATGGTGACTATAGTAGGCGTATGGGCGATGGTACAAATGGTGAAGCTGTCTAATTATGAATGAAGACTTCCAGATGGCGACGCAAGGCTCAAGGCCTCCCTTGTCTGCTATAGCAATAATTTCTGAGCGCCATTCCTTCTGAGATCTGTATTTGGCCGGATTTTTGGTCAACCATGTAATTAATTGCTTGTGGTACACTTTTTGTCTGATATAGGCAGACTGTGTTACCATTTTTAGGGGGTGGAAGGCCTGAGGCATTTTTGTGTAAATAATGAAGAACAGGGCATGATCTTGGCTATTTTATCCCATTTTGGAGTTTATGAGTTGCACATTAATGTATTTTGCACATATTTTCAGTTTCAGTGTTAATGTTATATGAAAAATGCTTATTGCATGTGTCTATCTGCTTGTCTCCATTTGCTGCATGTTATTCTCCTTCTTTTGAATCTGGTTGCATGTCAATAGGGATATCTGTAAGTAGAGGAAGTTAGATACTCATTCTTGGGTGATGTTTGTAAGGCAAGCATTAGTCCAACCCCCTGAAACTCGAGTGAAAGTTGCAAACCATCTGTTGTATACGTCTAGTTGACTCCTTGCCCTTTGGATAGGCACCAGTCTACTCCTGGATCAGTAGTTATGAGCCAAAACCCCTCGTCTTGCATCCAGGACATTATGTCCACCCATTTCACCACTTCCACCTGTTAGTTGTAGGAGTAGGATTAGGAACCCCCTGCATGCTCTCATACCCAACCAGACATATATGTCCAAGAATGTTGCCCACCTTGTGATCTATCATGCAGATCTTGGTCCATACATGAGAGTATTCTGCCTGTTGTTGTCAAGTTAGATCTTTCTATCTTTGAGCTAGTCAAGGTTACATCTTGAGTTATAGGGATACCCCCCTTGGTGCGGCAGAACCAGAAGTGAAGGGGAGGCAGCTCACGTAACCTCCTGTATTAGTTGGCTGAATCTACATGTGCATAGGAACTGGCAAACCCTGATGCTGATTCAGAAGAAAAACCAACAGGAGGTAAAGAGATCAAGTTGTGTAGGGAGCCAAGATATGAGAACATCATAGAACACTTGGATCAAAATCAACTAAATATATTTTGTGATACAGATCTGGGAACCTTCAAGGTTGAAACAGGTCAGCCAGAATTGTAGAATACTGATCCAATACATATAGAATCTAAGAAAGAGGAGAACGATGTGTAGAAAATGTATTTTGATGGTGCATGTAGCAAAATAAGAAATGGGGCAGGAGTATTATTTATTTCACCAACAGGTAGAACTTTCAAATACTCATTCTTATTGACTTTTGAATGCACAAACAATGTAGTAGAATATGAGGCTTTGCTCATTGGTTTGAATATAGCCACCAAGCATAAGATAAGAAAGTTGGCTGTATATGGTGATTCAGAATTAGTTACTTCTCAAGTGAGAGGGAAATACTTGTCCAAAAATAAGAGGTTGAAGCAATATAGAAATGTTGTTTGGGATGATGTTGAGTTGTTTGATGCCTTCTCAATCAACTGGATTGATAGATTAAAAAATATTATGGCAGATTTTCTAGCAAATATTGCATTAAAAAGAGATGATATCACATTAGGAGGTATTACTGAAATTGAATTCAAAACCATACCCACTGTCCCAGATAATGTACATAACTGGCAAATATTTGATAATGATACCGATATAATCAACTTCTTGCATTGTGTCGATCACTATGAAAACCAAGAAATTGCCTTTAATGTGTTTTTGGAAGAACATGATGGAAAAGAAACTCTTTTTGGTCACGAGATAGTTCAGCTAAAAAAAAACAAAATACCTAAAGGACTCAAAGCTTTGGAAAAAGTGTTTGATGGATGTAACAAATTTAAAATGAAATACACACCCATAGTACAGAACGACCTTGAAGAGATTAATTTAGGGACACAGGCATCCCCAAAGAATGTATACATTGGAAAGAAACTCAGTCCCAAGATCAGAAGCATGCTCATCAACCTACTCAGAAAGTATAGACATGTATTTGCATGGTCATATGATGACTTGAAAGCGTATAGGGAGGATCTTTTTCAACATGAAATACCATTAAAACCAGATGCCAAACCATTCAGGCAATAGCAGAGACCTATAAAATGCTTGAAGAGCTCATAAAACTAAGAGATGGAGCTATTATCAAACCCATTAGACATTCTTCTTGGGTTTCTAATTTGGTACCTGTCAGAAAGAAAAATGGTGATATTAGATTATTTGTAGACTTCATAAATCTAAACAAGTCTTCTCTTAAGGACAATTATCCCCTTCCTAATATGGAAGCAGTATTGCAAAAGGTGACAAGGTGTGAACTATTGTTAATGATGGATGGATTCTTAGGGTATAATTAGGTGAAAGCCAAAGAATTAGAACAATATAAGACTGCATTCACCACACTATGGGGAACATATGTGTACTTAAAACTGCCATATGGACTTATAAACCCTGGAGCAACATTCCAAAGGGTGATGGATGTGGCCTTTGCAGAGCTAATTAATAAAATTATGGTAGTATATCAGGATGACATGACAACATACTCCAAAAGGGTTGAAGATCATTGTACACATTTAGAACAAATTTTTATTAAAGCCTTAGAATATGGAATTTCTTTGAATCTTAAGAAATGCCATTTCACAGTAACAGAGGGCAAGTTGCTTGGTCACATAGTCTCAAAAGATGGAGTAAGAATAGATCCTGAAAAAGTAAGAGCCATTGACCAAGTTCCTATTCCTAAGGATGTAAAAGCCATACAATCATTCTTTGGCCAAATCAACTTTGTTAGGAGATTCATATCAAATTTTGTAGAAATTGTTAGTCCCATATCAAGAATGTTAAAAAAGAATTCAAAAGTGAACTAGACAGAAGAAACATTAGAGGCATTTGCTGCCATTAAGAAAGCAATCAAGGAAGCCCTAGATTTGGTATCTCCTGATTTCAATAAGCCATTCCAGTTGTTCTCATTGCTTCATATCATACAGTTGCAGTAGTAATGTTATAGAAGAATGATGAGGGATATGAACAACCCATTTCATTTTTTAGCAAATCTCTTCAGAATGCAGAATTAAAGTATGACATAGGTGAGAAATAGGCATATGCATTGGTGAAAGTAGTCAAAGCTTTTAGACCATATTTGGTGGTAGGTGAAATAATAGCATACGTGCCTAATGCTGCAGTAAAAGATGTATTAGTCCAAACTGAGGTTACGGGCAGAAGGTGTAGATGGATTAATAAAATTCAGGAGTTTAATATTGAAATCCAAATCACCAAATTGGTGAGAGGATAGGGTCTCGCTAAACTAATGGCCGAAAACAATCTTGAGGCTTCTCAGATATGTAATACTGATGATGTTAATAACATGAGTTCTAGCATTGAGCATACTCCATGGTATACTGACATCATATGTTATCTGAAACATATGAAATGTCCCAAAGGATATCTTGATAACAAGAAAAGGATGGTTAAATTACATGCCTCAAAGTATGTATTTATCAATGGAGACCTTTATTGGAAAAATAGGGATGGTATTCTTCTATTATACTTAGATGAACATCAGTCAAAACATGTCATGAAAGAATTACATGGAGTATGTGGAGGACACTTCTCAACAAAAACTATAGCCCACAAAATCTTGAGGGCTAGATACTATTGGCCTAGAGTTTTCAATGATTCATATTGTTATACAAGAAAATGTGAGGCATGCCAGAAATTTTCAGGAAAATTAAAATATTAGGGAGCACTACCTTTGAAACCTATGTAGGTGGAAGCTCCATTCTATCAATGGGGTATGGACTTCATAGGATAAATTGCAGAGAAGTCAAGTGGAGGACACAAATGGATTTTAGTAGCAATAGATTACTTCACAAAATGGGTGGAAGTAATCCCAACTAAACAAGAAACAAGCAGGGTAGTTATCAATTTTTTAATAGAAAATATCATATGTAGATTTGGCACCTCGGTGAGGTTGATTATAGACAACGAAATGTGCTTTAGGTCTAATGAATTCAAAAATTTCTGCAATATATATGGCATCACTATGTCTTATACTGCCCCTTATCACCCACAAGCAAATGGGCAGGCAAAATCTAGTAATAAAAATCTCCTAAAAATTATAAAAAGAATGTTGGAAGGAAACAAAAAGGCATGGGATTCAAAATTGAGAATGGCTATATGGGTTGATAGGATTACTGTGAAGAGAGCAATTGGGAGATCTCCCTTTGAACTGGTGTATGAAACACGAGCAAGGATGCCATTAGAAAATCTTTTACCATTTTACAAATTTGTTCTTCAAGAGGATTTAAACATCCCTGAACCAATGGAGGAAAGATTAGAATATTTGGCAGAACTTGATGAGACAAGGAGACTGGCTCAAAAATAGAACATCAAATTGCAATCACAAGTGAAATACCTTTTTGACAAAAAGGCCAAGGACATAAAATTTGAAATAAATGATGTGGTATTGATGTGGAATGCCAGATGCCAAGAAAAGGGAAAGCATGGAAAGTTTGAAGCCTTGTGGTTAGGTCCTTTTGTTGTCACTGGTAAAGGAGGAGATGATTCTTACTATCTACAAAATATGTCTGGAGAAGAGCAGGAACTACCAATGCATGGATAGTGTTTGAAACCTTTCTTTTCATGAAAATATCAAAATCATGCACAAAGAGAAATAAGTGTTGCCAGTTTATGGATAACTCTTAAATAATTATTCAAATATTCTTATTCCATGCATAGTAGTTTGGGATAATCAAGAGGGATTAGGATCTACCAGTACATGGACAGTCCTATGAATCTCTCACAATAACAAAAAACTTTTCCATGTACAGTAGTATAGGATCATTCAATATATATATATATATATATATATATATGGTCTACTTCCCCAAGAGATTTGAATTCTTCTTATACCCACAAGGGGTATACATCCCAGACAGAGCCACTGTTGGGACAGGAAAATTTTGAAATTTTCCTGTACTCCTAACCACCCATGTCCAACAAAATCAGAAAATCATGTACCCAAAATCATAATAGCAGCAGATGAATTCTATAAAATCACATGATTTTTACCACAAATATTTGTCTCACCCCTCAGACCGTAATATGATAAGGGGCCTCAGTTCCTTAATTTTGGAAAGACCTCAATTTTCTTTATACCAATCCATGTTCTATGTGAGACGAGCTAGATGTGTACCAGCATGAGGCCTATGGTTGGAGTGAAGACTTCAAGAATCTCTGATGAGAAGGGTAACATCGATGACCTTTCATTGGGGAGAAAATTCCTAGTCATGCCAAGTTAATCAAAGGTGAGGACTATCGGCACAAGAAAACAATATCGGAGAATACTCCGAACACTTCCCCAATGGTGTAGATCACACCGATAAGAGAATTAGGTAAGACTCTTGCCAAAAAACCCACAGAATGGATGGAGCTAGTGACCTATCAGGAAGAAATGCACCTCGGGATAAGAAATTAAAGTGTCTCTGACCTTTTGATGTCTTAGTGACCAAAGGGCATTGTTTCACCCTAAGTCACACTGATGTCTATGGAAGATATAAATCATTAGCTAAAGGAAACAAGTTGGAATAAAGTTTACAAGTCTTATCGAATCTATAGTCACGATGATGAAGGATTTTGGTGACATGTTATGATGGTCATTTCGATGAAGGATAGAAAGAAAGGTATCAGGGACACAACCATGATTGGATAGTTTAGATCAAGTCATCTCGATATCATATGTTGTTTTGATGATGGTAGTGGCCACACTCATCGCTGAGACTCTTTCCAACAGATGATAAAGATAAGAGATATCGGCATGGGTCTTGCCGATTCAACTAACCTGCCCTATAAAGAGAAGCTGATAAGCTTGTCGACAAGACTCATACCGATATTCATATCAGAGATTTTAAAATATCAGAGTATAATTAAGTTTTCACAATGATGATATAAGTCAAGCTAACAACAGCTATGCTCATTTCTATATTGGGTAGACCTTGAAATATTTTGGCCGATACAAACATATATATGTGACATCGAGAAGACAAAACAAAAAGTCACAGCAATTGAGACATCTGCAAATGTTCGCGCCATAAGAAGTTATTAGATCACCATAACATTACAAATGTCCCACCAAGGAAGGAGGTTGTGATGATGTGACATCTCACAATGATTATGAAATTAATGCATTGGAACTATTAATTACAGACCAAGAACAAATCTCTTGAAGAGATATTCAAAATCATTGCAATTTGGTTCAGGAGAATTGTCTGAGAAGGGCACACAAGCAGAAACTTTGAGGAGAGAATGAAGGAGTTCAATCATCATCTCAGATAATAGGTACATATATAAAAACCTCTGTGTGATAGATTGCAATTTGAATTTGCTATCCAGAATTATCATGGAGACTCCAGTAAAAGGCAAGGGCAGAAAATAGCCAGGCAAAACTAGCAAAACTAAGACACAAAAAATTGACAAAAGCCCTGAGGAAAAAATGAAAGAAAACTAAATCAGGATTTAATTGACCAATTGCTTGGGTCTACCCCTAAAGCCCGAAGGTTTGCACAACTCAGGGTAGAAGTAGAGAAATTAGAAGATAAATGCAAATACCTGGGCAATATATGGACACCAATCAGAGGCTATGATTTGTTCAAATTCCATTATAATAGAAGATTTAAGAATGTCCCATTATCTAATCCATGGCATTTGAATTTAGGCAAATTGGTCATCCCTGATGTGTTTATGAATGTGGAACTCCTGAAACTCTTTGATAAACATTACAATCCCAGCCTCAAAGCCATATGCAATCCACAAGGAGAACCTATTATCCACTTGTCAAAAAATGCCATTTGTGAAGTGTTCGATTTAGATGATTTGTGTACCCTTCCAATAGTGTATGAAGATTTGGACAAAGAATACTAGAGGATGGATACCACATACAATGGATGGAGATTACTTCTCCACAGGCCTAGGGTAGAGGGAAAAATAGTGCCTTTTGATGATAATGATGAACCTCCATTCCGTGTGTCTTTGTTTGAACCATATATGCAATACACGTATTATTCAATTGGCCAAGTCCTAGGGTCAGAGGTTCCTAATTTTATGTCAATTCTATTAATGGTGATAGCAATAGACATTCAGTGTCACAATGCTCAGTAGTTTGATTATGCTGCTTATGTTTGCAGAAAAATTGATTCCAGTTTAATTGTAATTAAGAACAATGCCCCAAAAGTCTCTTTTGAGCATTATTCGCTCCACATGCATATGGTTTTATATTATGGCCAGGAAATTAGAATATGGCCAAGTGAACTTAGAATTGCTCAATTAGACGAAAGGGGACAAAAATTGCCTGTACAAATGTGGACAAGGATATGGGATAGTAGGTTTGCCCATTCTAGTTATATTCATTTTGAAGAATACTGTGTAAAGGTGTTGTATAGATATTTCAAACACCCTTGTGAATATTTAATATCAGATGAAATAAAGAGGTCTCTTAGACCAAAGGATTTTGGTGGTCCCCGAATTGTCACCCACAACTAGGGGGATTGGTATTGTTTTGAGGATTCTGCCATGGTTAGAATTTATGGTTTTGAAGATACCCCATTTATATTGCCCAAGACAGTTCCTGATAGGATTGCCTACTTAGAAATAGTTAGAGAAATGAACTGCTCTAATGTGATGAATTTGAGTGCATTTGACAAACAATACTTCATGCCCAGTACTCTAAGCTTTAGGAATTTCACTTTGGTGTCCAAAGAAGCTTATGGTCTCATCAGAGACAAATTAATGCATTTCAACATAAGGTGCAAGAAGCAAGAAAGGGATTTGATCCCAAGGGTTTTATTGATTTTTCCAGAAGAAAACAAAACATTAGTGGATATATATTCCATATCCACATGATGACAGTATTAGGAACATGGAAGAAGCTGAAGTTGAACTGGTAATTGACAATTCTAATACAGAATTAGATGAGAGGAAGAAACAACTTGCAGAGATAGAGTTGTTGTCTTCTAGTGATGGGGAGTCTGCAGAAGAAGAAGAGCCACATGAACGGGCAACCAGAATATCCAAATGAAAAATGCAATGTTATCAATCTCCTGATATAGAGTATGATGAAGAGGGGCCTGGTGATGGTGATCCTAGAAAATTAGCCTATGATTCTTTTATTATAGATGATCAATTTATTCATTCTCAATAATTTAAATCATTTTTATATAAATGCAAGGGAAAACAACTCAGAGAATCTTTTGAAGATGTCATAGCTAACAATGAAAAACAATTGATTGATATGTTGAAAAAAATAGTGGACAATGAATTAAAATCTGTGACTCCTAACAAAGGAAGATAGTTGCTCAGAGAAGTAGGTGTTATGATATTTCCTGGACTTGATATAAATTTTGCCTTGGTGCTTGATAGGTTTTTGCACAATACTGATGATAAGTATAAGCTCACTCCTGAGGCTGTCACAGAGGTGTACATAGGTACCAATTATAACAATGATGAGAACTCACTCATGATATGGGCCTTATACCCCCCTCATACAAAAAAAACCATTATAGCTACTGAAAAACTTTTGGGCATGTTATGACTCTGAAAGCAGGGGAAACTGATCCTTTGATTACTCTAGACATTGGCATAAATGTTAAAAATTGAATAAAGCATAGGCTTAGATGTTGATCAAGGAAAGAGATGCGTACAAACTGAGTTGTGAAAGATTAACAAAAGAAAATGATTTCTTGAAAGATACTGTTAAGAATGCCTTTGGAGGGTCAGTGAAAAAGATAACCCAGGGAGAGAGTTCACAAAGCACCCAATAACCATTTTTTTATCAGATAGCTTAGGTTCAGATTGACACACTTGCAACAGTGCTACAGAATAGGCATGTTAATATGATGCATTGGATGAACAAATTTTGGGATGTCTATTCTGAAAACCATAAGGTGATCCAAGAGCACAAAAGGCTAAACAACAGGCTTCAGGAGAAACTCCATGAGATATAGAGTAGGGATGTTTCTAACACTACAGGTACTTCTACTGCAAAAGACTTGATTGAACAACATCAAAAATATTATGACCATCTTAAAAACGATGCCAAGGAATGCATTGAGGCTTCAAAAGTAGGTGTACCCATGTTGTTTAGAAACGACAAGGAGTTGAAGAGCAAAGTTGAATGGAGTAAACAGTGCTAGGTGATATTACATGAAGCTTAGGAGCTCTCAAAGATAAAGACTTTGCATCTGGGGAAGCCTTCAAGCATTTGGAGAAGATGGTGACAATGGATGTGATCACAAGAAATGTTATTGAGTTTACTGATACACATTGCAGCCAAGAATACCTGGATCACATTGCTTAGATATACCTATGGCTTGGCAGGGCTTAGGATGATTTTCTTTGTTTATTGTTGTGTTAATCATTTTAATTCCCAAAAGACATTTTGAAGAGTTATGTCTCTTCATAAGTATTTCTATATAATTTGAACATATGGTGATCAATGATCATCGGCAGTAGGAGATAATATGAGAAGTTTATAATGTTTTAAAAGACTATGTTGCAAATATTACATTTAAGAAGTTAATAGAAGATCTTTGATTCTGTGGACTTATACTGACATCAATTGTTTGTTGAAATTATTTAGTTATTTGGTTGTCTCCAGTTCAATATTTCCTTATTATTCGAATTGATATATCAAGTATATATTTAATTTGTCAGTGCACATTTGTTGTATTTGTGTGATTTGATTAATTGGTTTCCTTAAAGGAATTAAAATCCTTCTAGTCAGTCACAATAATTTGGAAGTGTTGATTTGGATCACTAAGAAGAACCACATAATTAGGATTGGCATTCTATCTCCAAGTTGATATTATCTATTGTTCTTGCATAGTTCATTCAATTGGTTCCTTCAAGAAAGGATTAAATTTCCTTCTGTTGAATAACAAAAAATTAGATTGTGTCAGTTGGATATTAAGAAGAGTTTGTCAATCATTTACCTGCATGTTTATACAAGTTGTAAACCAAAGTATTATGCCAAACAGTTAGATTTATCACCCAATATAATCCACTGGTCTCAGATTTCCATTTGACTCTGTTTACCCAACAAGGCACTGGTCTTATCTTGAATTATCATTTAGTTTTATCAAAAAGCCATTCATTAGTTGAGCATAGTTGTAAATATTACCTTGATATTGCTTATACAATTTATACCAATTATCTTTCAGATATTAGATATAGAATTAGTTAGCAAGATTTCATCTATTCCATACCATTTGCCACTATGAGTAGATCCATTAACTTAGTCAAAGCACTTACACTCATTTAATTTGCTTCAACTTTCAAGGTCCACCCACCTAGGTATAGCAGTGCCTGAAGTGCAGGCAGTCATCAACCCTATAGGTTAAACTCTATCGCGTTAGTTCAAAAACGTTGCCAATCTGATCATAGAGTTTGGCATCCTCTTAGGATTTGCAACCTGTATTTTTGAGACCTAACATAGTGTTCTGCATTCTTCCACAAATGAGTATTGTGCTATGAAGTTTTGAGGAGTTGTAAACATCTATTTGAAGTGTCTAATTCCAGAGTTGGGAGATCTAAAGTTCACCAGTGAAAGGAAGCTAGGTGTGCAGAAATCACTTCCTACACTAATCTAATGAGGAGAGAAGAGTTCAAACTATTTTCAAACTTTACAATTACAGAGTTATTAATCCAATAACAAAGATATTGCAGCAATGTACAACACAAGAATGTAAGATAGAAGAAGAGAGAGACAAGATATAACATGGGGAAAGCCCTTCGGGGTGAAAAACCCCATAGTCAAAAACACAACTCAAATGTATTATCTAAACAATGAGGTTTACAATATAGTTACAGAGCCAATGCTCTTGTAGGAGTCTTTGACACTCGTATCTAGAGATAATCTGGCAGTATAACAGTACCTTTCAATCACATAATACATCTCCTCTCAAAGCACCTACTTAAATAGAAGTTTACAAGGAAAAAATGAGCTTTCTTTGAGATGGGTGTCCAACATGACCTCATGGCCCAAAACCCACACGTAAGGACACTTGTCATAACACCCCATCCCAAAATGGTTGCCTATTCCCAAGTTGAGCAATGGCAAATGCTCTTATGACTCTTACGATTGTCATAGAATTTGTCATACTGACATATCTTACAGCTGTAAGAGAATCTATCATACATTGACTAAAAATGGCATATTCTCTTACAACATGTCATAACCCTCCTTGGGGTACCCAAAGATGCCTTCTTCCAAGATGCCTTGTAACATGTATGTCTTCACCTATCATTGTATCTTTTATTTCTGACTCTTATGTGTCATAGATTCTATCATAGGAACCTGTCATAACCGTTTCAGTCAAAATTCCCTTACACACTATTCAAAGTGCTGACACATTGCAAAATACCTCTACCACTAAGTGGAATGCCTATCTCCTCATGTGAGGACAAGGAAAAAATTTACATGTGGTCACCTTCCACGTAGGATGACACATCACCGTGCCAACTCCAACAAGATGACAAAATAGGATTTGCATCCTAATTACATAATAGGCAATAAATAAATACATACAATAAATAAATGCAAGGAATTACCAAGGTTGAGATACCTTAATTCCCAACATTCTCCCACTTGTCTAACACCTTGTAAGAGCCAATAGAAATAACAGGATTTAGCTGCTGTAGGCCAAGAGGCCCATAGACTCTAAACACCATCTGAACTTCTCTATGCCCACTGGTTTTGTCAATGCATCTGTAACATTCTTCAAATTGTCTACCTTCTCCAAATTCACCTTCCCATCCTCTACCATGTCTCATATGAAGTGAAACTGTATATCAATATGCTTTGTTCTGGTATGGAAAGTTGGATTCCTTGCTAGGCAAGTTGCACTCTGACTATCACAACAAATCATAATCTGTCCTGCATCAACACCAATATCTGAACACAATCTCTTAAGCCAAATGGCTTCCTTACAAGCATGAGTTGCTGCCATATACTCAGCTTCTGTCATGGACAAAGTAACCATAGGTTGTCTCTTACTTATCCAACTAATTGTACCACCGAACATAGTAAACACATAAGCACTGGTGGATCTCCTACTATCAATATCACCCGCCCAATCAGAATCCACGAATCCACGAATACAAACTAAATGTGGAGGTCTTGTAGGATTACCATGATAGCATATGGAATACTCTGAAGTACCCCTCAAATATCTAAACACTCTCTTAACTGCATCCCAATGTACCCATCTAGGATTAGCCATAAGTTGGCTAAGGACTCCCACTGCTTGGGCAATGTCTGGTCTTGTACAGACCATAGCATATATCAAACTACAAACAACACTAGCATAAGGTAATCTGTTCATGTCCTCCACCTCAATAGGAGATTTTGGACAATCATTAATAGACAACTTTGTCCCCAAAGAAATGGGAACACACAATGGTCTAATATCTGCCATGCTAAACCTGTCCAACATGGTCTTCACATACTTACTCTGGCATAACCCAATTTTTCTGTTAGCTCTGTCTCTTCTAATTTCCATTCCTAGAATGTACCTGGCTACTCCTAGATTTTTCATCTCAAACTGTGCTGACAACTAAGACTTCAAATCAAAAATCATATTCTTACCATTCCCAATTAACATCATATTATCAACATACAATGCAATAATGAGAATGTGATCATTGTCAAATTTGTAATACACAATGATCTGATTTTGATCTCAGAAATCCAACCGACAACACAAAGGCATCAAACTTCAAGTACCACATTCTAGGAGACTACTTCAAACCATACAAAGACCTTTTTAAGTTGCAAACCAAATTTTCTTTACCTTTCTCTATGTAATGCTCTGGCTGTGACATGTAAATCTCTTCCTCCAAATCACCATGAAGGAATGATGTCTTCACATCCATTTGCTCCACCTCTAAGTCATAAGCTACTACAAGAGATAACAAGAATTGAATAGATGTCATCTTTGCAATGGGAGAGAAAATTTCACCATAATCAATTCCCTCCACTTGTGAGAACCCATTTGCAACTAGTCTGGCCTTGTACTTTTCAACACTACCATCTGCACCGAATTTCTTCTTGAACACCCATTTGCATCCAACAGGTCTCTGTCCTTCAGGAAAAGGCACCAAGTCCCTTGTTTTATTCTTCTCCAAAGAAGCCATCTCATCTTCCATGGCCTCCTTCCAGGAACCTGCATCTTTCATGCCCATAGCCTCTGTCACAGTTCTAGGCTCATCAATGTTAGTAAGCAAGGCAAAAGCACAACTAGAATTAAGCAATGAATAACCAAACCTATCAAGTTTCTTTCTTATTTGTGTAGACATCCTCAATTTTTGAGGTTGAGGTTTTGCTTCTTCTTCCAAGCTTTCAAAGCTGCTAGAGCTCTCCCCATCATCAGGTCTCACAGTGTCTGTCAGTTCAATCTTCTCAGGGATAGAAGGAAACTGAACCACATCTTCTTTCTTTTCTATTTCTTCTGGCTATAGAACAATGGGAGAAGGTGTTAGCTCTCTGAAGATAACACTTCTTCTATACAACACTTTTTTAGCCACAGGATCCCAAAGCTTGTATCCTTTCACACTGACACCATAGCTAATGAAAATACACTTAACAGCCTTGTTCTCCAATTTAGACCATTTCTCCCTAGGCACATGTGCATATGCCTCACAACCAAAAACATTAAGATGTCTAACTGAAGGCTTCATAGCAGACCACACCTCCATAGGTGTCTTACCAACAAGAGCTGATGTAGGAGACCTATTTACCAAGTAGCAAGCAGTGGCTACAACTTCAACCTAAAAATTTTGTTCAAGGCTTGCTCCACTAAGTATACTCCTAGCCTTCTCCATCAGTGTCTTGTTCATCCTCTCTGCAACTCCATTTTGTTGCAGGGTGTATGGAGTTGTCTTATGTCTTTCAATCCCTTGCTCTTTAAAGAACTTATCAAACTCTGCCAAACAAAACTCACCGCCATTATCAGTTCTCAAACACTTAATCTTTTTACTAGTCTGACTTTCAACAAAAGCTTTAAACTCTTTAAACTGACTAAAGACTTTAGTCTTGCTTCTAAAAAAATAAATCCATGTCCTTCTACTATAATCATCTATGAAATACACATTTGGAAATTGAAGGAACACTAACAAGACCAAACACATCAGAATGAATAAGATCCAATATACCAGAAGACTTGTGAGAATTAGAGTAAAACTGAACACAGTTTTTCTTTCCATATATACAATGTTCGCAAAAATTAAACTTGAGATTACAATCATTTAACCTCTCACGATGTTTTTTATTTTTTAGGGTTCTAAGACCCTTCTCACAAATGTGGCCAAATCTCATATTCCATAACATTGTCTTTTCAATAGGAAGCTGAACTTCCAAAGCACATAGCACCATTGGGTACCCAAGATGCACTACCATCAGAATTTGTTACAACATATTTCTTCACTAATGGTTCAGATGGTGGGGATGAAGTGACTGTAGCTCTTTTCTTCGATTCAGAAGAACTATTGCACTGTGAAGTGCATGCCTCCAGCTAAAACAGAGAACCTCTCCAAGTATCCTTCGCAAGCACCATAATCCTCTAGTCATCTTGCATCCATTCTTCGAAAAGACAACCTGCACACCTACATCATTCAACATACCTATAGAAAGTAGGTTCCATGCTAAGCCTAGGATGTGCATAACCCCAGTGATCCCCATCACTCGTCCATTAGGGAATTAGATTCAGACTCTTCCACGACCAACAATCTTCAGATGAGAATTGTCACCCAGGTACACTCTTCCACCATTGAACTCTTCATACTTCATGAACCATCTTCAATGCGAGGTCATGTAGAATGATGCACCAGAATCAATTAACCACACATCATCAGATGCATGGGTGGCCAAGGTTGTGATGAAGGCATCACCATCATCTTGTGACTTGTCAGAATCTAAGTCTGTGACATTTTTCTTGTTTTTTCTTTTCCTCTTTGCATTCCTTTCAGAAATGCCCAGTTTTTCCACAATTCCAACAGAGAGCCTTGGACTTTCTAGGAGATTTGGATCTCCCATGGGATTTGGATCTACCCTTCTTAGCTTTCTTATCCTTCTTTTTCCTTTTCTCTTTGGGTCTTCCATGAACCGCAAGAGCCTCTTTGGCTGCTTTAGAAGACTTTCTCTGCATCTCTTTAGATAACAATGAAGATACCACTTCATCCATTTTGAAAGTGGATGTGGTGCTCCCAATAGCCATAACAAGATGATCCCACGAGTCTGGCAAAGAGCAAAGCAAGGTCATACAATGATCCTCCTCCTCCATCTTCACACCAACGGATGTCAACTATGCAACTAGCATGTTGAAAGCATTCAGGTGATCTGCAACAGATCCTCCATCCTCCATCCTCAAAGAATACAACTTCTTTCTCAAAAAAAGCTTGTTCACCAAGGATTTGGCCTGATAAGCATCTCCCAGCTTCTTCCAAAGATCTTTCGTGGTCTTCTCCTCATGAACATTTAATAGGACAGAATCAGTTAGACTCAGTCTTATGAGACCCTTAGCCTTTAGATCTTTGAGATCCCAATCATCTTGTGCCATTGTGGTTGGTTTTACACTGGATACGATTTCCCATAGGTCTTGATCAACAAGCATGTCTTCCATCTTAAGTTTCCATAACTCAAAATTTGTGCCATTGAATTTCTCCACCTCTAATCTTCCAGATGTGCCTGCCGTCTCTTTTCTTGCAACAAGATTATATAATACTCTATACAGACTCCCACTCAATCTAAGATCAGCTCAAAAAACCCCTACCCAACAACTAGGACCAAAGGTGATCAAGCTTTGATACCAACTAAAAGGAAGCTAGGTGTGCATAAATCGCTTCCTACACTAATCTAATGAGGAGAGAAGAGTGCAAATTCTTTTCAACCTTTACAATTACAGAGTTATTAATCCAATAATAGAGATATTGGAGCAATACACAACACAAGAATGTAGGATAGAAGAAGAGAGAGACAAGATATAATGTGGGGAAAACCTTTGCGGGTGAAAAACCCCACACTCCAAAACACAACTCAAATGTATTATCTAAAAAATGAGGTTTACAATACATTTACAGAGCCAATGCTCTTGTAGGAGTCTTCACCACTCATATTTGGAGACAATCTAGTAGATAACAATGCTTGTCAATCACATAATACATCTCCTCTCAAAGCACCTGCTTAAATAGAAGTTTACAAGGCAAAAATGAGCTTTCCTTGAGATGGGCGTCCAACATGGCCTTATGGCCAAAAACCCATGCCTAAGGACACTTGTTCAACACTGCAGCATGGTCATGACACTTGTCATTACACCCCATCCCAAAATGGTTGCCTATTCCCAAGTTGGACAATGACAGATGCTCTTACAACTCTTACGATTGTCATAGAATCCGTCATATTGACATATCTTACAGCTATAAGAGAATCTATCATATACTGACTAAAAATAGCATATTCTATTACAACATGTCATAATCCTCCTTGGGGTTCCCAAAGATGACTTCTTCCAAGATGTCTTGTGACACATGTCTTCACCTGTCATAGTATCTTCTATTTCTGACTCTTACGCGTCATAGATTCTATCATAGGAATCTGTCATAACTATTTTGGTAAAAATTCCCTTACACACTATTCAAAGTGCTGGCACATGGCAAAATACCTCTACCACTAAGTGGGATGCCTATCTCCTCATGTGAGGACAAAATTTACATGTGGTCACCTTCCACGTAGGATGACACATCAATGTGCCAACTCCCACAAGATGACAATACCACTTTGTTGCGAGATTCCTTTCTGAAGAATCCTCTGAGATTCTGCAAATCACTTTTAAGTAAAAACCTTTTGTCAGCTATGAACATTTGAAAAGCCTGAAAGGTGTTTACTACTGCAAGGATCTCCTTGTGTGTGCTGTGGTAATCTTTTTCAGAACTATGGAAACTCCCTGATACTGTTCTAACTATCTGACCTTTATCCTTTGGGTTATACTCAGGAGTTTTCTGTTCTCGTAAAACACCAGCCCATGCAAACTCACTTGCATCTGTTTCAACTATTTTATAACCCGGACCTGGTAGTTTCAGAGGCGGCAACTTAGCACATTTGTTTTTGATGTTCTGAATTAACTAGTCATGAAAAGATGTCCATGGAGGTGGTTTCTTGCCTAAGAGTTTATTCAACTCCAGACGGTCTTCTGCTAACTTGTAATAGAAACCAGAAATGTAATTAACTAAACCCAGAAAGCACTGCAATTCTTTAATATTGGTAACAGGTAAGTTTCTGATTCTGGTCAAAATATGTTCTTAGACCTCCATTCTCCCCCTGAAAAGAAGCTTGATCCCGATGAAGACAATTTCAGGGACTGCGAGAAGAGACTTTGAAGGATTGACAACAAGGCCATTATGCTGACAAATAGATAGAAATATTCGGAGGTGATCAAGATGAGCGACCATATCTTGGCTGAAGACTAGGATATCATCTATGTATGGCTGGATAAATTTGGCATGAGGCTGGAATAGGATATCCATTTTTTGTTGGAAAATAGAAGGAGCCGTTTTGATGCCAAAGGGTAAAACAGTCCATTCATACAAACCTTGGGGAACAGAGAAAGCTGTTTTATAATAATCTTCGGGACGAAGATTGATTTGCCAGTATCCTTTGGTTAAATCAAATTTTGAATAAACATGGCTACCTTGGATTACACGCCAGATATGGTCTTTACTTGGAATGGGATGTCTATGATCTACTAGACAATCATTCAAGGGTTTGTAATTTACTACAAGACATTTTTTAGGCAATTCAACTCCTCTTTCATCTACTTTAGGTACATACATTGCATGACATGAAAAGGGAGAGTCTAAAACCTGAATTAGACCTAAGGCTTCAAGTTCTGCTACTTCTTTTGCACAAATTTGCACTTCAGATGAACTCATTAAGAAATAATTTGCTTTTGCTTTTGGAAGAAGTTCCTTACCTTCAGCATCCCTTTTTAAAGGCAAATTGCAAGTCAGGGCGCGTTGGAATTTCTTCAAATCTTTGGTCATGACTGTGGTAGCAAACATTTCTTTAATTGCTTCGAGTTCAGCATTCCTTTCTTGGAACTGTTGATGAAGCCATACCTGATTAACAGGTTTTCTTTTCTTCTGATCCTCTGTCTGAATTCTGGAGAAGGCAGTAGGCTGATAGATGCGGGGCAACTGATACAAGCCTTTAAATGTAATAAAATCATGATCAATCATAAAAGGCTCCCATTCACTTAATGTATTGCTTCCAATTACTCCATCATAATCTTCTACTTCAAGATGGACAAATAAAGTATTAACTATTTTTTCTTCAAAACCAAGTTGTATGGGGGCAATACAGAAATAATGACTATTTGATTTTTCATTATTACCAAATGTAATATCAGTTTTTCCTTCTCGCCATGCATCTTCAGGAAAGGCATTTCTCCTAGCAATATTTAAATCTGCACCAGTGTCTATGAGAAAAGCCAGTGGGTAAGCTTGAATACCTGGGAATTTGATGAGGAGTACCGCACTAGGGCAATGAGTAGTAGCCTTGGTTACTCTGAAGGTATTCTTTATAGCACTGTATTTACCTTTACTGCTTTGTCCTTGTTCTGGAATGACTTCTCGTGCTGGGCTGCCTTCAAATGCATCAGTAGACAGATACTGCATAGGATCTTCAATTTGTTCCATCTTTATAGCCTGGCGGATTGGATCAGGGGAGCTAATCACTAGATTATAAACCATTCGCATGGTATTATCTTGAAGAGATGTGCTGAAAGATTTCTCCTGACAGAACAAAGCTTGTTCCTTTGAAGTGGATGGTTCTGCCATTTTAACACCAGAGACAGCGTTAAATTGACTTATATACTGATCCAATTCCTTTGTGGATTCTTCTATGGCTTGTTCTTCTGACTCTTCCGCAATAAGAATTTCTACCTCTTCTTGAGCTTGAGCTAGAACTTTATCCAGAAATTCTAAGCGGTGTCTTCGCCACAATCTTCGTGCCATACTTCCTGGGCTTGGAGCTTCCAGGATGCCCTTCTGCTCTATAGGGGTGGTTGCAGTGACCACTGACTCCGTAGGGCCTACTTCTCTGAGAGTAGCCACAGAAGCTTTTCTCTAGTTGTACCAGGGTGAAGGTTGGTACCCAAAATTAGGAGCTCGAGGATGTGGACCGGAGGATCGGCCTCGTGCTTGATATGGTCTGGGATCCATAGGTTCCCATTCATCACGAACCACTTTAGCAGGGGCTTTAACCTCTTTAGGTCGCAGCAAATAATACTTTCGGCTTTTGAGCTGTTCAAGCTGACTCTTCAATTTTTTCCAGGTCTCCTGACCCATATTCATTTCTTTGAGCTGCTGCTCAATGTTCAGTATTTCACCAATGATTTGGTCCAGTTCAGAAGAACTCTTCATCATTCTATAATAGAATGAAACTTCTGAATCATTGTCTGAACTCTCACTAAGCTGCTGTTCAGCTTTCATCATTTTTACTTGAGCCTGCTCTTCACGAGCTGATTGGTATTCATCCTCAGATTCTGAGTCTGAAGATTCAGGACTGGAAATGACTATATCCTCGGAATCAGAGGGGTACTCATTTATATAGTCATAGTCATCCATGGAGATGCCTGCACTCTTGGCAGCACGCATCTTTGCTTTACCTTTCTTTTTATCCTTTTTAGGACACTTATTGGCATAGTGCTCACCTTTACAGATGTAGCACACTGGTTTTCTCTTGGAGGCGCCTTTCTTTCTTTTGTCTTTCTTACGAAAGAATCCTTTTTTTCTTCTGAGGAAAGTAATCTCTTTTCTTTTTATTTTTCTTTTTGAAAAAATCTTTCTCTGAGCAACATGGCTTACACTCAAAGCTTTCCTCATCGTATGCATTGAGCTTGTGGCATACAGTAGAAGACAAAAGTGGTTGCACCTTTTTCTTTTCCTTTTTCTCCTTTACTTCATCACAAATATCTGCATTTATCTGCTCCAGAAATTGAACTAACTGGGGAAAAGTAAGTTCTTTCATATCAGTTTTATCATGCAACAAATTTTCTAAAACCTTCTTATGATAATAATCTCCAACAGTATTTCCAAAGCTTTTTAGAAAAGTTGTATACATTAGTTCATGATTCTGCTCCTGACCTAAGAAATAGAAATGCTCATACTGTTTCTTACAATACTGTTTAAAATTTCTCAAATCTTTGCATTTCCCTTTAATGAACTTCTGATAGGAGAGCTGTTCAATAACGTCTCTTTTTCCTACAAACATTCTTGCTAATTGTGCACAAACTTGGTCTGTGCCACTATCCAATAATACTTCTCTGAAATCATTGTCTAACCTATCCCAGACTATTCTGGCCATACCAGTCATTGAATTCAATGCTTGTTTAATAACTTCTTTTTCGTCTGCATCAGGATTGGTTGACATATAATTTGTGATCCATGATCTCATTGCATCAATACCTCTAGCATTCTCCACTTCTTCAAACTTATCAAAATTTACCAAGGGTGGAGTATCAGCCTTGTAGGATTGGATATTTTTGAATGGATCATTAGTATTTGGATAAGGAAATGCACCTGACCCCCGGGCCATTAACACAGTCCCCTGAGAAGGAGGTATCACCTGGGAAGGATGGACTGCCTGAGAAACAGGAATCTCAGTTGAGGGTGGCTGAGTGGATACTAACTGACCACTAGCAGGATCATATTTGAGGGGTTCTGGAGTAGAAGGTACATTGATAAGGAGTCGAGGACCTTTGTACTGGGCCTGAAGATATGAATTGGCATTACTAGGGAAACTTTTAAACTTAACTGCTTTATCAGTGACTGTTTTCCTTAAGGCTATATGAAGAGAATTAGCCTCAGCCGAAATGGCTTCCCTAGTTTCTTGGGACTCAACCCGTAGGGAGTCTGCAAATTGTATCTGAGAAGTTGTTAAGGAATGAACTTCTTCAGATATTTCCTGTAACCTTTGTCCAGTATGCCTGAGCTGGACATTTGTTGTTCCCAACTGTGAATGAAGAACTTCACAGTCTGCTTTGATTTCTTGTTGGACCTTAAGCATCAAATCTCTTTGTCTTTCCAAAGCTGCTTCTCTTTCTATCTTCCAGATTTCTGCTTTAACTTTAAAGTCCTGATATTGATAATATAGGTCAGTGATGCCTGTCTGAACCTTTTCAACCCATTCTTGTGTCAATCGCTTTTCTAGCAATTCCAGTGTAGAAATCATAGAATGGTTGTTGGTTTGTAAACTCTGGAAGTTCTTTTCATTTCTAACAGCTGCAAGATCATCTTTGATCCTACTATCCTCTTGCATAAGCAGGGATTTCCTAAGACAAAGATTTGTCCAATTTAACAGGTGGCTTTGGCTAGGAGCATTATCACCTAAAGGTGTAACATGCATAGGCCAACATTTTGCTTTATATTTTCCGGAAGTATCTAACACCATGAAATCATAAAATGGTGGGATTCTACCTGGTATTGTACAGGAACCACCAGGATTTTCTACCACCTGAGTCTCTACTATAGAGATACTATTTTCCGGCATTGCAATAGAATATTCCGAAAACATTTTAACACTAGTCATCATCCTAAGCTTGGCAGCTTTTGGATGGAAGACGAATGAACAGTCTTCACACTGATACAAACCATTTTGCAATATGGAATATTTGGAATGACTGCAAGTGGTTTTTGGCAATTTATTTTGAAAGGATGATTGATTTGAAACAGAAGGTATTCGGAATAGACTCTCAAAACCTTGAGATGGTTGTACACGGACACTCTGTGTTTTTGGCAAAATAGATGGAGAAGGCTCATTATAATTGAACGGTATATCCCTGGATAACTCTTTGGAAGAGGATGACTGACCTCTTGACAGGGGTCGACTACTACTTGTATTAGTACTTCCAAATTTTATCACAGCCTGATCATCTATTTCTTCCAGTGAAATTCCTTTCAACTGGGGATTTCTTTCTTGTTCTACCTCAGCAAGATTATCTTGTTCCCATAATTCCATTGCCCACTCTTCTGGCATCTTTATATCCTTATGCTTGACAATTCTAGGGGCAGTCAATTTTGTGGTATTACTAGAAGAACTCCAAATGGTTGACAGACCATCTAGACCTCTTTCATGCAGGTTTCTTGGATTAATCATTAAAGGAATAACTTTATCATAAAGACGATAATGAACTAGAAAGACCAGTGAATGATCAACTAAATCTTTCTTCATGAATAATTTCATTGTCTTGAATTTATATTCCAACACATCTTTGAGATTACCATCTAAGAGACTGACAGGGTAGTCTAAAAGGCAATTGACAAAGAGAGGACCCTTAGCCATTGAGTCACAACCTGCACCTAGTAAGGAATGGGATAACTTATAGAACCGTGCATCTTTTAACATCATTAAAGCTATAATAGGCAATCCTTTTCTATAGTGTCCACATATGCCTATCCTGATATAAGAAAGATGCATAAACTGAGGATTTTTCTTACTTTCTAGAGCTTTCTTTCGAAACTTCTTAACTAGCTCGTCTATGAAAATATTTAATTTTCCTTCATTCCCACCTTTAACAACATGGGACAATTCTGCTACATGACAGTTGAGTGAAGATTTATAACCAAACCAGTCTTTCAAACCTATAGACTTATTATTAAACATATCGACCAAACTTTTAGGAATATCCTTATAAATCTCATGAGGAGGGATTTTAGGAACCTTAAAGGGTTTCTCATCTACAGGTGCTATAGCATAGTTATCTAAGTCATCTAAACAGTTACCAAACTCAGATATAGTACCGAAACAACTTTCATTATTCGCAAAGAAGTTTGTGAACCTAACCTCTGAGTTACGCTCTGCAGTCATGTCAGAACGACTGTTGTCTTTCGCTTGAGAAGATGAAGAGGGATCCATCTGCGCTTGAACTTCGCTCGAACCTACGCTCTAAAAACCAGATCACTACCCTTTCTGCCCTTACGCCTTTCACGGCTTCAGCGGGTCTTACCTATCGGGACTTACAACTATTAAGACGGCCTGAGTCAATACAGGGAGACAATAAAGGAGCTTTATAGATTAAGACGGAAGGCTTTCATTCCAAATATTCCATATTGCAAAATGGTTTGTATCAGTGTGAAGATTGTTCATTCGTCTTCCCTCCAAAAGCTGCCAAGCTTAGGATGATGACTAGTGTTAAAATGTTTTCAGAATATTCTATTGCAATGCCAGAAAATAGTATCTCTATAGCAGAGACTCAGGTGGTAGAAAATCCTGGTGGTTCCTGTACAATACCAGGTAGAATCCCACCATTTTATGATTTCATGGTGTTAGATACTTCCAGAAAATATAAAGCAAAATGTTGGCCTATGCATGTTACACCTTTAGGTGATAATGCTCCTAGGCAGAGCCACCTGTTAAATTGGACAAATCTTTGTCTTAAGAAATCCCTGCTTATGAAAGAGGATAGTAGGATCAAAGATGATCTTGCAGCTGTTAGAAATGAAAAGAACTTCCAGAGTTTACAAACCAACAACCATTCTATGATTTCTACACTGGAATTGCTAGAAAAGCGATTGACACAAGAATGGGTTGAAAAGGTTCAGACAGGCATCACTGACCTATATTATCAATATCAGGACTTTAAAGTTAAAGCAGAAATCTGGAAGATAGAAAGAGAAGCAGCTTTGGAAAGACAAAGAGATTTGATGCTTAAGGTCCAACAAGAAATCAAAGCAGACTATGAAGTTCTTCATTCACAGTTGGGAACAACAAATGTCCAGCTCAGGCATACTGGACAAAGGTTACAGGAAATATCTGAAGAAGTTCATTCCTTAACAACTTCTCAGATACAATTTACAGACTCCCTACGGGTTGAGTCCCAAGAAACTAGGGAAGCCATTTCGGCTGAGGCTAATTCTCTTCATATAGCCTTAAGGAAAACAGTCACTGATAAAGCAGTTAAGTTTAAAAGTTTCCCTAGTAATGCCAATTCATATCTTCAGGCCCAGTACAAAGGTCCTCGACTCCTTATCAATGTACCTTCTACTCCAGAACCCCTCAGATATGATCCTGCTAGTGGTCAGTTAGTATCCACTCAGCCACCCTCAACTGAGATTCCTGTTTCTCAGGCAGTCCATCCTTCCCAGGTGATACCTCCTTCTCAGGGGACTGTGTTAATGGCCCGGGGGTCAGGTGCATTTCCTTATCCAAATACTAATGATCCATTCAAAAATATCCAATCCTACAAGGCTGATACTCCACCCTTGGTAAATTTTGATAAGTTTGAAGAAGTGGAGAATGCTAGAGGTATTGATGCAATGAGATCATGGATCACAAATTATATGTCAACCAATCCTGATGCAGACGAAAAAGAAGTTATTAAACAAGCATTGAATTCAATGACTGGTATGGCCAGAATAGTCTGGGATAGGTTAGACAATGATTTCAGAGAAGTATTATTGGATAGTGGCACAGACCAAGTTTGTGCACAATTAGCAAGAATGTTTGTAGGAAAAAGAGACGTTATTGAACAGCTCTCCTATCAAAAGTTCATTAAAGGGAAATGCAAAGATTTGAGAAATTTTAAACAGTATTATAAGAAACAGTATGAGCATTTCTATTTCTCAGGTCAGGAGCAGAATCATGAACTAATGTATACAACTTTTCTAAAAAGCTTTGGAAATACTGTTGGAGATTATTATCATAAGAAGGTTTTAGAAAATTTGTTGCATGATAAAACTGATATGAAAGAACTTACTTTTCCCCAGTTAGTTCAATTTCTGGAGTAGATAAATGTAGATATTTGTGATGAAGTAAAGGAGAAAAAGGAAAAGAAAAAGGTGCAACCACTTTTGTCTTCTACTGTATGCCACAAGCTCAATGCATACGATGAGGAAAGCTTTGAGTGTAAGCCATGTCACTCAAAGAAAGATTTTTTCAAAAAGAAAAATAAAAAGAAAAGAGATTACTTTCCTCAGAAGAAAAAAGGATTCTTTCGTAAGAAAGACAAAAGAAAGAAAGGCGCCTCCAAGAGAAAACTAGTGTGCTACATCTGTAAAGGTGAGCACTATGCCAATAAGTCCTAATTACATAATAGGCAATAAATATATACATAAAATAAATAAATGCAAGGAATTACCAAGGTTGAGATACCTTAATTCCCAACAAAAAAACACATGGAATACACACAAATCACTTCAAGGAGAATACATAAGGAATACATAGAGAAAAAATGGGAGGCACACATGAGGAATGAAGAATGCATAGAGTAAAAGAATATATGAGGAAAATACATGCATCATACAACAATCACTAGAAGCACATAACAGAAGACCTTGAATCAACATGCAAAGACAGACCTCAATCTAAAGGGTTATCTCAATCATGGTGCATCATTCCCCAAGATTCAATAAGAAGAATGCTAAGAGGGGGTTAGTTAGAAATGAGAAGAATAATAGGATACAAGAACATCACACACATAATCACAATAAAGAAAAAGTGTTTCCACTCAAGAGAATGCACAAACTACCTCACGCAAGAGGATTTACAAGAAGCCTTGTAGAATAAGAAGGCATTGCAACCATACCTAAAGGTACTCTAGCCAAATTCAAGTTGGTTGTTCCAACCCTTATTCTAAACATTTAAGGAGCTTCAACCTAGGAGAACAAGATATACTCAAGATCTTGTTTCCAAGCTTGCTGTAATCCTTTCCAAGAGAGTGCAGTAACAAAGTTAATCAACAATTGTTTTGATAGAAAGATGAGAGTAAGGCTCATAGCACAACATATGCCTTCATCTTAAAGTGATTGCTAACTCCATCATGGAGCAACTACCTTTAAGGTAGAATAAGGAAGAAATATAAAACAAGAACAAGAGCTTTCTAAAAGCACATGCCCAAATGATATGTGTTCTTAAAATATACATCACCATAAGGTGTCTTCCCCAGAATGAGAAAACTAATGTGACGCTTGCAGACATGATACACAATGGCTTGTGTAGTCATGGTATGACATTAAGCATTGAAACAAGGTACCACATAAATAAAATATCATAACTACGAAGATGATGCAGGATCACATGAAAGTAGAGTACACATAAATTAAATCAAGATGAATGGATGCTAAGTCATCCAAAATAAAATATTACAAATTCCAACATATATAAGAATGAAGATACACATAGAGGAATGACAAAACATTTTCTTTGTCCATGTACATTTGTGCTAAAAAGGGTGCAAAGGGAGAACTAATAATCAACCAAACATCGCAATACGAGGATAACAGTACATACAAGCTTAACAAAAATGAGAGGGAGGGACCACACTTGCCAGTTATTATAAAATGGATGGAGGACAAGGTGCTATAGGGACTACATCAAGTATGTTGAAAAGTTTAGAGCCATACCATGTTTCAGATGTTAAATTTTGTTACCCAAGGCTCAACATTCCTTAGCTGAATGGCCAATAGCATGATGATATGCATAGTAATAATGTGTTGATTGATTATTTTGTTGAATCCTTTTGTGTGTTAGAGGAGGAAGAGTGATTAAGTGGACTTCCATGTCATGCCCACATTTCCCATGCGGTCACAACATGCATTCACGCATATCATGTCCACATGCATCATGTGGTCATGATACGAACTATCAAAAAATTTCCTTTACTACCCTGTAAAATCCCTCGTACGCGTAAGCGTTCTCGGTGGCATACGCTTAAGGCAAAAATAATACAGTTGACGGCAGCGTACCAAATACATGTGCGCACACCCTATGCAAGGGAACGCGTGGTTCCCTGACTTAGGTTAAACTCATGAATTATATTTGAACAATAGTTGTTTTAGGAGATAGATCATTTTTCAGTAAAGCACGGTCATTTGTTTTTCTTTCCATTTTCTAGAATTTAATACTAATTTCTTCTCCATCAGACTTAGCATTTTCAACCAAGCCCGTTCAATTGCCCTCTCTTCCTTTTCTTGAAATTTAATTTTACTTGTATTTCTATCACGTTCATTTTACTGTTTCTCTGAAATTTAATTTAATTATATATATATACCACCATTATCTCAGTTCACTTAACTCTCAATTTCATTCCTTAACTATAAAGAAAGTATAGAATAATTTAAAAACAGAGCAATGAGTTAATTTTATTTTTGTAAATATAAACATTATATTTCTGAATTGCAACTTTGAGTTTAAGCATCTATTCAATTCGTATTATACATTATGTATAAATAAATCCCACTTTTCTTGATTTAAGATTTCTATTTCAAGTCAAATGTTTTAAACTACATATAGTTTGCATTCAAATGAATAGTGAAAAGTGAATAGTAAAAGTGAATAGTGAATAGTGACAGTGAATAGTGAATAGTGAATAGTAAAAGTGCATAGTAAAAGTGAAAAGGTCCCCATTCTAGGATGAGACCCTCAAGGTGGCAGTAATTTCAAAAGCAATACTGCAACCCAAATTTCATTTATTTCATGCTGGGAATATTTTTTAATACTTTTACAAACTTAATTAAAACAACAACTAATTCACAACGTTGCAAGTAGAAGAAGAAGGAACTAGATAATTTTTATATCCTTTTAAAAATAAATTTTCTTTTCCTTTTCTTAATTCTAAATGGTAAAATTTAATGAACAAGAATATTACAACTATCAACCCAAGAAAAGAGAGGATTTCCTCACAATTCCAAAAATAACATTTTTTACAACAATAGGGAGATAATTTTCTCCTTTTGGAAAAATCGACAAGGAAGGAGCTATTAAAAGATCAAGCTCTCCTTAAGACTTAAGGAAAATAAAATATTTTCTAAGATCCAATAATCTTCTCCAAGCTTCATAATAAGCTCCAAGAATACCTGCATAACACACAAGGAAAGAAACACCACACAAGCTACTCTCCTCCCTACCGTAGACCTGCAAGAGGGTCACCCCCGAGCTAGAGAGACCATCCACATACCCAGGGTAGAATAGACTTAAACACATCACAACATTGAACAACAACAAATCAAATAATACACACATCCTCAAGGTTTGACTCACAATACAATGAACCAGCTTAGGTGAGTTTAGGAGCGTAGGGGAGTAGACAATCTCTACCTCTAGGTGTCATCCTTTACATATTTAATCATATTTTATCACAAGGCCTCAAGCCAACAATTTATCTTTTCACAAGGCCTCAAGCCAATAATTTATCTTTCCACAAGGCCTCAAGCCTTCCAATTAATCAAATTACCCAGAATATTCCAATAGGCTCTCAAAGCCAATAAGCGCTCTAGGCTAAAAAAATACCAACTTGCCCTCAAGGCATTTATTACAACAAGAACCAAGATGACACCCGAGGAGGGTCACACCTCCCCTTCCCTATATAAGATGAGCATTGCCTTCCAATTAGAAGGAGCTCTTTCTACACCCAAAACAAAACCCTAAAACAATAATAGAATACTCATAGAAGACATTTGCAAACTCATTCAACAAGCAAGAAACATACATATATAAACAACAGATACACAAGAGAGTAGACTTGATTCACCAACCTTCCAAAGTCCAATTATGGAATGAAAGTTGATGAAGAGCTCCACTCTAGCCTCCTTCTCCAAAATTCTCCTTTTTTCCACAATATTCCAACCCCAAAAGTAATTCTCTCTATAATCACAAGCAAGGGATAATGAATGGAGGATATAGGATGGCTAGAATAATTTCGGCATTATGAGGTTATGAAGAGAAGAATAGAGAAAGAATTGGGCATTATGAGGATGCCAAAAGAAGATTTCCTAGAGGAAATTAGGCATGATAAGAATAAAAGAATGAAGTCCCCCTATAAGAATGAAGTCCTCTCCTGCAAGAATGAAGTTCACCTACAAAAATCATGTCTCCTAATTGCTTAGAGAAGGGTCTTATTTATAGATTTTCTGAGAAGGGAATGGAAGGTGAGGATCAAGAGTTGAGATCAAGGGCTCACATTATTTGTGAATTTTAAATTCATAGTGGATGAATTAAAATTTTTTTTTTTTTTAAGATTGTAATATTTAAATAACCCCACTATCCCAAGTGGAATTAATAAAATATCCCCACTATCCCAAGTGGAATTTAAAAATATCCCCACTATCCCAAGTGGAATTAATAAAATAAACCCACTCATTATCCATTATCCTTAATGGACTTAAAACAATTAACCCCACTCAAGAGGTCCCCCATTATAGCCCACATGTAGAAATAAAATACAATAAGTAAACTAAAATAAGAGAGAGTGGGTGACACACCACCCTCATTAAGGGGAACCCCACCAAAAGAGAGGCACAAGGAGACAAGCACTCCATTATTAAGGGATCATGGAGTTGCTCCATGACTTGGAAGTGGGCCTGAATGTGGATTCCACTCATCCTATTGTCCCCATGTTTCCAAATTCGTCACTTAACTTCACCCCGAAGTTGAAGTGACCATATGGAGGTTATCCCAAGGTTATCTTAGTCAAAAAGGTCCCTAGACCCATGGGGTATAACCTAGGGTTGTTTTAAACCTAGTTAGGACTCCCAGAGTTAAGTAAAACCACAAGAAGAGGGTGAAAAAGAAATAAAGTTTAAACAAGATTCAAAACACATCTCTTACCACACATATCACAATATAATTAATTTAGAAGATAGAACTATTTCCCTTAACCTCATGCAACATTTCAACAATACAACATTACAACAATTTACCAAACACAAGGTTGATCTTAGTTCCTCATGGTACTAGATCGGCTCACAAGGGAGACAAAATAGGGTGTGGAATGATGTCATGTATTTATGGTTTTGTTAGAAATACATGCACACTCAATTTCAAAGTTAATTCCACATATAAATATCATAGCTGAAGCAAATTTAATACATGCATTTCTAAAGCATACCAAAGTTCTTATAAACATAATGAAATCACATGACAATTTTCTATCTAACATCACCCAATTAGTTTTCCTTTAACATAATAAGATTTTAATGGTTTGAAAATCTGAGAACAACAGTCCCATAAATATAAAAATACCAACAACAGTAAGCTAAATAGTCACATGTACGGAAATGAAAAAGTGTAGGCCTCACATACTCCCCCCTAAGACTGTACTTCCTCCTGGAAGTCATCAAAGAGGTGAGGATAAAAGAAACTCATAAGCTTTTAAAGTATGATACTAAATGTTATAAAGACATAATCCTATTCACAAAGCACACTGTATTGATTGAAATCAACATAAGGAATTTCATGTTCATCAATTATTATCACACATGCATAAGGAATTCACACATCATACAACCTGTTTATATAGAACATCAACTCATATACATATACATCAATTACAGATCTGACATCTAAACACATATTTTCATTCATCCACATTACATGGATTAACTTCACAAGGCTCACATAAAGGTTTAGGGGGATGTCATAGTCTCATCAGAGAACCAAGTAACCAATAACTAGTGCCAAGTAACCAAAGATCCAAGAACCAAATAGAATCATGGTCTTAGAGCCACGCGCCTAGGAGCCTTGCCATACATTCCCACAACCAAGATACAAAAAGGTCACCAAACAACCGAAACAAATAATCACAATTCAAGAAAGTGCACATTACATCACTACACTCCAATAGATACACAAGGGCGAGGAAGAGTCCAACACAATCCTCACCACCTAGACCAACTGACTCAAGAGGACAATTGACCAAGAGGATCACAACCATCACAAAACACAAGCAAAAGACTTTGATACTTATGTGACAAGGCCATCATGATGACAAAACAAGAGGATGGGTATTCCTCCATGGTGAAGGTTAGTCAACAAACCACAACCTCACTCTCTCACAGCTGCATGTAGTAGGACAAGGGTCAAACCATGCTCAACCCACTTCATGTCAGTCTAAACAACATGCAAACCCCAGAGCTCCCAATGTTGAAACATGGGCTCTGATACCAAATGTCATGCCCACATTTCCCATGCAGTCACAACACGCATTCACGCATGTCATGTCCATATGCGTCATGTGGTCATGATATGAACTATCAAAAATTTTCCTTTACTACCCTGTAAACCCCCTTGTATGCGTAAGCATGCTCGGTGGCGTACGCTTAAGGTGAAAATAATATAGTTGATCGCGGTGTACCAAATACATGTGTGCACACCCTACGCAAGGGAACGCGTGGTTCCCTGACTTAGGTTAAACTCACGAATTATATTTGAAGAATAGTTGTTTTAGGAAATAGATCATTTTTCAGTAAAGCACGGTCATTTGTTTTTCTTTCCATTTTCTAGAATTTAATACTAATTTCTTCTCCTTCAGACTTAGCATTTTCAATCAAGCCCGTTCAATTGCCCTCTCTTCCTTTTCTTGAAATTTAATTTTTCTTGTATTTCTATCATGTTCATTTTACCGTTTCTCTGAAATTTAATTTATATATATATACTACCATTATCTTAGTTCACTTAACTCTAAATCTCATTCCTTAACTATAAAGAAAGTATCGAATAATTTAAAAACAAAGCAATGAGTTAATTTTATTTTTGCAAATATAAACATTGTATTTCCGAATTGCAACTCTGAGTTTAAGCATCTATTCAATTCGTATTATACATTATGTATAAATAAATCCCACTTTCCTTGATTTAAGATTTCTATTTCAAGTCAAATGTTTTAAACTACATATAGTTTGCCTTCAAATGAATAGTGAAAAGTGAATAGTAAAAGTGAATAGTGAATAGTGAAAAGTGAATAGTAAATAGTGAAAAGTGAATAGTAAAAGTGAATAGTGACAGTGAATAGTGAATAGTGAATAGTGAATAGTAAAAGTGCATAGTAAAAGTGAAAAGGTCCCCATTCTAGGATGAGACCCTCAAGGTGGCAGTAATTTCAAAAGCAATACTGCAACCCAAATTTCATTTATTTCATGCTGGGAATATTTTTTAATAATTTTACAAACTTAATTAAAACAACAACTAATTCACAACGTTGTAAGTAGAAGAAGAAGGAACTAGATAATTTTAATATCCTTTTAAAAACAAATTTTCTTTTCCTTTTCTTAATTCTAAATGGTAAAACTTAATGAACAAGAATATTACAACTATCAGCCCAAGAAAAGAGAGGGTTTCCTCACAACTCCAAAAATAACAATTTTTACAACAATAGGGAGATAATTTTCTCCTTTTGGAAAAATCGACAAGGAAGGAGCTATTAAAAGATTAGGCTCTCCTTAAGACTTAAGGAAAATAAAATATTTTCTAAGATCCAATAATCTTCTCCAAGCTTCACAATAAGCTCCAAGAATACCTGCATAACACACAAGGAAAGAAACACCACACAAGCTACTCTCCTCCCTACCATAGACCCGCAAGAGGGTCACCCCCGAGCTAGGGAGACCATCTACATACCCACGGTAGAATAGACTTAAACACATCACAACATTGAACAACAACAACAAATCAAATAATACACACACCCTCAAGGTTTGACTCACAATACAATGAACCAGCTTAGGTGAGTTCGAGAGGGTA
This sequence comes from Cunninghamia lanceolata, assembly GCA_027924645.1. Classification (NCBI taxonomy): domain Eukaryota; kingdom Viridiplantae; phylum Streptophyta; class Pinopsida; order Cupressales; family Cupressaceae; genus Cunninghamia; species Cunninghamia lanceolata. Next base: position 2,525,565 of record BSBN01001326.1, read on the forward strand.
GGGGAGTAGACAATCTCTACCTCTAGGTGTCATCCTATTTAATCATATTTTATCACAAGGCCTCAAGCCAACAATTTATCTTTTCACAAGGCCTCAAGCCAACAATTTATCTTTCCACAAGGCCTCAAGCCTTCTAATTAATCAAATTACCTGAAATATTCCAATAGGCTCTCAAAGCCAATAAGCCCTCTAGGCTAAAAAAAATACCAACTTGCCCTCAAGGCATTTATTACAACAAGAACCAAGATGACACCCAAGGAGGGTCACACCTCCCCTTCTCTATATAAGATGAGCATTGCCTTCCAACTGGAAGGAGCTCTTTCTACACTCAAAACAAAACCCCAAAACAATAACAGAATACTCATAGAAGACATTTGCAAACTTATTCAACAAGCAAGAAACAAACATACATATATAAACAACAGATACACAAGAGAGTAGACTTGATTCACCAACCTTCCAAAGCTCAATTATGGAATGAAAGTTGATGAAGAGCTCCACTCTAGCCTCCTTCAAAATTCTCCTTCTTTCCACAATATTCTAACCCAAAAATTAATTCTCTCTATAATCACAAGCAAGGGATAATGAATGGAGGATATAGGATGGCTAGAATAATTTTGGCATTATGATGTTATGAAGAGAAGAATAGAGAAAGAATTGGGCATTATGAGGATGCCAGAAGAAGATTTCCTAGAGGAAATTAGGCATGATAAGAATGAAAGAATGAAGTCCCCCTATAAGAATGAAGTCCTCTCCTGCAAGAATGAAGTTCACCTGCAAAAATCTTGTCTCCTAATTGCTTAGAGAAGGGTCTTATTTATAAATTTTCTGAGAAGGGAATAAAAGGTGAGGATCAAGAGTTGAGATCAAGGGCTCACATTATTTATAAATTTTAAATTCATAGTGGATGAATTAAATTTTTTTTTTTAAGATTATAATATTTAAATAACCCCACTATCCCAAGTGGAATTAATAAAATATCTCCACTATCCCAAGTGGAATTAATAAAATATCCCCACTATCCCAAGTGGAATTAAAAAATATCCCCACTATCCCAAGTGGAATTAATAAAATAAACCCACTCATTATCCATTATCCCTAATGGACTTAAAACAATTAACCCCACTCAAGAGGTCCCCCATTATAGCCCACATGTAGAAATAAAATACAATAAGTAAACTAAAATAAAAGAGAGTGGGTGACACACCACCCTCATTAAGGGGAACCCCACCAAAAGAAAGGCACAAGGAGATAAGCACTCCATTATTAGGGGATCATGGAGTTGCTCCATGACTTGGAAGTGGGCCTGAATGTGGATTCCACTCATCCCATTGTCCCCATGCTTCCAAATTCGTCACTTAACTTCACTTTGAAGTTGAAGTGACCATATGAAGGTTATCCCAAGGTTATCCTAGTCAAAAAGGTCCCTAGAACCATGGGGTATAACCTAGGGTTGTTTTAAACCTAGTTAGGACTCCCAGAGTTAAGTAAAAACACAAGAAGAGGGTCAAAAAGAAATAAAGTTAAAACAAGATTCAAAACACATCTCTTACCACATATATCACAATATAATTAATTTAGAAGATAGAACTATTTCCCTTAACCTCATGCAACATTTCAACAATACAACATTACAACAATTTACCAAACACAAGGTTGATCTTAGTTCCTCATGGTACTAGATCAGCTCACAAGGGTGACAACATAGGGTGTGGAATGATCTCCTGTATTTGTGGTTTTGTTAGGAATACCTGCACACTCAATTTCTAAGTTAATTTCACATATAAATATCATAGCCGAAGCAAATTTAATACATGCATTTCTAAAGCATACCACAGTTCTTATAAACATAATGAAATCACATGACAATTTTCTATCTAACATCACCCAATTAGTTTTCCTTTAACATAATAAGATTTTAATAGTTTAAAAATCTAGGAACAACAGTCCCATAAATATAAAAATACTGACAACAGTAAGCTAAATAGTCACATGTACAGAAATGAAAAAGTGTAGGCCTCACATTCCAGTAGACTTGACAACATGCACTCTTGTTGAAATATAATAGAATATATAGGGGAGTAGGAAGAAACCCTTTTTGTTGTGAACATGGTGGAGAGAACATAGGATAATGTTAAAAACCTAATCCTACTTTAGACGAGTGCGGTGTTGGCTCCACATGTTCCTTAATTCCTTGTTCTTTGCATCCTAACCCATTTCCATTGTGTCCAAGTTTAGAAAGAATTTTGAATCCATGCCCATAACGCTTTTCCAAATCTGAAGGAAGAGGAGAGACCATATTATTATCTTTGTTGAAATGAGAAGTGTCATCATGTGTTGAAGAAGAAGTAGAAGGAGCATTCTTTTTATCATGGCGAGGAGGGTCAACCTTTTTTTCAACAAGTCAACGGGGGTTGAAATCTAAAGGGACCTCGTCATTACCAAGACATGCATTAGAAGAAGATGATCCATTATATTTGATCTTTCTAGATTGAAATGATATATCACAAATGGTTACCACTTTTGTAGAAGAAAGCGGTTCATCATCAACATCAAAAGTTCCATCGTCATTACTTTTGAGTTTAAGTTTTTTATGAGCAGGAGATTGTGTTGATGAAATTGTATTTACCTTAGAAGTTTTTGGGTGTGATTGTGATATTTTATATTCACCCTTGAAGGTGGGTGTAATATCTAATGAGCCCCAATCATCACCAAAAAATTCATTTGGAGAGCTGACACTATTCTGACCATTACTGTTGTTAACAGTCGAGGGTAGTGGTTTGGATTTTGTTAAAGAAGGGATCAAATTTTTTAGAGGAATTTGATGTCTCGCTTCCATTTGCAAGTGACTTTCCAGAACCAAATCAACTTCAATCGTATGGAGCTTGTTTTCAAAAACAAACTTTATTAAACAACGGAGGGTAGACGGGACTGCCCCTGTGGCATAAATCCATGGTCTACCAAGAAGAAGATTGTATGAAAGAGGACTAGGCATGACATGGATAAGGGTGGGAAATATCACAGGTCTAACCTTAATATTGCAGGTGATTGTACCTAGTGATTTTTTACCAACATTATCAAAGCCATGAATGATGAGTTTATCTGGTTTGATGAGAGATGTATTAACATTGATTTTATGTAACAAGTCTATATCGCAAATATTAAGGCCTAATAAACCATCTATCAAAGTGCATCTTACCCTCAGTCTATTAATAATGACAAATATTATAAGAGCCTCATATTGGTTTTGAACTTCTATGGGAAATAATTCATGTTGTTGAAAAATGATATCTGATGTTGTTGGATGCATATAACTAAACAAAGATGCTACATCATTCGGTTTAATAGAAGGTGTAAAAACTACCTTTTGTAGAACCTCTTGGAACATTCTATGGTATGTAGGTGATGTTTGTATTAAATCCCATAGATAGATCTTAGTTGGAGTAGTAGGGAGCTACTTGACAAGATCATATTTCCTACCAACATGATGAGAAAGATGAGGAGGTGGTAGAAGAAAAGGTTGAGAAGGTGGAAGAGAAGTAGGCACGCTTGGTGCTTTCTTTCTTGCTTTGTTATTATTGGCATTGTGTGTGAGCAACCACATGATAATGAGGTTGTTTCAACACAATTTGAATGCCTTTAAACCTTTGAGTAATTTACTTTGCAAAGTTGAGAATGTAACTGGGAGGCTGAGATGGTTTTGGAACACCTCAAACTATAATCATATGTTTAGATAAATGAGACAGATTAGGTGCCTCATGGATAATCATTTTAGGAATATTTTTAAAATTAATACACTTTTTCACTATCCCCTTAGAGGGTGGAATAAGTTATTACTGATGATGGAATTTACGTTGTTATCTTTTTGAAAAATACAAGATTTAGGAGGATGAGATGAAAGCGCAATATCTACCCATGGGGGATACCATGTGAGGGAAGGCTCTTCATTCACTAATGCTTCATCTTTTTAGGGGAGAGAATTGGAATGAAGAGAGGGTAGAGTGATGTTAAGAAATGTATCAATGATCTCATTCTCTTCTGCCAAAATATCCTCACAAGTGGCAATGATTTTGGGAGAGGGATCCAAAGTATAGGGTGATGTAGGAAAAGCTAAGTCACCATCATATGCTTTAGAGGTTATATCAATGGTATTATCATGGGTTGTAGTTGAAGTAGAAGAAGAATTATCACCATCATCTTTCTCATGACAATTCACGGAGATGAATTTAGTAATATCTTCTAATATGGAAGGATATTCACCCATTTGAGTCATGAAGATAGCAAAATCAAGTACGTGACAAAGGATATCACTTACAGAACATATAGAAATATCAATATCATACATGGATGCTATGTGATCTAAAACATATGGATGCATATTAATGAATTTAGATAATTTTTCAAGATCTATAATATATGCATGCAAAGATTCCAAAGAGGAACAACTAGAAAAGGCCATGATGAAATAACTTGTCTACTATATGTAAAGTTGAGAATGTAACTAGGAGGTCGAAATGGTTTTGGAACACCTCAAATTGTAATCATATGTTTAGATAAAAGAGGAAGACTAGGTGCCTTGTGGATAATCATTTTAGGAATATTTTGAAAATCAAAACACTTGTTCACTATCCTCTTAGAGGGTGGAATAAGTTTATTACTGATGATTAAATTTACGTTGTTATCTTTTTGAAAAATACAAGATTTAGGAGGATGAGATGAATGCACAATATCTACCCATGGGGGTGTTGATATGCGCCAGACAATGGAGAGGTGGGGTGAATCATTTGTCACAAAACTTGAACACTTTCTGCAATTAAAACATTCATCTCTTATCCACAATTATTATAGTTTAACAATGAGTGCATGAAATCAAAAACTTAACCACAGATACAACATCAAACACAAGAGACACCAGATTTATGTGGAAAACCCCAAAGTGGGGAAAAACCATGAAGAGGATTAACTCTCAATATATATTGCAATCTTGAAACAGTGATGTTCAGGCTTGGTCACTCCACAGGCCTAAACATACTGGCTTACTACCATGAAGAACAACTAGGTCTAGCAAGCTCACTACCTCAACCCTAAACCTACCAAGATTACAATAAGGGTTGTTAAACCTTGGGGGCTATTAAACCTTGAGGGATATTAAACCCTACTGGCAGCTTATTGCTAAACTCACTGCCACGATCAACACCTTTCTATAATGTGAACAATAATTCCTCTACTCCGCTCTTCCTCTGCTCTGCTTTTCCTCTGCTATGTTCTTCCTCTTCTTTCCTCTACCTCTTCTCTGCTTTGCCTTTGGACCTTTCTTAATATCTTTTCATTTTCACTCAAGGTCACTTTTTCCATGACTCAACTATGGTACTTATACATTACATCAACCTTGGAATGATCATCAAGGTCGGCATCACAATCATCAACCATTGGAGAAATCTCCAAGGTCAATATTACAAACATTTACAAAATAGGTCCTGACCTATTGCAACATCATGCAAAGGGAATGAAATGTGGATCACACCATGCCTTAGTTGGGACTCAAACACAATCTTCCATGCCACAACATTCTTCCACAATCTTCTAGAGATCTCTGCAATCACTGGGATCAACCAGGTCAGCCAAGACTGGTTACACACTACATTATCTGGGAACAATCTTCACACACCATCTCAATTTCTTAATGCGGACCAAAGTCCAGAGAGAAACATGATTACAAGACATCCACAAGCACACTATAATCATCATGAGGAACTGCACAAACCTTAACCACTTTATCCATAGGAATCTTCTCACCAAAACACATGAACTTCACTATCTTCACTGTCATAAAAGAAAGATAGCTTGCATATCACCAATTCATGAACCATTGCAACTGTAGGTACTTATCATCATCCTAGACTTCCCTCTAGAACCGTAGAGCCAAATACTTTATTGCAGAGGAATACGGAGCCAAATACTATCTTCCTGTTCCAACTGAACATACAGAAAAAGCAGGTTTCACTTTGGTGAACACAACTCACTCAGATCTTCATGCGGATGGATCAAACTCGAAATGTAGCATCCTCAAACATATCTCTAACTTACTTCCAATTCACAGACCACAATCTTCAAGTAGAAATAAATGCAGAGTAGTTTAGCAGACTATTCTTCAGCATACAACTCACTGTTTGTACTGCACTTCTCTGTAACTCACTTGTTTCTTTTAGAGAGACTAATTTTCTCAATATCCTCAACATATAAGTATTATAAACAAGTAATAATATAAGATAAAGTTGACACTAATGACAACAAGGATATGTTGACATAAATGACAACACTGATTAGGCATATACTGGCAACAATCTCCCCCTTTTTCATTGATGGCAACATATGATGTGAAAAACTGCAACAACCATCAAGACAAGATTCTCCCCCTTTTTCTTTACACACATGCACTCTTTCTTTCTCCAAAATTATTCCCCTTTGTATTACACATTTGCACTCTAAGTTTTTCACATGACTTCTCTCTCCCTTTGACATGAATGGCAAAGGGCACATACTTGCACTCTTCTACTCTGATCTAATCTCTCTTCTGAACTCTCTAACTACTCCCCCTTAGAAGTAGCCCTAAAAAGTATCAATCTGAACCTCTGAACACCTCTAGACTAATGTTGTAATGAAATAACTTACACAATGGAAGAAGATAATATGAAATATTCTACAAATACTTGATAATAACTGAGAATAACAGGCCACTTCGAGGGGGCAACCTCCAAATATATCCAATGAGAACACACTTCACAATATGATGAAATAAGACCCATATCCTCCTATATATACCTAATTATGCTTAGGATGAATAGACACACCCCTATATAACACCTAGTCCAACTATCTATCTAAATAATAATATAATAATGATAACATGACTTAATTAGGAGTTAAGATAGCCACAAGATGACTATTCATAACCCTATGTACACCAATATTAAGGGTGTAGCATGGCTTCCCTCTTCAAAGAAGCATTGTCCTCAATGCTAATCAAGTGTGGATTCTTCTGAATGAACTCCTCATCCTCCCATGTGGCCTCGCCAACTAGTAAATTCTTCCATTGGATGAGATACTTAATGAGGGTTCTATTCCTCAGCTTCTTCATGCATGTTTGAAGAATGCAATCTGGTTCCAATATGATTCTTCCTTCTTCATCAAGTTCCAATAACATTGTCATGGACGGACTTTTGAGTCTACTAGCATTCTCCAAGATAGAGATATCGTAGAAAGGTTGTATGATTTTTGATTTAGGTAACCTCAATTTGAAGTTGATGTTGTCAATCCTAGTTGAACCTTTGTGAGGCCCATACAAATCAGGTTCCCTCTTGTGATATGAAACTGTAACTACTTTCTTGAAAGGTGAAGCAGGAATCTTTGTCTTTTGCACTTCCATTGACAATAATTGAGCCACATCTTTTTTTTGTGACATTTGGTGTTCACTTACTGATTGTGGACTCTTTGCACGTAAACCCCGTAGCTCATATTTTTTTATCCCCAAAGTAGAAGTGCATGAGTAGTTCCTAGAAATTCATCTCAATTGTGCCCAAGGCAGTAAGCCATTGAACTCCCAAAATAATGTCTGCTCCAGCCATGGGTATAGCAAACATAGGGCTATCTATCATGTAGTCTCCCATTGTGAGTTTAATACTATGGCATTTCCCTGAACAATTGACTATACCACCATCTGCAATCATAACTTGGAATTCAGGGGTAGGGTAGACAAAACAATTTAACTTTGCTACTAGTTGCTTGTTGATGAAGTTATGTGTACTCCCCGAGTCAATCAATACTGTCACTATTTGTTTTTTAAGGAAACCCCTTACCTTGAGTGTTTGTGGGTTATTAATACCTGATAGTGCATGACAAGAGATAGTTGGTTGGACATCTTTAGAGTCTTCTACCACCACCACTAGATCTTCTTCATCCTTATCTTCATCATAGGTAGCCTTAATATAGAACAACTTCTCATCATATTTATGTCCTTTATGATATTTTCCATCATAGTTGAAACATAACCCTTTGGTCTTTTTCTCCTCCAATTGTTGAGGTGTCAATCTAATAGGATGAGTAAATGATGATGCAAGAGCCTTGTCAACTTTGTTACTAGGCAATTCTTCCCTTCTATTAGCCAAAATTTTTTCCTCCACTTGTCTTGCCATAATCATTGCTTCAGAGATAGATTTTGGACAAAACATGCATACCTCATGTTGAATGTGATCCTTGAGACCACCCAAGAATAAATCATTCAAGTTCTCCTCTGTAATTGTATCCACTGTTAAGGAAAGATTTTGGAATTGTTGAATATAATCCTTAACTGATCCTGTTTGTTGAAGTTTAGCTAGTTGGCTAAAGAAGTTGTCTGTCACACTATTGCTATATTGTGATTGGAGTTCCTCCATAAAAATTGGCCATGAGATGGTGAGACCCTTTTTCCTTCGATGAGTACAAAGCCAGCGATACCAAATGAATTGATCTGGTTCTAGATATAGGGAAGCCATTGTGACCTTTTGTCCATATGGGATTTGATGTACTTCAAAAAAATTCTCCATTTGGTTTATCCATGTTAGAGGATCCTTGCCATCAAACTTGCGCATATCCACCTTTGGGAAAAAAATTCCTAGATCCCATAGGAGTATTAAAATTTGTGTCATTATTAGCTGACTTGAAGGTTTCACCTTAGTTGCTTGAGAACTCCTTTCTTGGTTCATTCATATAGGTGCTTAACATGCTTCGTATATCTGATATATCTCCTCCTAGGTCACACATATCCCTCTTAACCTCTTCCTTGAACTTACTTATTTTCTCATTGGGATTACTATCCTCTATTGTTTCCCCATCCTTATCAGAGGATTTCCCTGGTGTGGCAGCATTCTTTTTGCCTCTTGTTGCAGGCGCCATCATGATGGAAACTAATATTTTTGAAATAAATCATAGAAATGAAATGTAAATTCTCTGAAATTTTTACTGTAACTTACTAGGGCCAAGATACCACTTACCCAAAAAAAATCCAAAAAATTAGCAAATTTACTGCCTTGAGAGTGAATTTGTTGGAAACCCTAATTTTGCAATAACTAGCTTATTTTTTTTAATTTCTCCAATATTTGGAATGTAGGCTCCTCTATTATGTTTTCAAAAACCCAATACAAATTATACTCTAATTCGGCAGGATGTGAGAGATATGTAGATCTCAAATAAATTGTGCAGAAATCATAATTTTGCAATAATTTGCTCAAATCTGCTCCAATTCCTTTGAAATATGGATTGTAGCTTCTTTAATATGGTCTTCAAAAACCCTGTAAAAATCTTTTAAAAATTCACTAAAATCTGAAAGTTATACTCTTCCCAAAATCGCCTCCAATGTTGAGAAAAAATCTTGCCTTTATGGTGCCAAGATCATGCTCTGATACCACTTGTAATGAAATAACTTGTACAATGGAAGAAGATAATATTAAATATTCTACAAATACTTGATAATAACTAAGAATAACAGGCCACTTCGAGCGGGCAACCTCCAATTATCTCCAATGAGAACACACTTCACAATATGATGAAATAAGACTCATATCCTCCTGTATATACCTAATTATGTTTAGGATGAATAGAAACACCCCTATATAACACCTAGTCTGACCTATCTATCTAAATAATAATATAATAATGATAACATGACTTAATTAGGAGTTAAGATAGCCACAAGTTGACTATTCATAACCATATGTACACCAATATTAAGGGTGTAGCAAATGCACTATTGTGCATCTTAGTTTAGAGTAGGAGGGGTGATGACCCCTAACTTTTCTTTGAGATACTCAAAAGTATCCTTAGGCAAAGGCTTGGTAAAAATGTCTGCAATCTAATCCTTGGTAGAAACATACTCCAACTTGAATTCATTCTCTGTCACTTTTTCTCTTAGGAAATGATACCTAATGGATATGTGCTTGGTCCTTGAGTGCATCACTAGGTTATTTGATATGTTTATGGCACTTTTGTTGTCACAAAAGATTGCAATAGGTTCTTTATACACAACTTTGATGTCCTTCAAAGTCTGCTTCATCCATAACAATTGAGTGCAACTGCATGCTGCTGCAATGTATTCTGCCTTTGAAGTAGATAGGGATATTGAATCATGTTTCTTGCTCAGCCAAGATACTAATCTTTTTCCCAAGAAGAATACACCTCCACTTGTACTTTTTCTGTCATCCACATCTCCAACCCAATCTGCATCAGTATATGCACTAAGAGTAAAGTCACAGTCCTTAGGGTACCACAAACCATAATCTATTGTACCTTTTAAATATCTTAGAATTCTTTTGACTATTATCACACGTGATTCCTCAAGTTCTGCCTGAAATATTGCCACAAGACACACTGCATGCATTATGTCAGGTTTGGTTTGAGTCAAATAAAGTAATCCTCCAATCATAGATCTATACTTTTTCTGTTCTGCCATGGGTGAGTTATGATCTTTTCTCAACTTACAACCAATTATCTTCCATTCCAAATTTCTTTAACAAATCTTTCACATACTTAGACTGAGAAATGAAGATACCCTTATCTGATTGACTTATTTGCAGACCTAAAAAGAAGGTCATCTCTCCAAACATAGACATTTCAAATTCACTTTGCATTTCTCTAGCAAAAACTGAGCACATACCTTCATTGCCTCCAAAAATAATATCATCAACAAAAACTACAATAATTAAGATTTGTTCATCATTGATCTTGAAGTAGAGATTACAATCTATAGTACCTTTACTGAACCCTATCTATATCAGGTACCTATCCAACCATGCATACCATGCCTTAGGCACTTGTTTTAATCCATACAATGCTTTCTTCAATCTGCATACTATGTCCCCTTGTTCTAATGATTGAAATCCTTCTGGTTGTTCAATATAGACTTCCTCTTCCAATTCTCCATTCAAGAAGGCAGACTTCACATCCATTTGATAAACCTTGAAATTTGTGTATGCTACAAAAGCTAGAAACATCCTTATTGCTTCAATCCTTGCTACTGGAGCAAAAGTTTCTTCAAAGTCTATTCCTTCAACTTGAGTGTATCCTTTGCATACCAACCTTGCTTTGTTTCTCACCATTTCACCATTCTCATTCATTTTGTTTCTGAAGACCCACTTTGTACCAATTACATTCTTTTCTACTGGTCTGGGAACAAGATCCCAAGTCTGATTCTTCTCTATTTGCATCAATTCCTCTTCCATAGCCTTTATCCAATTCTCATCTTTGCACACCTCATCCACAGTTTTAGGTTCAATCTTAGAAATTAGATAGAAATTTACTTGTTCCTCTACAGATTTTCTTTTGGTTAAGATCCCTTTGCTCATATCTCCTATGATTTGATTTTTAGAGTGACTGATTCTTACATATCTTGGAGTTTAGGTAGCACTTACTAGAGCTTATTCTTCTTCATTTGTGTTGTCTTCATGTTGCACCATGTCTAAAACATCTAGATCATCTGACTCATATCCACTTGATTTTGAAGACCTTTCCTTACATTCATCAACTTTAACATTTGCACTTTCAATGATCTTATTCAACCTCTTATTATAGCACCAATAGGCCTTACTCTTGGTGGAGTAACCATGGAAAATTCCTTCATCACATCTAGCATCAAACTTGCTTAAATCTTCTTCTCTTTTTATTTAACATCTGCTACCAAAAACTTTGAAATATTTCACAGTAGGAACTCTACCATACCACAATTCATAAGAAGTTTTTGAACTGTTACCTTTTACTTGAACTCTTTTTGGGATATATATACTACGGTGTGGATTGCCTCTCTCCAATATGCTTCCAGAAGATGAGCTTCCTTCATCATGGTTCTAGCAGCTTCTTGAACTGTTCTATTTTTCTTTTCAACAACTCCATTTTCTTGTGGAGTTCTGGGCACAGATAGCCATCTCTTTATTCCATGTTCTTCACAAAAGAAATTGAATTCATTTGATGTGAACTCTCCTCCTCTATCAAACCTCAAGCATTTGATTTTCAAATCCATCTCATTTTCAACCATTGCCTTAAATGCCTTGAATTTATCTAGAACTTCATCTTTTTCTTTCAAAAAAGTGACCCAAGTCATTATAGAATAATCATCAGTGAGCAGCATAAATACATGTCTCCTTGCAAACTTCTTACTCTAGTAGGTCCACACAAATCTGTATGCACCAGCTTAAGTAGTCCTCCAACTGATTGATCCTTACTTTTGAAACTTGTTCTTGTTTGTTCCCCAAATTAACACTCCTTGTAAACTAGATTAACAACCTTCACAAGCTTAGGCAAATCTCTAACAATTTGAGCAGTACTTATCTTCATAATATTATCAAAATTTATGTGACACAACCTTCTATGCCATAACCAACTCTCATCAGTCTAAGTCAACAAGCAATAGTTTTTGGTTCCTTTCAAGTGATAGATATTATCTCTGGTCTTCTTACCAGTTGCAATGACTATTACAGAGCTTTCCCTGATCTTGCATCCATTGTCCTTAAAGCCTAAGTCATAGCCCTTGTCACACATCTGACCCACACTCAGAAGATTGTGCTTTAATCCTTTCACATACAAGACATCTTCAGTATTATGCTTACCATCAAAAGAAATAGATCCTTTTCCACAAATCCTACCAGCTGTATCATCTCCAAACCTAACTAGTCCACCATCATATCTTTCCAAACTTACAAACTTACTTTTATCACCAATCATGTGGTGAGAGAAACCACTATCAATAACCCATTCATCCTTGTCCTTAATGACCTGAGAAGCCAAAGCACTTTCCACTGGTTTTTCTTCCTTCACACAGCTAGATGGATTAGTAGACACGAGATCTTCCTTAATAGTAATGAACAAGTATTCATTTATAGAGGAACTACCATTATCTAGTTCACCATTATTTGATACTCCTTCATCATCATCAAAATCTTCAACATAATAACATTTCTTTTAGGTCCTAGGCCTGTTCTCATATCTTCTTCTATTTCTTTCAATTCTTTTAGAACATCTAGAAGCAAAATGACCTACTTTACCATAGGAAAAACATTTGAAAAGTAGTTTGCCTTTATACTTACCAGATCTTGTTTGCAGTCTGTCTAGAAAGTTGGCTTCAGCTTCATCTAACTCATCTTCAGATTCTACCTTGTACTTTTCTGATCTAGAAGTACTTCCAGGAGTACTGGCTTTGAAGGCTTTGCCTTTATACTTACCAAATCTTGTTTGCAGTCTGTCTAGAAAGTTGGCCTTAGCTTCATCTAACTCATCTTCAGATTCTACCTTGTACTTTTCTAATCTGGAAGTACTTCCAGGAGTACTGGCTTTGAAGGCTATATCAACTTTCGGTAGAGCATCATCTAACTCCCTCATTTCAAAAGTAGTAAGCTTACTGTTGATGATGATGATTAGTCATAACATGTACAAAAAACCCTTATTATCTTGTAAAGTACAATCAACTTAGGATAAATTGACTCCAAGTCTCCGTTGATCAGGTCAATTGAACATGTTTTTACTCTAAATATGCTATATATTTCCAATTATCTATGAGATGTCAGCATATTTCATGTTACTTGCTTTTAATTCTTTGCTATTTGCAATTGTGGTGATGAGTTGTTATGAAATTGAAAGAAATTTAAATGAATGCTTCTAATTTTGGTGAATCTTTCTCTATTGGACCACATACATACAAGATACATTCATGAGGAGAAGAAATCAAACCATATGTCACCAGGATGTTCCATAGCTAGATATGGATGATGCTAACTTCAAAGGATAAGGAATGAAAACAACACATGCAGACTAACAAGCACTCCAAGGGACGCAACTGATCAAAGCATGTATCAAGATTTCAAACACAAATTACTCAAGATTTATGATGATTTGTAATCAGATTGTCTTCTCTTTCATTCAGTATGCATACATGTAAGTTTACAACAAGTTTGAAATAAGTCCTGATATTTCAGCAATCAAATTTCAATTAAGCTTCTGAATGTTCAAAATAAGGCACCCATGCACCTTTTATAGAATAAGGTGAGGGAGCAGTTACAAATGACCTATGGTTAGGATTTGTCAATTAAGATCAATGATAGATTACATTCTTTGACTCAGTCAACTATCCTTTGTGGCACAGGTTGCCAGCTAGCAACCATCTGGATGACTCATTATCTCATGAGTACTTCATGCATATATCTTCCTTGTGGTGCATCTCTATTCATTCTTTGGGTTCCTCCTCTTTATCTTCTTCTTCTTCATCATGATCATGCTCTTCATCACTTTCTGTATCACTATCACCTTGATGAACATTATCCTATATATGGACCTTCATTGCCATCTTGATATTTTCATAGGCCTGTACTATTTTGTCTACCTCCCCACCATCTTGAGTTTTGGCTTTTGTAATGGCATGCTTATGAGACTGGAATTTAGCTTTGATTGCCTCTAGCTTAGCTTTTCTGTTGTTCAATGTTTCATTGTAAATCTCCACCTTGACCTTGATCCTCATGATCTTATTCATCACCTCTTCTATCAGGTGGGTGAGGGGGTCATCAGCCACCAGTTGGAAATTATCATGCAGAGCTTTGATAGCAAAGTTTGCGTCTTGATTTTCTATCTTACCCTCTACTTTTCCTTCTAATGCTTCAAGGATCTCTGCTTCATGTGCCATCATGTTGTGCAACTTTATACTGATATCCCTAAGCTTTCCACTACACTTCTTTAGGATATCACATTCGAACCTGATATCTTCATACCAAATGTCTATCAGCAAGGTATTGTTATTATTTAATACTTGATTGTTTATTAGAATTTGATGATCAATCCTCTTTATTTAACTCAAAGCAGTTAGGTCCTTTTCCAATTGGAATGACCGTCTTCCTACTTCATTTTGCATTTTGTCCACTTTTCTCTTCAAATTGCTTAAAGAATTCCACCTTTGTAAAGAGGTTCTCAATACATCCTCTTCTCCTGTAAGGGCTGTCAGCATCCACTTATCCACGATCATGGCCTGATGCTTCATGAGGTCCAATTTATTAACTTCCTCTTGGGAGATAGCAATTGATGGGACTATCGGATCTGCTGGTGTACTATCAGGGTTAATCAATCCCTTTATATATGCATGCAACTAGGCAATGTGCTCCTTATGTTGCTTATTTTTCTCTTTCTCCTTCTTTACCCTTTGGGTCAAAGAATCAATGATATCCTTCCCTTCTTGACCTTCTTGGTCCTCATTAGCAAAACCCAAATCAACTATTGTGATTTGGAACTCTTCCATGGTGATTTTGCCCTTCTCCTTCTCTACAATGGGAAGTGCTACTTGGGCAGTCCTTCTGCCTATAGCAGGATCTCTTTTGATACTTGATGCCAATCTAGCTTTCCTCTTTCGCTTCATGATGGTCTCTACAAACAAGGTAGAAACATCAAATTCTTGAATTTCAAAGCCTTGTTTCGTACCTATTTCTTTCTCCAACCACTAAGGCACTTCATTTATGGATCCTTGCTATCTTTTGTTGTCATCATGTCTGCCATGATCTCTAGTATCTGTCTTTGTTCTAGGTGGAGAAGGCAACTTCCTATTTTCTTCCTCATGTAACTCCTCATGAGGGGAATCCGATGGCATCTCTTCTTGTTGAGGGACTTCCTTTTGTAGGGGAGGATCTTGTGGAATATCCACATGATGATCCTGCACCTGATCCTACACTCCCTCTTTTTGAGTTTCATCCACCTTAGTATTTTCCTCCCTCTGAGGCGTATTGGCATCTGTGGATATTTGTGTGTTTGGTCCTGGTGCATCACCCTGATCTTGGATTACATTTTGTTCTGCACCAGATGCACCAACATCTTGTGTCTTAAGGTCCTCATGACCTGATATATTCTTTTCTCCTATATCTCTATTAGCTTTGCCCTTCTATTGGACTTCTACTATCTTTGGCGCAGCGGGTATCTCATGCTGTTACTGGCCCATATCCAGAGCATTGCTCTCTTCTTTAGCCTACTTGGCTACTTCAACTTTCTCTGATACCTCAGGTGCACCTGCTTTGTCTTTGGGGCTGACATCCTCCCTATATGTCAAATCTATCACTGCAGGGCTGGTCACTTGATCGACCAATTTGTCAAGCCCGATCTATTGGGCTGCCCTTTCTAGGCTACTCTCCTCTTCTTGACATGTTTGCTTCAACCCTTCCAATACCACTGCTTGTGCTAATGGGGTCCTGTGTGGGGTCATGCGGGTACTAGAAGCAAGGGTTTCCATTCTCTAAGAGGCTACATTCTACACTACTTTATCATCTGATAAGTCCATGGTGTCTTTCAAAGAGAAAGGACCACCCTGACCTGCTTTGAATGTCTCTTTTGCTTGTTCCTCTACTCTCTCAGTCTTGAACTTGATAATGGTGGGAAGTGGCACATCATGCTACATTTCCTTCCTAAACACTTAACCACCAACTCCCCTTAGTACTATGGGCTCATTCCTGATCTCACCCCACATGGATGTCCTTTGTTTCTTGGGTGGTGACATTAGGGGCGCTGCCCTCCTCTTCCTACTGAAATTCATTGGGTCATCACTTGCAGGCTCTTTATCTATGGCTCTTCCTCAAAAGGGATATCCTCTTCTATATTCTATTGTGAGGCTTGGCCCTCATCCTATACTTTTGCAGTTTCTTCAGATGGCCTCAGGATTCTTTTTGTCTTTGGTTTATCCATCAGGGGCGATGCAGATGAGGCGGATGCCTGTCCTGATGTTGATGCACCTATAGCTGGTATGGCAACCCTTTCATTTATCCCCCTTTAGGATCATCATCAGTCTTCTTTCCTTTAGGGGGACCCTTTCTCTATTTCTGTGTAGGTAACCTCTCCCCATTGGATTTTCTTTTCTCACTGAGGAAGTCATCATACTCCTCATCTGGGATCTCCTATGTTTTCTTCTTGGTGTCCACTGTAATGGCCACACCTCTTTTCTTCAATCTATTTATTTGTTCATCTACCCATGCTTGGGTTAACTACAGTACCCCACCTATAAACTGATCTAAGGAGATATCCTATGACTGTGTTAGATCAGGGGCTGAGATGGTGTCATTGTACACCTTCTTGTCTTCATATTCATTTGACATGGTCCTACCATCATCCTTCTTCAACTGTGCTGGCACTGGGATGCAGTCAAATGTCCTTATCTAATTTAGGGTGAGCCTCTGATATTTTCTTCTTCTCACTTCGGCCTCATCCTCACAATCAATCCAGAAATCTTCTAGGTGCCTTTGATGTATAGGCTTCCCCATTATTTTTTGCATCCTGCCATAGGGGTCATATGATCTAGCCAATGGAAATGGCTGTAGATACATCAATTTTAGACCTCCTATTACATGCTCTATGCTCTGTGAATCTGAGCACATATACCATCCCATAGATACTGGAAAAAGTACTAGAGGTATCTTCTTTTGTGCTTTGTATGTCTCCACTATGGTAGACACCTGTCTTAAAAACTCCATCAAGACTAACCCATCAATAGGGTACCTTGGTAGCATGAGGGGCTGATCTTCAAATCCCTCAACTCTCATGTATGAAAAGGTGGCATACTGGATGAACCAGGCCCCATGTCTATAAATAACTTCCTGAGCCTCCATGCTCAGTCTCTTGGTCCTATCTTCCTCCATTGTCCTGACTAGATGCATAGAGAATGCATCATTCACCAACTTGTAATCTTGGAGGTAGTTCTTTCTTTGTAACTGAGGATAGTGATCCCATATGTGGGCATCATCTACACCACCGCTAACCTTCCCTACTATTGTTAGGGCATCAAAGGTTCCCTTGTAGGCCATGAATACACAACATATGATGTCATGTGGAATGAGTACTCTAGACCTCCCAGGTTCCTCATCTCTTCATCCAAAGCATCATTGATGACCTTGGCCCATAGTGGCTTGTTATCTGTATAGAGGACCATCTAGATGACTCTAAAGATCCAATTCTTAAAATTTCTAGCATGAAGATGGCCTGTCATCCTACTAAGCAGGGCAATCATGTATTGGTACTCATCATCAAAATTGAACTTGTACAGGTGGACGGGCAACTTAGCAGAGGTAGTGTAGGTGTTGCTCTTTGATCTCCACTGGTATATCCTCTTCCTTACATTCTTTTTTTTGTTATTATACTCTGTTTCTAGCTTCTGTATATCCACACTGACCACCTTCTTTCCAACTGGGAGATTGAAAGTAGATACTCTTAATTGAAAAGTCAGCGTATACCCTTCCATGCTTCTCCACCCGCCTCATCTGAGGGTTATAGTTTCTGGCACATTCTACTACCAGTTCTGGGGTTTCCATGGCATAGGGGAATCCAGTTGCATGCCACATTCCTAATACATATATTGCATCTAGCAAGGTATTGTCCTTATCATGGTCTATTCTAGATGACCATACTGCTAAATCTATGTCTCCCTGGTGAGTGTCCCCAATGATACCATACTTGAATTGTACCCCTTCTAGCTAAACAAACATGGGTTTAAGAAATTCCGCATTAGACCTGTTCCACCTAAGATCTGCCATGGATTCCTGCAATGAACAAGCCTTGTCTTACCATACAATATCCATATGCATTCTTATATCATTATATATCTCTACAACATCATGTACACTCTATTCATTACTCTTTACTTCATCATGATGTGCGTACTTACAAATTCAAACCACAAGAAAGGTCATACTACCTAGACATCTAGAAAAAAGACAATAGGAGGGTTTTTTAATTACTTACCTGATAACGCTTTTCTCTTGGGTTAGGTGGATGATTATGGAAAAGGGTAGCAAATGCTGATGATCACCTATTCTGTTATGCTGCAAGCTGTAGTTTATTCACAAGTAGCTCATATGAGGGTTTGACTTCTCTGCTCTGTAAATTCTCATTTTTTTGCAAGGTAAATGGAAATAACCTTGGAAAGTGACCTTTAAATGCATCCTTAGGGTAGGATTAGGGTAAAACTGTGTTAAATCAATTAAATCTGTTGATCCTCTACAGAGAGTCCATGGATGATGCCAAGTGTTTGAATTGTATTCACAGTTAGTGAGAATCCATCTATTGCATTTATGTCCATTTAATGTTAGTAAATAAAAAGGGGGGGTGATCTTTGAAAGATCAGGTGATATTCAAAATATGACCCCCTTTGGATAAAATGACCTTCTGCCTTTGAGCGGAAAAGCTAGTGCAAAAGAATCAGGTGATGTGGTCTAAGGTCGACCATATGTATATTAGGTCATGAATTTAAGATTAGGGGATGTTCAAAATATGACCCCACAGCTAAGATGACCCCCTTGAAAAGATCAGGGTGACGTTAGCATGCTAACGACCTTGTTCAAGCGTTGTGTTGTAATGACGTCATTATCATGTTATCGAATATGGTGGGCATCTGATATATACCTCCATGGGGTAAAATAGAATGATGACTTCATCATCAGGGTGATATTCTTTGTTTGTTGGTTTTAAATGATGTCATCATCATATTGGCAAAGGGTGATATTTTGCGACAAGGGTGATCTTTGAAAGATCACGGATATTAAAAACATGACCCCCCACAAAATATGTGAAGTTGTTAGACGGGCATATAATCGTTACTACGTAAAATTCACATCTAGACTTTCACAGACCAAGTGATTATCAGGTGATAAAATTACATCAGGGTGATCTTATAAAATATGACTAATGTTTGAAATATGACCCTGCTTCTTGGAATATCAGTTTTGACCAAAACTTTGACCTGTCATAACTTTCTCCCCTTAGAGAATTTCAGGGTGATCCAAAAGGCAAACCTGCTTGGAATTTTGTTCTCTTTCCAACCATGAGGTTGATGATATGAAATACTAACTTTGACAAATGACCTCATCATGATGACCTATCTACCCCCTGTAGGATGACCTGCATGACTTATTTTTACCAGACTGCCCAAAGCAGAAAAATAACCAGCCAAAGCAGCAAAAAAGTTGGGTCCCTATTTTGTCGAGTCAAAATGGAGCATGTTATGTAACCACACAACACTTACCAAGCAACTGATCCCTGTTAATGGTTTTTACTTGCATGAATTCTTCAATTGCGGCTACCTTGTGATAGTAGGACTTGGGTAGAGATCTGAGAATTTTCATAACAATTTTCTTTTCTTTGAGTGTTCTACCTATGGCTTTTATCCCTGTAACAAGTTCATCAACTCTTTGCATAAAAGATGATATGTTTTAATCATTATTCATCTTCAAGATTTCATATTTCACTTTCATACTTTGTAACTTGGCTTCCTTCACAGAATAATCACCTTCATACAAATTTTTCAACTTTTCCCATACCTTATTTGTAGTTTCAAGATCCACCACTTTTGTCAATATTGAGTTATTTAATGAGCTTACTAGAGCATCCTTTGCCTTGAAAGTTATCTCATATTCTTTAATTTTGTCTTTAGTCATTGGACCTTTTTGAGGTATGGTGTATTCTATTTTTGCAGCTTTCCAAACATTGAAACCAAGAGAAAGAAGATGGATTTTCATCCAAGCCTTCCAGAGAACAAATTCATTCCATCAAAATGTGACACTTCCTTCTTGTAAGACATTTTGGATCCTCCTCAAGCTATTAAACTTTCTCAGAGGAACTTGGATCTAATACCAATTGTTGATATGCGCCACACAACTGAGAGTGGGGGGGTGAATTAGTTGTCACAAAACTTAAACACTTTCTATAATTAAAACATTTATCACTTATCCACAATTATTATAGTTTAGCAATGACTACATGAAATTAGAAACTTAACCACAGATACAACATCAAACACAAGAGACACCAGATTTATGTGGAAAACTCTAGGGTGGGGAAAACCCACGAAGAGGATTAACTCTCAATATATATTGCAATCTTGAAATAATAATGTTTAGGCTTGGTCATTCCATGGGTCTAAACATATTGGCTTACTGCCATGAAGAACAACTAGGTCTCGCAGGCTCACTACCTCAACCCTAAACCTAGCAAGATTACAATAAGGGCTGTTGAACCCTGATGGTTGTTAAACCCTACTAGTGGCTTACTGCCAAACTCACTACCACAATCAACACCTTTCTGTATTGTGAACAACAATTCCTCTGCTCCGCTCTTTCTCTACTCTGCTTTTCCTCTGCTGTGTTCTTCCTCTTCTTTCCTCTACCTCTTCTCTGCTTTGCCTTTGGACCTTTCTTAATATCTTTTCATTTTCACTCAAGGTCATCTTTTCCATGACTCAACTATAAGTATCTATACACTACATCAACCTTGGAATGATCATCAAAGTTGGCATCACAATCATCAACCATTGCAGCAATCTCCAAGGTTGGTATTACAAACATTTACAAAATAGGTCCTGACCTACTACAATATCATGCAAAGGGAATGAAATGTGGATCATGCCATGCCTTAGCTAGGATTCAAACATGATCTTCCATGCCACAACATGTTTCCACAATCTTCCAGAGATCTATGCAATCACTGGGATCAACCAGGTCAGCAAAGACTGGTTACATGCTACATTATCTGGGAACAATCTTCACATGCCATCTCAATTTCTTAATGTGGACCAAAGTCTAGATAGGAACATGATTAGGAGACATCCACAAGCACGCTATAATCATCAGGAGAAACTGTACGAATCTTAACCACTTTATCCATAGGAATCTTCTCACCGAAACACATGAACTTCACTATCATAAAAGAAAGATAGCTTGCAGACCACCAAACCATGAACCATTGCAACTGTAGGCACTTATCATCATCCCAGACTTCCCTCTAGAACCACAAAGCCAAATACTTTATTGTGGAGGAATGCGGATCCAAATACTATCTTCCTGTTCCAACTAAACTTATAGAAAAAGTAGGTTTCACTCTGGCGAACACAATTCACTCAAATCTTCATGTGGATGGCTCAAACTTGGACCGTAGTATCCTTAGACATATCTCTAACTTAGTTCCAATCTGCAGACCATGATCTTCAAGAAGAAATAAATACGGAAGCAGTTTACCGAACTATTCTTTAACATACAACTCACTATCTGTACTACACTTCTCTATAACTCAATTATTTCTTCCAGAGAGGCTAACTTTCTTAATATCCTCAACATACAAGTCTTCTAAACAAGCAATAGAATAAGATATAGTTGACACTAATGACAACAAGGATATGTTGACATCAATGACAACACCAATTAGGCACATACTTGCAATAGGGGGATCCCATGTAAGGGAAGGATCTTCATTCACTAATGCTTCATCTTTTGAAGGGAGAGCATTGGAATGAAGATAGGGTAGAGTGATGTTAAGAAATGTATCAATGATCTCATTCTCTTCCACCAAAATATCCTTAGAAGTTGGAATGATTTTGGGAGAGGGCCAAAGTATAGGGTGATGTAGGCAAAGCTAATACACCATATTCACATGCTTTAGAAGTTATATCAATGGTATATTATGGGTTGTAGTATAAGTAGAAGAATTATCACCCTCATCTTTCTCATGACAATTCATGGAGATGAATTTAGTAATATCTTCTAATATGGAAGAATATTCACCCATGAGATTCATGAAGCTAGAAAAATCAAGTATGTGACAAATGATATCATATACGGAACATATAGAAATATCAATATAATACATGAATGTTATGTGTTCTAAAACATATGGATGTATATTAATGAATTTAGAAAAATTTCAAGATCTATAATATATGCATGCATAGATTCCAAACAGGAACAACTAGAAGAGGCCATGATGAAATGACTTGTCTATTATATGTAAGTATGATATGGAACAATAATGTAGAATCAGATTTAGCAATCATTTAACATAGCAAATATCTAAAAATAAGATTTCCACTATAACAACTAGATGCAAGACTAGCTAGGGTTTCACCATCAAACCCTAGATCTTAAAAGCTTATTCCCTAAACCAAAATTCTTTGATGCAAGAATGCTTTTACTTTTTTAGTTTGAAAACAAATGATATTTATGAAATGCTACAATAATGCAACATTGGATTTGACCACTAATTATCATCAGCAAGATTTGGGACAAGAGTTTTATCAACATACTTGTTGTGTGCTTGCACAACATGCCCCATTTTGCCCTAGCAAAACAAGGACCCAACTATTGGGTAGTATGGTAAAATTAGTCTCAAATACATGTCAGAAAGTTATCCTATGCATAATGTGACCTCTGGATCCTACTCAAATTTCAAAACTAGAATTTTTCATCAGTAATCATACCATCAGAAAGAGCATAAAATTCCAAGTAGGTTTGCTTTTTGAAGCACCTCAAAATTTGTTAAATCAAGAAAGTTATAGTCAGTCAAAGTTTGGTCAATGGGTTGTTAGGTTATTCGCATAAGTAAATCATCAGTATATTAGCTTAATATCCTATTGATCAATAATGTTCAGACATCAAATTTGAGAGAATCAGCCCATTGAATGCCAAACCTCGAGATATTATATAACATCCTGCCCTCCACTAATATCCGGATGGCAAAGTTAAGTCACCCAATCCCGAGAACGTCGTAATGGATGGTGTATACAAGAAATTTGGATAAAATATGAAGATAAAACAATAAATGCAATTACCTTTTTACCCAAAACCTTTTGAATACCTCAAATGATGAATGCATGATTGATTGCTCAATTCGATTGGATGTTGATTGCTCACATTCATAGTGTAACATTAATAGGATAGAGATTTGATGAAAGAAGATAGATGAAAATGGATGAAAATAGATAGATGATGGATGAAGAAGAAGAATTTCAGCAGCATAAGGATATTAAACTAAAATGCATATAAATGGCTTATGAGAGGCCATATTTTTAGACTTTTTGATGTGGAGGGAAGAAGATTTGATAAGAATTGAATTTGATTTTATTTTCCTTTAAGGACAAAAGAGGGAATAAAACAAGATAGAATCAGATAGAAAATATATTGACTTTTTCTTTAAAGGAAATAAATCATAAAAAGATGAAAGGGTGAATTATCTAATTAAATAAATTAATTAGATATGCATGAGTTGTATTTTTAGAAAGAAAGCAAGATGATTTTATTAGGATTTTATTAATTAAATAAATATTTCATTTATTTAATTAATTTGGATTGTGGTGAGGGATGATGTGGAAAGATAATTAAATAAATAAAATTTATTTAATTATAGAAAATAAATGGCTAATTAAATAATTAAAATTAATTATTTAACTAGAGAGGATTAATAGCCATGAATAATTAAATAAATTAAAATTTATTTAATTATAGAAGATAAGATTATGGGATTGAAAGGGGATAAAATAAATTAGTCAAATAAATAAAATTTATTTAACTAATTAGGTGATGACATGGGTACCTAGGGCAAAACATGCTAATGACAAGGTGTTGGACATTTTTAGGTGTCTACATTTTGGCCCTCTTTGAGATGATGTTCGAGATGATCAGATTTATGTCGAGTAACATCATTTCAAAGAAGCTAAGGTATCGATAGAGGGAAAAGGTGGTAATGGAAAGATAGGATGAGGATGCCCCCTCAAGAGAATAGGCAGGTTGGACGAACATGGGTAGGCTCTCGACATGAAAGGGATTGGTCAAGGAAGAAAATGAATAGAAGAAGTGAATGAGGCATTATGTTGCAATGAAAGTGAGCAATCATGATGTTTGATATAGCACTAGACGTTATGGACTAGGGTATGAGGACCAAGGTGATGATGTGTCTCGTGCCCCAGCGTAATACAACCTTGTCTAGACATATGAGGAAGAAAACTTGGAGCATTAAAGTCCTAATGCACAAAAGGTATGATGTGACCTTAGATGCAAAGGCTAATGCAAGAAGCTATTCCAACATACACAAGATATGAATATTAGCTTAAATGATATAGATGTGATACAAATGCAAGATAAAAAGATAACACACACAAGAAAGAAAGCAAGCATTCATAAATGATACAAAAACAAACAAGGTATTGCCCCTGTCAAGCTGTAAACCAATGATTAATTGTTGATTGATTGCTGATAGTGTTGTCATGGCAGGGAACGATATATCCCATTGATGATAATGATTTATTAATTGATATGGTTTATGACAAGATTAGGATCAAGACCAAGTATGTGATTGGATAATTTGACAAGATTAATTGACTTGATTGGTATGGATTAGGAATGGGCTTGCATTTGGATCTATTGCTTGGATTGAGATTGATTGGAAGAAGTGATGGATTGATGAGGATAAATGATGGAAGAAAGAGAAGATGGTAGGGGGATGGAAGAATGAATCATTGGTACTTGCATACTTGATACTTCCTTTGTATTCCATATTGCCTACATACCCATATCCACGAGATCAAAGCACCACACGATGATGATGAGACATGATGAATATGTAGTTCTAGGTGTTTATTGATGATGGGGGAGATGGATGAATAGAAGAAGGTGAGATGGTTGATGAGGATAAGGATGAGATGAATGATGAGGATAATGAGGGGGGATATCATATTGTGCCTGAATCTAGGTACTTCCTTCATATTCTAGATTGGCTACATACCCTATATCCACAGGATCACAACATTTAAAGATAAAGATGAGATGTAGTTCTAATTTTATTTGATGATAATGGTGGATAGATTGATCGAGTTATGGATTGATTGAGATTGATTTTCTTTGATTTGATAAGTTTGATTGGATTTGTTTTGTGATTTTGTTTGATGATGATTGATTTTATGGCTTGGATTTGTGTTGGATATTTGATTTTTTTTGTATCTTGGGGAATATTTTGATTTTTTTGTAATTTTTTCAGGACATTTTATGATGTTTTTTAGATTTTTTGGAATATTTTGGGATGGAATTGGATTTATAATTTGGGTATCCTTTGTGTGAATTACCAATGACAAGGGAGAAAACCAAGTCTAGGCGTAAGGGTGATGGAGGAATAGATGGTGAAAGATAGGTGATAGAATGGAAAGCTTATGATAGATAGCTAGGTAAAAGGATATGCTTTAGTGGATGGGATGGATGAATCGTGGTAAATGGAAGGATAAGGAGATAGGTGACATCAGATGTAGGCATAAGAGAGAAAGGATGTGACCTCCAGAGGCTATTTCACATCAGAATAACCTGCCCCATTCTAGATAGTATGCCTGGGATTTGTCATGACAACGCTTATGATGATAGGACTTATGACAGGATTAGGCTTATGACAATGGAATTATGATAGGATGACATGATGGATTTGAAGGGATAAGGTACATCAAGAGTTATTTCCAAGCATGTTTCAACACTTTTGTCCCCAATCTTTATCAAGATCAAGAAGATGAAGGATGAATGAATGGACTTAGTAGGGTAGGTGTATGAATGTAGGATGGTAGGAAATGGTATGGTAGGATAGGTTGAAAATGATATGGTGGATGAGACAAGGTGCCCCTAAGTGTAGGTGACATAGAAGATCAACTTACACATGACACCTGTTTGCCAAGTTTTCATCATGGTACTTATCCAAGGCGCCTGTTTACCAAGTTTTCACCATTGGACGAAGGGATTTCTCTTTATTTTTTTCATTTTTTTTTTTTTGACTTTTTGGATACTTGGATGGGATAGATGAATATGGATGAAAGGAAATCAAGTGTCTAGTGCCATGAAAGGTGATAACTTCCCATTGAAGATAAGTGTCACATGGACTATGTTAAGTGTGCTCATAGATGTTGGTAGGGGATTGCACGAAAGTGAGATGGATTAGGTAGATGGTGGATTATGGAAGGTGCGATAGTGGATTATGATGTGGATTATGGAGGGATCAAAAGTGGATTATTATGATGTGGATTATGAAAAGGATGGATGAAAGGCTTATGCCAAAGCATGGACCATAGGAAGGTGATCGGGAAGGTATGTAGGATAATGGATGAAAGGTGAGGAGATGGAGGTATGTGGGAATGGGATCATGACCAATGGCTTCACCAACCATGATGAACATAGAAGCTTTTGATGAGATGGTGGGGTAGGAAGCAATGGTGTTGTTCACTTAGGATATGGTTGATTTAGGCATTTAGGGACCCACATGGACTTAGTATTTTTATGATTTTTTCTTTTCATGTGGGATGGAGGAATTTGAAACTTTTGGATGGAATGGGATTTTTGGATGCAAATGGATGGATGGGATTCTTGCGAGGTGGATGCCTCATTTGACTTGATGGCTTTTTGCTTAGGAACCCATACCATTTTAGTTTTTGACTTTGTTTGTCGATGTATGGGTTTGGATATATGCAGCTTTTGTGTAGCTTTTGAGGCAATTACTTGTTGCTTGGGGACCCACACCTTTTTCATTTTTGCTTTAAGGTGTGTGGGTGTATAGAGCTTTTGAGATGGATATTTCTTTGATTCTTGACTTTTGTGTCTTAAGGCATGAGGACCCTTAGGATTTTTGACTTTATAGGTAGAGGCACCCAAATTTTTATTTTGGAATCACATGGGATGGGTGGAATGAGATGAAGCCTTATGTTTACATGATGTGTACATTTGTTGGCCATGATTGGGATTTTTAAAGGATTTATCAATGGAAGGATAAAGTGTTGGAAGTAGTTGAGGTAGATTTGATGGAAGGATATTAGGAGTTGGAAGAAGTGGAGGCAAATTTGATGGTGGAAGGTGTACGGTCACATGCTTTTGCGATTTGTAAGATTATGGAGGTGGAATGGCAACATATGTTTTTAGAGCATGATGGGATTTGCGGTTGAAAGAGGTGGATTTTGGATGAATGGAAGAAGTACCAACATCGTTAGATTGTTGACCTTGGGGTGTGTATCCAAGGTCAAATGAGTGTGGAGGGACCTTGACATGGATAGGCTCCAAAATACCTTGTTCAAGAGGGCCTATCAATAATAGGACTTGGTGCAAGTGGAAAACTAGACACGAGTTCCTTATTGGATGGAGAAGGTGAAGTGGAAGATAAAGGTTGTTGGTGTTCTAAGGAGGAACACTCATGGATGAAGGTGGGAAGACCAATAGGATATGATGGTGGGTTCAGAATAGGGTTAATGGTGGATGTGGAAGGATCATTATTGGTTTGATCTTCTATGCTTGCTTGGGAGGCACATATCTCATCACAACAAGTGGATGTTTGCACATTAAGGCTAGATGGAGGATGAAGGGATGGAGTGATAAGCTCTTGATCATGAATTGTGTAAATTTTGGCTAGGAAGCTCATTGTGGTTTTCATGATCATACATAGAATCTTGATCATAAATGTGAGCATAAAGAACATCAGTTTGGCTATGAATGGGATACATTTTCTCATGAATAGGGTCATGATCATAAATAACATCTTAATCATAGAAAACATGAAAGTCATGGATTGGTTGATCTTGGATATGTTTTGATCTTGACTTAGTTGAGGGGTTGAAGTTTCCACATGCCTAGGAGTATACTCTTGACATACCTCTTGATTTTCTTGCCAGAAAAGGGATCACTTTTGGACAGGCTCTTGGTCAACAATGTTAGGGCATGATGGCTCTTGGTGTGAACTTATGAAAGGAGACTCTTCAATAAGATTGATAGGCTCATGGATAGGCTTGACATGTTCTTGAGATTCATTGACATGAGGGCATGATGGTTCTTGACTTAGACTTGGAGTTGAATATTCCTCAATAAGCTTGATGGCTTGTATATCACATGATGGATTTGGATGACTAGACAAGGTGTTGGGAGGTTCATTGATAGGGTCATAAGTGGATGTTGGATCAAATGGTGGGGTTAAGATAGGACAAGTAGGCTCATGAAGTGGTACTTGAGTGGATGATGATGGAGAATTCTCATAAGATGCTTGCTCTAGATTGGTGTTTCCCTTGTCAAAGGTCATTAGGTCTTACATAGGTGGATTTAGGTCTATCAAGAGTGCTTCTTGTGAGGACACTAGGTTTGCTTGTAGATGGGTTTGATGATGAGGTGGCATGATAGGATTTGTAGGTGAAAGGTTTTGTGAGGTGGATTGCTGTGGAGATTGGTTGATGTTGGAAGTTTGTTGACAAAGTATTTGTGATATGAAGGCAATGGAGTTAGGATCATTGTATGGTATGCTTATGGAAGCACTTGTCCCACTGGCTATGCTAGAATGTATATGAGAAATTTGGATAAAATATGAAGATAAAACATTAAATGCAATTACCTTTTTACCCAAAACCTTTCGAATACCTCGAATGATGAATGCATAATTGATTGCTTGATTCAATTAGATGTTGATTGCTCACATTTGTAGTGTAACGATAATAGGATAGAGATTTGATGAAAGAAGATAGATGAAAATGGATGAAAATAGATAGATGATGGATGAAGAAGAAGAATTTTAGAAGCATAAGGATATTAAACTAAAATGCATATAAATGGATTATGAGAGGCCATATTTATAGACTTTTTGATGTGGAGGGAAGAAGATTTGATAAGAATTGAATTTGAATTTATTTTTCCTTTAAAGGACAAAAGAGGGACTAAAAGAAGATAAAATCGAATAGAAAAGATATTGATTTTTGCTTTAAAGGAAATAAATCCTAAAAAGATGAAAGGGTGAATTATCTAATTAAATAAATTAATTATATATGCATGAGTTGTATTTTTAGAAAGAAAGCAAGATGATTTTATTAAATAAATAAATATTTGATTTATTTAATTAATTTGGATTTTGGTGAGGGATGATGTGGAAAGATAATTAAATAAATAAAATTTATTTAATTATAGAAAATAGATAAGTGGCTAATTAAATAATTAAAAATAATTATTTAACTAGAGAGGATTAATGGCCATGAATAATTAAATAAATAAAAATTTAGTTAATTATAGAAGATAAGATTATGGGATTAAAAGGGAATAAAATAAATTAGTCAAATAAATAAAATTTATTTAACTAATTAGGTGATGACATGGGTACCTAGGGCAAAACATGCTAATGACAAGGTGTTGGACATTTTTAGGTGTCTACAGATGGATATTACATAATGTCTAGATCATTTTAGTATCTGATCCTGATGATGTCACTCTACCTCAACACAATACAGAGCAGTCATGCATGCTTACATCATATGAACATTAAGCTAGGGGGATATTTCACATCTCTATTGTTCAGATCTTATTTTAGGATCCACATCCTGATTATGTCATCCAACTATTGTGGAAAGAAAGAAGCCATTATCTATTGACGTCAGTCGGATATATGAACTGCATGGATATTTCATACTTAAACATTTCAATCCCTCAAATATCCATCCCCCACACACCCAATGACATTATGACATGTGTCCATGATCATATCCTGACCCATGAAGTATCATCTAGATATCCCATCTGGGTATCCATTGAATATTCCCTTCCTACACCTGCAATTTTTGTGTTTAATGCTGAAAAGTGGTCATTGGAGTTTAAATTCAAACACGTGCCAAGGGACACTTGTAGTAATCCTATGCAATCTTGTTAAATAAAGCTGTCAAATCCTTTGAATGCCATTAATTTGCCCTAAAATTATTAACTGCATAAGTTACAAGGGTTTTTTTTGCCATAATTGTTACAATTGCATTCAGAAAACCTAATTTTTGTGGTGATAGAGCTGATCACGAACTAGAGTTGATCCATGAGATGAATTCATAGGAGATTGTTGTGCTTTGAGAACCAACCTGATCATCTGCACATCAATCACAGGTTAAAGGAGAATATATAGGTATGTATGAAATCTTGCCCATTTGGCTATTTCAAGGAAATCGTATCAGGAAGTAATCAAAGAAGTATAATGGTAGAATCTTGATAAATGATGGTTATGATAAGGTATGATTGAGTTTTAGTGAGATATCATCAATATAACATCATAAAGTATGACAATGTGATGGAAGATAACCCAAGAAAGATGCATATATGCTATTATTTGAAACTACTATGTTTGATTACATGACATAATGTCATACCCACTAATGGATAAAAGAGATGTAGAGTTTAAATCCCATAGGTTTCCTAGAACTCACAGTGTATATGATAAACTAGGATACTCAGAAGATACTCATACAGGTTGCATGGATATAGAAACAAATAGGGCATAGATTGAGGCACAAGAGGAAGACCAAATTCTACAAAACATAGTGGCATCTGGTTCATACCATGCTGCTGGTTTCCCCTTTTCTACCGAGGCTTTTGATCTTCTAGTTGAGTGTGCTTAGAACTATGATCCCACCACAAGGAAAGTAGAGAAACAACAGAGGTCATATGCAGACTTCTCTGTGGAAGGCATCACTGAAGCATTTCACCTCCTGATCTCTCAATAGATGTATGTGCTAGATCTGAAGGCATTGGTACAAGAATTTAAAAATGAAGATGACAATAAGGTTTGTACAAAGATTATCTATCAAGGATGGAGAAACCCAAATAACACAGCCAAGGTAGCTACTAAAATGGCTCAGAACTTATACAAATTTGATTTTAATGAAGATGTCCAATACATCTTATTTATTCTTAGTAGAATGCAAGGCCTAGAAAATTGTGGGACATTCGAACCATGGATGTTTAGATTGGCCAGACTGGTAATTGAGTACAAACTAGAGAATGCAAAAGTCCAATGGGCTACATTGATCAGTGACAATATTCATGACCAGCTAACCAAGTGGAACAATGGCAAAGGGATGATCTTCAGAATGACATCCTATCTAGTATACTCTTGTGTAGCTAAAGGCACATTTAGTAGCCTAAAGACAGTGGGAAGATGGGAAAGTTGCTAAATGGGAAAACTCCATGGGAACACTATCCCCAACTAGAGAGGAGATCAACCATGCTACACAACGGATTGATTAATGATGGTTTCATAGTGCACCGAGTCCACCTTATGGAAGGTGACTAGACTAAGAGGTTTTCAGTAGGTGCAACAAAAGTAATAAGTGGATATGGCTCTTGGTTCATCCAAGCCAAAACCTATTCCTATATTAGAATGGAAGGTTTCAGTGGGAAATGATACATGCTACCAAGGTACCCCACTGACAACGTGGTATTGATGGAAATAATGAGGCAATAGTTGCCTACATTTTAAATGTCTAAAGTAAAGGAAGGAAATCCCTATAGGAAGTTCCCTATAGATTTGAACTGGTTCATAGTAGGTGCTCTAGAAAATGCAAGGAAAGCAGTGACAGATCTAAAAGCCTTGAATCTAAAATCCTTCCCACTTGCAAGAGATTATGATCCTTTCCACAGGATAGAGAAAAGGTTTAACAAGAAGTATAAGCACATAGTTCATTTAGAAGATTATTGGGTAGATTGTACTGATGAACATGAAGTGAGAAGAAGGGAATACCAAAGACTTACCATGGATCAGATGAGAATAATAGGGTAGCTTGAAGTGCCCCCTTAAATGAAGAAGAATGATGATGACATCATGGATCTAGAATATGAAGACCAAAAGATATATAATGATACTATCTCTACCCTAGACTTGAAACAAAAAGATGAAGTCTCCATAGATGTTCTCACATCCAAGGTGATGGCTAGAACAAAGAGCTAGGTGCTGAAGAAAATAAATGAACTCAAGGAAAAAGGTGTTTCCATTACCAGCAACCAAAAGGGAAAGAGGAAAGAGTTTGGAGAATAGGGATATGATGACTTCCTAGTGAAGAAGAGAAAAATCATGGGCACAAGGATACTAGAACCAGGTTCATCTTTGGTTACAGAGAAGCTTACTTCTAAAGGGGTAACCCTGACATATAAGACCTTGAATTCCCTCTGGTTGCACCTCAAGTATCTATATCATAAGGAGAGATTTCAAAAGAAACCATTTTACAAGAAGTAATTGGTTAAGAAGGAGAAGAAGATAAAATGACTCTTGGGTCATTGAAAAGGAAAATAACTGATGTACTGCAGGGTGTCAAGATACCCGGACTAAGCAGACATCATAGGCCAAGCATGAGAGGAGCCATTTCATATCTAGTTGATGCACCACCAGTAGCATCCATGTCAAGTGATCCATGTCTGAGTGCAGTTAAAGAATTGCAATATGATGTACATGTAGGAAAGATAATTCAAGTAAAAACTAAATTAGCCCAAGAGGCTAAGTAATAGGCAGTAGAGAAGGAAATGAATCAACCTCCTCCATTAAGTGATACCGTAGACTTAACAGATGATGAGTTGGTAAAAGATATTAGCAATCACCCAATCGAACCCCTCCTACAACACATAGAAGCAAAAGATGAAGATAATGTAGCAGAAGAACAAAATAAAAAAGGAGAAGGGAGTGAATCTCCTAAAGTGGAAGAAGTCAAAGTCCACATGGGGTCACTGGATACATTGATAAAAAATGTGACTAGTCCATATGTAGTGGACTTAACATATGTGCTCAAACAAAAAAATACTGAAGAAGAGGAGGTCCTCATGGAAGTAGTTGACAAGGATGAGAAGATACCAGGTTGGGTAGAACAGTAGGATATCCAAACAAATAAGCCTAAACAAGTGGAAGCATCTAAATCATTTATAGATATAGGAGATAAGAATGATGAACATGTTGGAATTAGACCGGACAACTGAGAGGGGGTGAATTGGTTGTCACAAAATATAAACTTTTTATGCTTTTAACCTTCTTTATTATCTTACTACTAGATTAATGATGTAAACATTAAAGCATAGATCAACAACATATGAGCAGAAACATAATCAACACACTTGACACCAAGATTTTGACATGGAAACCCGGTTAAGGGAAAAACCACAGTGGGGGTTAACCCACAAATATTTGTACCTTGTTAAAAGTACTTTAGAAAAATAAAAGGCACATGCTTTTGGGTGCACTACCCAGAGCTCGCTACTCAAAAAGGGAGGCTCACTACCTACAGAATTTATTTAGAACATAAAGAAGTAACTGAGAAATAGAATCTACTTCATGCCTGGTTCAGTTTCAATGAATGCTCAAAAAATTCTACTTTGGCCCAAATTCTTCTTTACTAACTTCACACTCTATATTGCTCTTTCTCCTTTTCTTCTCTACTCTGCTTTTGATCCTTTATTTGGATTTAATCTATTTTTCTCAAGGATGGTGTTTAATAGCTCTTCAACAAGTATTTATACACTTCATCAATCTTGGAATGATCAACAAGGTCAGCCAAACTGAATGTGGATCTTTTCACTATCAGCCAATCATATCTGAGACTTGAATCTTCCTCTACTAACATGCCATGCTTCATAAAATGATCTTTAGATCATCTGCAACACGCTAGGAACATCCAATCGGCCAAGGCTGGGAAGAAGAACAAATTCAAAGAGGAAATCTTTAATAACAAGATCAAACTCCAATGTGGACCTCCAACATAGTAACCACATGATCCAGAGACTTCCACAAGCACATTGAACTCACTAATAACATCCACTCTAAACCAAATTACTAGAAGCATTTGTATCTTCCTCTGGAACCTCAAGAACATTGTCTGTCATGACTTTCAAACTAGAAGGATGGATTGTGGACCTCCAAACTATGAACAACTAGAGTTGATGATACACACTAACTTCCCAAACATGCCCTCAGATTTATAGATCATAATATTTCACTATGGAGCAATCTGGACCAACTTACTGTCACTCTGTCTCTTCTGAATACTACAAGATCTAGTTCTATTCAGATGGCCATAACTTCTTCAAATCTTCATGCAGACTTCTCAATTCTTGACTGGAGTAGCCTCTGACAATCTTCTATACAGCCATAAGGTCCGTGAACCTTGAGTCTTCATTAATTTTATCAATATTCTCAACATTCTAGTCTCCTAAATAGGCAACAAAATAAGGCACAATTGACACCAATGACAACGAGAATATGTTGACATCAATGAAAACACTGCTTAAGCACATATTTGCAACATCTCCCCCTTTGTCATTGATGGCAACATATGTTGTGAAAAACTGATCCAACCATCATGACAAAAACTTCTCCCCTTGACTACTGCAACTACTTTCATTGCTCCCCCTGTCATCAGCAATTAGTTTTTCACATGTCTTCTCTCCCCCTTTGACATCAATGGGAAAGGCCACATATTTGCAACCTTTACTCCCCCTTTTTATTTCAGACCTATCTCCAACATTAGCATACTGACTACTCCTTAGAGTAGTATTTTCACAACATTAATCTGGATCTCAAGATATGACTATGAATTCCACTGAACTAATGCACCTTAGTACATCTTAGTTCTGATTCGAAGGGGTAATAGCCCCTAACTTCTCTCTGAGATATTCAAAGGTATCCTTGGGAAGAGGCTTAGTGAAGATATCTGTAATCTGATCTTTGGATGACACAAACTCCAACTTGACTTCATTCTCATTTACCTTCTCTCTCAAGAAATGAAACTTGATAGATATATGCTTTGTATTTGAATGCAACACTAGATTCTTTGAGATGCTTATTGCACTAGAATTATCACAAAAGATTGTGACTGGCTCCTCAAACACAACTCTGATGTCCTTCAACATTTTCTTCATTCACAGAACCTGAGTACAATTATTTCTACTTTTGTAGTAGACAAAGATATTGCCTCTTGCTTTTTGCTCATCCAAGAGACCAATCTTCTTCCCAAGAAAAATGCACCACCACTAGTACTTTTTCTGTCATCCACATCTCTTGGTCAATCAACATTTGTATATGCATGAAGAGTAAAATCATTGTCTTTTGGATACCACAATCCATAATCAATTGTCCCTTTGAGATATCTGAAAATTCTTTTGACTGCCACGTGGGATTCTTTTGGATCAGCTTGAAATCTAGCAACAAGTCCAATGGCATTCATGATGTCAGGTCTGGTCTGGGTCAGATAGAGCAATCCTCCAATCATTGATCTATACCTTTTTTGATTTGCCTTGGGGGAATCATCATCTTTACTTAACTTGCATCCAGTTACCATAGGTGTACCTAC
Source organism: Cunninghamia lanceolata (assembly GCA_027924645.1). NCBI lineage: Eukaryota > Viridiplantae > Streptophyta > Pinopsida > Cupressales > Cupressaceae > Cunninghamia > Cunninghamia lanceolata. Next base: position 2,561,488 of record BSBN01001326.1, read on the forward strand.
TGGCTTTGAATCTTTCATTCCAAACTTCTTTAGCAATTCTTTCACATACTTGGACTGAGATATAAAGATACCTTTATCTGACTAAACAATTTACAGACCTAGGAAGAAATCCATCTCTCCAATCATTGACATCTCAAATTCACTTTTTATCTAGTTAGCAAATGCTTTGCACGTACATTCATTTCCACCAAAAATGATATCATCAAAAAAGACCTCAATAATCAGGATGTCCTCATGATTAATCTTGAAGTAAAGATTACTATCAGCAGTACCTTTGCTAAAACCTATCTTAAGAAAATATTTATCCAATCTTGCATATTAGGCTCTTGGAGCTTGCTTGAGTCCATACAAGGCTTTTCTCAGTCTACAAACCATGTCTCCTTGATCAGACAACTGAAATCCTCCTGGTTTCTCAATGTAGACTTCTTCCTCCAAATCTCCATTCAGGAATGCTGATTTGACATCCATCTGATACACTTTAAAATCTTTAAAAGCAACAAATGCAAGAAACAATCTGATTGCCTCTATTCTTGCCACCAGAGCAAAAGTTTCTTCAAAATCAGTTCCTTCTACTTGAGAATAGCCTTTGCATACCAACCTTGCTTTGTTTATTAAAACTTCACCATCCTCATTTAGTTTATTCCGGAAGACCCATTTGGTTCCAATCTCATTTTTGTCCTCGAGTCTAGGAACAAGATCCCAAGTGTGGTTCTTTTCAATTTGCATTAATTCTTCTTCCATTGCTTTTACCTAGTTTTCATTAGTGCAGGCTTCACTAACTGATTTAGGTTCAATCCTTGAAATCAAACAAATCTCTTCTTGATCTTCAATAACTCTTCTCCTAGTTTGAACACCTTTATTTCTATCCCCTATGGTTTGATCTTCAAGATGATTCATTCTTACATACCTGGGGGTTTTGGGAATTGCTTGAGCTTCTATTTCTTGAGCTTGCTCCTCAACATCTGTACTAATTCCTTGAGTTTCTAGAGTTTATGGATCAATCTGAATATGAGTTAGAGTTTGAACTAACCTTCCTTGACTTTGACTTTCATTTTGATAATTTGAATCATATTTGTAGAACATGGAATGTCCTTCCTTGCTCTCATCAACTCTAACATTAGCACTTTCAACAATCTTTTTCAACCTCTTGTTAAAGCACTGGTAAGCCTTACTTTGAGTAGAGTATCCTAAAAATATTCCTTGATCACTTCTTTTATCAAACTTGCCTAAATCTTCATCTCTTTTGATATAGCATTTACTACCAAAAACTCTGAAATATCTCACAGTAGGAAGATGACAAAACCATAGTTCATAAGGGGTCTTACTAGAATTGCATTTGACCTGCACCCAGTTAAGAGTGTAGGCAGCAGTACTTACAACTTCTCTCCAATAAACTTGAGGAACATTTGTTTCCATCATCATGGTCCTGGCAGCTTCTTGAATGGTCCGATTCTTTCTTTCCACAACTCCATTTTGTTAAGGAGTCCTAGGAGCAGATAACTATCTTTTTATGCCATGCTTTTCACAGAAAGCATCAAACTCATGGGAAGTAAATTCTCCACCTCTGTCAAATCTCAGACATTTCAAATTTTCACCAATTTCATTTTCCACCATAACTTTGAACACCTTAAATTTTTTAAGAGCTTCTAATTTTTCTTTTAGGAAGGTTACCCACAGCATCCTGGAGTAATCATCAATCAGCAACATGAAATATCTATATCCTTGCACATTCCCAATTCCAGCAGGACCATAGAGATTAGTATGTACCCATTCCAATCGTCCACTTAAAGCTTTTTCCTTACTTTTGAATGAAGTTTTCCTCTATTTCCCTAATTGACATTCTCTACACATGTTATTAGGTTTCAGAAGTTTTGGAAGATCTCTTACAGCTTGAGTGGTAATTATTTTGACAATGTTATCAAAATTCACGTGACACATCCTCCTATGCCATAACCAACTTTGATCTATTTGAGCAATCAAACAACTTTTGCTAGAGCTACTTAAATGAAAAATGTTACCCCTAGTTTGAGTACCGGATGCAATTTAAGTTTCAGAACTCTCCAAGATTCTACACTTTCCATCCTTGAATTGAAGATCATAACCTTTATCAACCAACTATCCAACACTAAGAAGATTATGTTTTAGTCCTTTCACATACAGAACATCATTGGTGCTATTCTTACCATCAAAAGAGATGGATTCTCTACCCCAGATTCTGCTAGCTGAGTTATCTTGAAATTTCACAAGCCCTCCTTCATAATTTTTAAAATTCACAAACTTACTCTTGTCTCTAGTCATATGATGAGAACATCCACTATCAATCACCCATTCATCTTTCTCAATAACCTAAGCAGCCAAGGTACTTTCCATATTTTCATAGCTAGCAAATTCAGTAGACACTAGATCTTCTTCTTTGATGGAAATTAACACCCAATCATTTTTAGAGGAACCTCCATGATTAGATTCATCATTTGCGACTCCTTCTCTAGCTTCTTGGACATAGTAACATTTGTTCTAATTTTTGTATCTGTTAGGGTTTGGTTTTGAAAACTTCTCTAGACATCTTGAGGCAAAATGACCAATCTTATTACAAGCAAAATATTTGAGTGGCATTTTTCCTTCATACTTGCTAGATCCTCTTGGCAATCTTTTGGCAAGAAGAGCTTCAAGATCTGTAGTTTCAATTTCAACATCTTCAAGATCCTTCCTTATCTTCACGAATCTATTTGATCTTACACAATAGCTTTCATCTAGATCATATCTTTGTTTTCCATATACACTGGCCTTAAATGCAGATTCAGACTTGGGAAGAGAATCACCAAACTCACTTAATTCAAAAGCTAAAATTTTGCCAACCAGATGATCTCTTGTAACTTTTGAGACAGTCTTGATCTCCTCTATAGGAGAAACCTTATGTTTGTATGAATTAGGTAAAGATCTGAGCACTTTTGATACAATCTCTAACTCTTCGAAAGTTCCACTAGCACACATGATACCACACACAAGTTCATTTATCTTTTGCATGTAGATTGTGATGTTTTCATCTTTGCTCATCCTCAGAGTTTCAAATTTTCCTCTCAGACTTTGCAGCTTGGCACATTTGACAAATTTATCGCCTTCATATAGATTCTCCAACTTTTTCCAGATTTCATAAGTAGTTTTTAGACCAAAGACATTTGTCATTTTTGAATCAATTAGGGCACTCAACAAGGCTTCTTTAGCTCGAAGGTTATTGTCAACATCTTTGACTTTATTTGGAATTGAAGGACCTTTCTCTAGAGGTTTATACTTGTCACATCAGAAAATGTCCCTTTGGGGGCTTTTCCCCCATAAGGTTTAGCTTTCAGGTTTTTAGCATGCATTTAGGACATCTTAGTTCATATTTTGGCATCCTGATGGAATGAGACCTAGGTTCCATGGCAAATTGGACCCAGGTGGACCCCTTGAGCTATATGCTGCCCAAAATAGGGGGAGGACTTGGACACCCGTGCCCTAGTCCTGCCTTGTTTTGGGGCAGCCCTAATTTTCAAGTGTTGGTTTGTGACCATTATTTGGTCCTTTTGCCGACACAATAAGTTTTGATTTTTAAAATATTGGTAGGAGTGCTTGTAGTTGCATATATAAGCATGTTTAGGCATTCATTTGTAAACTAGATGATTACTAGCAAGCTATTGTGTTCTCAAGGTGATTCAAGGCTTTCATTGTGTTGCAAGAGAAAACTTGTGTGTTTTATGTGTTGGTATTTGTAGATTTGAGCATCAATTTCCTAATGGAATGAAGAGCATCTTCCTCCCATGTGAGCTTCACTACAAGGTGACATTATATTATGTTTTCATCATTGATTCATTTAGTTTTTTCCTCTACCTCACAAGGGCATGCACTCTTTATCTAACAACAGTGTTTAGAGACTTAAGTGTCCTCCGGGGCTTGACTAAGGCAAGCCTCTAAACACCACAACCCACAAACCAAGTCTTGTGATTGCAAGTTACAAGTGTCGTATTTGGGAAAAGTGAAGTTGTAGGAAGGATTGGTAGGCATAAAGGATTCAAGATCTAAAGAAAAGCAGGACACAAGAGCACTTCCAAGACTTGGGCGCTCGCTCTAGTGTCCTTTGCATTTGAGTTTTGAGAAATAGAAGTTACAGGGTTGATTAGTGTCAAAAGGAGGTCTGGATCCCGTGAAGAAACTGATACCTTGGACTTGGGCACCTACTCCAGTGTCCTTGAGTGTTCCTCTTTGGAACCTTGAAAATAGGTACTCTGTGATTTGGTATTTTACTCCTATCTACAAGAGCTTTTTATGTTATTTGTCAATTTGTTGTCATATTTGCATAATTAAGGTTTTAATAGTCAATTAGGCATAAGAGAAGGAAAATTGATAATTAAATTCCCTAATCCAAGTTTCCCTACATTTGTAAGTGACCTAGGGTATGATAGTGCTCGTCACTCGATCCTAGATCCTTGAATGTATAGTGGAGAGGCGGATTTAAACATCTAAAATCTAGAACATTAATAAATCCAATTTTCCCCTAAACATTTTGGTGAACCCATGTTTTTGGACTTAAATTTCAACTTGCTAAGTGTGTGTCTTCAGATTTAGATTGATTTCATTCATTCATATAGTCATTCATTTTATTGCATTGAGAAAAATTGAAAAAAATTGAAAAATTTGGAAAATACAAAAAAATTGCATTGTTTGGCTTACTAAATTGCATCAATTCTTTCTAAATTTTCCTAATTCATGATTTTTACATCATATATGATAAAAAATACAGAAAAATCTAAAAATTCATAAATTTTCATTGCATTTTCACTATTAATTTGCTAGGTTTTTGTAGAAATTTTGACAATTTTCATATAACCTAGTAATTCCAAAATCTAGGGTCAGTAGGAAAAATATTTTCTCAGATTTTTCTACTGATTTTAGAGGTTGATTCAAATTTGAATTTGTCTGTAGTCTTGCATTTTAGTGTAAATTTGCATTTAGATTTGAAATATTTGCATTTTTGCATAGAAAATTTCAACAAAAACTAGCAATTTTGATGCATTTTCATTAAAGTTGCATGGGCATTTTGCATGTTCAAGCCTAAAAATCATTTTCATATCTAAGAGTATTTAATTCCCATCATAAATCAGACTTCAAAACATTCACATAGTATTTTGTCCCAAGATCTCAAACCTAGGGCTTCAAAAACAATGATTCTGACTAAATTTGGCCTTATTGACTTTATAAACTTGCACCATAGGTATGTTGTGAAGGATATTTTCACACTAATTTATTGTTATCAGGGTAATAATTTTATTCCCCTCATAAAAAATATTCACAACAACCTTTCATCAGGCTCTTGTAGTGAAAATTTTGCAGAAAACTACACATTTTGACTATTTTTGCCCTAGGGTTTGACCTAGTTTGCACTCCAAACATGTTGTGACAAATTTTATGGATTGAGGTGACTTATATCATTGATATTATTTGTTTTACCTCCTAAAATTCATTACAACACCCACTTTGATAGGTCTTGGAATTGAAAAACTGTGAAAAATTGCATATTTTGCTATATTTTCACTAGGGTTTTACCTAAGTGGCACTAAAAGTGTGTTGTGCTGGGTATTTTGGCACCAAGTGGCTATTATTAATTATATTATTTTTTTTCCATAATAATTTTCCTCACAACACCCTTTGTTATGCCCCTTTGCATTAAATTTTGGTGAAAAAAGTGCCTATTTTGACATCTTTTCACTATATTTTGACTTGGCATTAACTTGAAATCGCATCAAGATTGTGTTGAGAAGGATAATTTTTCTGTTTTGGACTGATATCAGACATATAACTTTCTACCCTTGACTGAAATCCTTACAACACCCTTTGTTTCATTCATTTGCATTGAAAAACTACAAAAAATCAAGCATTTTAGGTCATTTTTGCATATAGTTTTGCACTTAATTTGGAAAACTTTTAAAATCTGATTTGGCATCTCATTATGGCATCTTCATGTTATTCATCTCTGAAATCTTTGCATGAGTATATCCTAGATTTTAAAAAATTTCTCTAATTTCACTAATGAGAATCCTCATGTTCTAGAGCACATAGCTTCTGCAAGTGGTATTGATACTTCTATATGTTCTACATATGAGCTGCAATTACTTTGTTATACGCTTGATTTTATTCATAGGAGCGTATCCTTTGATCCTAGAAGATTTAACTAAATTCATCTCTAGGAATACTCATGAAAACGTTGATAATGATTCCATAAAGCATTCAACAACCTTAGATGAGAAGACTAGGGATAGATTTAGTAATTCCACTACTCTCCCTGGCTAAGATGAAGCATTAGTGAATGAAGAGCTTCCTGTAACAAAGAGCATTCCATGGGTAGAATATGAGCATTCATTTAACAATAATCAAATTCCTACCTCTATGGATCATCCCACCAACCTTCTTCCTTTAGTTGATTGTCCACATACCTTGGATTTCACTAAGGAAGAGAAGACCTTTAATGTCCCTCCTTTGTTTGATTATTCAAGTCATTTGGACATCACTAAGGATGTAGCACTAGTGGATGAGGAAAAGTCTCTCACATTAACTCCTTCAAGGATGGATGTTGAGATCACTCAAAATAATTTGCTTCTCCCACCACCTAAGAGGATAGTGAGTATGTGTAATAATGAACTTCAACAAGCAAATATTCCACCTAACATTGAGTCAAACCAAGAAGCATTTAAGAATGAACAAAAGAATAATTACAAAAACTTGGTAATGGTACCTTATGTTTGCAATTAGAAAGAAAATGATTTTTGATGACTTCTAGCATGAAGACCCTATAGGTATGTATCTCTAACACTTTATCTCTCTCATGATGTGCTTCCCTCGTGATGTGTTATATGTTGTTTAGGCCTCCTGGGATGACCTCAGATTCTCCCGTAAGGTCCGGGATACTAGGAGACCGTCTTTGTTGTGACCTTCTTCTATTTGTATCATCATTCTTCTAAATTTCTCTCTCTGATTTCATCATTGTGTGTTGTGTCTTATGGACATAGCATCATGGTTGATGACCTGGGGGCACCCTCCTATGTGACTAACCCTAAGACACTTGTTTTTCCTCTCTTATTTATTGTTTCCCTTCGTCTAGTGTTTCCATCTTGCGGGTAAATAACAAAAAACATTTATACTGATGCCGACCTAGTGTCCCTTTCAAGAGAAATAAAAAAATGGACTTAGTTCCTAATATGATGATGGGATTATATATCTTATTCGATGCTTGGCTAGTGGAAGCACTCGTGCTTTCTGGGTAATGAATTTGATGATGTTTCTGTCACATTTACAAACCTTAACAATACTGCTGCTCCGTGCACCTTTGTTTGTCTTTGAATCTAGCCTTGGTGGTACTCAATTCAAAGAGCTTCGTGATATAGCCCCATAGTTATCCTCAAACTTTGAATTTGTTGTATAAACTTGGCTCTTTGTGTGGTTAATCATATGCATTGATGTTATTGTTTATCATGATGTTGTAGACACTAACATGTTTCTTGCAGGCATGTGTTTGTGGGAACATTTGGCGATTGTAAAGTACATGTCACCTCTAGGGGGCATGGGATTTGTGAAAGTCAGTGTTCCCTTGTGTGTTTTAGACTTCCTACCTTAACGAGCTTGATATCGATAACTGATATCAACCACCTTAAGGTGGGGGCATATTAAAGGTAAGCTGTCTGTTATAGATGTTAGCAATGTGTTTGACCTCAGATGCAAAGACTTGTACCCTAGAGTATTGTATCGTACATCCTAAGTTTGTTTGCAATCAATCAATCAATCATGTAAGCCCTTTGTGGAGGTGGGATATCGCGTATATCATTTTTATCTTAATCCCTCTATGGAGGCAGGGATGGTGTATTTCTCGGAGCAGATTGCATCATCTTGTCATTTTCAAAAGTCCTCTGCAGAGGCAGGGAGCAGTTCTATGACAAACTCAACCCTTAAGCATGTCTTCGATGATTGTTGTGGCAAAGCATAATCATTGGTTTGTGCCTATAATGTGCCTGACATGGTGTTGGACCTAGAAATAGGTACACTCCATCACTTGTTTTTCGTGTTTTCTCCATGTCTTCAAGTGTGTGTGTTTTGACATGCTTGTTTTGTGTGGCATATTTTTTGCCCCATATGTAGAGACCAGTGCCCTCAGGTAGTGCTTCCTATATTTTGGGACGTTTTGCGTGTCTTGCATGTGTGTTGCCCCATATATATAGAGACCTATGCCCTAAGGTAGTGCATCATGTATTATAGGAGGTTTGTTTACTTTCCATTACTTGTATTTGCATTTCATGTCTATGAGAAAAAGAAAAGAAAAGATATCATTTCTATCTTCCATGCATTAATGTGTCTTATATGCATTGACTGTATTCTTAGTGTTTTGTATGAGTGTAACTATCTTCTCCATGTTTTATGTACCTCTTACTATCTACTATGTGATTGGTGTATCTTCTTCGTGCTTGGTGTGTTTGTTGTGTTTGTGACCTTACTTTAATGCATTTATTGTCCTCGTGTTTATACATATATTAAAGTGGGGTCTAAATGTAATGTCAGAAAATGTCCCCTTGGGGGCTTTTCCCTCATAAGGTTTATCTCCCGGGTCTTTAGCATGCATTTAGGATATCTTAGTTCATATTTTGGCATCCCGATGGAATGAGACCGAGGTTCCATGGCAATTTGGACCCAGATGGACCCCTTGAGCTGTACCCTGCCTAAAATAGGGGGGGAGGACTTGGGCACCCGTGCCCTAGTCCTGCCCTATTTTGGGGCAGCCCTAATTTCTAGGTGTCATTTTGTGACCGTTATTTGGTCCTTTTACCAACACGGTAAGTTTTTATTTTTTAAATCTTGGCGGGAGTGCTTGTAGTTGCATATATAAGCATGTTTCGACATTCATTTGTAAACTAGATGATTAATAGAAAGCGATTGTGTTCTCAAGGTGATTCAAGGCTTTCATTGTGTTGCAAGAGTAGATTTGTGTGTTTTGTGTGTTGATATTTGCAAATTTGAGCATCTTCCTCCCATGTGAGCTTCACTACAAGGTGACATTATATTGTGTTTTCATCATTGATTCCTTTTTTTTTTACCTCTGCCTCACAAGGGCACGCACTCTTTATCTGACAATGGTGTTCAGAGACTTAAGTGTCCTCTGGGGCTTGACTGAGGAAAGCCTCTAAACACCACAACTCCTAAACCAAGTCTTGTGATTGCAAGTTACAGGTGTTGTATTTGGGAAAAGTGAAGTTACAGGAAGGATTGCCCAGCATCAAGGATTTAAGATTTGAAGAAAGGACACAGGAGCACTTCTAGGACTTGGCCACTCACTCTAGTGTCCTCTACATCTGAGTTTCAAGAAACAGAAGTTACATGGTTGATCAGCATCAGAAGGAGGTCTGGATCCCATGAAGAAACTGGTACCTTGGACTTGGGCACCCGCTCTAGTGTCTGCGACTGTTCCTCTTTGGAACCCCAAAAATAGGTACTCTGTGATTTGGTATTTTACTCCTATCTACAAGAGTTTTTTCTGTTATTCGTCAATTTATTGCTGTATTTGCATAATTAGGGTTTTAATGGTCAATTGGGCATAAGAGAAGGAAAATTGATAATTAAATTCCCTAATCCAAGTTTCCCTACATTTGCAAGCGACCTAGGGTATGATAGTGCTTGTCACTCGATCCTAGATCCTTGAAATGTATAGTGGAGAGGTGGATTTAAACATCTAAAATCTAGAACATTAACAAATCCAATTTTCCCCTAAACAATACTCAACACTGGTTATCACTCAATAGGCATCGCCGATGCAGTGGAAATGGTACTCCATGCGATTCTTCCAAAAAGAATAATTTGTTCCATCAAATCTCAGATTATCCTTCTTGTAGGTCAACATCCTTGATCTCCTCAAGTGGTTAGGATTTTGAAAGAGGATTTGGCTCTGATACCAATTATTGGAATTAAACTAGACAAATGAGAGGGGGGGTGAATCAGTTGTCACACAATATAAACTTTTTCTGCTTTTAACCTTCTTTATTATCTTACTACTAGATTAATGATGTAAACATTAAAGCATAGATCAACAACATATGAACAAAACCATAATCAACACACTTGACACCAAGATTTTGACATGGAAACCTAGTTAAGGGAAAAACCACGGTGGGGGTTAACCCACAAAGATTTGTACCCTGTTAAAAGTACTTTAGAAAAATAGAAGGCACACTGCCCAAAGCTCACTACTCAAAAAGAGAGGCTCACTACCTACATAATTTATTTAGAACAGAAAGAATTAACTAAGAAATAGCATCTACTTCATGCCTGGTTCAGTTTCAATGATTGCTCAAAAACTTCTACTTTGCCCCAAATTCTTCTTTACTAACTTCACACTCTATACTATTCTCGCTCCTTTTCTTCTCTACTCTTCTTCTGATCCTTTATTCAGATTTAATGTATTTTGCTCAAGGATGGTGTTTAGCAACTCTTCAACAAGTATTTATACACTTCATCAATCTTGGAATGATCAACAAGGTCAGCCAAACTTAACGCGGATCTTTACACTATCAGCCAATCATAGTTGAGACTTGAATCTTCCTCTACTAACATGCCATGCTTCATAAAATGATCTTTAGATCATTTACAACATGCTAGGAACATCCGGTCGGCCAAGGCTGGGAAGAACAACTTCAAAGAGGAAATTTTTAATAACAAGCTCAAACTTCAATGCAGACCTCCAACATAGTAGCCACATGATCTAAAGACTTTCACAAGCACATTGAATGCACTAATAACATCCACTCTAAACTAAATTACCAGAATCATTTGTATTTTCCTCTGGAACCTCAAGAACATTGTCTATCATGACTGTAAAACTAGAAGGATGGCTTGTGGACCTCCAAACCACAAACCAATGGAGTTGATGATACACACTAACTTCCCAAACATGCCTTCAAATCCACAGATCATAATATTTCACTGTGGAGCAATCCGGACCAACTTACTGTCACTTTGTCTCTTCTGAATACTGCAAGATCTAGTTCTATTCAGATGGCTATAACTTCTTCAAATCTTCATGCGGACTTCTCAATTCTTGACTAGAGTAGTTTCTAACAATCTCTATATAGCCATAAGTTCTGTGAACCTTGAGTCTTCATTAATTTTCTTAATATCCTCAACATTCCAGTCTCCTGAACAGGCAACAAAATAAGGCACAATTGACACCAATGACAACAAGAATATGTTGACATCAATGACAACACTGCTTAGGCACATATTTGCAACAGAACAAAAGTAGGGCAGTCATCAAGATAGTCAAGAAGAGAAAGGTCCAGAGCCTAAAAATGATGATGTTCCTAAAGGAAAAGATGAAGGGATGCAGGATAGTCAGCCTCCACCAGAACAAAGACAAGAAGAATTCTTGCTTGAAAAGAAGAAAGAGAATGATCAAGTAGAAAGGCAATAAGAAGATGAACCACATGATCAGGAGGATCCTCATTCACAGGCCTTATCATTGATTGCATCAGAAGTTGGGCAGGTGCAAGAACATCATGTACCTTTTGATTTTAAATCCCTGTTTACTCATGAGACCACTAAGGCAAAATGTAGAGCTAGGACAGTTTCTAGCATTAAGAGAGATCCGAAAACTAGGAAGAGGACAACCTAAGTTGTTGTTCCCATGGTAGAAAAGGATAAAGGTGAAATTAGGCCAGAGGAATACCAAATAAATCATGTTAATTTAGGCCACATGACCACTAAGCAAGAAGCTCAAGAGCATCTCCAAAGTGCTGAAGTAGTGGTGTCTAAAATGAGGAAGCTTAAGGCTAAAACTAAAGAATTGAAAGATCAAAATATGCAGTTGGAACAATTTGTACAAGCATTAGGGAAGTAAGATAGTATGACATCCACCTTGCAGACTGCTGAGAAGCCTGCTTCACTAACTCTAATAAGTGAGGAGGAGATAGCTGGTCTGGAAATCCAGAAGCATCAATCCTATATCATGGAGAAATGGTTCTCCAAGTTTATGACTTCTGGGGAAGAGTTAATAGGGATTTCCATGAACAATTGGGACGTATTGTCCAAATTGAAGGAAGACATTGATTCATTAAGGAGTGAATTTGCTTAGAAAATATAGAATTGCAATCATGCACTGACCAGAATAAAAGGAGCCAAGGCCATGACAGATGATGAGCTGTTAAAGAATAAGGTTTTCACCAATGTGACTCTGCCACTAATAGATACATGGATGGTAGAGGTAAAATATGAATTGAATGTGCTAAAGGCTAATATGACAATGGTAAGAGATATTCAGGATAAGGTCCACAATTTATTAGTTGTTGCATTAAGGATAATGGAAGAATTGTTAGAAGATACTATCACTGAAGAGACAGTACCAGTAATAGATGAGGTCGTCCAGTTCTTCAGAAATAGATTTAAAAAGTAGCTGAACATCCAAGGGAGCTTTTCACAGAAGATTTGATGGATGAAATGGCTAAGCTAAGGGTAAAAGTGAAAACATATAGTACAGAGGCAATTAGCAGGAAATCCAGGTTGGAAACGTTGGAGGAATGTATAAAAGCATTGATATATGCTAAGTTGCAAGCCACCACCCTCAACAAATTTCAAGTTGACAATTTTGTAGGGGCATATGATGTATATAAGAAGATGGACACTGGGATATAGATGCACGGAGAACATATATCAGGATGAAGACGATACAGCATCAAGTGTTGATCAAGGAAGGATCTTTTGTCATTTTGCTACTTATAAGCTAGTTGTTGGGTAAAAGGATATAAATGGGAATGCCTGCTATGATCTACTAGAGGATTGCTAACTGGCAATCTGTGCCATGTGTCCTACATGTTGACTAGGTCAAAGGAATATGAATCACTAATGATAATAGATAAATCATGACCCTAGGATCTTTTGTAACCGCCTTCTCTTCTTGTTCTATAAAAGGAGATGGAGTGCATTTTGTAAAACATTTAGAAGTTCAATTGAGGATTTGTTGAATTTCATGGTCCTCTCTCAAATTCAATTGAAAATAAATACTATTTTGCATACTTAATGAAGAAGAAGGTCTTTTGGTTACAACTAATCGTAAACTTTGAGTAGTCAGTGGATGAATTCTAGACATGTTATTTTAATTTACTGCATCCCTTGGAGTGCATTTCATGTTGTGCATGTTGTCTACATTCCTTTCCTTTGAAATTAGCATCAATCATATCTAGCTGTGGAACATCCTGGTGAACATATGGTTTGATTTACTTCTTTTCATGATAGTATCAAGAGTATATATGGATCAATGGGTAAAGATTCACTTAATTTCAGTAAAATTTAGAAAGCATTTATTCAAATTTGTTTAATTTCTTTCAATCATCATCATAATTGCAAGATCATAGAAAATAATGAGCAAATATAAAGAAATATGCAGATATCCCGTAGATAATTGAATATCTTTTGCATATTTGAGCAAACAACATGTTAAAATGACAAATATCATGCAAAGAAACATAAAAAAAGTTAGAAATCATGGAAATGTACGCTTATAGGAACATCATTTGAATAAATTTATAGTGCAGAAGTTAAATCTAGTTAACATGAGTAATGTGCAAAAGAATTGATCAAACTTACATATATGTTTGCATCATCTGGTTAAATACAGTAGGATTTAACCTTGATTTTTAAGAAATTTATAGAGAATAGGTAAAATCAAGTTTGTCCAGACATGAATTTCTCTGAAGAAGAAATGTAAGGCCCCTTGAATGGAAAATAGCAATGCGCATCAAACTACTGAGTAACATCAGACAATTATGACCTAATCCACGGAGACTTGGGATCATGAATTCTTTGAATTGATCGTATCTTTCAAGATGATAAAGGTTTGATTTGTATTTCTTTATGTATGTTTGTTTATGACTAACATCATGATCAACATAAATTGGCACTAGAAGGAGGGCCTCAACACATACATTTGTTTGAGAAAGCAATTTATCTCTATCCAACTTGAAATCTCTATATCCCTATGAAAATCCATCGCAAGCTACACAACATTCACCTCTAATGCAACGTAAATTGGTGGTAGAAGTGAAGATTCATCATCTAGATATCATTCCCATGCTCATACGAGGTGATATTTTCAAATTTCGTAAGAACTCGTCCAACTTTGAGTATTTTTGCAAAGTTCCTACTTATCACTGGTTATTTGAAAGATCTGTTTGCAAATATCCTAATCTTGTGCATAAATATCACAATCTTTATAGTCATTTGTCTAGAATTCACAAATTTGAGTTATTATTTGCAATTTTTGTAAATACAATACAAATATCTTGTCGTTTTAAACTTGTGACCGTAAATATCCACTTTAGAAGAATACATACCTTGATCTTTATGAAGATCCAGCCAAGATAGCCATATGCAGTCATAAGTTGTGAAGCTCTAGCTCACAGACCCAATACCAAGTCTAGATCCATCAGACCTTTTGAAGAATTGCCAACTCATGCACTTAGACCTCGTACAACTGATATTCACCACAATCTTGGGCCTAATTCACCAGTATCCCCATTCTTACTTGTTGTAACACCTCTAGTGTCTCCAATTATACCTCAAATACCTTAGGTACTAGCTATAATGTTTTTCTTTCCCACTCAGTCATTGCTTTTGTTTGCAACATATCATGATTTACCTAAGAATCCAGACAAAATCTGTCCAAAGTATCATCTTTACCAAGATGTAGAGGATCATATCAGAACCTACAAGGAAGCTTGTTTTAGGGCAAGAATAGAGCATGAAGAGGTCATGTGTGGGTTATTTCCTTACTCATTAGGAGAAGAGGGTTATAAATGGTACATTAGTCTTTCCCAATCTACCATCCCTACCTAGGATGCTTTAGAAAAAGCTTTCTTAAGAAGATTCAAAATACCAGTAGATTCAGCTATCACTTATCAAATGTTTTCTACAATCAAAAGAGCTGAGGGGGAACTGATTTCTAATTTCAATGCTAGGTTTTAGAAAATGTATTCCAAGCTAGTTGATCCATATAACATAGGTGATGAGATGGCTAGATCCATATATTATTTAGCCTTAGATCCCTTAACATCCATGTTCATCAGAAGAACATTGTTGCAAGTATGTGCCTAATCGGTGTTGTCATTGATGTCAACATATCCTTGTTGTCATTGGTGTCAATTGTATCTTATTCTATTACTTGTTTAGAGGAATTGTATGTTGAGGATATTGAGAAAATTAGCCTCTCCATAAAAAAACAAGTAAGTTAAAGAGAAGTGTAGTATAGACAGTGCGGTGTATGTTGAAGATTAGTACGGTAAACTGTTCCACATTTATTCCTGCTTGAAGATAGTGGTCTGCAGATTGGAAGCAAGTTAGAGGTATGTCTAAGGATGCTACATCCCAGGTTTAAGTCATCTGTATGAAGATCTGAGTGAGTTGTATTCACTAGAGTGAAGCCTTCTTTTTATGTAAGTCCAGTTGAGATAGGAAGATAGTATTTGGCTCTACATTCCTCCGCAATAAAGTATTTTACTCTGTGGTTCTAGAGGGAAGTCTAGGATGATGATAAGTGCCTATAGTTGTAATGGTTCATGGTTTCATTGTCTACAAGCTATCTTTCTTATGACAGTTGAAGATAGTGAAGCTCATGTGTTCCAGCGAGAAGATTCCTTTAGATAAAATGGTTAAGGTTTGTGCAGTTACTCCTGATGATTATAGCATGCTTGTGGATGTCTCCTAATCATGTTCCTATATGGACTTTGGTCCGCATTAAGAAATTGTGATGGTGTGTGAAGATTGTTCCTAGTTAATGTAGCGTGTAATTAGTCTTGGCCTACCTGGTTGATTCCAGTGATTGTAGAGATCTCTAGAAGATTGTGGAAGTGTGTTGTGGCATGGAATATCATGTTTGAGTCCTAGCTAAGGTGTGGTGTGATCCACATTTCATTCCCTTGTATGATATTGCAATAGGTTAGGACCTATTTTGTAAATGTTTGTAATACCAACCTTGGAGATTGTTCCAATGGTTGATGCCGACCTTGATGATCATTCCAAGGTTGATGTAGAGTATAAATACTTGTAGCTAAGTCATGGAAAAGGTGTCCTTGAGTGATAATGAGAATCTATTAAGAAAGGTCCAAAGGCAGAGCAGAGGAGGGGCAAAGGAAGGAAGAGGAAGAGAAGAGAAGAGAAAGACTAGAGCAGAGGAAAGGTAGAGCAGGGAAGTTCTTATACTTTAGTTACAAATAAAGAAAGGTGTTGATCACGGCAGTGAGTCTGGCAGTAAGCCACCAGTAGGGTTTAATAGCCCTTAGGGTTTAACATCCCTTATTATAATCTTGCTAGATTTATGGTTGAGGCAGTGAGTCTGCTAGACCTAGTTGTTCTTCATGGCAGTAAGCTAGTATTTTTAGGCATGTGGAGTGACCAAGCCTAAACATCACTATTTCAAGATTGCAATATATATTGAGAGTTAATCCTCCATGTGGTTTTTCCACACCTTGGGGTTTTCCACATAAATCTGGTGTCTCTTGTGTTTGATGTTGTATCTGTGGTTAAGTTTCTTATTTCATGCACTCATGGTTAAATCATAATAATTGTGGATAAGTATTGAATGTTTAAATTGCAGAAAGTGTTTAAGTTTTGTGACAACTGATTCACCCCCCCTCTCAATTGTTTGGCACATATCAACAATTAGTATTAGAGTAAAGTCCCTTTGGAAAGAGTCTAACAACTCAAGGGAGATCCAATTGGAAACAAAAGGAAAAAAATACTCTCTGATACAACCGAATTCTCATCAAGAGATATCAAGAGCAGATTATCCAAGGAAGTGATTCACAAAGAACAAAATGATAACCATTGAAGTTGGTCTGAACCTTGTACCAGTGATAAAGATTGTTGGGTTATTGATAGTAGCTGCTCAAACCATATGACTATGACAAAAGTAAGTTTGTTAGTCTGGAAGAATACAATGAAGGGCTAGTCAGGTTTGGAGATGACTGCAATACTGAAGTCTGTGGAATAGGATCGACAAATTTTGGCAATAGATAAATTTTTGAAGATGTTCTTTATGTAAAAGGCTTGAAACAAAATCTCTTAAGTGCCAGACAATTATGCAGGAAGGGATTCAAGTTTGTATTTGAGAATGACTCTTGAAATCAAAGAAAAATCTAGAGCTACAATAGTAATTGCAAGAAGAACTGAAAAGAACCTCTATCATCTGAGAAAAGGTGACTTTCTTGGATACACATCTCAGACAAATGAAAGTTGGGTTTCGCATAGAAGACTTTCCCATACAAATCTTGATGACTTAACAAACTCAGTTCAAATTGTGAAGGATCTACCAGAGATTGATTACTCAAGCAACATCAGTTGTAGGAAATGTCAAAGGTTGTCAAGGAAAGCATGGCAAGATAAAGAACAATCCTCTACTAAACGATTGGAATTAATTCATACAAACTTTTGTGGTCCTATAAGATTACCAAGCCTCCTTGGTCAATGGTACTTTATGTTTTTCATTGATGACTTTTCTAGAATGACTTGGGTCAACTTTTTAAAAGATAAATCAGAGATTTTGAGGCACTCAAAATTTTTAATGAAACCCTCAAGAAAATGAGCTAGGCATGAACATCAAAGGCCTAAGAATTGGGAAAGAAGAACATATCTCAAATGATTTTAATATATTTTGTGAAACCTATGGGATAGAAAAATAGCTCTCTACCAAAATTAAAATAGTGGAAGAAGCAAGTAGAACTATCAAGAGAATGCAAAATTAATGATGGAAGAAGCAAAATTACCAGGTGTATTTTGGAAGGAGGCAATACAAACCACTGTCTATACATTAAACAGAGTTCAAGTAACAACCAAAGAAGGAAAGACCCCTACTGAGTTATGGTGTGGATCAATACCCACTGTGAAATATTTCAAAATATTTGGAAGAAAGTGCCTCATCAGAATGGAAAAGGACAATGCTAAGTATGAGGAAGACATTTTTCTTCAATACTCATCTTAGACCAGAGCCTACCAGTGTTACAACAATAGATTGGGAAGGATCATGGAAAGTACAAATGTCAAGGTTATTGAAAACATCCAGGAGAATTCAGTCCCAACCAACAAGAAGGTTCCCAGACTGCCGAATGTGATATGGAAGATCACAAAGCTATTGTGAATCAAATGAATATGTGCTTAATTGCCAGTATTGATGAAGACAACTCAAGAACTGCAGATGAAGACATGGATTTGAAAGAAGATTTAAGAAGGCAAATCAAGCAGTTACAATAAACTCTAAAAGAGAACATTAAAGAAAACACAAAGATTGAAAATTATCTGAAAGACAAAATTAAAGACTGCATGAAGCTTGAAGAAGAGGTTGAAGACTTGAAAGCTGATCTAAAACATGTATAGGCTCAAAGAAATCAATTCAGTGTGAATGCTACCAGGTATGATAAGCTAATAGCAGAATAGAAAGATGATAGAGAAGATATAACATTTGGAAAAGATAAAGGATTCATAAAAAGTCAAGAAGAGGACATGATCAAATGGACTCAAAATCAAAGAAGCAAAAGACTATCAATTAGATAGCCAAATGCTCAAAGGTACTCTTCTTTCAATGGTTACTGCAATTTATGTAACAAATTTGGTCACAAGGCTAATTGGTGTAGAAATAGGGTGAATTGAAATATCCCATCCTTCTCTAGTCAGAATTTCATTAGATCCTATGCTTGCCATAAAATGGAACATAGAGAAAATGAGTGTAGAAGCCAAGTGAGAAAAGGCTATGGGACTGTACCATCAAAAAATGTCCCCTTGTGGGCTTTTCCCTCATAAGGTTTAGCTCCTGGGTCTTTTGCATGCATTTAGGACATCTTAGTTAATATTTTGGCATCCCGATGGAATGATACCTAGGTTCCATGCCAAATTGGACCTAGGTGGACCCCTTGAGTTGTACCCTACCCAAAAATAGGGGGAGGACTTGGGTGCCCGCGCCCTAGTCTTGCCCTATTTTGGGGCAGCCCTAATTTCTGGGTGTTGATTTATGACCGTTAGTTGGTTCTTTTGCCGACACGGTAAAGTTTAATTTTTAAAATCTTGGTGAGAATGCTTTTAGGTACATATATAAGCATGTGTAGGCATTCATTTGTAAACTATATGATCATTGTGAACTCTAGGCATTCTCAAGGTGATTCAAGGCTTTCTATTGTGTTGCAAGAGCAGACTTGTATGTTTTATGTGTTGATATTTGTAGATTTGAGCATTAATTTCCTCATGGCATGAAGAACATCTTCCTCCATGAGAGCTTCACTACAAGGTGACATCATATTATGTTTTTATCATTGATTCCTTTGGTTTTTTCCTCTGCCTCACAAGGGAACACACTCTTTGTCTGACAACGGTGTTTAGAGACTTAAGTGTCCTTCGGGGTTTGACTGAGGCAAGCCTCTAAACACCACAACCCCCAAACTAAGTCTTGTGAGTATAGGTTATAGGTGTCACATCTAGAAAAAGTGGAGTTGCAAGAAGGCTTGGAAGGCATTAGGGATTTAGGATTTGAAGAAAAGTCAGACACAGGAGCACTTCTAGGACTAGGGCACTCGCAACAGTGTCCTCCATAGACAGATCTCAGGAAACATAAGTTATAGGGCTTATCAGTATCGGAAGGAGGTCTAGATTCCATAAAAAAGTAGGTACCTTGGACTTGGGTACCCGTACCTTAGTCCTTGACTATTCTTCCTTGGAACTTTGAAAATAGGTATTTTGTGATTTGTTATTTTACTCCCGTCTGCAAGAGCTTTTTCCGTTATTCATCAATTTGTTGTTGTATTTGCATAATTAGGGTTTTAATGGTTAATTGGACATAAGAGAAGGAAAATTTGATAATTAATTCCCTAATCCAAGTTTCCCTTCATTTGTAAGTGACCTAGGGTATGATAGTGCTCGCCACTTGACCCTAGATCCTTCAATGTTAGGGTGAAATGAGGATTTTAACATCTAAACAACAAAAGATTAACAAAATCCATTTTTACCCTAAACATTTTGGTGAACCCATGTTTTTAGACTTAAATTGAAACTTGCTGAATGTTTGTCTTCAAATTTAATGTGATTTCATTCATTCATTTGGTCACTCATTTCATTGCATTGAGAAAAATTAGAAAAATACAAAAAAATTGCATTGTTTGGCTTACTAAATTACATCAGTTCTTCCTAAATTTTCCTAATTTATGATTTTTACATCAGATCTAATATAAAATATAGAAAAATCTAAAAAAATAGAAATTTACATTGCATTTTCATCATTTAATTGCTAGGGTTTTGTGGAAAATTTGACAATTTTATATACCCTAGAAATTCCAAAATCTAGGGTTTGTAGGAAAAATATTTTATCAGATTTTTCTACTGATTTTAGAGGCTCATTCAAATTTTAATTTGTCTATAGTCTTTCATTTTAGTGTGAATTTGCATTTAGATTTAAAATATTTGCATTTTTGCATAGAAAATTTCAATAAAAACTAGCAATTTTGATGTATTTTCATTAAATTTGCATGGGCATTTTGCATGTTAAGGATTGAAAATCATTTTTAGATATGAAATTAAGCCAATTTAATTATAAATCAGACTTCAAATCATTGACATAACATTTTATCCCAAGATCTCAAACCTAAGGCTTCAAAAACAACAATTTTCACTAAAATTGGCCTTATCGACTCTCTAAACTTGCACTATAGGTGTGTTGTGAAGGATATTTTTGCATTAATTTTCTGTTATTAGGGTATTTATTTGATTACCCTCATAAAAATCTTCACAACACCCTTTTAATGGGCTCTTGTAGTGAAAATTTGGTGAAAAACTACACATTCTGGCGATTTTTGGCCCTAGGGTTTGACCTAGTTTGCACTCCAAGCGAGTTGTGATCAATTTTATGAATTGAGGTGACTGATATTATAAATATTCTTTTTTGTACCTCCTAAAATTCCTTTCAACTCTCCTTTTTCTAGGTCTTAGAATTGGAAAACCATGAAAAATCGCATATTTTGCTATATTTTCACTAGGATTTGACCTTGAGTGGAGCTAAAAGCATGTTGTGTTGGATATTTTGGCACCAAGTGGCTGTTATTATTGATCCATAATCATTTTCCTTACAACACCCTTTGTTATGCTCTTGTGTAGTGAATTTTGGGGAAAAAAGTGCCCATTTTGACATATTTTGCTATATTTTGACTTGGCATTATCGTGGATTTGCATCAAGATTGTGTTGAGAGTGATTACATTGATTCTTAGGACTGATATCAGACATATAACTTTCTACCCTTGACTCAAATCATTACAACAGCCTTTGTTTCAATCATTGGCATTGAAAAGTATCGAAAAATCAACCATTTTAGGCTATTTTTTGCTCTTGTCTTGCACCAATTTTGAAAATCTTTCAAAATATGATTTGGCATTGGTTTGAGAATAAAAACATGGCCTCTAATCATAACATCAACAATAGGTTCCCTCCTAGACCTTACATGAAAAGAAAGGCTCCTCAACCTAAAATTGTCTTCACTCCTCATGATAGAACAATCGGTGATTCCGAAGGACCTCTTTACATCACCGTACAGATAATGGGAAATAATGTGGAGGGAACTCTGATTGATCCTAATTGCATGACTAATGTTGCCACTGAAAAATTTCTCTTTTTGAATCAATTAATACAAGGTCCTTATAGCCCTTCGAGCTTGATGATTAAGACACATACGAGAGATTTAAAGAAACCACTGGGTAAGATATGATTGATAGTAACTGTATTTGAGAAACATGTTGAAAAATGGTTTGATATTACTCCTGACTCTGATACCTTTGACATAAAACTTGGAATCCCTTGGTTAAAAGTTATGAAAGTAGTTCCTTCAACTATTTATAAATGTGTTAAATTTCCTTTGAATGAACAAGTGCATGTCATTCATCGAAATACATACAAACCTTCAATTACACAACAACACTTCACATTGGATTACTTTTGCAACAAAAATACTAGTGACAAATTAGAGCTATGAACCGATTTTACATTTTTGAGCTATAGAAATTACAAAGGAAAATTGTTACATCCAGTACCTAGTCCTTGTACATAAGAAATGACAAAAGGTAAACAACCCACATGTGAAGAGAACTTTAGACCAAAAGGACAAGGTCCCTATGTTGAGGTTCCTCCCCTGAAATCCTTACAAGGATCTAGAGGTCAATATCATCTTCTAGTTTGTACAATCCTATGAAAGAGGATAGCCCTATCTTACAAGAGATAAGTGGTAAAACAAAATGAAATAGAAAAATAAGAGAAAGAAGAAAAAGAAGACAAGCTTATGCCATAAACCTTGCCTCTCAACAAGAAAACATCGATACTAATATTAAACCAAACAAAGATGATCCTAATGATGAACAACATGATGAACAAGATATAAATTTGGCTATGGTACCATATGTCCCACTATCCTCCAACATTAGGGAATGAGAAGATGACGATGATGATTTGCTTATAGACAACTTCTATCTTGGCAGGGGCCCTATAGGTAAGTATCTCTAACCCTTTATCTCTCTCATGATGTGCTTCCCCCGTGATGTGTTACATGTTGTTTAGGCCTCCTAGGATGACCTCAGATTCTCCTGTAAGGTTCGGGATACCAAGAGACCGCCTTTGTGCTGACCTTCTTCTATTTGTATCATCATTCTTCTATATTGCCTCTCTCTGATTTCATTCTTGTGTGTTGTGTCTTATAGACATAGCATTGTGGTTGGTGACTTGGGGGCACCCTCCTACATGACTATCCCTCAGACACTTGTTTCTACTCTCTTATTTATTGTTTCCCTTCCTCTAGTGTTTCCATCTAGTAGACGGATGATGACAAACATTTATATTGATGCGGGCCTAGTGTCCCTTTCGAGAGCAATAAAAAAATGGACTTAGCTCCTAATATGACAATGGGGTTGTATATTTTATTCAGCGCTTGGCTAGTGGAAGCACTCGTGCTTTCCACATAGTGAATTTGATGATTTTTTTGTCGCATTTACAAACCTTAACAATACTATTGCTCCATGCACCTTTGTTTGCCTTTGAATCTAGCCTTGGCAGTACTCGATTCAAAGAGCTTCGTGATATAGCCTCATTGTTATCCTCAAACTCCAGATTCATTGTATAACCTCAGCTCTTTGTGTGGTTAATCATATGCATTGATGTTGTTGTTTATCATGATCTTGTAGACACTAACATGTTTCTTGCAGGGATGTGTTTGTGGAAACATTTGATGATCATAAAGTACCTGTCACCTCTGGGGGGCATGGGCTTTGTGAAAGTCAGTGTTCCCTTATGTGTTTTCTTCCTACCTTAACGTACTTGATATCGATACCTAATATCAACCACCTCAAGGTGGGGGCATATATAAAGTAAGATGTCTGTTATAGATGTTAGTAATGTCTTTGACCTCATATGCAGAGACTTGCGCCCCAGGGTAGTGCATCGTACATCCTGAGTTTGTTTGCAATAAATCAATCAATCATGTAAGCCCTCTGTGGAGGTGGGATATCAAGCATATCCTTTTTCTTAAGCCCTCTGCAGAGGTAGGGATGGTGTACTTCTCGGAGCAGATTACATCATCCTATCATTTTCAAAAGTCCATTGCGGAGGCGGGGAGCAGTTCTGTGACTAACTAAACCCTTAAGCGTGTCTTTAGCAATTGTTGTGGTGAAGCACAATCATCGGTGTGTGCCTATAATGCGCATGAGATGGTGATGAGCCTAGAAATAGGGAACACAACATCACTTGTCTGTTGTGTTTTCTCTGTGTCTTCAAGTGTGTGCATTTTTTTGCTTTCTTGTTTTGTGTGGCATGTTTGTTGCCCCATATGTAGAGACCAGCGCCCTCGGGTAGTGCTTCCTACATTTTTGGGAGGTTTTGCATGTCTTGTGTGTGTGTTCCCCCATAGATACAAAGACCTACACCCTCAGGTAGTGCATCATGTATTATGGGAGGTTTGTTTACTTTCCAGTACTTGCATTTGCATTTCATATATATGAGAAAAAGAAAAGAAAAGATATCATTTCTATCTTCCATGCATTAATGTGTCTTCTATGTATTAACTGTATTCTTTGTGTTCTATATGATTGTAACTATCTTCTCCGTGTTTTATGTGCCTATTACTATCTTCTATGTGATTGGCGTGTCTTCTCCATGCTTGTTGTGTTTGTTCTATTTGTGACCTTACTTTAATGCATGTATTGGCTTTACATTTATACATACATTAAAGTGGGAGCTAAATGTAATGTCAAAAAATGTCCCCTTGGGGGCTTTTCCCTCATAACGTTTAGCTCACGAGTCTTTTGCATGCATTTAGGACATCTTTGTTCATATTCTGGCACTCCGATGGAATGAGACCTAGGTTCCATGGCAAATTGGACCTAGGTGGACCCCTTGAGCTGTACCCTACCCAAAAATAAGGGGAAGGACTTGGGCACCTGTGCCCTAGTCCTACCCTATTTTGGGGCAGCCCCAATTTTTGGGTGTTGATTTATGACTGTTAGTTGGTTCTTTTGCCGACATGTGCCCTAGTCCTACCCTATTTTGGGGCAGCCCCAATTTTTGGGTGTTGATTTATGACTGTTAGTTGGTTCTTTTGCCGACATAGCAAAGTTTGATTTTTAAAATCTTGGTGGGAATGCTTGTAGGTACATATATAAGCCTGTATAGGCATTCATTTGTAAACTAGATGATCATTGTGAACTCTAGGCATTCTCAAGGTGATTCAAGGCTTACTATTGTGTTGCAAGAGGAGACTTGTATGTTTTATGTGTTGATATTTGAAGATTTGAGCATCAATTTTCTCATGGCATGAAGAGCATCTTCCTCCATGAGAGCTTCACTACAAGGTGACATAATATTATGTTTTTATCATTGATTCCTTTGGTTTTTGCCTCTACCTCACAAGGGAATGCACTCTTTATCTGACAATAGTGTTCAGAGACTTAAGTGTCCTCCAGGGCTTGACTGAGGCAAGCCTCTAAACACCACAACCCCCAAACTAATTCTTGTGATTGTAGGTTACAGGTGTTGCATCTGGAAAAAGTGGAGTTGGGGGAAGGCTTGGTAGGCATCAAGGACTCAGGATCTGAAGAAAAGTTAGACATAGGAGCACTTCCAAAACTAGGGCGCTCACAATAGTGTCCTCTACATACAGATCTCAGGAAATAGAAGTTACATGGTTGATCAGTGTTGGAAGGAGGTCTAGATTCCTTGAAAAAGCAAGTAGCTTGGACTTGGGCACCCACACCTTAGTCCCTGACTATTTTGCCTCAGAACCCTAAAAAGAGGTATTCTGTGATTTGTTATTTTACTCCCGTCTGCAAGAGCTTTTTCCATTATTTGTCATTTTTTTGTCGTATTTGCATAATTAGGGTTTTAATGGTTAATTGGACATAAGAGAAGGAAAAATTGATAATTAATTCCCTAATCCAAGTTTCCCTTCATTTGTAAGTGACCTATGGTATGATAGTGCTCGCCACTCGACCCTAGATCCTTCAATGTTAGGGTGAAAGGAGGATTTTAACATATAAACAACAAAAGATTAACAAAATCCATTTTTACCCTAAACAGGGACAAATGGGAAAATGGAATCCTTCAGTGGCTACTGTTATATATGCAATAAATTTGGGCATAAAGCTAACTTATGTAAATCAAGGATGAGTGGTCAGAAAAATACTATGTGCTTTAATTGCAATAAACCTGGACATGTTGCAAGATCTTGCAAAAGTAAGAACATGAAGAAGGATAATCAAGGAGAATTGAAGAAATCAGTTGAAAAGATTGATCCGACAGAAGTCATGGAAGAGATGAACAAGGTTTGGGTCAGGAAGGAAACAAATGAAGGAAGAGATGAGTCTGCTCCAGGCTCCGGAGTAGCTACTTCCTCCAAGAAGTAGATTGTGAGTCATGGCTCAGGGGGAACTATATTGAAAATTTTAAAATCCCCTAGGCAGATAGTCAATGCTAAGATTCGGCACAAAGATATGAGGATTTACATGGCAAACTACTTGAAAGGAACTCTGTAGATCAAGACACAAAAGGATTCTGGTCCGGAAGCCCAAAATGACTAAAATATGGGCAAAATATAAAGTAAGTAATAGAAATTGGATCAATATGTCTTTGTAGTTGAAGATCATTATATGTGTTTTAGAAGTATCACACCGAAGACCTGTTCTTGGGTAAAAAGAGAAAAGGTACATTAACAAATAAAAGGAATTGTAGATGAGTAGATTAGAGATTAAATTGAGTAAGAATAGTAAAGTGGTAAGAAACAAAGCAAGATTGGTATGCAAAGGATATGCTTAGGTTGAAGGAATAGACTTTGAAGAAACTTTTGCTCTAGTAGCAAGGATTGAAGCAATAAGGATGTTTCTGGCTTTTACAGCATACAAGGATTTCAAGGTTTATCAAACGGATGTGGAGTCTACCTTCTTAAATGGAGAGATGGAAGAGGAAGTCTCTATTGAACAACCAAAAGGATTTCAGTCATCAGAGCAAGGGGACATGGTATGCATATTGAAGAAAGCATTGTATGGATTAAAACACGCTCCCAGGGTATGGTATGCACGATTGGATAGTTTTTGTTGATGACATTATTTTTGGAGGCAATGAAGGTATGTGCTCAGTTTTTGCTAGAGAAATGCAAAGTGAATTTGAAATGTCCATGTTTGGGGAGATGAACTTCTTTTTAGGTCTACAAATAAGTCAATTAGATAAGGGTATCTTCATTTCTCAGTCTCAATATGTGAAAGAGTTGTTAAAGAAATTTGGGATGGAAGACTCTAAACCAGCATGCACACCTATGATAACTAGTTGCAAGTTGAGAAAAGATGATAACTTACCCTTGGCATACCAGAAAAAGTATAGATCTATGATTGGAGGATTACTTTACCTGACTTAAACTAGACCTGACATAATGCATGCAGTGTGTCTTCTGGCAAGATTTCAGGTAGAACCCAAGGAATCACATGTGATGGCAGTCAAGAGAATTTTGAGATATTTAAAAGGTACAATAGATTATGGTTTGTGGTACCCTAGGGATAGTGACTTTGTTCTCAGTGCATATACTGATGCAGATTGGGCCGAAGATGTGGATGACAAAAAAAAACACAAGTGGAGGTACATTCTTCTTGGGAAAAAGATTAGTATCTTGGTTAAGCAAGAAACATGATTCAATATCTCTATCTACTGCAGGAGCAGAATACATTGCAGCAGCATGTAATTACACTCAAGTGTTATGGATAAAGTAAACATTGAAGGACATCAGAGTTGTGTATAAAGATCCAATTATAATCTTTTGTGGCAATACAAGTGCCATCAACATATCAAGGAATCTAGTGATGCATTCAAGAACAAAGCACATATCCATTAGGTATCAGTCTTTGAGAGAAAAGGTGACAGAGAATGAAGTGAAGTTGGAGTATATTTCTACCAAGGATCATATTGTAGACATTTTTACCAAGCCTCTGCCTAAGGATACTTTTGAGTATCTCAAAGAAAAGTTAGGGGTTATCACCCCGCCTACTCTAAACTAGGTTGCACAATAGTGCATCAGTCTAGAGGTGTCTAGAGGTCTGGATTGATGCTTTTTAGGGCTACTTCTAAGGGGGAGTAGTCAGAAAGTTCAAAAGAGAGATTTGATCAGAGCAAAAGAGTGCAAGTATGTGCCCTGTGCCATTAATGTCAAAGGGGGAGAGAAGTCATGTGAAAAACATAGAGTGCAGATATGTAAAAAAAAGGGGGAGAATTTTGTAGAAAGAGAGAAGTGCAGGTGTGTAAAGAGAAAGGAGGAGATTCTTGTCTTGATGGCAGTTGTAGTTTTTCACATCATATGTTGCCATCAATGATAAAGCGAGAGATTTTTGCAAGTGTGTGCCTAATCAATGTTGTCAACATATCCTTGTTTTCATTGTTGTCAACATATCCTATTTTATTACTTGTTTAGAGGACTTGTATGTTGAGGATATTGAGAAAATTAGCCTCTCCGGAAAAACAAGTTATAGAGAAGTGTAGTACAGACAGTGAGTTGTATGCTAAAGATCAGTCTGGTAAACTACTACTCCTTCTTGAAGATAGTGGTCTACGGATTGGAAGAAAGTTAGAGGTATGTCTAAGGATGCTACATTCTGGGTTTGAGTCATCTGCATGAAGATCTAAGTGAGGTGTGTTCACCAGAGTGAAGCCTTCTTTTTTTGTAAGTCTAGTTGAGACAAGAAGATAGTATTTGGCTCCACATTCCTCCGTAATAAAGTATTTTGCTCTACGGTTCTAGAGGGGAGTCTGGGATGATGATAAGTGCCTACAATTGCAATGGTTCATGGTTTGGTGGTCCGCAAGCTATCTTTCTTTTATGACAGTTGAAGATAGTGAAGCTCATGTGTTCTAGGGAGAAGATTCCTTTGGATAAAGTGGTTAACGTTTGTGTGGGTTCTCTTGATGATTATAGCATGCTTGTGGATGTCTCTTAATCATGTTCCTATCTAGACTTTGGTCCATGTTAAGAAATTGTGATGGTGTCTGAAGATTGTTCCCAGTTAATGTAGCGTGTAACTAGTCTTGGCTGACCTGGTTGATCCTAGTGATTGCAGAGATCTCTGGAAGATTGTGGAAGCATGTTATGGCATGGAAGATCATGTTTGACTCCCAGCTAAGGTGCGGCATGATCTGCATTTCATTCCCTTGCATGATATTGCAATAGGTCAGGACCTATTTTGTAAATGTTTGTAATACCAACCTTAGATATTGTTCCAATGGTTGATTCCGACCTTGATGATCATTCCAAGGTTGATGTAGTATATAAATACTTGTAGCCGAGTCATGGAAAAGGTGTCCTTGAGCAAGAATGAGAACATATTAGGAAAGGTCCAAAGGCAGAGCAGAGGAGGGGCAGAGGAAGGAAGAGGAAGAGAAGAAAAGAGAAAGAGCAGAGCAGAGGAAAGGCAGAGCAAGGAAGTTCTTATACTTTAGTTTCAAATAAAGAAAGGTGTTGATCATGGTATTGAGTCTAGCAGTAAGCCACCAGTAGGGTTTAATAGCCCTTATTGTAATCTTGTTAGGTTTAGGGTTGAGGTAGTGAGTCTACTAGACCTAGTTGTTCTTCATGACAGTAATCCAGTATGTTTAGGCCCATGGAGTGACCAAGCTTGAACATCACTATTTCAAGATTGCAATATATATTGAGAGTGAAACCTCTCTATGGTTTTTCCCCACCTTGGGGTTTTCCATGTAAATCTGGTGTCTCTTGTGTTTGATGTTGTATCTATGGTTAAGTTTCTAATTTCATGCTCTCATGGTTAAATTATAATAATTGTGGATAAGTATTGAATGTTTAAATTACAAAAAGTTTTTAAGTTTTGTGACAACTTATTCACCCCCCCTCTCAATTGTCCAGTGTATATCAACAAACACATCCAACCATAACTACATTAGCAGGTGCTTTTGAAGAAGCCATTAAATTCAATCAACAGTTAACACCTAGTTTTACACCTAACTTTGGATATCCTGTATATCCTATACAACCACAAGTTAATGGAGTCGTGATACCTCCAGCCATAATGCTTAGTCCCCTGCAAGTACCTCCACTTAGTATCATGCCTCCTCTAAATGGAAATTGCTAGATGATACCTCGTCTTGGATAGGTATCTCAAGATGCAATGCAAAACAGTAGCAATGATAGTTCTTTTTTTAAACCTCAACAAGACAACGTAGTAGCTAAGGCTTGGGAAGAAAAAGATGACATCAAAGAAATATCTACACAACTGAGGAAATTAACTACTGAGATCACACACATGAGGAGTCAAAATTTCTATTCTCAGTTAAATTAGAATAGAGGATATCCTAATAAGGGACATGGAAATAATAATGATAGGTCTAGGCATCCTGATAGGGGGTTTAATAATGATAGAAACTTCAACAATAGAAATAACAATGCTTCCCCTAGGCCACCTAGAAATTGGAATACCAGGCCAAATAATGGTTCATTGCCTTCATCGTTGGACAATCAACCTCTTATTGAGCCAAATAGACTACTAGGGTGAATTTTGCAGAAGCTGCACTCACAAATTGGTGTAGAATGCACAATACCAATGCACACACTGAATTAGACTACCCTTAGTTCAAAATAGCAAATAGTAACTTCCAAGATGAAGTGTCTAATACTGCATGAGATCTTCCATGTCCTGAAGGAAAATAAAATTGTCCCCTTGGGATATGAGTCTGCCCTTGTGCTGGAAATCTCTATTAATCATCAGCATCATCAAATGACCTCAACTCATGAGAATTACACATTAGCATGTGAAGAGTCCACATTAGCATTTGATTCAAACTATGTGTTCCCCTTTGAGGATGAAAATGAATCTGAACAGGAACTTGAAGAGGTTCTTGCTTACCAACAGCAATATTAGGGTAGAAACAACTATAACCTATGGAACAATACAAACAGACCAGCTGGTCCATTGACCACATATGTTCCTCCAAACAACTTCAACATGCCACTGGATCTAAAAGCTAATAACAATCCTAGTCCTCCCAAGGTAAATACTCAATATTTCACACCTCAAATTATAGTATCAAAAGCCCTCAGCCAACTGCTCGAGTCAGATAAATTAGTCACATACCTGGCTGAAGAGATGAACAAGATAAAAATTAGCTTATCTTTGTTAGAATTGTTGAAAACCTTAGTTATCAAGAAAGCCTTCTTGAAATCCTTAGATGAATCCACATCAAAAGATGATAATCTAGGTCATAATCCTAGTCACATCATGACTAGAGATCCTACACCCAAGGAAAATACTATTAAACATAAAGTGCAGTCCACTATCCAAGCTGTTAAAACATCACACATGACTCTATACAGAGATAAGTCTAAGTCACCACCATTATTACTCACATTAAGAATATTTTGCAAGAATTTACATAATTGTCTAGTGGATTTAGGTGCATCAACAAATGTGATGCCACTATCCACTTGCAATGCTTTAGGCTTACATCCATCCAAATCCCTCAAGAAGGTGATATAACTTGACAAAATAGAAGTGAGTGTGGTAGGGGAGTTAACTCATATACACATGCATCTTGCATCAGAACCAAGGGTGCAATACTACATTAACATTCAGGTAGTAGACATCCTAGATACTTATGGGATGTTGCTCAGTAGGGATTGGTCTAAAATGCTTAATGGTTACATGGCCACTAACTTCAGCTATATGTGGTTACCCTGGAAAGGAATCCCTAACCAAGGAGTTTATGCTATAGGACCTCAAACTGTTAGGATTGAAGAAGTCTTGATTAATAACATGTACATACATGAAGACAACAATAGAGAAGAGAGAGTGATCATTGAGTCTGATTATGGTTCCATAGATGAAGAAGAGATGGATCATTTTATTGAGTTTGAAAAATATCTCTCCAGAGAAATGCAATGGGACTAGCTAACTGGGACATCCTTTGAGAATATCCTGATATTCGGATGGTGCATATTACATGATAAAGCACATTTAGAAAAGAACTATGAAGCATGTTTGGATTTGATCGAGTTAGAAAGAACTTGTAGTGAAATAGGGTCATCACCAACCAATGTTAGCGAAATATCTGATGATGATGGTACCGATTCTTGTCTATTTTTTCTAGGTATAGAGACTTATAAATAGATCCTATATCAGGATAATGCCTACATGCTTAATTCAGAGGAGATCTTGATATGTGATAAAAATTCTCATGAAAAAGAAAATGGTATCACCCTAGGGACCGATTGCCTAATTGAGTAAGACTATGAACTTTCAGATGAAGAGAGAGGGAGTCACCTGACATAATTTGAGGGGTTTTTGTCCAAACAAATTTAGAAACATATTCTACAAGGAGTTCCTTTACATCGTGCATTGATTGAAGGATGGTACAGACTCCATGAAGCACCACATTCAGAAACAACATGCACCTTATGCTTACATATATTAAATAAAGAAGAACAGTTGTGCTCCAGTGATAAATTACATGATACCAAAGATATTCCTAAAGATGAAGGGAGTGGGATTGCAACATATCTAGAAGATAAAAGTGAAGACATCAAAGGGATGGAAAGAATGATGAATATAAACTCTCCATAGAAATCACCAAAGGTGATAAAGACTGAACCTCAAAAGTTAAAATCGATATCCAGTGGTGTAGCAACAAGAGCTCAAACAAAAGGGAAGGTCCTCACAAGCCATTAACATAAGATAAGCCATGGATTCTTAGGTTTGATGGTTCAAAATCCAAACAAGGAGCTAGAGTAGGCATTGACCTCATTGATCCATCAAGGAGGTCATTTTTAGCAGCATATAGACTATAGTTCTCATGCACTAATAATATAGCTAAGTGTGAAGATTTAATTCATGGAGTGTTGTTTTCTCTCAAGAAGAAAATCAAAATTCTGCATGTCTATGGAGACTTGAAATTAGTGGTGAAACAAGTCAGGAGTATCTATGCATGCATCTATAAAAAACTGTCAAACTATAGGAATAGTGTTTAGGACTTAATAGAGGGATTTGATATATTTAACATCATGCATGTCCCTTGAGAACAAAATCACAAAGTTGATGCACTGGCATAGGCTGCCAGCACATTGGAACCTCTATCCATCTCTAGAATGAGGATATTCTCAGTAGAATTGGTATTAGTACCCTCCATACCCGATAATGTAACAAATTTCCAAGTGTTTGATGATGACAAGCATGTCCTAGACTTCATAGCAAATAGGGATATATTCGAAGAGCAGATCCTAGATGAGAAGAACATGGAAGATCATGTATGGGAAGAAGAAGAAATCATGGACTTGCCAAGCAACAAAATTCCCAAAGGCATGATTAAACTTGAAAGAGCCTTCAACTTGGACAACATGATAAAACAAAAAGATCTCCCCAAAATAGATGGAGGAGAGTATTCACCTGTCAACATAGGACAGGGTGAAGACACCAAGAATGTCTTGATTAGTAATGTATGTTTCGAAGAAGAGAAGGTAGGGATAACTCAAGCATTAAAAGATTATATCCATGTTATTGACTAGACTTATGATGAGTGAAAAACATATGATACATCAATAATCACCCATACTATCCCACTGAAGCTAGATGCCAAGCCATTTAGGCAAAAAGAGAGGCCAGTCAATGTGTTGATGGAACCTATCATCATTGAAGAAGTTAAGAAGTTGTTGAATGCAAGGATAATATTTCTTGTTAGGCACTCAACTTGGGTGGCAAACCTATTCCTAGTCAAGAAAAAGAATGGAGACATACACCTTTGTGTAGATTTCAAGAATTTGAATAGAGCCTCAGAGAAAGATAACTATCCTCTTCCCTCATTAGACAAAGTTTTACAGATAGTGAATGGAGCTCAAATGATGTCCTTCTTGGATGGGTTTTCAGGATACAACCAGGTGATTGTAGACAAAATAGATAGATTAAAGACAACATTCACCACCAAGTGGGGGATACTTGGTTACAGACGCATGCCTTTTGGCTTGATTAATGTTGGAGCCACATTTTAGTATGCAATGGACATAGCATTCTGAGGTTTAGTTGGAAAATGCATCGTCGTATACATGGACAACTTGACTATCTTCTCAAAGAAGAGAGGTGACCATATAGAAGACCTCCAAAAGGTACTTAAGAAGTGTGAGCAGTATGGTATCTCACTTAACCCAAAGAAATGCATATTTGGGGTGAGCACAGGTAAGCTGCTTGGTAATGTAATATCAGAAAATGGGATCACCATTGACCCTACTAGGGTTGATTCGATAATGAAGCTACAACTTCCAGGGAGTAAAAAGGAGTTAAAATCTTACTTTGGTAAGATTAATTTTGTGAGAAAATCATAACAGGATTTGTAGAGATTATTAGGCCACTCAATGAAATGCTCAAGAAGGATGCCAAAATTAAATGGACTCCTAAAGCAAAGGCTAAATTTGAGGATATAAAAAAAGCCATAGCAGATGCACCTGTCCTGATTAGCCTAGATTATACAAGAGAGTTTTACATTTATTCATTTGCTTCAGAGCATACCTATGCAACAGTCCTGACACAGAGGAGTGAAGAAAAGGAAGAGAAACCCATCACCTTTATAAGTTCTCCATTTAGGGATGTCGAGCTTAGATGTATGGATGTTGAAAGGCAAGCCCTTGCTTTGGTCAGAGTAGTAAAGAAATTTAGACATTGCATCTTGAGAAGCAAGTTAATTTCTGTTGTGCCTGATGCAACTGTCAAAATGTTCTTGATGCAAAACGATCCTAGAGAGAAGAGAGAGAAATGTATAATAGTGCTCCAAGAATATGATGTAGACATAACTCCTATGAAGTTTGTTAGAGGACAAGCCTTAAGCCAGATGATTGCTGAAATTGACCGCAACTTGGTGAGTCAACAATATGTAGTAAACACAAAAGAAAATAATGATTGGTACTCAGATATCAGACATATCCTGATTACTCGAAGATGTACACCATGGATGCAAGCTTCTCAAAGAAGAGATTTAAAGATTAGATCACAGAAGTACATGATAAAAGGGGGAATTCTTTCCAAGAAGAATTATGAAGGAATATACCCTAGATGTTTGGACAAGCTAGAAGACAAAATTTCATGATAAATTTGGAACAACACATGGATCTCACCTAGCCACTACACATGCTATCCTAAGAGTAGGATATTTTTGGCCAACAATCTTTAATGATACTGTTGAACATATCAAATGTTACCATACTTGCTAGATTGTTTCCAATAGAGAAAGATATGCTGCCCAACCCTTGCATCCGGTTATGGAGATACACCCATTTGCTCAATGGGGCATGTATTTCATTGGTCCTATCAATCCTCCATCATCTTCAGCCCACAAGTATGTATTAACAATTACTAATTATTGCACCAAGTGGATTGAAGCAATTAGGAGAAAGACTCGTACTGCAGAGGATGTGATCAAATTCTTAGAGAACAATATCATAACTACGTATGGAGTTCCTTATGTTCTTGTGTGTGATAATGGACCAGCTTTTGCATCTTTAGGGTTGTCTAGCTAGGCTTTTGATTATGGGATCATTTTAAAGTTCTGTTCAAACTATTACCCCCAAGGAAATGGCTTAGCAAAGTCAACCAATTAGAATTTGTTGAACATCACAAAGAAGTTGATAGAAAAGTGTTGAAATGCATAGGACAACTGAGAGGGGGGGGGGGGTGAATCAGTTGCTACAAAAACTTAACTTCATAAACCATCAACTACTTAATTTCTAATAATCAGATTTAACCATGAAAGCATGAAATCATAGACTAAATCATAATCAAGCATTCAACATAGTAGACACTAGATTTTTACATGGAAAAACCTAAAAGGGAAAAACCATGGTGGGTGTTAGCCCACTTAAAATATATGAGTTATAACAATACTAAAAAATAGAGGCTCATTGCCTATAGGGATCACTACCTAAATTGCTCACTGCAAAGAATAGCTCACTACCAAAGGGTGGCTCACTTCCAAGGGATGGCTCACTGCCAAAGGGTAGCTCACTGCCAAATATGGTGAGCTGATTGAATACTACTCCATGCCTGGGTTCAGTTCCATTGAAGCACAGTATAACTTCTCTGCTCTACTCTTTCACACCTTCACACTTATCTCTTCATATTTGCACACATATATTTTTTCACAACTCTATTATATTCTTTTATACATTTCATCAACCTTGGAATGTACATCAAGGTCGGCATTACATTCATCAACCATTGGAACATTCTCCAAAGTCAGCATTACAATAATACAAAGAAATAGGTCTGGACCAAAACAAAATTTGCTAAGGTAAAGATGTATGTAGAACACGTTATGCCTTAGCTGGGACTCAAATGCAATTCTTCATGCCACAACATGCTTCCACAATCTTCAAGGCATCTCCACAAAATTGTGAAATCAACCAAGTTAGCCAAGATTGGTGATAACACAGAGTCTTCAAGGAACATACTTCATCCACGATCTAAACTTCTCTTTACAGACCAATCCAAAGGTAGGAACATAATCAGGAGACATTGATAAACACATTGTAATCACCAGGAACAACTGCATGATCTCTAACCACTCTATTAAGAAGATTCTTCAAATTGGAGCACAAGAACAACACTATCAGCCACTATCATAAGGAAAAGATCACTTGTAGACCACCAAACCATGAACCATTGGAGTTGAAGGCACATAACATCATCTTAGACTTAACTCTAGAACAACAAATCAAAATACTTCAATGCGGAGGAATGTGGAGCATAATACTTTCTCCTTGTCATTGCCAAACATACAGAAAAAGATATTTTTGCTCTGGTGAACATAACTCACTCAATTCTTCATACCAGAGGCTCAAACTCAGAACATAGCAACTTCAAATGTGCCTCTAAATAACTTCCAATATGCAGAAAAAGATATTCATCTTTCAGGAAATGTGGAGCAATCTACTGGACTGTTCTTCTGCAATACACAAGAAACTCTACAACACACTGTTTCCACTAGAGGAGCAAATTTTCTCAATATCCTCAATATCTAGATCTCCAATAAAATACAAATCATCTAACTCATTACAATCAAGCATCAAAAAGAGCACAGTTGACACTAATGACAACACTGATATGTTGACATCAATGATGACACTGGTTAGACACATACTTGCAACAATCTCCCCTTTTGTCATTGATGGCAACATATGACGTGAAAAACTGAAAAGACCATCAAGACAAGATTCTCCCCCTTTCTCTTTATGCATTTGCATTCTTTTTCCCTTGAGTTTTTCACATGATTTCTCTCCCCCTTTTTCATCAATGGCAAAGGGCACATACTTGCATTCTATTGCTCTGATCCAACTATACTATTACCAATACATCTAGCTACTCCCCCTAAGAGGTAGCTCCCAAAACATCAATCTAGTTCAAACAATGAGACTTTGAGCACTACTGGATTGATGCATTCTCATGCATC
Source organism: Cunninghamia lanceolata (assembly GCA_027924645.1). Taxonomy (NCBI): domain Eukaryota; kingdom Viridiplantae; phylum Streptophyta; class Pinopsida; order Cupressales; family Cupressaceae; genus Cunninghamia; species Cunninghamia lanceolata. The sequence continues at coordinate 2,598,518 of BSBN01001326.1, forward strand.
TTAGTTTAGGGCAGGAGGAGTGATGACCCCTACCTTTTCTCTGAGATGCTCAAAGGTATCCTTATGCAAAGGCTTGGTGAAGATATCTATAATCTAATCCTTTGTGGACACATATTTCAACTTTGTGGCCTATCAGTGATCTTCACAACATTTGGAGTAGCCATCTTTCAAAAGATTTAAAGAGAGGTTTTCAAGAGTAGAAAATACCTTTTACGCTTTTAGGGTTCATGAAATGAGCTAGATCGAATTGCTAGATAAATCAATTTCTGTGGTTGATCTTTGAGAGGTTTGAGACAACTTGTTGTAGAGATCCTTCTCTCTTCTTCTCGAATGTAAATGTACAAATGATGAGCAAGGGAACCCTTATATTTCTGCACAAACCCTAATTTCACATTGTAATAAATGCACAATTTAAGTTGTTCCAGTTGCTCTGTTCTCCTTGTCCTAAGAGATTTTTTCACATTACTGAGATGCACTTAGAGTTATTCTCAGTGAATATTAGCAATCTATCTACCTTTCTCCAATCATTTCATTTATCTGTAGATCAAGATACCTCAAATTTGAATTATACCAGATCTCACTGTGAAAATCTTGTTCTTATCAGATGACTGTTAAACCGGATCAATATTGGAAGATTAAACTCTTTAAGATTTCTTGTTGATGTTCCATATCTTTACCAAGGCTTGTTTAGATGTTTCTCTGAGAACCCTTTAATCCGTAACTTTCCATGTGCTAATTTCAGGCACCAATTGACTGGCTAGGGGAACTTGTTTTCTTTTGTGACTCCCCCTAAGCCAAAGCTCATTTATTTAGTTTTAAGAAGGAATATTAGCACCAGATTCTAGTGTGGATCCATCCTTCACCCAAATCTTGTTCATCTCCCTTTGACTTTCATCCGCATTCACTTTTCCTTTTCCTTTGTCTTGGTTTTGATTATGATGCACTGGACCCTTTTTGTCCTGATTCTTATTTCTGTAGAATTTGGCAATATGACCGGATCTATTGCAATTGTAGGAAACAATATTTCTTTGCATATTTGATTGGTATCCTCTAGATCTACATTGATTAGCCATATGTCCCATTCTATTGCATGCAAAGCATCTACCATTGAATGAATTGTTCATTTGCATATTTCTACACTCATGAGATTTATGACCATACCTTTTGCAATTAAAACACTGTCTGGAGACGGATGAATTTGTTTGATTCATTCTTCTTCTGTACTGATTTGCTTTATGACCAAAGTTATTATAATTTTGGCAGTATCCATTGAAGGATGGATATCTTTGAGCATTTGGTTGCTTTACCAGAGGTCTTCTAGGCCTGTTCCTTGGATTTCATGATCCAGAGTTCTTCTGACTAGATCCGGAGCTTTCACCTTTCTCATACCCCAAGCCTTGCTTGTCATCTACCCTCTTTTGGATTTCAAGAAGAACTTCAAGTTGAGCAGAGCTTATCTTGAATTTCTCTTTGTATTCATTTGCTATTTGAAGATCCCTTTTAAGAGTGTCAATCTGATTCTCAAGTTGTTCTTCATTATCTCTAGCTTCTTCAAGATCATATTCTAGATGCTTGATTATTCTATCCATTTTGTGGCATTCTTCTAACTTCTCCTTGAGAGATTGTCTTAGATCATCTTCAATTTTTCTTTTCTCTTCAATTTCTTAGGTGAATTTCATAACCCCTGATTCCATTTCATGTCTTACCATAATGACTTCTTTTGATAGCTTCTCACATAACTTGTTCTTCTCTTTTAGATCTTCATCAGTATTATTGGCTTCATTTTGACTTGCTAATTATTGAAGTAGTTCCTTTGTCTTTTTCATAGAGGTACTCAGTTTCTCTTTTAGTTCATTTATGAAATCATCAGCCTATTTGAGTCTTTCCTTCAAGTTATTGACTTTGGAGTGAGATTGCTCAAGATCATCTAGGGCAGACTGAAGTTGTTCCCTCATACCATACATATCCATTGAGATTCCTAGATCTTCCTCAAGCTGTTAGGCTCTATTTGGAGGAACTTAGCTCTAATACCAATTGTTCATAACTGAGAGGGGGGGTGAATCAGTTATCTTAATTATTTAACTTTATGTTCTTTAATAACTAGTCTAGCATCAAAACAAATAAGCATCCATAACTATGAAAGCAGAAACAAAGTCAATACACATAACACAATGATTTTGATGTGGAAAACCCTATTAAGGGAAAAACCATGGGGTGACTAACCCAAGATTGTATTCTTTGTTAAAAGAATATAGGTACAAAATGGCACTTGCCAAGTAGGGCTCACTGCTTGAGCACACTGCTCACAAGAGGGTCACTGCCTACAAGAGACTCACTATCTACAAGGTACAAGAAAGTAACAAGATACTTGAATTGATGAGAAGCATCCACATATGCTAAGGTTCAGTTCCAGTTAGGCTCCATACACTGATCTACTGCACTTCATTCTTTCTCTTCTTTGGTGCTGCTGTCCTGTCACATACCGGACCTGTATTATTGCTTTCTACTTTTCTTCACAAACCACACACACCTTCATACCAAAATCAATCTGGTATATATATCCACACCAAGGATTTCATCCACTTTCTAGTCGGTATCCATAATACTTAATATCTTCCCAAACTTTGGTCTGTCGGTTGAATCTGTGCTTACTAAGTGATGCGTATCAAAAGGATAGTTATAGAAGTCATCAATCATGTCAGCCAGTCATGAATGATACCTCGAGAAGCTTGATCACCATCAATATCTCATCCAGATTAAGGTTTGATGCTCTGTCAGTCAGGTCTTCCTCAGTCTACTCTGCCAAATAGGAACCCAATACTCAGGTGCCTATAACTTTTCACTCTTTCATCACCGGAGGCTCAATCTCTAGAATATATCAGTCATGATACTCCTCTTGACTTCCCCAAGTCCACACTTTGCTTGGATACTTCCTCTGAGAGATCTAGATTTGATTGTCGAACCTTGCTGCATGCTCTGTTCTTGCATACCGGACCAAGATACTCTACAATCTATCTTCCGATATAGACATACCATGTCTTGCGGATGTGTGGGAAGGACTTTATTGCCATCAATGACAACATTCATGAAGCCACATAGTGTCTCTTTCCAACAACATTCATGTTTTAGTTTGTCTTCATCTCTTGAATTGTTTGAATTTTGTTGTTTTCTTTGGTGGCAAGTTGTTGTGTGGTTGCACAACACACCCCATTTTTCCCCAGCAAAACAAGGACCCAACTTTTGGGTGGTATGGTAAAATTAGTCTTAGATACATGTCAAATAGTTATCCTATGCATAATGTGACCTTAGGATCCTGCTCAAATTTCAAATCTAGAATTTGTCATCAGTAATCATACCATGTGAAAGAGGATAAAATTCCAAGTAGGTTTGCTTTTTGAAGCACCTCAAAGTTCATTAAATCAAGAAAGTTACAATCAGTCAAAGTTTGGTCAATGGGTCATCAGGTTATTTGTGTAGTTAGGGTAAAATTGCAAATCAGGGCAAATGAATAAACAGCAATGATAAAAACCCTAGCAATGCACAATGAAGCACAAGACAACATGAAAATCGAAATAACAAATATGAATGCAAACTAATCTCCACGCTATGCTCGATTTATCTCCATTGCTCTTCTCCACCTCGCATGAGCATGCAAGATTTTGAAGGATTATTGTTGGAAGAATGTTGGGTGCTCACTTCTACAACATAACATTGATAAGGATGCAAAGGATCTAATGATATTTCAACAGCAAGTGGATACTTGAGGATCAATGCATTATAGAAAATATGGCAGAATAAGGGTACTTGAGGCTCAATGCATTATAGAAAATCTGGCAGAATAAGGGTACTCGAGGCTCAATGCATGCTAATGGCTTGTGAGGGGTTTGATTTATAGAAAAGGTTTGGTTCAAATGGATGGTTGAGATTAAAAAGCTAATTGATTGATGTGGATGGCTAGGATTGATTCGGTTATCCCACTCTTCAAGGGAGTTGTAGTCATTTGACAAGTGTCAAGGAGGATAGGGCTCATGTGTGCTTGTGTACATAAAAAGTACTACATATAAAAGATATTAAATAAAAGGCTGTAGTACCACTTATCTTTTTTAAATGAAAGAGGCACACATGTCGGCTAAATGATAAGATAAATTAATTAAATAAATACAATTTATTTAATTAATTGGAAAGTCGACTTATGATGAGAACTTAATTCAAATAAAATATTTGAATTAGTTGGGATATGAGTTGGATATTAATTAAATAAATAAAATTTATTTAATTAATTGAGAAGTTGAATAGGATGAGATAAGATATGATGTGGAAATTAATTAAATAAATAAAATTTATTTAATTAATTGGCTTAATGGATTATGGAAATTAGGACAAAATGCTACAAGATGTCTAGGATAATATTTTTAACTAGGTGTTGTAGGACATGGACAAAGTTGGGACAAATTTGGGTGTCTACATTTTGCCCCTCTTTGAGATGATGTTCGAGATGATGAGCTTTGTGTTGAGTAACATCATTTCAAAGAAGTTAAGGTATGGATAATTGATAGGGATGCTGATGCTGATGATGATGATGATGATAGAAAGGATAGGTTGGTGATGCCCCCTCGAGAGGATAGGTGGGTTGGACAAACACGGGTATGCTCTCGAAAAGAAATGGCTTGGCTACAAAAGAAAGCTAAGGGAATGGATAGAATAAATGGAGATGCATTATGCTGCAATGAATGTGAGCAACCATGATGTTTGATATAGCACTAGACGTTATGGACCAAGGTATAAGGACCAAGGTGACAATGTGTCTTGTGCCCCAGCATAATACAATCTTGTCTAATGTATGAGGAAGAAAACTTAGAGAATTGAAGTCCTAATGCACAAAAGGTATGATATGACCTTAGATGCAAAGGATAGTACAAAAAGCTATTCCAACATACACAAGATATGAATATTAGCTGGAAAGATTCCGATGTGATATAAATGCAAGATAAAAAGATAACACACACAAGCAAGCAAGCAAGCATGCACAAATGATTCAAAAACAAACAAGGTATTGCCCCTGTCAAGCTGTAAACCAATGATTGATTGTTTTGATGATGATAGTTGAGAGTGTTGTCATTGCGGGGAAAGCTATATCCCTAGATCAACACAAGGTTGTTTGTTGAGTTGGTTGGCTAATTGGCTAATTGATTTGGCTTACAACAAGGCTAGGATCAAGACCATTGATTGCGTTTGGATAACTTGGCTTGATTGATTAACTTGATTGGTATGGATTAAGGATGGGCTTGCATTTGGATCATTGCTTGGAATGATTTGAAGATGATGAAATGATGGTTAGATTGATTTGGTTTGATGAATGGATGATTAGATGATATGTGTTGGAATCATTTGCTTTTGATTTGTTGGAGTGATTGGAATTGTTTTGATGGCTAGCTTGATGTGCTTTGGTGTTGATGCTGATGATTGATAGGATTTGTTTTGATAGTTGGCTTGATGTGCTTTGGTTGTGATGTTTGTTGTTGCTGGGTTGATTGTTTTGATGATTGGATTATTTTGAATGATGATAGTGATGGTGTGATGATTGGAGTGTCCACTCAATCTAAGCATAAGCAAGTGTTCTCAGTATGCTCAATGGATGGAAAACAAACAACGTATTGCCCTTGTCAAGTCATAAACCAATAATTGATTGTTTGATTTGTTGATGATAAATAGTGTTGTCATTGCGGGGAAAGCTATATCCCTAGAGCAACACAAGGATGATGTGGGAATGCTATATCCCATTGATGATGATGATAATTTGATTGATTGGTCTCATGACAAGATTAGGATCAAAACCCGTTGATTTGATTGGATAATGTTCCTTGATTGATTGGCTTGCTTGATATGGATTAGTGTGACTTGGATTTAAGATCATTGCTTAGATTGATTTGATTGATATGATTGGAAGAAGTGATTGATTGAAATGAATGAATGAATGTTATTGATAAGAAGAATTGATGATGATGACGATTTGATTTTGATTGAATGTTGATAAAGTGGATTGTTTCAGATGATGCGATTGGTTTTATTGCTTGGATTTTTTTGTTGGATATTTAATTTTTTTTGGATTTTTGGGGAATATTTTGATTTCTTTGTGTTTTTGAATGTTTTGGAACATCAATGGATTTACAATTTAGGTAGCCTTTGTGCTAGATACCAATGACAAGGGAGGACCAAGTCTAGGTGGAAGGATGGACGTAAGATGGATGGATAAAAGGTTGGGCAACAAGGGATGGAAGGCTCATGAGAGTTGGATGGAATTATAAGAGGATAGGCCATATAAGGGATGGATGCTTGCCTCATGATAAATGGATAGGTAGGCTATAGTGGAAAGCTTATGATAAATAGATGGGGATAAGATATAAGATGGAAAGCTCGTGATAAGGATACGCCATAGTGGATGGATCATAAGGGAGCTAGGATGTGATCTCCAAAGGCTATGTTGCATAGGAAGAACTTGTCCCATTCTAGGTGGTAATGCTTAGGATTTTTACATGACAGAGTTCATGACCAAGGGATAACATGATTGGATTGGTTTGAATGGGATGGATAAATAGTCAATGGATAGGACTTGGTTTGGAAAGAAGGTATGTCAAGAAATATCCAAACATGTTTCAACATTTTGCCCCTATGTCTTCATCAAAATCAAAAGGCAAGAGGATGGATAAAATGGGTTCAATAGGATAAGCATGTTTATGTAATGGCTAAGGATGGAAGGATGGTATGGTACTGGTAGGATAGGATAGGATGGAAAATGATATAATGGGATGGATAGTTTAGAAATGGATAGGTTGGATGAGACAACGTGCCCCCAAGTGTAAGTGACATAGAAGATCAACCTACACATGACGTCTGTTTGCCAGGTTTTCATCATGGTACTTATCCAAGGCACCTGTTTACCAAGTTTTCACCATTGGACGAAGGGATTTCTCTTTACTTTTTTTGATTTTTTTTTCTTTTTTCTTTTTTTCTTTTTTGCTTTTAGATGGGTTGACAATTACACATGGCGCCTATTTGCCAGGTTTTCACCATGGTAATGGATAGGAGGGACTCAATTGTCTAGTTCGATGGATGTTGGTAGCGTCCCTTTAGAGATTGATGATGTCTTCTCATGGACCATGTCATTATGATCATCGATGTTGATAAGGGATTGCGTGGATGGGAGATGGATTAGGTAGATAGTGGATTATGAAAGATTCATGCAAGGATAGATGGATGGGGATAGTGGATTATGGTGTGGATTTATGTAGGACTTAGGCAAAAGCATGGACCATAGGGATAGCATGGGGGAGATATGTAGGATAATGGATGGAAGATGGGGAGATGTAGTTATGTGGAGGTGCTGCGGAGTGGAAGGGAATCATGACCAATAGTTGCACACACTGTGTTAAACATTGAAGCTTTTGATGAGATGGTGGTGTAGGAAGCCATGGAGATGTTTTCTTAGGGGATGGTTGATGAAGTGATTTAGGTACCCACATAGATTTAGTATTTTTAGTGCTTTTGTTTTTCTTGTGGGATTTTTGAAGGGAATGGAAGTTTTGGATAGATAGAGGCTCTTGGATGGATATAGGTGATTGGGATTCTTGAGATGTGGATGAAGATACCTCATTTGCTTTGCTAGCTATTTGCTTAGGAACCCAAACCATTTTGCTTTTGGGCTTTTCTTTTGGAGGTAAGGGTTTGGATGGCTGCTTAGATGAACTTTTCTTTGATTTTGATTCTTTATGTCCTAAGGTATGAAGACCTTTAGGATTTTTGGTAGGATTGTTAGCTTTATAAGTAGAGGCTTCAAAATTTTTGCTTTTGAATCCCATGGGGTGGGTTGAGTGGATGGAATGATTGGAAGCTTTATGTTTAGGTGATGTGTGTATTTGTTGGTCATGATTAGGGATGTAAGGATACTTATGAATGATAGGTATGTTAGGTGTTGGAAGCAATGGTGACAAGGTGGATGGAGGGATATTTGGAGTTGGTAAAAGTGGAGGCAAAGTGGATGGCGGAAGGTGTACGGTCACATGCTTTTGACATTTATAAGATGATGGAGTTGGAATGGCAACATATGTTTTGGGTAGATGATGAGGTTTGTGATGGAAAGTGGTAGACTTAGGATGCATGAAGGGATTACCAACATCTTGGCCTTGTTTACCTTCGGGTGTGTATCCAAGTCCATATGAGCATGGAGAAACTTTGACATGGTTTGACTCCAAAATACCTTGTTCATAAAAGCCTAGACCTTTTCCTTGGTAGCTCATGTTTTGGAGTATGCGATTGACTATGGGACTAGATGTGTTTTGGGAACTAGATTTGAGTTCCTTATTGGATGAAGAAGATGAAGTGGAGGACAAAGGTTGTTGTTGTCCTAATGAAGAACATTCATGGAGGAAGGTGGTAATACCACTAGGACATGATAGTGGATGTGGAAGGAGGATCATTAGGATCTTGATTAGCATTATGTTCATGTAGATCCAAGTTATTGATTTGATCTTTTATGCTTACTTGGGGGACAAGTGTCTCATCATGACAAGTGGATGTTTGCTCATTATGGATAGGGCTAGATGGCAGATAACTAGGAGCAATGTGGATATCTTGCTCATGAATAGATATAGGATTATGAATAGGATCAAGGTGCTCATGGATAGCTTCTTCAAATGTATCATCTTGATCATAAAGAAGGTAAATGTTATGGATGGGTTGCATGAAAGTGTTTTGATCTTGAGTTGGACTAGGGCTTAATGTTTCCACATGCTTAGGATTAAACCTTTGACATACCTCTTGGGTTTCTTGAATGGAAGTAGATGACTCTTGACTTGGATTCATAATAGGAGACTCTTGAATATGCTTGATGGCTTGTAGGTCACATGATGGGTTTGAAGGGCTAAGAATGTTAATTGAGGGCTCTTGGATAGGCTCAAGGATAGGTGGACCACATGATGGGATTATGACCTTTGGAAGTTCTTTGGTAGGCTCATGAATGGATGTTTGACATGGAGGTAGTTTATTCCTAGCTAGTAGCCAATGGATCACATCCTTTGCAAGGGTATGAGTGGATGGGAAATATAATGGATGAGCAATAAAAGCAGATGATGTTGTAAGCGTAGGACTAGGATTTTGATTAGATGGAAGGATAATGGAGTTTGATGGATTAGGATGTGGACTAGATGGGTGTGACACATGGGATTGGGATGATGTGGCATGATTTCCCATTATAGGTAGGTACACCTTGTAAACAATTGGAACAAATATTGGGCATTGATTTGTATTATGGCCTTTGGTCCTATGGTATGCACAATAATCATGTTCATCATATGGACTTTCTTCACATGGTTTGACTTCAGGAAGTTCAATGAGTTTTGCTTCAAGCATTCTTTGTAAAACTATCTCAGCCGCATCCTTTGGTGAAGGATTAGAATGACATGGTGATGAAGTTAATGAAGGGCTTGGTGATTTGGAAGGTTGATGGACCAATGGACTAGGGGTACGATCACATGGTGGTGTTGGGATAGGACTTGTTGGCTCATGTGTTGGCATAGGATTGGATGATGGAGGCCACTCATAGGATGAATTAGCTAGGTTGGTATCTCCCTTGTCAAAGGTAATTAAGTCTTGCATAGGATAACTTAGGCTTGTTTGACTTATGTACAAGGGACCACTTGGACTTGCATGTGCTTCTTGTTGCAAAGGTGGATTTGGGCTCATTTGTGCTTGTTGGGGAGGCCATTGATAGTCTTGGTAGCTAGGTGAAATGGTAGGATATGTAGACAAAATATATTGAGGTGGACTCAAAGATGTAGGCATTTGATCGTGTTGGTAAGGTTGACTTGTGCTCACTTGATTTATATAGAAATGACAATTTGGACTTGCATGTTGTTCTTGTAATATCACTTGATTGCTTTGTGGATGGCTTTGGTGATATGTTGGAATGTTAGAATGAGGAATTGGATAATGTTAGGGTGGAGGTTGATAGGTTGGTGTTGCATTGATATGATGTGTAGATAGATGAGGTTGGTATGATGTTGAAGCGGATGGTATGTAAGGTTGATGTGGAATTTGTTGAGGTTGGGATGGTGTTTGGATTTGTTGTTGTTGGAATTGTTGAATGGGTTGTTGTGATGATTGGAATTGTTGAATTGGTTGATGTTGTTGTAGTTGAATGTGTTGATGTGATGATGATGGAGGGGTTGCATAGGATAATGATTGTTGTGATATGGATTGATATGGATAAGGGTTGTGATAGGTTGATGAATTTGGTTGATATGAAGTGGATGGGGATTTTGGACTTGTCTCATCCTCATCAATAAAGATATATCTTCCTTGAAGTATAAACTTGGTCTTAGGAGGAGAGGCTCCTTTAATTGTGATCTTGGGCTTTGGTTCATTCTCATGATTTGGATTAGGAAGATAGCCACCTTTAATTGTGACTAGTTTCTTCTCATGATTTGGATTAGTAAGATAACCACCTTTAATTGTGATTGGTTTCTTCTCATGATTTGGATTAGGAAGAGGGGCTCCTCTAATTGTGACCTTAGGCTTTGGTTTTATTTTATTATTTGAATTAGAGTGGTAGCCTCCTTGAATTGTGATTATAGGCTTAGGTCTTGTCTTGTGATTATAAGGATAACCCCCTTGAATTGTCACCTTAGGCTTGGGATTTGTCTCATGATTAGAGGGATAGCCCCCTTGAATGATTATGACCATCTTGACAAGTGTTGACTAGGACTAGGTTGATGATGATGTAGAGATGATTTGGAATGAGTAATGGATGTGACTAGGATATGTTCAGAATAAAATTGATTTGGGTATGATTAGGATATGATGTGGAATGACAAAATTGGGTGATGTGGATGAAATATTGGATGAATTGTTTGTGTTTGGTGTTTAGAGCTTGATTTGGCAATGTTCAAACAAATGATTATGCATATACACACATGAATCACTCACGCAAGACACATATGCAATTGTTGACTTTGAAAATGAAATGTGATGATTAAGCAAGCACTTGTGGAAGACACATCAACAAGCCTAATGTCTAGTTTGAAATAGAGTATGGCCAATTAGGTTTTAGGCTATGTTTACACGAGGTTGACTAGGAATTTGAAAGTAAAATCCTGCCACACAGCTGGGAGAAAGGGGTAACCCACCCTTCACCTTCACTTCCCAAAGGTATAAAGTTCTTTGGGGCTTAGCCAAGAGTGACAAGATTCTAACTCCCAATGAGGGTGTCTTTCGATTCAGCCTTGATTGAGGTCATCCCTTGGAGTGGTGTGTCTCCAAGCAGGCCTCCTAGATAGGGTATGACAAAAGCAAACCAAGTGAGTTGTCACTTGATTCACACTCACAGTTGTTAATTTCCCCTTTAGAAAATGAGATGTGTAGAAGACAATTCAAGCACTTGTTCATTTTAGATCCAAATCCAAATATGATGGAAAACACTTGTTCATTTTATGCCCACTTTTGATATGTGATAGCAAACAAAGTTTGTATTAATCCCAAAGTCCAAATGTGTGATCAAACAAGATTAGAAGATAAGAGATGAAATGATTGCACCTGGTTAATTTGCTATCCAAATATGTTGTAGATGATGATGCCGATGCTGCTCCAGCTCCTTGGATGCCTCTACAAGATAAAAAAAGTGATATTATAATGCAGGCATAAAAAAATAGGCTCATCAGGCAAGGAAAATTATAATTTTAGATGCATGGCCGAATTAGATTTGATTATTTTGATATATTTTTTATTTGAAAATTAAAAAAACAAAGAAAATACCCCTATTAATTTTTAGAGAGCTTTCCAAAAATGTAAAGAAATCAGAAAAATTCCCTGATTTGCGCCTAGAAATACGTATTTATGAAAAAGGTACAGTTGACAAAGATCTGATTTGTTCGCACTGTAAACGACCTCCAAATTAAATCTGTAAAACATAGACCCCCATTAAAATTTTAAGAGCTTTCTAGAAATGTAAAAATTTATAAAGCATTCTCTGATTTGCGCCTAGAATTGTGATTTTATGAAAAAACATAAAAACGTGATAAATCCCACAAAAATCACGATAAACCCAACATTTTTCTGATGTAGCTTCCTTATATCATAGAAAAACATTTGCTAAAATCTTGTAGAAAAATTCATAGCCGTTTGAAAGATATGATGAAATCTTTGAAACCTAGGGTTTTGTCGAAAAAATAGCGGATCTGCAACAAAAAGTTAATTAAACCTGCAAAACTTGACAATGGGGGTTATACAAATGCAAATTTTTACTACAGAAACTTGCAAAAAAGATCAAGTGAAGTGAGTCCCACCGGGTGTGCCAAATGTAGTTAGGGTAAAATTGCAAATCAGGGCAAATGAATAAACAACAATGATAAAAACCCTAGCAATGCACAATGAAGCACAAGACAACATGAAAATCAAAATAACAAATATGAATGCAAACTAATCTCCACGCTATGCTCGATTTATCTCCATTGCTCTTCTCCACCTCGCATGAGCATGCAAGATTTTGAAGGATTATTGTTGGAAGAATGTTGGGTGCTCACTTCTGCAGCATAACATTGATAAGGATGCAAAGGCTCTAATGATATTTCAACAGCATGTTGATACTTGAGGATCAATGCATTATAGAAAATCTGGCAGAATAAAGGTACTTGAGGCTCAATGCATGCTAATGGCTTGTGAGGGGTTTGATTTATAGAAAAGGTTTGGTTCAAATGGATGGTTGAGATTAAAAAGCTAATTGATTGATGTGGATGGCTAGGATTGATTCGGTTATCCCACTCTTCAAGGGAGTTGTAGTCATTTTACAAGTGTCAAGGAGGATAGGGCTCATGTGTGCTTGTGTACATAAAAAGTACTACATATAAAAGATATTAAATAAAAGGCTGTAGTACCACTTATCTTTTTTAAATGAAAGAGGCACACATGTCGGCTAAATGATAAGATAAATTAATTAAATAAATACAATTTATTTAATTAATTGGAAAGTTGGCTTATGATGAGAACTTAATTCAAATAAAATATTTGAATTAGTTGGGATATGAGTTGGATATTAATTAAATAAATAAAAATTTATTTAATTAATTAGCTAAGTAGGATGAGGATGGGATTGAATGGGATTTTAATTAAATAAATAAAATTTATTTAATTAATTGGCTTAATGGATTAGGGAAATTAGGACAAAATGCTACAAGATGTCTAGGATAATGTTTTTAACTAGGTGTTGTAGGACATGGACAAAGTTGGGACAAATTTTGGTGTCTACAATTTGTATAAGTAAATCATCAGGATATTAGCTTAATATCCTATCGATCGATAATGTCCAGACATCAAATTTGAGAGAATCATCCCATTGAATGTCAAACCTTAGGGTATTATATAACATCTTGGATATTACATAATATCCTGCCCTTCGCTAGTATTTGGACATCAAAGTTAAGTCACCCTGTCCTGAGAATGTTGTAATGGATGGATATTACCTAATGTCCTGATCATTTTAGTATCTGATCCTAATGATGTTACTCTACCTCAACACATTACAGAGAAGTCATGCATGCTTACATCATCCAAACATTAAGCCAGGGGATATTTCATGTCTCTATCATTTAGATCTTATTTTGAGATCCACATCCCAATCACGTCATCCAACTATTGCAGAAAGAAAGAAGCCATTATCTGTTGATGTCAGATGAATATATGAACCACATGGATATTTCATATTTAAACATTTTGATCCCTCAAATATCCATCCCCAACACATCCAATGACATGATGACACGTGTCCATGATCATATCCCGACCCATGAAGTATCATCCGGATATCCCATCTGGGTATTCATTAAATATTCCTTAGCAATATATTCCCTTCCTATACCCATATTTTTTGGCTTTTAATGCAGAAAAGTGGTCATTAGAGTTTAAATTCAAACTCATACCAACTGACACCTATAGTAATCCTGCGCGATCTTGCTAAATGAAGCTGTCAAATCCTTCGAATGCCATTAATTTTCCCTAAAATTACCAATTGCATAAGTTAAAAGGGATTTTTGTTGCCATAATTGTTACAATTGCATCCAGAAAACCTAATTTTCATGGTGATAGAACTGATCATGAACTAGAGCCGAGCCACGAGATGAAGTCATAGGAGATTGTTGTGCTTTGAGCACCAACCTGATCGTCTACACATCAATCACTGGTTAAAGAAGCATATACAGGTATGTATGAAATCCTATCCATTTGGTTATTTCAAGGAAATCATATCAAGAAGTAATCAAAGAAGTATAATGGTAGAATGTTGATAAATGATGGTTATGATAAGGTAAGATTTGGTTTTAGTGAGATATCGTCAATATAACCTCATAAAGTATGATAATGTGATGGAAGATAACCCAAAAAAGATGCATATATGCTATTATTTGACACTACCATGTTTGATTACATGGCATAATATTGTACCCATTAATGGATAAAAGAGATGCAAAGTTTAAATCCAATAGGTTTCCTAGAACTCACATTGTATATGATAAATTGGGATACTTAGAAGATACTCATCCAGGCTGCACGGATATAGAAGCATATAGGACACGCATTGAGGCACAAAAGGAATACCAAATTTTGCAAAACATAGTGGCATATGGTTTATACCATGCTGCTGCTTTCCCCTTTTCTATCGAGGCTTTTGATCTTCTGGTTGAGTGTGCTCAAAACTATGATCCCACCACAAGGAAAGTAGAGAAACAACAAAAGTTATATGCAAACTTCTCTGTTGAAAGCATCACTGAAGTATTTCACCTCCTAACCTCTCAACAAATGTATGTGCTAGATCTGAACGCATTGGCACAAGAATTTAAAGATGAAGATAACAATAAGGTTTGTAGAATGGTTATCTATCAGGGATGGAGAAACCCAAACAACACAGCCAAGGTAGCTACTAAAATGGCTCAGAACTTATACATATTTGATTTTAATGAAGATGTCCAATACATCTTATTTATGCTTAGTAGAATGCAAGGCCTAGCAAACTATGGGACATTCAAACCATGGATGTTCGGATTGGCCAAACTAGTAATTAAATACAAACTAGAGAATGTGAAAGTCTAATGGGCTACATTGATCAGTCACAATATTCATGACCAGCTAACCAAGTGGAACAATGGAAAAGGGATGATCTTTAGAATGACATCCTATCTAGTATACTCATGTGCAGCTAAAGGCACATTCAATAGCCTAAAGATAGTGGGAAGGATGGTAAATTTGCTAAATGAGAAAACTCCATGGGAACACTATCCTCCATGGGAACACTATCCCCAACTAGAGAGGACATTAGCCATGATACACTACAGATTGATTAATGATGGTTTCATAATACACCTAGTTCGCCTTAATGAAGGTGACTTGACTAAGATGTTTGCAGTAGGTGCAACAAAAGCAGTAAGTGGATATAGCTCCTAGTTCATCCAAGCCAAAACCTATTCCTATATCAAAATGGAAGGTTTCAATGGGAAACCATACATGCTACTAGGGTACCCACCAACAAGGTGGTATTGATGGAAATTATGAGGCAACAGTTGCCTACATTTGAAATGTCTAAAGTAAAGAAAGAAAAGCCCTATAGGAAGTTCCCTATAGATTTGAATTTGTTCGTAGTAGATGCTCTTGTAAATGCAAGGAAATAAGAGGCAAACCTAAAAGCCTTGAATCAAAAATTGATACAGAGTAGGAGATTAATTCACTGTTCATTTGGCTATTGTCTTGACTAATTCAGCATGGTATGGACTGTCTTCTTACTTTCATACCAGTTTCAAGGCTTGGAAAGGGGTAACCAATATGATTTGAATGCATGAGAGACTTACTAAACCTTTCAAGGCAATTGAGATCTCCTTAAAAGTGACTGATTACACCTCTCAAAGGCACACAAGAAGGATTCACAAGACCCACTAATTGACTGTCCCCACATGACAGTTTTCCTCTACAATGAACATGGTTATCAAAAGATGAAATATGTATAAATGAAGGTAAATGAATTAACCAATCTCTTCCACCCCTATTACCCCTTGATTCACTTTGTCTTGGTAGGAAGAAACCCCTGAAGACTCCCAAGAACTTTGACTCAATAACCTTTTAGTCGTCCCTTTGCAATAGTCCTATATTGCTAATAGCCCTAGAGATGAGGTTTTTTGTGCATAACTTGAAGGATCCATGAGATACTAATGAAAAAACTAGCTTTTTGACTACCGATTAGGGAATTACACAACATATTAAATATGCAATAGGGGTTGTTTTGTAACATGACTCTTAAAAATTGACTGTCTCTGTTGTTATAGGCCTAATTAGGCCTCCCGTCACAAGGCAAATGACTATGAAACTTGCTCTAGGCTCCCAAGACTCACTCCAGGGTATTAGTCAAGTTAAATATGGTCTAAATATGTTGTTTTTAGGGTTCTTGTATCATTCCAAGTTAGATTTCCAACAACTCACTAGTCTACTAATGCAAGAAAGACCTAATACATGATGATATTAGGTTCAAATGAGCAAACAATTCTCCCACACCAGTCCCCTACACCTGAAACACATCAAACAAGGAAAAAAAACCTATTTAAATCCATTCCACCTATTATAGGTTTATTACATAGGTGGAATGGAGTAGAAACTAATCATTTTCCTCAAAACCCTCAAAACTAGGGTTTTTGAGTAGTTTCAGGAAATCTGATTATAAAATCCTTCCAAAGCAATGAAAATACCTATATCCTAACTCAAACAAAAGATAACAATATGCATCAAATGATTTGAGAGGTTTTTCACCATGACAATACCGTACGGTCTTGTACCAGGCATTAGACTAGTAAGTATTCAGAAAAATGCAGGAAAACTATTAAAAACTCTATTATTTCTCCTTCAAAACTTACATGCTCCCTCCTCCTCTAGTAAAGAAAGGTATATATTATGAGTTTACAATGAGAATCCACATTTTTCTCCCACTCCCATCATGGGAAAAGCCATCATAAATGCAAAATCTGACTATTTTTTCCATAAAAGACTGATTGTCTAAAATTAGAATGTCCTAATTTTAAGTAAACTTAAGACTCCACTACAAAGTGACCTTAAAAAAAAGCGGTCTACAATTTGACCTTTATTACAACATTAATAAAAATAAAACTCCTCCAAGGCTCATAATGAGCACAAAAACTAAAATTTGCCATGATAAAACCAAAATTTACTATGGTGGGCTCTGCACCGTACACCGAAGGAGAGAAAGATCTTAGCTTCCACCTGAGATCAGATCAGTGACTGTTGTTCCATGCTTTACAATGTCTTCAGCTATCATCCATGTGGTATCTTTATAGGGAAGACCTTGCCACTTCACCAAGTATTCATTATAAGCCTTATGTCTGGTCCTCTTGACTTCTTTGGTATCTAGAATGGCTTCAAGTTTGACTGGAGTAGCAGGAGGAAGATCTTTAACCCAATCAGCATCATCACCTTCATGAACACCTATACCTACATCCAAAGACTCCTTGAAAGGATATAAGTCAGAAATATTAAAGATTGGTGAGATAGAAACTCCAAGAGGGAGTTCTATCTCATATGCATTTTCCCCAAACTTGTGGACCACCTTGCATGGCCCAATCTTCTTCATCAGCAACTTAGTGTACTTGCCCTTAGGTAACCTATTTTCTCTGAGATGTGCAAGTACTAGATCTCTAACTTTGAACTGAACATTCCTCCTTTTCAAATCTGCATGCTTTTTTGTAAGTTTCAACACTTTTCTTGAGTTGCTCTCTAACTTGATCATGGATGTCTTTCATGGCCATAGCAAACTCCTCTCCTTCAGCACTTCTCTTCTCTACCTCTCTCAAATCTCTTATCTCAATTATGTGAGGCCGATTATTTTTCCTTCCTTATTTTGATTGTTTTGCATTTCAGTTGATGACATTATCAGACTTTTGGAGACTATGGTTTCATTATGCAGATTTGATTATATCTCTTGATTTTGATATGACATTGATTTGACATATGGTGATTCGATTTGATCATATTTTGATGCTATGTTGAGACTAGACATGAGAGATATATTAGATGATGTTTTGTGATGTGACTTCTAGTTCTTTATGTGATGATGATTATGTGACATTTGATAGAAAAATGCAGGTTAATTTAGAATTATGTTATAGATGATTATTGTTGTATTCAATGGCATGAATTTAATTCTAGTTGCTTTGGCTATGATTACTCATGATATGATTGACACTTGATCGAGATGTGCAGGATTACATTCCCAGGCCACAGGAAATTAGAGGTAGAATTCACACATATGTTATTCCCAGTGAAATCGATCCATTCCCAAGAGGGATGTGGATCACGTTTGAATTGAGTGTTGATTTAAGTGCTTGTTTATTTTTTGTCATTTTGGCCTAGTACCCCTTGGTTTAATTTAATTATATAATGAGTTGTATAGTTTTTATTGATTTATACCACTTGGTATTGTTTTTTTAATTTTTGAGGCCATTTAAAGTGGATTTATGACTCCCTAGGTGAACCTTAGTGTCTAAAAACTTACCCTAGGTGGTTACCCATTGGTCTAGGGTCAATTTTGACTAACTAGACCTTGGGATAACTCACTTGTGGTCACTCTAAACTGAGGTTTAGTCAAAGTGACGAATTTTAAATTAGATAAGGGTGGAGATGAGTTATGCCTTGGGAAAGACTCATCTCCCTTCCCAAAGTTTGGGAATCCCTTCTCTAGGAAGACTTGGGAGGTCTCCAAGACTCCCAAGTGTGTGGGATCTTCCTCCAAGACTCTCACACATGTAAGAGCATCTTGGAGGGAGATGGCTCTTTTAGAGAATAAGAGGATGCCATACGGCATCCCTTATCCTCATGGAGGCTTGAAGGGGAATGCCACCTCACCACTTGTTCTCTCACACATGTGTGAGAGCACAAGTGGATAAGGTGAGGATTGAGATGGAATCTGGAGGATGACACTTTTCACCCTCACACTTGCTCTCCCTTGAAAGTGGCATAGGAGGAGGAAGAAAAAGGTGACAAGTGTCACCTTCTCATTCCTCAAGCCCAAATTAGAAGGCCTATATTACCTTCTCTTGTTGAGGAGTGTGGGGTTCTTGCATTTTGGAGATTTGTTTTCTATTTTGAGTAATTTTTGGGGACGCTAGAGAGATTTTGGAGATTGGAAGGTTTGGAGAAGCTTGGAGATCATCACCAAACATGCTTCCATTATAGGGCTTTTGAAGGTAAGCTTCATGACTATGTTCTTTACCCTTCCATATTTTATTATGATGTGTTTGTAGATTTGTTGTTTGTTGTTTCATTTTTGTGTGGGATGGGAGTTTGGTGAGAGCACCTCCACTTGGAGGTAAGGCTCAACTTGTTTGGGGTAGGGGAAAGTGAACCTCCTCGAGGTCACCCCCATATTTTGTGCTATTTATGGCCTTGAGGGATTTTTACTTGGTGTTGAGATTATTTGGATGGCAAGAGTGCCATGGAAGTTTATTTTGAGATATTTGAAGAGTTGTGGTTTTGGATGTTTTGGCTTGAGACCATGAGACTTGATATTTGGTATTTTTGGTATGGGCTTTGAGTAGAGGGGTCCATTCCCTACCCCCATCAAACTCATTCTCATGATTTGTGTTATGTGTTCATCCTTGGGGGTTAATTTTTGTGTTGTTGTTGCTTTGATGCTTGTTGTGGTGTGTTTGCAACCATGTGAATCCCTACCTCCCTAGCTCAGGGGTGACCCACTTGCAGGTCTATGGTAGGGAGGAGGGCATTTCAAAGTGGCTGGGTTTCCCTTTTTGTTGTGTATTTATTACAGGTGCTTATTAAAGAAATGGAGCTTTGGAGAAGTCTATTTTTGTATTGTTTTGGTAATATGTTGTTGGTTGTTTGAGCCATGGCCTTTGTGGTCCTATTGTAATTTTTGTCAAGTTATTCTACCCATGGTGTTGGCTGTTATAAGTGTTGCAATGTAAACATTCTTTATGTTTTGTTTAAAAAGCTGTTTATTCCTTATGTTGTGGAATTGGTGAGTTTTGAGAAATGCATGTGAAATTATTTATATTTTCTATCATTGTTCTTTACAAAAAAAATATGCATCAGTTGTTGTATAAATTTTATTGCATACAAAGAAAAGAAGATAGAAATTTAAGTGAAATATTTTCTGTTAAGTTGCTTGAAATTTTATGTTAATAGTTGTTGTTCAGGAATATAGGTAGTTGAAAATTTAGAGGAAGTTGTAATATCTACCTTATAAGTTCATTAAAAAAAAAAATCTCTGTTTATTTATGTTTCAAAAAAAAATGAAAAAAAAAGTTAATACTGGATCATCTCATTTGATACAAAACAGAAAATTAGTTTTCTATGTTAACCCAGATTAGTATTGTTGAGAAGAATTAGTTTAATGGGTATATATATATATACATCTTTTTGTTATTTTGAAATCAAGCTTGCTGTTCATTTTTTTTACTGTGTATATGCAGAAATTAGAAGAAAACACAGAGGCTTTATAATTGATGTATGTGTTATATATATATATATATACATAAGTGCATATATATATATATATTTAACACATACATCAATTATATATATATATACAATGATAAGACAAAATACCTTTATACTGTGATATTTTGAATAAACTGTAAGTATAAATTTGAGTGCATATATATATATACATATATATATACTTTTAAATCAAAAATTTGTATAAAAGATAGCAGAGAAGAAAAAAAACATTTGGGGACTGTGGGCGGCAGCGCCCACAGCCCCCACAGTTTGCATTTTAGAGGAAAGGGGTGTGGGGAGGAGGCGCGGGTGTGGGTGGAGGCACCGCCTCCTCCCCACACCCCAAATCCAAACGCACCGCTGAAGAATCCCCTCCGCGGCCCCTCAGCACCATGCTACCCCTTACAACTTCTGCGCCACCCTTCCATCACTCTAACTCCCCTCCACTAACCCCCTTCCACTGTTCTTTCCCACCGTTGCCAGTCGCAGACCCTCCTATGGTGGCGGCAGCTCTAAACCGTCTCCCCCCTTTTGCTGTATTTTGGCCCTTGGCATGGCCGCTCCCTGCACTACAATATTTAGAATTTTTAAAGAAGAAATATATATATATATATATATATATATATATATATATATATATATATATATATATATATCACTATTCTTTTCTATAACACTGCTCATTTTAACACATACAGATCTACTATGAGTAAATATAGATATATATATAAATAAAATATATATATATATATATATATACATTTTTATTCTAGATATACCTCTGTGGGGTATCCTTCCATGGTAGCCAAGCTCTCTTAGAATTTCAACCTGCAATCACATGGTAAAACAAGAAGGGAAGAAGAAAACAAAGCAAATGAGAGAGAGAGGCAACAAAGAAGGAAGTAGGGTTTCCCTAAGGAAACCAATAAACTAATGCTAGGGTTTCTTGGTCAAATGAGAAAAGAATAGAATAAACTTAGGGCTCTTGAAATTAGAAAATCTATATTTTAATTGGTTGAGTGGAGATGTGAGGAATTGTTTTATCCTTTATTTTAAATCATCCATTTTGCCTTTGCTTTTATTTCATTTCTTTTGCTACATTTAATTTTGTTTAAATTTATTTGGGAGTTTGAATTCTTGTATTATTGTCTTGTGAATGGTGTTTTTTTTAAGGGGAAGGATTGATTTTTGTTTTATGGGAAGTATGTTCCCTTGAATTTAACTTCATTTTAATTATTTATTTTATACCCTAGTGTGTTATAATTATTTATCTTTTACCGATTTTACTAATATTTTACAGGAAAGATTATTTTAATCTTTTCCCTTCGCTATTATTTCAAGTTAGTTAATAAATATAATGCCAAAATTATATTTATTAACGAACACAAATTTTGAAATCTATTTTGGCGTCACGTAGTTATTTTATTATTTTAAATTCAAGTTTTAATATTTTATTGCAAGTTGAGTCATTTGGACTTGGTGAAGTATTTAAATTTTAATTTGTAGTTAAGTTTAAATTTTATTCTTAAATTTTGTTTAAATTTATATTGGAGTTTTACTGTAAAATTTGTATTCTGATTATTGAAAATGCATTATGTTGTCAAATTTTTCCTAGATTCTAGGGTTTTAGTTTTATGATATTTTATTAACTTTTATTGTACCATTCCACTTTATCATGCATCCATCATGACATTATTTCTTAATCATTATTTCAATTTCATTTTGTTTTGAGTTAGGGTTAGGTTTCAAATATGATGAAATTCCCTTCTCACCTAGGAAACTTAGGGTTAGGATTAAAATCATTCTAACCCTAAAAGCGAGACAATGCACCTCCCTGAATTATGTTGACATGTTTACGCCTCATGCGTATTGCCACCGAGCACGCAGACATGTGCAAGGGGGTTCCTAGGGTTAGGTAGAAAAGTTTTTCATATTTCGTGTCATGACCACATGACAAATGTGGACATGACACGAGTGTTGTGTGTTGTGACCGCATGAGAAATGTCAGCATGACATTTGGTATCAGAGCTAGGTTTAAACATTGGGCTTGTTTAGGGTACATTATTATTTCCACAACTTTGATTAATTTATGGTTACCTCATTTTTCTAGGATGCCTCCTCGATGAGTTTGGCGAGCACAGTCCTGCCACACTGCATCCGCCGAGGTGCACAGTGATTCTTCAGCTGAGGGAAAGGCACCATCGGCCCTACCAGATATTGGGCCATAGATATTACATGCATTACAGGTAGTATTAGATAGGCTTCCACCATCCGTAGTTGAGCCACGCATAGAACCATGTCTTGAGCCCAGTGATGATCCGCAAGAGGAGCCACGCATGGAGCCATGAGTGGAGTCCTGTGTCAAGCTACGTGTGGAGCCCTGTGTTGAGCTACGAGAGGCACCACATGTGGAGCCATATGTTAAGGTGCTAGATACGATAGCAGAGGAGGTTGGATCGGCTGACAGGGCCCATAGTAGGAGCCCTCCACGTCATGCTAGGTGTGAGGAGGAAGTACGAGTGGAGCATATTATTCAAAGGCCTTATGATTATTATGTGGATGAGCCTATCAGAGGGCACAGAGACTGAGGAGATCCCATTAGGGATTTGTTGAGGTTGAATCCTCCTACTTTCATTGGGACCACAGAGGGAGCAGAGGTAGAGGCCTGGCTCATTAGCTTAGACAGATGCTTCACGTTGTGTCTTTACGAGGGCAACATGAAGGCTCATGTGGCAGTCCACCTATTACAAGATGCAACAACTACTTGGTGGCACACCGAAGAGTGCAAGCACCACCTATCATTAGACACACTCACATGGAAGACCTTAATTGAGCGCTTCAATGCGCGATATTTATCATATCACTACCGACAACGTCACATAGACAAATTTCATGACCTTCAGCAAAAAGGACTTACGGTTACTCAGTATGAGGGTAGATATACCGAGTTGTCTCAATATACGGAGTATCTCCATCATGAGAAACTCCTAGTTCACAAGTTTATCAGAGGATTGAACCATAGCATAGAAGGGCCTGTTCGCATGGAAGACCCCTAGACTTTGAGTGATGCTACCGAGAAGGCATACATAGTTGAGGTGATACAGGGACGAGAGTAGAGTTCACACCCTCAATTTTAGGATCGCGGGTAGCAGCAGCATCAGCAGAGTTACCGTAGACCACCACAGCCACCTCATAGGGGAGGATTTAGTTCCGCACCCTTACCTCCTATGCTCCCATAGCAGCAACAGCAGTAGAGAGCTAGGACACAACAAAGGGCACATGGGGGGCATAATAGAGGTTGGCAGTAGTAGGGCCCGTGCAGAGATCAGAGGCAGCAGGGACCACCTGCAGGACCTGCGAGGTCGCAATAGTCATACAGGGGTTCACAGGGGTCCACAGGTAGATCTGGACAACATCAGCCGAGTAGGACTCAGACTGGATAGGTACAAGCTAGGGGCCCATGTTATATGTGTGGTGGAGTAGGACATATAGCCAGAGAGTGTCCACAGGGCTTTATAGCAGGGGGCAACCTCGTGTAGGGGGATTAGAGCAGACGGTTGGAGATGTGGGTAGGTCCCACTATATGTTTGCAGTGGTTGATAACCGCCAGACTGATTTTTAGGCATTAGTGATTGAGACGTCATGTATTATAGGGGGTGTCCCCATTTCTATTCTCTTTGACTCTAGTTCTACTGACTCTTTCATATCTCTATCGTTAGTGGAGCATTACAGGCTAGTGGCTTCTAGGCAAGGTGATAGGTGGGTGGTTGAGTTGGCCTCAGGGGCCAAGATGACAGTAGATGCCTTAGTCCACGACTGCGAGATTTCCTTGGGACCCTTTGCCACAATATGTGACCTTAGAGTTATGACATTAGGATCCTACGATGTGGTCGTCGAAAGGTGATTAGTTGCTTAGACTATCATGGTACATTAGTTGAGACAGTGGGCATGCAGAAGCCCACAGCAGTGTGTATGATATCCGCTTAGCAGATTAAGAACTGCATGCAAAAGAGATGCCAAATGTTCGCTATCACAGTGAGTGACAGATCAGATGGCGAGCCTGAGGCATCTTTGGATGATCATCCCATCCTTAGAGAGTTTGCCGATGTGTTTCCAATAGAGTTACTAGGGATGCCACCCCATCGTGAGGTAGACTTTCATATTGACTTAGTGCCAGGTGCTGAGCTAGTGTCTCATGCACCCTACAGGATGACCACTCATGAGCTCACAGAGCTCAAGTTACAGCTTGAGGACTTACTCAAGAAGGGGAACATCTGACTGAGCATTTCACCTTGGGGCGCTCTTGTCATCTTCATGAAGAAGGATGGGTCTCTTCGATTATGCATGGATTATAGGTAGTTGAATAAGGTGGCGGTGAAGAACCGTTATCCTCTGCCCAAGATTGACGATCTTTTTGATCAGATGCAGGGAGCCAGGGTGTTCTCTAAGATTGACCTAAAGTCTAGTTACCATCAGTTACGTATCACAGAGGTGGTCATCCATAAGACCGCCTTCTGGACTCGATATGGCCATTATGAGTTCACTGTGGTCCCCTTTGGTTTGACGAATGCCCCTACAGTGTTCATGAGTCTCATGAACGGGGTGTTCTGTACCTACTTGGATTAGTTTGTGATTATTTTCCTTGAAGACATTTTAATCTATTCACGAACCAAGGAGGAGCATGAGGAGCACCTACATTAGGTTCTATAGTGTTTGAGGGAGCAAAATCTTTATGGGAACTTGGTGAAGTGTGCATTTTTAGGACAAAGGTATAGTATCTAGGGCATATCCTATTTGGTGATGGAATCTTAGTAGATCCATTGAAGATCAGGGCTATTAGAGATTGGCTAGCACCCACCAGTGTGACAGAGGTCAGGAGTTTATGGGGTTAACTAGTTATTACCGTCGCTTTGTTGAGGGTTTTTCTCAGATAGCGCACCCCATCACTTCCCTTCAATAGAAAGGGAAGAGTTTTCTATGGACTGAGCAATGTGAGAGGGCCTTTGTGGTCCTCAAGGAGTGTCTCACTAGTGCTCCCATTTTAGTGGTTCCTGATCCTGTAGTAGATTTATGGTTTGTACGGATGCATCACTTGAGGGTTTGGGAGCCATACTTATGCAGGGTGGTAGAGCAATCACGTATGAGTCATGAAGGCTTAAGACCCATGAGTTGAACTACTCCACTCATGACTTGGAGTTAGTGGCAGTGGTTCATGCTCTAGTTCGTTGGAGACATTTCTTATTGGGTCATTGCTTTGAGATTCATTCAAATCACCAGTCTTTACTATATCTTTACACAGCCAAATCTAAATGCCCGTCAGCGGCATTGGATAGAGTTTCTTTGCGAGTATGACTTTGATGTCCACTACATCAAAGGGAAGGAGAACATGGTTGCTAACACATTGAGTTAGAGGCACCACGAGCTCTTGACCTTGACTCTAAGTGTGGACTTGAGAGGATGCATTATTTAGCATCTACCTGAGGATGAGTGGTTTCTTGAGGTGTAGCAGGAGATCAATTCACAGAAGGCCCTTGTGGGCAAGTTTACAGGGTGTTCACTTGAGGTAGATGGGTTACTCCATCATCAACAACGCATCTATGTACCCCGCACAGGTGACCTACGTACTATAGTGTTATCAGAGGCTCACAGAGAACCATATGTGGCACATCTGGGGGTGAAGAAGATGCATGCCGACCTAGGACAACTGTACCATTGGGCGGGTATGAGACGGGATATTGTAGAGTTTGTTGCTCGATGCCTTGAGTGCCAGAGGGTCAAGGCTAAGCATCAGCATCCAACGGGTCTTTTATACCCTCACGAGATACTTGAATGGAAATGGGACACCATTTCCATAGATTTTATTGTTGGTCTTCCTATGTCTTCACGTCACCACGATGCCATCATGGTGACAGTCGACAAGTTGACCAAAGTGGCATTTTTTTGACTTGTATGTACAACGTACAATGCACTAGCAGTGGCGAGAGTATTCTTAGATGATATTGTGAGGTTACATGGAGTACCTCACCACATCATTTCTGACAGGGATTCTGTGTTCACTTCAACATTTTGGAGAACATTGTAGTAGGCGTTGGGCACATAACTCAACTTTAGCTCCGCTTATCATCCCGAGATAGATGGACAGACAGAGTGGGTGAACTAGGTGTTGGAGGACATGCTTTGTATGTATGTTATGGATCATCAGTCTAGATGGGAGGAGTATCTGTATCTGGTTCAGTTTGCCTACAATAATGGGCATCATAGCTCGTTGGGTATGCCTCCTTTTTAGGCTTTATACGGCAGACCATGCAAGACACCATTGAGTTGGGATTAGATAGAGGATAGGGTTGCCATTGGTCTAGAGTTAGTTCAGGATATGGAGCAACAGGTCACACTGATTAGGCAGAGACTTCAGGAGGTACAAGATAGATAGAAGAAGTATGCCGATGCTAAGAGGATTGATCAATGCTTCTCAGTGGGTGACAGGGTTTTCCTTAGAGTGCAGCCACACAAGAGTTCAATCCATTATGGAAAGGACTTTAAGCTCACACCATGGTTTGTAGGACTCTTTGAGATCTTGGAGCGGATAGGACCTATTGCCTATCATCTAGTGTTGCCACCTAGCCTATCACATATCCATGATGTCTTTCATATTTCTGTATTGAGGTGATATATATCTGATTTATCTCATGTATTAGACTAGAGTGCTCTACAGGTAGAGGCAGATGCATAGTTGGCTTTGGAGCCAATTCATATATTGGCTCGTCAGACGCTAGGCCTTTGAGGTCGATAGTTGGACCAGGTTAGGGTCCAGTGGGATTGTTATGATGAGGTCATAGCAACTTGGGAGGATGCAGCTAGTTTGAGGGTGCTCTATCGTCACCTTTTTGATGACTTCCAGGAGGAAGTTTAGTCTTAGAGGGGAGGATGTGAATCCAATTATTTTTCCTTCCTTAATTTGATTATTTTGCATTTTAGTTGACATTATCAGACTTTTAGAGACTATGGTTTCATTATGCAGATCTGATATTATCTCTTGATTTTGATATGACATTGATTTGACATATGGTGATTCAATTTGATCATATTTTGATGCTATGTTGAGACTAGACATGCGAGACATATTAGATGATGTTTTGTGATGTGTCTTCTAGTTCTTTATGTGATGATGATTATGTGACATTTGATAGAAAAATGTAGTTTAATTCAGAATTATGTTATAGATGATTATTGTTGTATTCAATGGCATGAATTTAATTCCAGTTGCTTCGGCTATGATTACTCATGATATGATTGACACTTGATTGAGATGTGCAGGACTACATTCCCAAGCCACGGGAAATTGGAGGTAGAATTCACACATATCTTATTCCCTGTGAAACTGATCCATTCCCAAGAGGGATGAGGATCACATTTGAATTGAGTGTTGATTTAAGTGCTTGTTTATTTTTTTATCATTTTGGCCTAGTACCCCTTGGTTTAATTTAATTATATGATGTGTTGTATAATTTTTATTGATTTATACCATTTGGTATTGTTTTTATTTTTGAGGCCATTTAAAGTGGATTTATGACTCCTTAGGTGAAACTTAGTGTCCCAAAATTTACTCTAGGAGGTTACCCATGGATCTAGGGTCAATTTTGACTAACTAAACCTTGGGATAACTCACTTGTGGTCACTCTAAATTGAGGTTTAGTCAAAGTGACGAATTATGAATTAGATAAGGGTGGAAAATGAGTCATGCCTTGGGAAAGACTCATCTCCCTTCCCAAAGTTTGGGAATCCCTTCTCTAGGAAGACTTGGGAGGTCTCCAAGACTCCCAAGTGTGTGGGATCTTCCTCCAAGACTCTTACACATGTGTGAGAGCATCTTGGAGGGAGATGGCTCTCTTAGAGAATAAGAGGATGCCATATGGCATCTCTTATCCTCATGGAGACTTGAAGGGGAATGCCACCTCACCACTTGTTCTCTCACACATGTGTGAGAGCACAAGTGGATAAGGTGAGGATTGAGATGGAATTGGAGGATGACACTTGTCACCCTCACACTTCCTCTCCCTTGCAAGTGGCATTTGAGGAGGAAGGAGAAGGTGACAAGGGTCACCTTCCCATTCCTCAAGGCCAAATTCGAAGGCCTATATTACCTCCTCTTGCTGAGGAGTGTCGGGTTCTTGCATTTTGGAGATTTCTTTTCTATTTTGAGTAATTGTTGGGGAAGTTAGAGAGATTTTGGAGATTGGAAGGTTTGGAGAAGCTTGGAACTCATCACCAAACATGCTTCCATTATAGGGCTTTTGAAGGTAAGCTTCATGACTATGTTCTTTACCCTTGCATATTTTATTATGATGTGTTTGTAGATTTGTTGTTTGTTGTTTCATTTTTGTGTGGGATGGGAGTTTGGTGAGAGCACCTCCATTTGGAGGTAAGGCTCAACTTGTTTGGGGTAGGGGAAAGTGAACCTCCTCAAGGTCACCCCCATATTTTGTGCTAGTTATGGCCTTGAGGGATTTTTACTTGGTGTTGAGATTATATGGATGACAAGAGTGCCATGGAAGTTTATTTTGAGATATTTGAAGAGTTGTGGTTTTGGAGGTTTTGGCTTGAGGCCATGAGACTTCGTATTTTTGGTGTGGCCTTTGAGTAGAGGGGTTCATTCCCTACTCCCACCAAACTCATTCTCATGAGTTGTGTTATGTGTTCATCCTTGGGGGTTAATTTTTGTATTGTTGTTGCTTTGATGCTTGTTGTGGTGTGTTTGCAACAGTGTGAATCCCTACCTCCCTAGCTCAGGGGTGACCCATTTTTGGGTCTACAGTAGGGAGGAGGGCATTTCAAAGTGGCTGGGTTTCCCTTTTTGTTGTATATTTATTATAGGTGCTTATTAAAGAAATGGAGCTTTAGAGAAGTCCATTTTTGTGTTGCTTTGGTAATATGTTATTGGCTGTTTGAGCCATGGCCTTTGTGGCTCTATTGTAATATTTGTTAAGTTATTCTACCCATGGTGTTGGCTGTTATAAGTGTTGCAATGTAAACAATCTTTATGTTTTATTTAAAAAGCTATTTATTCCCTATGTTGTGGAGTTGGTGAGTTTTGAGAAATGCATGTGAAATTATTTATATTTTCTGTCATTGTTCTTTATAAAAAAAAATATACATCAGTTGTTGTATAAATTTTATTGCATACAAAGAAAAGAAGATAGAAATTTAAGTGAATTATTTTCTGTTAAGTTGCTTGAAATTTTATGTTAATAGTTGTTGTTCAGGAATATAGGTAGTTGAAAATTTAGAGGAAGTTGTAATATCTACCTTATAAGTTCATTAAAAAAAAACATATCTCTATTTATTTATGTTTCAAAAAAAAAGGAAAAAAAAGTTAATACTGGATCATCTCATTTGATACAAAATAGAAAATTAGTTTTTTATGTTAGCCTAGATTAGTACTGTTGAGAAGAATTAGTGTAATGGGTATATATATAATTATAGACATATATATATATATATATATATTTGTTATTTTGAAATCAAGCTTGTTGTTCATTTTTTTTACTGTGTATATGTAGAAATTAGAAGAAAACACAGAGGCTTTTTAATTGATGTATGTATTAAAAATATATATATACACTTATATATATATAAATATATATACATAAGTGCATACATATATATATATATATACAATGATAAGACAACATACTTTTATACTATGATATTTTGAATAAACTGTAAGTATAAATCTAAGTGTATACACACACACATATATACTTTTAAACCAGAAATTTGTATAAAAGATATCAGAGAAGAACAAATTTTATTTGGCAGACTGTTGTTTTTATGTAAATGAAATATATAAAAAAATAAAGAAAAAAAATATTTGGGGATTGTGGGCGGCAGCGCCCACAGCTCCCACGGTTTGCATTTTAGAGGAAAGGGGTGTGGGGAGGAGGCAGTGCCTCCACCCACACCCATAGGTGTGGTTGGAGGTACCGCCTTCTCCCCACACCCCAAAACCAAACCCTCTACCGAAGAATCCCTTCCGCGGCCCCTCAGCACCACACCACCCCTTGCAACTTCTGAGCCGCCCTTCCATCACTCCAACTCCCCTCCACTAACCCCCTTCCACTGTTCTTACCCATCGTTGCCAGTCGCAGACCCTCCTATAGTGGCGACAGCTCTGAACTATCTACCCCCTTTCGTTGTATTTCGGCCCTTGGCATGGCCGCTCCCTGCACTACAATATTTACAATTTTTAAAGAAGAATATATATATATATATATATTAGTGTTCCTTTCTATAACACTGCTCATTTTAACACATACAGATCTACTCTGAGTAAATATAGATATATATAAATAAAAAATATATATATATACATTTTTAGTCTGGATATACCTCCATGGGGTATCCTTCCATGGTAGCCAAGCTCTGTCAAAATTTCAACCTGCAATCACATGGTAAAACAAGAAGGAAAGAAGAAAACAAAGCAAATGAGAGAGAGAGGCAACAAAGAAGGAAGTAGGGTTTCCATAAGGAAACCAATAAACTAATGCTAGGGTTTCTTGGTCAAATGAGAAAACAATAGAATAAACTTAGGGCTCCTCAAATTAGAAAATCTATATTTTAATTGGTTGAGTGCAGATGTGAGGAATTATTTTTTCCTTTCTTTTAAATCATCCATTGTGCCTTTGCTTTTATTTCATTTCTTGTGCTACATTTAATTTTGTTTAAATTTAATTAGGAGTTTGAATTCTCGTATTATTGTCTTGTGAATGTTATTTTTTTTTAAGGGGAAGGATTGATTTTTGTTTTATGGGAAGTGTGTTCCCTTGAATTTAACTTCATTTTAATTATTTATTTTATTCCTTGGTGTGTTATAATTATTTATCTTTTACTGATTTTACTAATATTTTATGGGAAAGATTATTTTAATCTTTTCCCTTCGCTATTATTTCATTAGTTAATAAACATAATGCCGAAATTATATTTATTAACGGACTCAAATTTTGAAATCTATTTTGGTGTCTGTTGGTAAACAGATTTGAACTATAACATATGGATTATTATATTAACTCTTTGCCCAGAAAAACACATAGTGAAAATAAGTACCAACAGTTGGTAAATTTGTAGTTTTTCTATCAACTTACCTCTGTGTGTAGAGGGGCAGCTCCCTCTTTTGATAAATTATAGGTTTAAAGGATATTTGATAATGAAATGCAATTAACGAAAGGTTTGGAAGATGAAGACAATGGGCTTACGGACATTGACTCATCCCACATGCATAAAGTTCAACAATCCCACCAAAACAATATAAGAATACTTCTTAAACTGCTAAAATGGGTGTAGTATTAGAAAGAGGAAATGATTCAGGAGATATTCAACATACGTTGTAACATTATCTAGTAATCAATTCCTTCAAGACTAGTTGTTATTCCACATTGCAAATGCAAAATTATGTAAAGAAGACATCATCCATCAACATAAGAGGAATGAATAATGTTAAGAAGATATTTGAGATCACACAATCTAAAATGCTTCTTATTTCTCCACACTGAGTTGTACAACTCTGTTCCTTATAACATCCTTATAAATGTGAAAGCCAAAAAGTCCCTATTACAAACACCAAGCCTTGTATATATAGACTTGTCTTAGTAACCAACTTTATAACTACCTTATAACTACTACCCGTAACTACCCAAAATATTTTATGAAAATAAAAGTGCACTTTAATTAACCTTTATATAATGTTTCAAAAGTCCCTGAAATAATAAAATGCATTTTTTACCTTAATTACAAAAGAGTGACATAAAGTCATTTTCATAGAAAGAGAACTAAAACCTATCATTTGCAAACTTTGAAAAGTACACCAATAAGATGGATCTCTCAAGAAAATATCAGGTTTTGTCCTCACCATGTTTGACATCATCTAAAGATGTTTCCGCTACTCCAAATTGTTGTGAAGGGAGAGAGCAATTTCAAATCGAGCCAAATGATAACCTGGACAAAGTCTAGCCCCTTTCCAAATGGCATATACCAAGGATTTTGAGAAAGCTCAAGGCCCTCATTTTTGCAACGCCATGGGTTCAACTTGTTAGGTTCAAGATGATACTTCTCATCCAAATGTTGGGCACTCAAGAATATAAACACTGTCCATCCTTTTGGAATAATAAAATCTTTGTATACAATATCTTGTTTGGGCTCTCTAAAAAGACATGGAGCAGCACTAACTATACGTAGTGTTTCCTTTATAACGCATTGAGTGAACTTCATTGACATATAGTCATCCCATGTTAGCTTTTGATCATATTTGCCTTTAGATTTTAAGATGGCATCGTGTTCATCCCTGTTCTCCTTCAATGCCTCCAGATTTTGAGTCAGAAATTTCACAACAAATGCCATGGTTGTCAATGAAGTCTCGAAACCCATAAAGAGTAAAAACAATATTAAATTTGTAATGATCTCGTCAGAATAGATGCCTTCGCTCAAAAGTTTGGTTAACAGATCATTACAGCTCACTTCTGGATGTTGTCTTCTATCCTCCATACACTCATAAATCTTTTTTTATCAAAATTTTCCTTGCCTTAAATCCCTTGGCAAAAGAAGTTCTAGGAATATTGATGGGCAAGTAGAGGACCACTCCCACGTATTCATCAAAAGCTTTATATATATCTTTTAACTCCTCAGCAGGGGTAAATCCAACAATTTTTTCCCCATTAAGTTAAGAACAAGCTGATGGCACTTGTGCTGAAGAGGGATGTCTCTCTGATGTTCCCATTTGTTCATGCCTTTGATAAACACATGTTGTATGTCTTCCATGAAGTCAGACTCCAGATTCTCATATTTCAACAAATTCACAACAGTTCCATGAAGTTTTCTTTGGAGTTCTCCATGAACATCTAGCAGACCATATTTGCCTATAAGTTTTACTATGGAGCTCAGGTATTTGGCTTGAAATAGCCTTCCCTCATTTTGTAGAATGTATTTACTGAACTCTGGATCAACTGATACAATTGTCTTCAGTCTTACAAACAAACTGCATTTGAAAATGGGCCCATACCCAGACATCTTCATTGAGTAGCCATGACTGC
The DNA here is from genome assembly GCA_027924645.1 of Cunninghamia lanceolata. NCBI lineage: Eukaryota > Viridiplantae > Streptophyta > Pinopsida > Cupressales > Cupressaceae > Cunninghamia > Cunninghamia lanceolata. The sequence goes on from BSBN01001326.1 coordinate 2,632,147, forward strand.
ACTGCAAGAGAACTACATTTGTTGGTGTCTATACTTCTGTATTTCTTCACAAACCTACACCCTTTGTATGCAAATAAATCAATCTGTGGAATAATTCACATGTTTGGCTTGTAATTTCACATCTTCCACCCACATCGGCTGGGACTTGCACTCACAAGAGATTTAATAAGCAAACAATGAGCATAACATGCAAACAATTTTCTGATCAAACAATTCCTTCGCAGAGATAAGGTTTTGTCAATTGAAACCTGGAGGCATTCGTTCAAGCATTTCACCATCAACTATGTATCTAGTTTTTGACAATAGCATTCTATTTCAATCAATGTTCAATGAATATCCCCGTGCCAAACAAGAAATGATGTCTAACAACTATGTTTTCATGTTCTCTAACTGACTATCGAACATGTGTTGTGGTTATTATTTCTCAATAACTATGAATTTTGCTTCTATTAGTGATTTGAAATCATGTTCTATGAGATGTGTTTCACTTGAGCTTCAGATAATCATGTTATCCATATGATAACTCTCAAGTTTTTCTAAAAGTTGGCATGGTGGAATGATGGCAATGCACTAGTTTTTAGTCTTTGAAAACCCTTGGTTTTGCAAAACTTCAGGGTGGCGAGCACAGAGACTTCCCTTTAAACTTCAAGAATATTCACACAGACACCACGCCAATATACGACGCTATGTGTGATTCAAGGTAACTCTTGTATGGTTGAGGTTAGTCAACTTTTGAATCCACAGTCCTTTAGAAGTAGACCGCGACATAATGATATTCTACAAGTATCACTTCCTGTGTGCCATTTCATAGCGGATGAGCCATGCATATATAGTGTCACCACCAATGCCTCCGTCATATAAAGCTCTCAGTGAATGGCTTGTGACAAAGTTTCATACTCGGCAAGCATTATTCAAAAGATTGCAAACTTTACCAACAATACTTCTTCTAAGCATGTGCAAATCTATAGAGATAGTTATTAACTTGATAACTACAAGTGTTGATTTCTTTAAGCCTGTAGTTGAGGTCGCTGCTTGAGGCATACTTTTCGCCTTTATATGAGGGACGATGATAGTGGTGATAACTATTCTTGAGAACCAAATTCCTACATATGCCATGTTGCCCTATGATGGCACACAACAAGTTTGAGTTTCAACGTTTTAATTTCATGAATTCGACACCTGTCGACTATCACAGATTTATTAACGTCATTCATCACTACCTTTTCTGGTATGTGTCATCCATACATATTCGAGAGGTAAAACCAACGAGTGCAGTAAGATATTTGAGGCTTTGGATGCTGTTTAAACTTCAACATTCATCACCATTAATAATAATTACCAGTAGGGAGGTCTTCATTTTACTTAAACTAGAGAATATTCCCTTGTTATTAGGAGATGATTGTGGACACAAAAACTACAACCAGCTTTTCATGCAAGTAATAAGTGACATTTAACACCTTGGATGCTCATAAATTTATGCCCCCCACTTTTATTACTTGCTTCGTAAGAGGAAAATGTGCAACTTGTGATTTGAATAGAAATGACGTTTAATTCCCGGTTGTCACAAGTGAATGTAGACTTTATTATGCTAAACTTCTTGCATCAGTAAAAAGCAGATGTGAACAACTTAGGTAAACTTTACAAGTTGCGCACACTTAGCGAAAAGAAGAAATTGGTGCGAGTTTGGTGAGGATCAAAAGCAGATGCAAGATGGACTTGGTGGGAAGCAAAAATTAATGTAGACTTAGTCAAAACAAAAAATAGATGCAAAGTAAAATATGACTAAGTGGTGAGTTTTTCCTTGGGATAAAAATTGGTTTTGACGTTTTAAATGGAGAGAAAAATGAGATGAGGGAAGACTATGATAACAAATTATGATTTAAAAGTATACAACGCAACCCCAAATGTATTTGAAATGAAAAATATGACTTCACATAGAGGATTAATTTTTGCAAGAAGGTTTTATACTTTGGATAGAAGGATCAGGGCAAATAGCTGGCTCTACTTGGGGACAAGAACTGCAAGGACGTAGACAAACCCTAGTGTCTTTGACAAGACTAGTGATCTTATCTCAGGGTAAATAGAGTCAGACTAGAAAAGAGATGTACAACATGACAAAAATAGGACAAACAAGAAAACTCACTAACACAAAAAAAATTGACCTATATATAAAGAGTTGGGAATAAATCCCACATTACTGATTGTAAATCTTCAGGTGCTGCCCATTGTAGTGCAAGGGCAGATGAGTGCCATCAAGATATGCCAAGTAGAATGAATTATCACCACATGCTTCTCTAACTCGAAAATGTCCTTTCTAGAGAGACTCAAACTTTCCATGCATCCCTTTAGGTTCTTTCCTCTTATCCCAGAGTAGAACAAGATCTCCTACAACAAACTACCTTTGTTTGGTCTTCTTGTCAAATAGTTTCTTGACTTTTGCTTGATGTTCTGCTATTCTATCAACTACTTGACTCCTTTGTTCTTCAAGTTTTGTCAGATGCATGATTCTTTTCTCCAGAGAATCTTTATATTCATTACCTTCGATTACTGTCTAAAGAGAAAGAGCAGTAAGTTCTAGAGGGATTGGTAGGCAAGCATTAACTCCATAAACAAGTTGAAAGGGGGACATGCCGATGATTCTTTTGTATGTAGTCCTGTCAGCCCATAATGCATCAAATAACCTTTTGTGCCAATTCTTTTGTTTCTCCTCTAGTATCTTCTGTATGATAGAGATGAGGATTTTGTTGGTGGACTCTGCCAATCCGTCGCCTTGCAGATAATAATCAGAAGAATGTGCAAGTATGATATCATGTTGATAACAGATATTAGAGATTTCATGAGAGGAGAAATTGGAAGCATTATTTGTGACAATTTTGTGAGGTACACCAAATCTCAAAATAATATTCTGTTTTAGAAAATCACACACCACCTGGGAGGAAGTTTGACGAACTGGAATGGCTTCGACCCATTTAGTAAAATAATCTGTGGCCACCAAGATGTGTGTATGCCCGGTGCTAGATGTTAGATGAAGTGGACCAATAAAATCTAACCCCCATTGATGGAAAGGTTCTTCAATAATAACAGGTTTCAATGGCTGTGTGGCTAGCTTAACCTTGCCTTTAAATTGTTGACAAGATTCACACTTTTTCACCCATTGGTTTGCATCTTTGAACAAGCCAGGCCAGTAATAATTATGTCTTAGAATCTTATAGGCTGTGACACTTAAAGATAAATGACCACCACAAGCTTCATTATGAAAGAATTGAAGCAATTTTCCTTGTTGTTCTTTATCCACGCATTTCAGAAAATTTCCATCAATCCCCTTCTTGTATAAACTACCTTCCCAAATAATATATTTTGCAGCTTTCAACTTGATTGCTCTTTTCTGCTTCAAAGTAAAGTGTGAAGGACACTCACCATATGTCAAGAAATAGGCAATATCTAAAAACCATTCATCTGTCAATCCTACAAATAATGCTTGAGGTAATTCAGCATTCTCTTCTGGAAATTCTTCAATCATGTGGTTGTCAGCTATGAGTTTACATAAGCCTCTTCCTCGTATCAATTTGGTTGGCTTAATATTAATTCATATTCTTGAACTTTCACAATCCAAGAGGCTCTTTTGTTGACACCTATTTCTTGCTGTGTAAGTATGGTTTTGATCGAAGTGTCCGACACAAAAACCTTAGAATGTGAATTGAGAATATAGAATCTAAAATGTTTTACTGCCTTGACAACTGCATAAGCATGCTTCTCTACTAAGGAATAATTCAACTCATGCTTTTTCAGAGGGACACTCATAAATGCATAGGTGCTTCTATACGATCATCATTTTACTGAGTCAAGATAGCAGATAAAGTATGCTCTGAAGCATAACAATATATAATGAAATCTTTGGAAAAATCTGGATGAATTAAAACTAGAGCATCTGCAATTGCTATTTTAATATCTTGATATGCCTATTTCCCTTTTTCAGTCCACTTGAAGACCACCTTATCCCTCATCATGTCTACAATGTGGTGAGTTAAATTAGAGAAATCTGGTACGAATCTCCTTAAGAAATTGATCTGACCAAAGAAAGACCTTACTCCAGGTTTACTTGATGGTAATGCCAATTTTTGGATGGCCTCAACACATTTAGGATCAATCTGAATGCCATCTTTAGACATAATGTGCCCTAGTAGTTTTCCTTTAGTAACCCTGAAAATGGACTTCTTGGGGTTAAGAGATATCCCCTGCTCACGACAACGCTGTAAGACTATCTCTAGATGTTTGATATGATCTTCTCTTTTTCTTGAAAAGACAGTAAGGTCATCCAAGTACACCACAATAATCTTGTTTTTCAAATCTCCAAAAGAGAGATCCATGGCATGCTGTAAAGTTGTACTGGCATTGATCAATCCGAATGGCATTCGATTGTAAGCCAGGGTTCCCCAAGGCATTGTAAAAGCAGTTTTATGTTGATCTTCTTGAGAAACCTCTATCTGATTATATCTGGAAAACCCATCAAGTAATGACATCATTTCAGATCTAGCCACAGTTTGCAAAACATGATCCATCACAGGCAAAGGGTAGTTGTCTTTTAAAGATGCTTGATTAAGATTGCAGAAATCAACACAAATCCTTATTTCGCCATTCTTTTTCCTCACAGGAACTATATTTGCTACCTGAGTTGAATGATGAATAGGATATATAATTCTGGCCTTTAACATCTTATCAATCTCTGCAAAGATGGCTCCAACAACTTTAGGATTGAATTGCCTCTGTTTTTGCCTAAAAGGAGTGGCTCTAGGTTTAAGAGTGATATAGTGCTGAAATTTTCCACCCCTGAAACTCTTCAAATCATCATAACACCACGCGAACACGTCCTTGTATTTGACCAATAGGGTGATGAGCTTCTTTCTTTCTTCTGGCGAACATGCTTTGCCAATGCAAACAATTTTAGGATCATCTTTAGTGCCTATGTCTACTTTATCATACTGAGAAGGATTGGGATTTTTCTCTTGGGCCTCATTCTTCAAATGGCAATCATGTTTATCAAATAGTTTCTCTAGAGTAATCAGACCCTTTGGAATGGTGTTCCCCTTTAATTGTAGCACTTCATCTTCTAAAGAAGTTTCACTTCCTTCAAATAATAGATTGGCAAAAGTACCAGCCTTCTCCAAAAAGGACACAATCTGTCTGTCATCATCAAAAACTTGCCAATATTTATCATTATCAGGCACGCTTGGTTGGTATACTAATTCAATCTTGTATTGATCTTTATTGAACTCTGGATGTGGAAGCAAGAGAGCCGCAGAAACTGCAAGGCAAATGGCTTTAGAATTAAGAGTTCGAGGAATAGCGTCTATAGAGAAAGCATCGAAGAATTCTATTTGATCCCATACTAAGTTTTGGTATCTTCTCAACTTGGTGTTCTTTGTTTGAAACTGATTTCTGACTTGCTTGACAACCAATTCTCCATCTCTGAGAACTCTCAACATTTTGATGCCTTTCTCTTTTGCAACCTCGAGGCCTAAAATGAGCGCCTCATATTCTGCTGTATTATTAGTGTTGTCGAAAACCAACTTGAAAGCCATAGGAAACTTCTCCCCTACAGGTGAAATAAGAACAACTCCGGCCCTTGAGCTGGAAGAAGAGCAACTGCTGTCAAATTCCATTGTCCAAAGGCTAGAAGGCACATTAGGAGAGATAACTTCAGGGGTTACCTCTTTCTCCTGCATAAGCATATATGTACCTAGTCCAGTTTCTTCATATAGTATCTCTGCTCTTGGATCATCAGATTTCAGGACTATATACTTCACTTTGGGTTCTGGATTTAGTCTGACTTTGTTTCCATGGATTGATACTAAGGCATGGGACCAATCCAGTTGTATTTCTCCACCTAGGTCTTTACAAAAGCTTATGCTAAGTAGCATGCCATAGCTTGCGGGAATGTTAGCAACTAAGATCATGAGCTTTAATTTCTTCTCTGGGAAAGCGGCTAAAGCAACTTGTGCATCTTTGAGTTGACCTACTAATGGGACTAATTTGGACTCCATCGAGTAAACTTTGCCTGAAGGTTTATTTAATGACAGGCTGAGGGCATGAGCAACTTTAGCGGGCATGACATTATCAGAAGCACCAGAATCTATTATGCAATTGCTAATTTTACAGCCAGCTATGTACAAGGAAACATAGAATGGGTCAAGCTTATCTGGGAGAACAACATTTACCAGTGGAGTACCTTTTTGTGGAGATTCACCAAGAAGATCATCATGTGAAGGTTCTTTACGTTGTGAGTCATTTGACTGTTGGTGTACTGAAGAAGTAGGATCTAGTTTTCCTTTGACAACATGCATTAATCTCTCCAATTGTTAAGGATTTGACTTTAAATAATCAAGTTGAGAAATTTGTACTTTCATCTTCTTGCAATGTTCTATGAAATCAATGCATCATTAGGCAAGAGAGATGAATCACTAAGAGGGGAACCTTGTGTACCTTTATCTTTTGTGGCAGTAACAGGTTGATTCTCCAGAGGTTGTTTCCTTGATAGAATCTTCGGGGTATTTTCTGGAATTTTGTGGGCAGATTCAACTTTGGCTTTTCCTTCATTCTTCTGATATTGATTTCTTGTGAAGATGTTACAAGAATGATTATTAATGTCATGAACTTCTTCTTTTTCTTCATCAGATTCATACTCAAGAAAGTTGATTGTTGGTTGACCATAGGCCTCATTTGTCTCGTCTTCTTGAGAGACATACTCTTCTATCTTTTCACTCGATAGATTCATCTGCATGAACCTTGCCATTTCAGGACAAGTGCTACCATCATGGTTAGTAGTCAGATGAAAATCACATGTAGCTGCAGTCTGTTTATGACTGGAAGAAGGATGTTCAATAGCTAGCCTTTGTACTGGAGGAGGAAGCCTAGGAGGCTTGTTCTGCTGGTAAGGTACATAATTTCTCCTTGGTATATCTTGATATAGTAGAGGTGGATTATGCAGAAGCTGTTTCTTGAGCAGGAGTAAATCATTAGCTAGCTTCTATATCATTGGGTCTATAGTAGATGGATTAAAAGACTGAGCCTTTCCCTTCTGCAAGTCTTTGTTCCATTTCCTGGCAGTCAACAAATCATCCTCGATCTCAATGGCCATAGTTTGTGCCGCTTGTAAATCAGCAACTTGAGCTCTTCTCAAATGGAAACTTATATCTAGAGGTTGCACATTTAGAAAGAAACATTTTTGAATCTCCACAGTTGGCCTTTTAGTAGTTTCGATTCTATTTACCAACTTGTTAAATCATGCCACAAACTCCCGCATTGGCTTATGAATCTCTTTCTTCATTTGAGTAAGTTGTGCTAATAAGGCATGTTCATCTTCAACACTTCTGAAACGGTCTTCAAATCTTTGGCACATAATCGCCCATGAGTTTATAGTTCCGGTAGGCAAATGGTGAAACCATTCTACTGCTCCTTCAGTTAGAGATTCAACAAACAATTAGACAGAAACATCTTCATGCATGATGCCTAGAACACCACATGCGGAAAAGAAGGCATTAATATGCTTGTCTGTAGAAACTTTTCTGGATCCATGAGGTAAGTCATGCAACTAATTGCCTAAGGTGAGGGGGCCAATAGCTGCTCCCCAAGGTACAGGTTGAGCCATTTGCAATGGTGGGATTGGTTGAATATTTATAACAATAGGAACCGCAGTCCTGTGCAAGGTTAATGCTTGATAAGTGGAAGAGGAGGCAGAGGTTCTGGTAGGACTTCTTGTGGGTGAAGGAGGCCTACTAAAAGATTTAATGTTCCTTCTTAGGGGAATAAAAGATTGAGAAAAATCAAGACTTGCTAGCTTTTCAAAATTGGGATCCAGGACGCCCTTTTCACGGTCTCCTCTGGTGTATCTCTTGGTGGCCAGGTTGATTATGAGGAGGATTCACAGGGTGATATTCTTGAATAGGTCAGATAGGAGGACCAACTTCTCTATCTCTTCTTGGAGCTACTTGAAAAGGAAAATGCCTGTTAGCTCTTTCCAAATCTTCTTCTATGATGCCTTGAGCTATTAAATGGGCACGAACATGAATTTTTGCTCCTATGTCTTCTTCTTCATCGAGCACTACATCTATTTCTTGATATTGGTGATTTGACCTCCTATATCTCCAAGCCAATACTCGCAAATCAGTAATTATATCTTCTTGTTCAAGGTCCAACTAATTGACATTAGGTTGTAAAATAGGTCCAGCTCTACGTTGCAGCACCATATTTAGTAATCAAAAAGATTTGCTTTAAACACATTAAGGCAACTTTTTCCAAACAAAAGAGGTATGCTTGAATCCGGTCCCTAGTAGAGTCACCAAAAATCTATTGGTAAACAAATTTGCACTATAACATATGGATTATTATATTGACTCTTTGCCCAGAAAAACACATAGTAAAAATAAGTACCAATAGTTGGTAAAGTTGTAGTTTTTCTAGCAACTTACCTCTGCGTGTAGAGGGGTAGCTCCCTTGTTTGATAAATTATAGGTTTAAGGGATATTTGAGAATGAAATGCAATTAACAAAAGGTTTGGAAGATGAAGACAATGGGCTTACGGATATTGACTCATCCCACATGCATAAAGTTCAACAATCCCACCAAAACAATATAAGAATACTTCTTAAACTGCTAAAATGGGTGTAGTATTAGAAAGAGGAAATGATTCAGGAGATATTCAACATATGTTGTAACATTATCTAGTAATCAATTCCTTCAAGACTAGTTGTTATTCCACATTACAGATGCAAAATTATGTAAAGAAGACATCATCCATCAACATAAGAGGAATGAATAATGTTAAGAAGATATTTGAGATCACACAATCCAAAATGCTTCTTATTTCTCCACACTGAGTTGTACAACTCTGTTCCTTATAACAGCCTTATAAATGTGAAAGCCAAAAAGTCCCTATTACAAACACCAAGCCTTGTATATATAGACTTGTCTTAGTAACCAACTTTATAACTACCTTATAACTACTTCCCGTAACTACCCAAAATATTTTATGAAAATAAAAATGCACTTTAATTAACCTTTATATAATGTTTCAAAAGTCCTTGAAATAATAGAATGCATTTTTTACCTTAATTACAAAAGAGTGACATAAAGTCACTTTCATAGAAAGAGAACTAAAACCTATCATTTGCAAACTTTGATAAGTAGACCAATAAGATGGATCTCTCAAGAAACTATTAGGTTTTGTCCTTGCCATGTTTGACATCATCTAAAGATGTTTCCACTGCTCCAAATTGTTGTGAAGGGAGAGAGTAATTTCAAATTGAGCCAAATGATAACCTGGACAAAGTCTAGTCCCTTTCCAAATGGCATATACCAAGGATTTTGAGAAAGCTCAAGGCCCTCATTTTTCCAGCGCCATGGGTTGAACTTGTTAGGTTCAAGATGATACTTCTCATCCAAATGTTGGGCACTCAAGAATATAAACATTGTCCATCCTTTTGGAATAATAAAATATTTGTATACAATATCTTGTTTGGGCTCTCTGAAAAGACATGGAGCAGCACTAACTATATGTAGTGTTTCCTTTATAATGCATTGAGTGAACTTCATTGACATATAGTCATCCCACATTAGATTTTGATCTTCTTTGCCTTTAGATTTTAAGATGGCATCGTGTTCATCCCTAATCTCTTTCAATGCCTCTAGATTCTGAGTCAGAAACATCACAACAAATGCCATGGTTGTCGATGAAGTCTCGAAACCTGCAAAGAGCAAAAACAATATTAAATATGCAATGATCTCATCAGAATAGATGCCTTCGCTCAAAAGTTTAGTTAACATACCATTACGGCTCACTTTTGGATGTTGTCTTCTGTCCTCCATACACTCATAATTTTTTTTGTATCAAAATTTTCCTTGCCTTAAATCCCCTAGCAAAAGCAGTTCTAGGAATATTGATGGGCAAGTAAAGGACCGCTCCCACGTATTCATCAAAAGCTTTATATATATCTTTCAACTCCTCAGCAGGGGGTAAATCCAGCAATGTTTTCCCCATTAAGTTAAGAACAAGCTGATGGCACTTGTGCTGAAGAGGGATGTCTCTCTGATGTTCCCATTTGTTCATGCCATTGATAAACACCTGCTATATGTCTTCCATGAAGTCAGACTCCAGATTCTCATACTTCAACAAATTCACAGTAGTTCCATGAAGTTTTCACTAGAGTTCTCCATGAACATCCAGCAGACCATATTTGCCTATAAGTTTTACCGTGGAGCTCGGGTATTTGGCTTGAAATAGCCTTCCCTCATTTTGTAGAATGTATTTACTAAACTCTGGATCAACCAATACAATTGTCTTCAGTCTTCCAAACAAACTGCATCTAAAAATAGGCCCATACCCAGACATCTTCATTGAGTAGCCATGACTGCACTGCAAGAGAACTGCATTTGTTGGTGTCCATACTTCTTTATTTCTTCACAGACCTACACCCTTTGTATGCAAATAAATCAATCTATGGAATAATTCACATGTTTGGCTTGTAATTTCACATCTTCCACCCACATCGGCCAGGACTTGCACTCACAAGAGATTTAATAAGCAAACAATGAGCATAACATGCAAATAATTTTTTGATCAAACAATTCCTTCGCAGAGATAAGGTTTTGTCAATTGAAACTTGGAGGCATTATTTCAAGCATTTCACAATCAACTATGTATCTAGTTTCTGACAATAGAATTCTGTTTCAATCAATGTTCAATGAATATCCCTGTGCCAAACAAGAAATGATGTCTAACAACTGTGTTTTCATGTTCTCTAACTGACTGTCGAACATGTGTTGTGGTTATTATTTCTCAATAACTACGAATTTTGCTTCTATCAGTGATTTGAAATCATGTTCTATGAGATGTGTTTCGCTTGAGCTTCAGACAATCATGTTATCCATATGATAACTCTCAGGTTTTTCTAAAAGTTGGCGCGGTGGAATGATGACAATGATCGCATTTGCATTGGTTTTTAGTCTTTGAAAACCCTTGGTTTTGCGAAACTTTAGGGTGGCGAGTACAGAGACTTTCCTTTAAACTTCAAGAATATTCACACAGACACCACACCAAGGTAACTGTTGTATGGTTAAGGTTAGTCGACTTTCGAATCCATAATCCTTTAGAAGCAGATTGCAGCATAATGATATTCTACAAGTATCACTTCCTATGTGCCATTTCATAGCGGATGAGCCATGCATATATAGTGTTGCCACCAATCCCTCCATCGTATAAAGTTCTCAGTGACTAGCTTGTGACAAAGTTTCATACTCGGCAAGCATTATTCAAAAGACTGCAAACTTTACCAACAATACTTCTTCTAAGCATGGGCAGATCTGTAGAGATAGTTATTAACTTGATAACTACAAGTGTTGATTTCTTTAAGCCTGTAGTTGAGGTCACTACTTGAGGCATACTTTTCACCTTTATATGAGGGACAGTGATAGTGGTGATAACTATTCTTGAGAACTGAATTCCTGCATATGCCATGTTTCCCTATGATGGCGCACAACAAGTTTGAGTTTCAATGTTTTAATTTCATGAATTCGACACCTATCAACTATCGCAGATTTATTGACATCATTCATCACTACCTTTTTTGGCACGTGTCATCCATACATATGCGAGACGTAAAACCAATGAGTGCAGTAAGAGATTTGAGGCTTTGGATGCTATTTAAACTTCAACATTCACCACCATTAATGATAATTACCAGCATGGAGGTCTTCATTTTACTTAAACTAGAGAATATTCCCTTGTTATTAGGAGATGATTATGGACACAAAAACTGCAACCAACTTTTCATGCAAGTAATAAGTGAATTTTAACACCTTGGATGCTCATAAATTTATGCCTCCCACTTGTGATTTGAATAGAAACGACGTTTAATTCCCGGTTGTCACAAGTGAATGTAGACTTTATTATGCTGAACTTCTTGCATCGGTAAAAAGCGGATGTGAACAACTTAGGCAAACTTTACAAGTTGCGCACACTTAGCAAAAAGAAGAAATTGGTGCGAGTTTGGTGAGGATCAAAAGCAGATGCAAGATGGACTTTGTGGGAAGCAAAAATTAACGTGGACTTAGTCAAAATGGAAAATTGATGCAAAGTAAAATATGACTAAGTGGTGAGTTTTGCCTTGGGATAAAAATTGGTTTTGACATTTTAAATGGAGAGAAAAATGAGACGAGGGAAGACTATGATAACAAATTATGATTTAAAAGTATACAACACAACCCCAAATGTATTTGAAATGAAAAATATGACTTCACACAGAGGATTAATTTTTGCAAGAAGGTTTTATACTTTGGATAGAAGGATCGGGGCAAACAGTGTCATGTACTTATTTTATTATTTTAAATTCAAGTTTTAATATTTTATTGCAAGTTGTGTCATTTGGACTTGGTGAAGTATTTAAATTTTAGTTTGTTCTTAAGTTTAAATTTTATTCTTAAATTTTGTTTAAATTCTTATTGGAGTTTTATTGTAAAATTTGTATTCTGATTATTGAAAATGCGTTATGCTGTCGAATTTTTCCTAGATTCTAGGGTTTTAATTTTATGATATTTTATTAACTTTTATTGTACCATTCCACTTTATCATGCATCCATCATGCCATTATTTCTTAATCATTATTTTGATTTCATTTTGTTCTGAGTTAGGGTTAGGTTTTAAAGCTGACAAAATTCCCTTCTCACTAGGAAACTTAGGGTTAGGATTAAAATCATTCTAACCCTAATAGTGAGGCAACGCACCTCCCTAAATTATGTTGACATGTTTACGTCTCATGCATATTGCCACCGAGCACGCAGACATATGCGAGGGGGTTCCTAGGGTTAGGTAGAAAAGTTTTTTGTATTTCGTGTCATGACCACATGACAAATGTGGACATGACATGAGTGTTGTGTGTCATGACCACATGGGAAATGTGGGCATGACAAAATATACCTCTTGGGTTGAATCCATACACTACCTCAAAAAGGCTCTTACCTACACTCTTGTTAATGGAGTCATTGTAAGCATACTCTGCCTGTGGAATAACAAGATCCCATTACTGTCCATGTTCTTTTGTAAGGCATCTAAGTAGATTCCCCAATGATTTACTCACTACTTCAGTCTACCCATTTGTTTGTGGGTGATAGGCAAAGTTGAAAGTCAAGTTGGTTCCAAGTTTCCTCCATAATGTCCTCCAGAAGTGGCCTATAAACTTTGAGTCTTGTCTGAAATAATGGTGAGGGGCAGTCCATGTATTCTAACTATCTCTTTGAAGAATAGAATTGCAATGTTAGATGCCTCACTTGTGCACTTGCAAGGAATAAAGTGTGCCATCTTGCTAAATCCGTCCACAACTAAAAAAACACTATCAACTCCCCTCTATGTTTTGGGTAGGCATAACACAAAATCCATTCTAAGATGCTCCCAAGGTCTGCTAGGACTGCATTAGAACTAGAGCCCTTGGCTCTCTAGCAAATTCGACAAGACTCAACAAATTTTTTGATATCAGTATGCATCTTAGGCCAAAAATAAAACCTTCTTACCTAATCAAGTGTTTTGTCTATGCCAAAGTGTCCTCCAAGACTTCCACAATGCTTTTCCCTTATGAGATTGGTCCTCATAGAGCATCTAGGGATGCATAACTAAGTTCGCTTGAATAATAATCCATCTTGCAATAAGAAATCCAAAAATTGGTCATGGAAAGTACATTGAAATTGTTGGCAAAAGGAATATGCATCCTTGAAATCTAGATCAGCAACATACATGTCTTTTAGTGCTTCCAAACCTGCACTCTAAAGTTGTACTTCATGCACTAGGACTGATCTCCTACTCAGTACATCAGCTACCTTGTTAGCTTGGCCCTTCTTATGCTTGATTGTGAAGGTATAACTTTGCAAATACTCCACCCACTTGATGTCCCTATCACTCAACTTGTCTTGTCTATTCAAGAAACTCAATGCATGATTGTCTATGAAGACTACAAATTATTTGGGTAAGAGGTAATGTCTCCACTTCCTCAGGGACTGTACTAATGAATAAAGCTCCAAATCATATGAAGAGTACCTCCTCTTGGCCACATTGATCTTTTCACTAAAGAAAACTACTGGCCTACCTTCTTGGCTTAGGACTGCACCTATGGCTACTCCACTGGCATCACATTCTACTATAAAGACTTTGTCAAAGTCAGGAAAAGCAAGCATGGGCTGTTGTGCCACTCTCTTCTTCAAGTATTCAAAGCTTTTTGCTACCACTTCATTCTATTGAAACTTTCTTTTCTTATCTCCCTTAATGGTGGCAAGAATAGGAGAACAAATATGCCTAAATGTTTTTATAAACTTCCTATAAAATGTAGCCAAACCATGAAAACTTCTTACCTCTCCTACTAATTTTGGAGTTGGCCAGCTAAGTATAGCTTCAACTTTGGAAGGATCCATCTTCAATGTCCCTTTAGAGATGAAAAAACCAACGTAGACTAGATCATCTTTCATAAATTCACACTTCTTGAGGTTTATCATTAGCTTCTCCTCATTCAACCTCTGCAAAACCATGTCAAGGTGCTGCAAGTGCTCCTCTTTTGTCTTGTTGAACACAAGAATATCATCTAGATAGACAACTACAAACTTCCCAATAAAAGGTTTCAATACCTCATTCATTAACCTCATGAATGTACTAGGAGCATTTGAGAGTCCAAAAGGCATTACCATCCATTCCTAGAGTTCCTCATTGGTTTTGAAGGTAGTGTTCCATTCATTTCCTTCCCTTAACTTGATTTCATGATATCCACTCTTGAGATCAATCTTTGAGAAGTAACATGCACCTCCTAAATAATCCATTAGGTCCTCCATTCTCGGGATTGGGAACCTATATCTAATTGTGATCTTGTTTATGGCCCTTGATTCAGTACACATCCTCCACTCTACACCTTTCTTGGGTGCTAAGACAATAGGAACAACACATGGACTTAAGCTCTCTCTAATGAGTCCTTTATCTAACAATTCTTGGACTTGTGCTTTGATCTCTTCATTTTGCTGTGGGGTCAATTTGTATGTAGCCTTATTGGGCAAATTAGCTCTAGGGATTAGGTCTTTGTGATGGCTGATGTCTCTCATGGGAGGCAATGAACTTGGCAGCTCATCTACCACTATGTCCTTATACTTGCCCAACAAAGACTGAGCTTCACTAGGTATGTCTTCCACCTTATTTGTTGTTGCATCAGACTTAGTTTTAGGTCTGATCACTACTGCAAATCCTTGACCTTCATCCTTCATTATTTGTAAAAACTCCTTGTCTCCTACCACCATGATGCCAAACGTAATTTTCTTATCAAAATATTCTTTAGGAAGGGGTGTTAATGAGAATGAAACTCCATCCTTCTCTATCACATAAATGTTCTTCTGACCATCATATTTGCTCTTTCTGTCATGTTGCTAGGTCTTCCTATAAATAGGTGACAAACATCCATAGGGATGATGTCACAAAGGATCTTATCCTTGTAACCACCAATGTTGAACTCCACCCATGCCTATTCATTCACTAATACTTGTTGTCCCTTATTCAACCATGACACCTTGTAAGGCGTGTGGTGGGAATCTTCTTCAAATGCAACTTCTCTACCATTTCCAAAGAAACTAGATTGTCAGTGGATCCCAAATCAACAACTACCTTGCATACCTTGCCATGTGATTTGCATGTTTTCCTAAACAATGACTTCCTTTGTGAAGCCTCCTTGGTTGCTGGCACCTTGAGGAGTGTCCTCCTTAACATCAATGCATCACCCCTTTCAGGAGCAATAGGTTGAAGTGTTTAACTAACACTTTCACTATCTTCTTCATGTACTATTTTGGTTCTTCATTCACCTGCTTGAGAACTTGATGCTTGCTTCTCTGGGCATTTGAATGCAGGACGTCCAAATTGATGATAGTTGTAACATTTGCCTGAGAAAGTGTTTGATCCTCTACCTTGGCCACCAAAACTTCCTCTACTATTTGATCTTCTTCCTCTAAAGTTGCCTCTTTCACTTGACTCACCTCTTGGTTCTTGATTCTCTTTATTGCTGCCACTTGATTCTCCTTGTTGTTTTTGTGTTTGTCCTCTTGCACCAAAGTTACCTCTGCCTCTAAAATTCCTTCCTCTTCCTAGTCAGCTATTCTTGTCTCCTTTTTATCTTTTCTTCTACCCTCACTACCAATTGGAAGTATTCTTCAACATTTCTAGGGGTGTCTAGATTGATCTCATCCTGAATATTGAGCCTAAGCCCATTGATATACCTAGCAATTTTCCCAACTTTATCTTTAGTGTGCCCTGTCCTCATGGTCATCTTGTGGAATTCTTTAGTATAGGCTATAACATCCATGTCTTTTTGCTTTAAATTCTACAATCTCCTGAAGGTTTGAATTGCATAATCCTTAGGAAGAAACTGACTCTTCACTTTGACACCATCCAGTCCCATGAACTAATTTTGTTTTTCCTTGCCTTAACCTTTTTGTTTGAACATAGTTCCACCATGTCAATCCTGGCCCCTTCAACTTGGTCTTAGCCAGTTTGACCTTTTGCTCTTCTGGCATCTCCTTGTACTCAAAGTAGTTATCCAAGGCATCAATCCAATCTAATACTTCCCCACTGTTCATTTTTCCCTCATACATGGGCAACTCCATTTTGACATCAGTGCCTTCTCCTTTCATAGTCTACAGCATCTTCATAAATCTTCTATCACCTGGATCCATCTCTTCCACATTGGATCCCTCTTGAGGGCTTGCATTCTCACCCTCATTCTCTTGGTTACTCTCTTCCTCAATGACCCTGCCTCTTCTCAGGTTTGCTTCAATGGCTGTAAGTCTAGCTAGGACTCCTTCTTGAGATTCCTTCATCATTCTCACTTCTCTAGTGAGGATTCGACTGGCTCTTGGAGGCATTTTGCACTATTCCTTCTTCACACTTCAACTTCCTTCTTTCTTCCCAAAATAGAACCTAACCTATGCTCTGATACCAATTGATGCAAAATAGGAGATCAATTCACTATTCATTTGACTGTTGTCTTAACTGATTCTGCATGGTACAGACTATCTTCTTACTTTCATACCGGTTTCAAGGCTTGGAAAGGGGTAACCAATATGATTTGAATGCATGAGAGACATACTAAACCTTTCAAGGCAATTGATATGTCCTTAAAAGTGACTAATTACACCTCTCAAAGGCAGACAAGAAGGATTCACAAGACCCACTAATTGATTGTCCCCACATGATAGTTTTCCTCTACAATGAACATGGTTATCAAAAGATGAAATATGCATAAATGAAGGTAAATAAATTAACCAATCTCTTCCACCCCTATTACCCCTTGAATCACTCTATCTTGGTAGGCAGAAACCCCTGAAGACTCCTAAGAACTTTGACTCAATAACCTTTTAGTCCTCCCTTTCCAACCGTCCTATATTGCTACTAGCCCTAGAGATGAGGTTTTTTGTGCATAACTTGAAGCATTCCTGAGATAACCATGAACAAACTAGGTTCTTGACTACTCTTAGGGAATTACACAACATATTAAACATGCAATAGGGGTTGTTTTGTAATATGACTCTCAAAAACTGACTATCTCTACTGTTATAGGCCTAATTAGGCCTCATGTCACAAGGCAAATGACTATGAAACTTGTTCTAGGCTTCCAAGACTCACTCCATGGCATCAGTCAAGTTAAATATGGTCTTAATATGTTGTTTTCAGGATTCTCGTATCATTCCAAGTTAGATTTCCAGCAACTCACTAGTCTACTAATGTAAGAAAGACCTAATACATGATGATATTAGGTTCAAATGACCAAATAGTCCTCCCACACCAGTCCCCTACACCTGTGACATAGTAAACAAGGAAAAAACAACCTATTTAAATCCATTCTACCTATTATAGGTCTATGACATAGGTGGAATGGAGTAGAAACTCATCGTTTCCTCAAAACCCTCAAAACTAGGGTTTTTGAGCAATTTTAGGAAATCTGATTATAAAATCCTTCCAGAGAAATGACAATACCTCTATCCTAAATTAAATGAAAGCTAACAATATGCATCAAATGATTTTAGAGGTTTTTCACCATGACAATACCATACAATCCTATACCAAGCGTTAGAACAGTAAGTATACAAAAAAATGTAGGAAAACTGTTAAAAACTCTATTATTTCTCCTTCAAAACATACATGCTCCCTCCTCCTTGAGTAAAGAAAGGTATATATTATGAGTTTAAAATGAGAATCCACATTTTTATCCCAGTCCCATCATGGAAAAAGCCATCATAAAGGCAAAATCTGACTATTTTTTCCATAAAAGACTGACTGTCTAAAATTAGACTGTCCTAATTTTAAGTAAACTTACGACTCCACTACAATGTGACCTTAAAACGAAAAGTGGTCTACAATTTGACCTTTATTAGAACATTAATTAAAATAAAACTCCTCCAAGGCTCATAATGAGCACAAAAACCAAAATTTGCCATGATAAAACCAAAATTTACTATGGTGGGCTCTACACCAAAAATCCTTCCCACTTGTAAGAGATTATGATCCTTTCCACGAGATAGAGAAAAGGTTTAACAAGAAGTATAAGTACATAGTTCATCTAGAAGATTATTGGTTAGGTTGTGCCGATGAACATGAAGTGTCAAGTGAGAAGAAGGGAATATCAAAGACTTACCCTGGATCAGATGAGAACAATAGGGCAGCCCGAAGTGCCCCCTCAAATTAAGAAGGATGATGATGACATCATGGATCCAAAATATGAAGACCAAAAGATATATAATGATACTATTTCTACCCTAGACTTGACACAAAAAGATGAAGTCTCCATAGATGTCCTCATAGCCAAGGTGATGGCAAGAACAAAGAGCTGGGTGCAGAAGAAAATAAGTGAACTCAAAGAAAAAGGTGTTTCCATTACCAGCAACCAAAAGGGAAAGAGAAAAGAGTTTGGAGAACAGGGATATGATGACTTCCTGGTGAAGAAGAGAGAAATCCTCAGCACAAGGATACTGGAACTAGGTTCATCTTCAGCTGCAAAGAAGCTTACTTTTGAAGGGGTAACCCTAACATATCAGTCCTTGGAACCACCTAAAGGACCCACACTCCAAGCCATCCCTCTTGTTGCACCTCAAGTATCTATATCACAAGAACAAAGTTCAAAATAAACCATTGCACAAGAAGAAATTGGTGAAGAAAGAGAAGAAGATAAAATGACTCTTGGGTCATTGAAAAGGAAAAGAACTGATGTACTGCAGGGTGTCAAGATACCCATACTAAGCAAACATCATAGCCTAAGCATGCGAGGGGTCATTTCACATCCAGTTGATGCGCCACCACCAGAATCCATGTTAAGTGATCCATCTCTAAGTGTAGTTAAAGAACAATAATATGAAGTACCTACACGAAAGATAATTCAAGTAAAAATTGAAATAGCCCAAGAGGCTAAGGAAAAGGTAATAGAGAAGGAAATGATTTATCCTCCTCCATTAAGTGATACTGTAGACTTAACAGAGGATGATTTGGTAAAAGATATCACCAATCACCTGATCGAACCCTTGCTACAACACACAGAAGCAAAAGATGAAGATGATGTAGTAGAAGAACAACATGAAAAAGGAGAAGGGAGTGAATCTCCTGAAGTGGAAGAAGTCAAAGTCCACATGGGGTCACTAGATACATTGATAAAAAATGTGACTAGTCCAACTGTAGTGGACTTAACATACATGCCTGAATAGAAAAATACCAAAGAAGAGGAGGTTATCAAAAATGATCAATCCCAAGAGGAGGTCCTTGTGGAAGTAGACCCAACAAGGATGAGAAGATACTAGAATGGGTAGAACAGTAGGATATCCAGACATATAAGCCTGAACAAGTGGAGGTTTATGAATCATTTACAAATACAAGAGATAAGAATGATGAACAAAAGAAAGGAAGTCATCAAGATAGCCAAGAAGATAAAGGCCTAGAGCCTAAAAATGATGATGTTCTAAAAAGACAAGATGAAGGGATACATGATAGTTGGCCTCCACCAGAATAGAGACAAGAAGAATTCTTGTTTGAAAAGAACAAAGAGAATGATCAAGCAAAAAGGCAGCAAGAAGATGAACCACAAGATCAGGGGGATCCTCATTCCCAGGCCTTATCATTGATTGTAGCAGAAGTTGGGTAGGTGCAAGAACAACAGGTACTCTTGAGCCCACTAAAGCAAAACGTAGAGCTAGGAGAGTTTCTAGCATTAAGAGAGATCTAAAAACTGGGAAGAGGATAGTCCAAGTTGCTATGCCCATAGTAGAAAAGGATAAAGGTGAAATCAGGCTAGAGGAATGCCAAATAACTTAGGTTGATTTAGGTCACATGACCACTAAGCAAGAAGCTCAAGAACATCTCCAGAGTGCTAAAGTTGTGTCTAAAATGAGGAAGCTTAAGGTTAAAAATAAAGAATTGAAAGAGCAAAATATGTAGTTGCAAGAATTTCTGCAAGGATTAGTGAAGCAAGACAGTATGACACCCACCTTGTAGACTGCTGAGGAGCCTGCTTCATTGACTCTAACAAGTGAGGAGGAGATAACTGGTCTGGAAATCTAGAAGCATCAATCCTGTATCATGGATAAATGGTTCTCCATGTTTATGACTTCTGGGAAAGAGTTAATAGGGATTTCCATGACCAACTGGGACGTATTGTCCAAATTGAAGGAAGACATTGATTCATTAAGGAGTGAATTTGCTTAGAAAATATAGATGTGTAATCATGCACTGACCAGAATAAAAGGAGCCAAGGCCATGATAGATAATGAGCTATTAAAGAATAAGGTTGTCACCAATGTAACTCTATTGCTAATAGATACATGGATGGCAGAGGTAAATATATGAATTGAATGTGCTAAAGGCTAATATGATCGAGGGAAGAGATATTTAGGATAAGTTCCACAATTTATTAGCTGATGAATTTAGGATAATGGAAGAATTGTCAGAAGATATTATCAATGAAGAAGCAGTACCATCAATAGATGAGGCCAACTAGATCTTTAGAAATAGATTTAAAGAATTAATTGAACATCCAAGGGAGCTTTTCATAGAAGATGTGATGGATGAAATAGCCGAGCTGAGGGTAAAAGTGAAAACATACAGTACAGAGGCAATTAGCAGGAAATCCATGTTGGAAAGTTTGGAGGAACTGATAAAAGCATTGAAATATGCTAAGTTGTGAGCCACCACCCTCAACAAATTTCAAGTTGACAATTTTGTACAGGCATATGATGCCTATAAGAAGATGGGACTGGGATGCAGATGCATAGAGAACATATGTTAGGATGAAGATGATACAACATCAAGTGTTGATCAAGGAAGGATATTTTGTCATTTTTCTACTTATAAGCTAGTTGATGTGTGAAAGGATATAAATGGGAATGCCACCTATAATCCACTAGAGGATTTCCAACTACCAATCTATGCCACATGTCCTACATGTTGAATAGGTCAAAGGAATATGAACCATTGATGATAATAATCAAATCATGATTGTAGGATCTTTTGTAACCGCCTTCTCTTCTTGTTCTATAAAAGGAGATGGAGTGCATTTTGTAAAACATTCAAAAGCTTAATTGAGAAGGAGTTGTTTGAATTTCATGGTCCTCTCTCAAAGTCAATTGTAAATACATACTCTTTTGCATACTTAATGAAGAAGAAGCTCTTTTGATTACAATTAATCGTAAACTTTGAGTAGTCAGTGGATGAATTTTGAACATGTTACTTTGATTTGCTGCATCCCTTGGAGTGCATTTCATGTTGTGCATGTTATCTTCATTCCTTTCCTTTGAAGTTAGCATCAATCATATCTAGATGTGGAACATCCTGGTGAACATATGGTTTGATTTCCTTATTTTCATCATAGTATCAAGAGTATATATGGATCAATGGCTAAATATTCACTTACTTTCAGTAAAATGTAGAAAGTGTTTATTCAAATTTGTTTAATTTCATTCAATTATCTTCATAATTGCAAGAACATAGAAAATAATGAGCAAATGTAAAGAAATATGCAGATATCTCGTAGATAATTGAATATCTTTAGAATATTTAAGCAAACAACATGTTTAAATTGTTGGGAATTAAGGTGTCTCAACCTTGGTAATTCCTTGCATTTATTATTGTAATGTAATTTATTTACTTATCCTATGTTGTATTTTGTTGCACATCCTATTTTGTCATTTAGTGTGAAGTGGCGCGATGAGTTGTCACTCCACTTGTAAGATGACTAGGATGGTCAACACAATCCAGGTGGAGATAGGCGTCCCTTTTGCGTGGTAGAGGTTTTCTACCATGTGTCGACATCTTGACTAGTGTGTAAGTGAATCTTGACCAAAATGATTATGATAGATTCCTAAGACAGAATCTATGACATGTAAGAGTCGAAAATAGAAGGTTCTATGATAGGGGAAGACATGTGTCACAAGGTATCTTGGAAAAGGCATATTTGGGCACCCCAAGCAGAGTTATGACATGTTGTAAGAGAATATGCTATTTATAACATGTTTATGACAGATTCTCTTACAGTTGTAAGATATGTCAGTATGACGGATTCTATGAGGGTTGTAAGAGTCGTAAGAGCATCTGTCATTGCCCAACTTGGGAATAGGCGACCTCTTTGGGATGGGGTGACTTGACAAGTGTCAAGAACATCCTACCATGTTGGAAAAGTGTTCATAGGAATGGGTTTTGGGCCATGAGGCCCTGTTGGACGCCCATCTCAAGATAGAGCCATTTTTGCATTGTATTTTCTATAAAAACAAGTGCTTTGGAGAGGAGATGTATTATGTGATTGACAGGTACTGTTATGTTGCCAGACTGTCTCTAGATACAAGTGTCAAAGACTCTTGCAAGAGCATTGGCTTTGAAACTGTATTGTAACCTTGATTGTTTACTGGAATACATTTGAGATGTGTTTTAGAGTGTGGGGTTTTTCACTCGTAAGGGTTTTCCCCAGTATATCTTGTCTCTGTCTTCTTCTGTCTTACATTCTTGTGTATGTGTTTTCTGTAATATCTCTATTGTTGGGTTAACATTGTTGTAACTATAAAGTGTAAGGAAATGAGAGCATCTCAGAATGTATTTCTAAGAACAGTGGTGTCTTCGACAGTTTTAAATTCTTTTCAATTGCTTCAAAAACACACACAACTATGCCATTAAAGTGGAAACTGACATAGAACATTTCCAACATTGACCCTTAGAGGAAAGCACAAGTGAACATTAACTAGTTTCAACAGCAAAGACATTAAACATGAAAGACAGTACAAGAACGCAGATTTACATGGGGAAAACCCTTACGGGTAAAAAACCCCACACTCCAAATCACAGAGCCATTGTATTATTCAGCAACCAAATAGTTACAATACATTTACAAGGTCATAGCCTTTACAGGAGATTAACATCTTGTTCTTTCTAAAGAATATCTGGCAGTATAACCCTACACAAAGTTCTCTAGCACTTAGTTGGTTCTTCATACTGTTATCGTGCCACAAATAGCACACAGTACAGAACTTCACCTTCCCGGCCATAACCCTTTCACTCGAACTCTATTTTCATTCTCTCCTTAGTCCTTTTTCATACTGTTAACATGCTACGTACAACATACAGCATAGGACTTCACAGAAGGAGAAAACAGAAAACTCACTCCATTGATCGCACCATCCAACTCTCTCATCGAGTTAATTAATTTTTTTCACATTGCTTTAGCAATCCAATCAAATCCACATGCAACTGACCGTTCATTCCAACTGCCCAGCATTGCTAACATCCAACTATCCAAACCATTTTCATAACTATCTAACCATTCACATTCTCACAGGAAACTTTAGTCCCACATGCACTAGACATTGGACAGTTTCCAATTTATATACCTGATGGCTTAGTAAGACTATCATCAGAACTTTTGCCACTGACAACTCCAGTCTATCCCCATCGACACAACCAAAACTATCAGCCAACACTTCATCATTCACTCCGACAGTTTCATGTCCCACCAATACCAAAGACTTCATAGTTCCATCGGAGTGAGATATTACATCGAAAGAACTTCTCTTCGCTGGACCGACAGTTGTTCTCACACTGATGGTCTTCACACCAAACACATCATCGTCAAGACATAGATCATCGGTGATAATTCTTCTATCTACGACAATAGCAAACTTCATACTGATGACTAGGCCTTCATCAGAGAGACACAAGAGTATTGAAGCGAGTTCTCAAGGCTAAGCTGATAAAGCTACTCACTCCGATGGTCTTCCATCGGAGTGACCACTAACATCAGAGTGACTACCACAACCTTCCCCGACATCTAACCTTATGCCGATGGGCTTCTCACATTGATAAGACCTTGGAGATTGGCATAAGACTCCGAACTCCTGCCGATAGTGAAAGTCAAGCCGATGATCACTACCATTGGTGAAACATATGCAGTCGGTGTAACACAAACAAGGTCTGTCGATGGAGATCAGTCAACCCGATACAAAGAACAGCCTACGATGAACAACGAGATCGCTGAGACTCTTGCCGATCACTGTACATCTAAGACACATATACTCAACATTCTGCCACTTGACGAAGGATTTACAGGAAACTATCAATGCTCTAGGTCACAGAACCACAGCTGATACTGCCTCCACTCCACTGTACTCACAAGCTACACAGAAGCTTCAACATAACAAACTTCAAAGCTTCTAGAACACAACATTGAAAACATCCTCCAGAAAACAAGATAGAACATTGGCTAGATCAACAATAAGAAACTGACTGTAGCCATCCAACTGAACAAAAAACCCATGTGACTAAAAATAGCACAACGGAAGTGCTAACTCATCCAATCACACATAACTCAAAGATATTCATATTAGTAGACTCATGCCACCTACATATACACCCATCAACTAAAAATTCAAGCTCAAAGTGTGAACCAGTCGAAGAAAACCAAACACTTCAAGAACTCCCACTGCATGGGTAATGTAGATCTGAAAAAGATCATGGCATACAAAAATCCACCAATAGCATTACATAGAAAGTGTAAATAACATGTAGTACCAAGGAAACATCCACCATGATATGCAAGATCTATAAGCAAATAACCTGCAAGAACAACTCCTCACCACTAGTCCAAAGTTCTCCCAAGTTCTCCACATCCAACAAAGAAAGAGATAACAGAACAGAACCTTCATGCTATCACCCAACAACATAAGTGAAAGCACATGACCACAAACTAGTGATCACTTCAGCTCCGAACAAAACCTCAAAACAATGTAATGTGAAACACACCATTAGAGAAAATAACTGAGACCAAGAGAAACACTACACATCATATACCTGTAGACAATCCTTATACATCTGAGACACATATACTCAACATAAAGATTAAAATGAATTTTCACTCATCTCTCCTCATTAGATTAGTGTAGGAAGCGATTTTCACACACTAGCTTCCTTTCAGAAATGACAAATATTTTGCAAAGAAACATAAATAAAGTTACAAATCATGGAAATATATGCTTATAGGCACATCATTTGAATAAATTTATAATGCAGAAGTGAAATCCAGTTAACATGAGTAATGTGCAGAAGAATTGATCAAACATACATAAATATTTGCATCATCTAGTTAAATATAGTAGGATTTAACCTTATCTGTTAAGAAATTTATAGAGAATAGGTAAAATCAAGTTTATCCAGACATGAACTTCTCTGAAGTAGAAACGTAAGGCCCCTTGAATGGAAAACAAGAATGCACATCAAACTACTAAGTAACATCAGATGATTATGAACTAATCCATGGAGACTTGGGATCATGAATTCTTTGAATTCATCATATCTTTCAAGATGATAAAGGTTTGATTTGCATTTCTTTATCTATGTTTGTTTATGACTAACATCATGATCAACAATACCCTAGGTGCAAGACTAGATAAGCTTCCCAAAAAATGCAATATTTTTTAAAACCCTAATAATGAATAAGTGACAATGCCAAATATATCACTAGGAAATGATTAAATAATGCAATACTGATTAGATTTGATGCAAAAATAAGAAATTTATATCATTTTATAATGATCTAAACTTATGAAATAGAGACAATGTGACAAATATGTTTTTTTCTAAACCCAAATCAAATGCTTGATTTTCTAGTTTCTAATGCAAAGATACAAGAATGTTCTGTTCTTAAACAAAAAAATGATATGCTATAGCAAATGAAATCAATTTAATTAATCAAATAATGCGACAACACATGAATCTACAAACCTTAGTCTCAAGACTAGTTAGGTATTCTATGAATGCAAGGTTTTTGTAAACCCTAACAATGAAATAATGCAAAATTAACCTATATAACTATATAAAATGATGAATTAGTTTAACCTAATCAAATCTAGGGCATCAAATAACTCAGATCTAAAGCAATAAGGATGCAAAAGTGCAAGATATGTTAGGTTCACCAAAATGTTAGATGGAAAAGGGAGACTTAGTTTAGAAGGTTAAATTAGGTCAAAAACCCTCTTCTACCAACATTGGAACACAAACCAAGCTTGGATTCTACCCTTGAAGGAGAGATGAACTATGGGGGTTTTGTCCTCTTTTGTATAAAGAAGTGTTAACCAAATTCAACCAACCAAAGTAGGGCAAAGTATGAAACACTAATTGAGCAAGATTGGTAAATCACAGAAGAACAAAAATAAATACAAGAAATCTAATACCATAGTAGAGATGAGGGAATAGAAGAAAACCAAGATCTAACTTTGAGAATAGAGATGTACCAGGGCATTGGGTTCCCTAGACCCACATTAGGGTTTTGCAGGATCTCTGAATCGAGGTGCCTTCAACTATTTGTCTTCATGTCTCCTGTCACTTATTATCTTCAAATTCCTCTGGATGCAACCTACACACAAACAATAAGGGAAGAGGTTCGTGTTATTTAGGATCTCACCTAAGTCAAGCTTCGTGAATGGTATTTAGATACTTCCATAATAGTAATGATAAGAGATCAAAGAGTGCATGCCCTAGGAGGGCAGACGCAAATCTGAAGTAGAATGGAATGCTATAATAAATCATGAAGGAAAGAAGTCACCATGAGCATGGAAACCCTAGATTTCTTGATGTGGCATGACAACCTGACTCAAGAAGTTGGTGTAGCCCTAAATAAGTAGAGATATTTTCACAAGACTTGCAAGAAGTTAGTACAATAGCGATAATCCACCATAGAGAGCTTTAGAGAAGAATAGAGAGAATGGGAGAGAGAGAGTGTGTGCAAGTGTGCCTAGATTGCTTAAATGTTCAAATGACTAAACTGATTTTCTTGTATATGCATACCCACTCACCAACAATGAATAAAACCAAATGGGGCCAAAATGTATAGGCCAAGAAGGTGTTCTAAGATGACACCACAAAAATAAGGTTGGGGCTAAAATTTGGGACCTGGGTGCTAGGCGCCTGGTCCTTTAGCCCCACAAACTCTAGAGAGTGCCAATTAAGGTGGGTTTAGATCTATCCTAAGTTTATTTTTTTAGTTTTATTCATCAGGATCAAGAAATTATTATTTTAGGTCCACCTAGGTGCTAAACTAGGTATAAAATGCTAGTGTACACATTTTACTCTATAATGTAAGGTACAGTGGAAACGTCAATAGATGAAAGAACAAGGGAAGAAAGATCTGGTGGAGATGGAAAAGTAGTTACATCAATGGATGGGGTGAAAATGGGTGTCGAAATAGAAATTGAAATAAGAGGTTGAAGAGGTGGAGTGGAAGAAGAAATGACAACAATAGGGGATGCAAGATAGTGAATGGAATAGAGATAGGAGGTGCAAATGAAGTAGAAACATGAGGGACAGATTTAAATGTGGAAATGACAGTAGAAGGAATGGAGAGGGATGATGCAATAGTAGAGATAGAGGTCATTGTATCTTTCTTTTTCTTGAGCCTCTTGACCTTAGGTGCCACAGCTGTCTAAGCCTGATATGTTTTTCTTCTATATATCTTGGTTCTTATAGCTGGAGGGGATATGTACTGCCTCACATTCTTTTCTTAATCTCTTCCACTTTCTCTTTCCCTTTACATTTACCTTTGGATGTTGGCTCCTCATCTTTAGTTTCTTCACTATCTATGTCTACAACCTTCCCCTTTGGATCCATAGGCTCCTCAACCCCTTCTCCTAATGCTTCGTCAATAGATTCTGTTATGCCCACATTTCCCATGTGGTCATGACATGCATCACACGTGTCATGTCCACATTTGTCATGGGGTCATGACACAAAATATCAAAAAAATTTCCACGCTTCCCTAGAAACCCCCTCACACGCAAAAGTGTGCTCGGTGGCATTACACTTAAGGCGTAAACAACATAGTTGAATGTGGGGTAATGCGTTCATGTGTGCATACCATTCGCAATGAAGGCTAACTAGGGGGTCGAAGCGACATGGTTAACATCGCTAATAGGGTTGGGATTAATGATCGAAACCCTAAGTTAACCTATGTGAATGAAGGGGTTTTGACGTAAGTCAAAACCAATAATCAAAATCAAGTGCATGAGAGGATGATAAAATACAAAAAATCAAATGATGATACTCGGCAAAAACAATATTATATTCCCAAACAAGGTTAAACTTCACTAACCTAACTAAACCCTAAATTCCAAAAAAAATTGGTAGCATAACACCTCACAGGTGTGATAAGGGCTTATTATAATTAAACTAATTTTGATCAAAAGGTTTAAAGGTTTGGTGTTAAATTACCTACGTCTCACTAGTTGATTTGGTAGATCAGTTGAATAAGTTAAATTGAACATTTTTCAACAAAGTCTGATCAATTTGTTCTCCTTCACGTTTTCTATAATTTAAAAATGTTTTTCATCAAAGCTCAATCAATTTGTTCTCCTTCACATTTTCTATAATTTAAAATGTTTTTCAACAAAGTTCGATCAATTTGTTCTCCTTCACGTTTTCGATCAATCAGAGTTATCTCTGCATTATTTACATTATTCCTAATTTCTTGGTAGATCAGATCTTGGAAACAGGTTTTACTAACTTCGTTTAAAGGTTTACTAGGTTCTCGAGTTGGATTTGAAACAACGTCTAATTTAAATTCGTTAATTAAATTTCCCCAACGTGATTTAAAGGAATATTAAATTTTAATCAATAATGTTGTGGTTTAAATCATTCTCACGGAGTTAGGTTTCTTAACCTGATTATAACACCTCTCAATATTTAAATTGTATAAAATTTAAATTAATCAAATAAATCCTTTTCTTCAAAAACTAAATTAATATCAATAAATTATAAATCCTTCTAGTCATGATTTAATCAATATATTAACATCCACTAACAAAACAAATGAAAAACAAAATGAGAGAAAGAGCAAGAAAGAAAGAGAGAAAACAAAGAGGAGAAAAAGAATGAGTTACAAAAACAGGGTTAGGATTTTTACCCATAAGGAAATTTATTTTTTAATTGAGAGAAATTTTAGGGCTTTGCATTTTAAAATTGCCCTTATATTCTTTTCCCATTGTTTTTATTTTCCTCCTTATTGTCTTAACATTTATTTATTGAATGGGTTAGTGTGATAAAAATTATTCTCCTTTTGGGATTTAAGGGTGTATATGTCAATACCACAGTGCCTTGAGCTACCAACTAGGCCACTTGGGCATTTACCGAATTCATGCTAAATTTGATGTTGTCCTTCATTATCTCATCTAAGGACCCATCTTCCTC
Source organism: Cunninghamia lanceolata (assembly GCA_027924645.1). Classification (NCBI taxonomy): domain Eukaryota; kingdom Viridiplantae; phylum Streptophyta; class Pinopsida; order Cupressales; family Cupressaceae; genus Cunninghamia; species Cunninghamia lanceolata. The sequence continues at coordinate 2,661,905 of BSBN01001326.1, forward strand.
CTCAATCTAGTTTTGAGATGGGATGGCTTGATCAAAAAATATTCTCCAAATTGGTTCTTGTACTAATAATCCATTATCTACTAATTGGTCTAGCACTAGAGAAATTTGAAACTTCTTAATATACTCCAAGGGAAGCCTTGAATACCTCTTCTGCTTCACATCGTATGCATCATCGCAATTGGCCTTTAAATCTTAAAACTATTCTTCATGGGCATATTTCTTGCTTACATGTTTATCCAATCCTTGCATAGGATCAAAATTGGCTCTTGCCTTGTAGAATAGGAGATGGTATTCTTGTTGTTCCACATTTGAAGCTTCTATAGCAATAGGAGTGGTGATGAGTACCAGGTCGCACCCAGAACAATACACCTTTTTACCTCTCTTTTTCCACCCCTTTTATTCTATTGTCCTAGTAATTGCACCATAATAGACTAATAAGATTTGTTTTAATTACATTAATGAGAGATGAATTGCTGAAGGTCATGATTTTTTATTGAAGGACTAATGTGCAACAAACTAATGAAAATGTGCAAAAAAGTCTCTCCTTTTGCGTCTATAGGTGCAGTTGTATGAGCAAAGGCAATTTTGAACATCTCCAGAGATGGTCCTAATAATCTTTAGAGCTAACATGAAGGATACTACACAAGACTCCAACATTTTCCCAATTTGCTGGAGGTATCTTGAAGTAGGGGAGCCAAGGGTGGATCATCTACAAAGCCATACAGGAGTCATGGGTGCATCTCCAGAGCTCTTGGCAATAGCACATGTCTCTAGAGCTCCTAGCGATAATGCAGAGTCTCTGACACTGCTATCAATCTACATCTCTAGAGGTAACTACAATGCTCCAAAGTTTACTCAGCCAACACTAGAATGATCCGGTGAAGACTCTAGTCGAATGCTAGGGATCTAATTCCTCTTTTATTGATTTTACATGAGTTTTGACAGACATGTTAAGGACCCAGATTTTTAGGCCTCGCTGCCTAGTTGTTATTTAAGTTAAGACTCCAGATTTAGTGGGACTGATGTACCACTAAAACCTATTTCAGTTTGTATGATTTTACTCTGTAGTAAAACAATTGTTAAAATAAGAGATTGATGATATCTCAGAGATAAACTAATAGTTAGAATAGATAGACATCTCATCACTTGATTTGATATATGTGAAGATAGAAGCAACAGAAAGATAGATAGATTATTCCTATTAGATTATGGTAATTTCCATTTTTTAGATTTGACATACTTTTTGAATACAAGCATACTAATGGAATTAGAATGAAGAAAGACCATGTTATTATATTTTTGTACTAAGATTTTGCTTTGGTCTTCAATCCTGAAGGCATGGAGCAAGGGCCCACTCCTGCCATCAAGACAATAGGCTAGTGTCTATTTGTTTCATTGTCTTGTTTCAGATTCTAATAGGAAGATAGTTTATTGCTTTCATAAAGATATATTTCTTTCTATTTAATAGTTGTTTCTAGTAAATGCATATTTTTAGTTTTATGGATTAGAATAGGTCAATTTCAGCAATTCACTATTTCAATATTGTTTAAGTGTTTTCAAAAAATTTTGTTCCACAGCAAACAAGTTAGTAGTATTAATCTTTGAAATAGTTAGAATAGTAGAAGTAAGTTAGTGGACTGGTAGCTATAAAATCCCTTATTGCAAACAACCTAGGACATAGCCCTGGATTTGACACATGAAAAGCATGATTAAATGTCAAGGACCAACGACCCTTGTCATTTTTGGCACCATTGTTGGGGATTCTTGTGTTAATGAGGAAAACTTAGTTAGCAATCATTTTTAGGCTAAGTTGAATCTATATGGTTAGACCTAGGGATTCAAAAGATAGATACATAAAACAAACACCCCAGCAGCAAACTATAGGAGAAATAATTAGTGTGGCACAAGATCTTGTTGAAGAGGAACACTTAGAACCTACATTGGAAGCTACACCCCAACTTTACATTCCCTCAAATCCTCAAAGTCCTTCACTCTGTAAGTATATCCAAGAACTGCAAGAAAGATACCAGGTAGATTCGTTACCAGAATCCACTTCCTCAGAACCCCATATTGAATCTCAAAGAGAAGAAACACCAGATATGGATGATAATCATGATGAGGAAGATAATCAAGCCCCCAGGACCTTCTCATACCCTATTGTCCTTGCTCATGGAGATAATGCCCCTATGAAGAACATCTCACCTGCAAACCTGCCAAACTTTAGGGGTCTTTCTTCTAAGGATCTAGATCAGTTTCTGTTTAAGTTCAAAGTTGTATGCCAAACCTATGACTATGGATCAAATAATAAAAAAACTCAAACTTTTCCCATCAACCTTGAAAGATTCTGTGATGAGATCGTTCGTGGGCTTAACCCCAGACTCCATTTGCTCTTGGGATCAAATGGAAAATGAATTCCTGGGCAAATACCAAGATTACTGTAGGGTCAGTGATAAAAAGGAGTTTTTCAAAATTAAACAAAGAGAGGATGAAATCTTAGAGGACTATCTAGATAGGTTCAATTTCACCTTGAGGAGGTATGGCAATCCTGTGGCTCACCCCTTGACCAGAACATTGTTTGTAAAAGGATTAGACAGAGAATCAAAATAGGCACTAGATTTAATGGGGAGAGGGGACATTAACAAAATGGATATGCCTTTTATAGAAGAACTCTGCAAAAACTATTCTAGAACCTAAGATGGAGTGAGAACACCCAGATCTTTTAAAGGGAAGAATGAAATAGGATAGCTAATGGAGGAGATTACAAATCTTAAGATAGATATTCTGGTCCAACTGAATACCACATTAGATGGGATTTAGGCAAAGACTAGAACAACTGAACAAAGCAGAACAACTGAATCTCTCTCCATATATTATCCTAGATGTAGGAACAAACACATATTAAGAGAATACCCTCTAGACAAATTAGAAATATGTCAGATTTGTGGCAGGGAGCATCCTGCCAGTCAGTGTGATCAACTCCTGGCCTAAAAAGATTGACTAAGAAAAATACCATAATAGAAGAGGAGTTGAATTATGTAGAACAAAAACAAATTAGCAATTTCCCTTATAATTAGTACCTAATCAGGCTCCCTATAGGGGTCCTTTAAAATGGGGAAACAATCAATGGAATCCAATGTGGCAGGGGCCTCAGAACATTTCATCTTGGGGACCACAAGATTGGTCACAATAGCAATGGCAGAATCAGCATTGGAAAAACCAACCCTAGGGAAATCGATAATGGCCACAATAGTTCCCACAACAATTTGGATCGCAAAACATGTAGCCTCAATGGGGTCCTCAATAGGGTTATAATCAACAATACCAAGGACAACCTAGATGTTTCCAACCTCAGCAACAAACACCACTAACTAGACCCACCAACACATAGGGATAGTCACAAAATGAGCCAGTTAGTTAGCCACCTTTACCAGCCCAACCTACAGTAAATCCACAAAATACACAGGGAGCAAATGTTTACATGACAGAGCAAGAAAATATGGCTAGTGTCAATGCTATTTATCTTAACAATCTCTAGATATGTTCTGGGAAAGAACTTCCAAGACCATCTCCCCCACTTATAGTTGAAGTAACTAATGATGTGGAACCTAAAAATCCATCCACTCAACCTCAGGGGGAGATTACTACCGAAACTATGCTAGAAAAATAACCCTTAGGTAACTTCAGAGTTCCTCCTAAAGGAACAGCTCTGGAGAACACCTCTGGAGCCATTTCTGTGAAGAACTTCAGCGCTGCTCTAGAGATAGAAAAACCAACAGCTTACCCAGATCGAATCAGACAACATGTCCCTAAAAAAACCATCCTACAAACACAAGTCCAATCTACCATGGAATCGTAACTTCTACAATAAATTAGACAGTTGAATATTGAAATTCCACTCCTACAAGCAATCAAGGATGTGCCTGAACTAAATGAATTCATTAAACAACATTGTGTAACCCAAGGTAGGAAGAAAAAATTCCCTGCCACCATTTAGGTGGAAGGGAGAGTAGTGGACCTTCTTGTGGGAGAGACTCTCCTTCCAAAATATGGAGACCCTAGGAACCCTATCATAACTATCTATATTGCAGGGGTAGAAATATCCAATGTTTTGGTTGATTTGGGGGAAGCAATAAATGTAATGATAGTGCACACCCTAGAAAAATTATCTCTAATAGGTGTCTATGCCACATCCACAATCCTCCAATTGGCTGACTAGTCAGTAGCTATTCCAAAAGGGGTGTTAACTGATGTCCCAGTCATGGTGGAATCATGGGAATTTCTAGTAGACTTTATGATATTTGAACCCAGAAACCAGTGAAATACTTACCCCTTGATCTTAGGAAGACCATGGCTATCTACAATAGCAGCATCTATTGATTATCGAATAGGAAACATGGTCATTTCCAATGGGATAGATCTAAAAAAATCTCTTTATATCATCCAACTAAACCATCAATACATTACTCAGGAAAAGTGTGGGTAGATGAGCCTAATAACATGGGAAATAGTGCCTCAGTAGCTATGGTTACCATCAAGGAACATTTGGGTGAGTTAGAAGAAGAAATAAACTATGACACAACATAACACATCACCCACATTTTTATTGACAAGGATATAATGGAATTAGCCCAAGACTCAAAAAGATAATTCCTCACTACTACCCATTGTACCCTTACAAACATTATTCCTTGTGGAGAAACCTTTTATAGAGACTTGTACACATTTCATATGCTTCTTCCACATTCCTGTCCTCTTAATACTATGACTCTAGGATATCGGGTAGGGACATCTATGGATAATATTACAAAGCAGGTCATGATTTTACCTGGGAAAACATTAAACATCAATACCCAGTTAGTAGGAAAATAGGAAGAAGCACTCCTCAATCTTCTGGTCTCCCATTCAATAGATTTTGCTTGGGAATACCAAGATATGAAGGGCATTCCTCCTGAGATTAGTACTCATCACATATACACTGAGGATGTTAAACTAGTCAGACAACCCTAGAGGAGATTAAACCCTGCCCTAAAAGATATTGCTAAGATTGAGATAGAGAAATTGCTGCAAGCAGGGTTCATATACCCAATCTTAGATAGTCAATGGGTCTCATCCCTAGTCATAGTGCCTAAAAAAATGGGAAGTGGAGAGTGTGTATTGACAATAGAGAATTAAACAAAGCCACAAAGAAGGGCTATTATCTCTTACCATTCATTGATCAAGTGCTAGGTAACTTAGCAGGGAAAAAGTACTTCTCATTCTTAGATGGATTTAGTGGGTATAATCAAATTCAAGTAGCATCAGAGGACCAGGACAAGACCACTTTCACTTGTTCTTGGGGAACTTTTTCTTATAGAGTTCTTCCATTTGGACTATGTAATGCTCCAGCTACATTTCAGAGAGCTATTTTAGCCATTTTGTGGAATTGGCTAATGACTGTTGTAGTTAGGGTAAAATTGCAAATCAAAGGTAAATGAATAAACAACAATGATAAAAACCCTAGCAATGCACAATGAAGCACAAGACAACATGAAAATCAAAATAACAAATGTAAATGCAAACCGATCTCCACGCTATGCTCGATTTATCTCCATTGCTCTTCTCCACCTCGCATGAGCATGCAAGATTTTGAAGGATTATTGTTGGAAGAATGTTGGGTGCTCACTTCTGCAGCATAACATTAAGATGAAGATGTTAGAATGAATGATATATGAAGGATGCAAAGGCTCTAATGATATTTCAATAGCATGTGGATACTTGAGGATCAATGCATGCTAATGGCTTATGAGGGGGTTGATTTATAGGAAATGCTTAATTCAAATGGATGGCTAGGATCAATTAGAGCTTTAGGTGAAATGGATGGATATGATTAAGTTAGGTTTCCTTGCACATTAAAAAATTGTAGTCAATTAACATGTGGCAAGGGAAGATAAGGCTTAGGTGTGCTTGTGTAGATAAATACTAAAATTAGGTCCCGTTAGTTGTGCATGTGAAGAATTTGAATGAAAGTTGTAATACAACACATGATTGATTGGACAAGTGTTGGAATGTGATAAAAGATGAAGACTTAATTCAAATAAAATATTTGAATTAGTTGTGATATGAGTTGGATATTAATTAAATAAATAAAATTTATTTAATTAATTGGATAAATGAATAGGATAGGATTGGGATATGATGTGGAAATTAAATAAATAAATAAAATTTATTTAATTAATTGTCTAAGTGGGATAAGGATGGGATTGAATGGGATTTAATTAAATAAATAAAATTTATTTAATTAATTGGCTTATGATGTTTAGGATAATGATTTAACAAGGTGTTGCTAAACATGAACAATTTTGGGACAAATTTGGGTGTCTACATTTTGCCCCTCTTTGAGATGATGTTTGAGATGATGAGCTTTGTGTCAAGTAACATCATTTCAAAGAAGTTAAGGTATGGATAATTGATAGGGATGGTGATGATGATGATGATGATGATGATGATGATGATGATGATAGAAAGGATAGGTTGGTGATGCCCCCTCGAGAGGATAGGTGGGTTGGACAAACACGGGTATGCTCTCAAAAAGAAATGGCTTGGCTACAAAAGAAAGATAAGGGAATGGATAGAAGAAATGGATGATGTGTTATGCTGCAATGAAGGTGAGCAACCATGATGTTTGATATAGCACTAGACATTATACACCAAGGTATAAGGAACCAAGGTGACGATGTGTCTCATGCCCCAGCGTAATACAACCTTGTCTAACATATGAGGAAGTAAACTTAGAGCATTGAAGTCCTAATGCACAAAAGGTATAATATGACCTTAGATGCAAAGGATAGTGCAAAAATCTATTCCAACATACACAAGATATGAATATTAGCTGGAATGATACTGATTTGATACAAATGCCAGATAAAAATGATAACACACACAAGCAAGCAAGCAAGCATGCGCAAATGATTCAAAAGTAAACAAGGTATTGCCCCTGTCAAGCTGTAAACCAATGATTGATTGCTGATTGTTGATGATAGTGTTGTCATTGTGGGGAAAGCTATATCCCTAGATCAACACAAGGTTGTTTGCTGAGTTGGTTGGCTAGTTGGTTGATTGCTTTGGCTTACAACAAGGCTAGGATCAAGACCATGGATTGCATTTGGATAACTTGGCTTGATTGATTAACTTGATTGGTATGGATTAAGGATGGGATTGCACTTGAATCATTGCTTTGAAATGGTTGGAAGATGATGAAATGTTGATTAGATTGATTTGATGAAGGACATATGATTTGTGGTGGATTGAGCTTCTTTTGATTTGCTAAAGCGATTGGATTTGTTCCGATTGGAGTTAGATGTGATTGAGTTGATTTGCTTTGGTGTTGATGCTGATGATTGATAGGATTTATTTTGATGGTTGGATTGATGTGCTTTGTGTTGATTTTCTTTGGTGTTGATGCTGAGTTGATTGTTTTGATGATTGGATTATTTTGAATGATGATAGTAATGGTGTGATGATAAGAGTGTCCATTCAATCTAAGCATAAGCAAGTGTTCACAATGTGCTCAAAGGATGCAAAACAAACAAGGTATTTCCCTTGTCAAGTCATAAACCAATGATTGATTGTTTGATTGATGATGATAAATTGTGTTGTCATTGCGGGGAAAGCTATATCCCTAGATCAACACAAGGATGTGGGAATGCTATATCCCATTGATAATGATTGATGATGAGTGATTTGGCTCATGACAAGATTCGGATCAAAAACTTGTTGATTTGATTGGATAATGTTCCTTGATTAATTAGCTTGCTTGATATGGATTAGTATGACTTGGATTTAAGATCATTGCTTAGATTGATTTGATTGATATGATTGGAAGAAGTGATTGATTGAAATGGATGAATGAATGTTATTGATAGGAATAATTGATGATGATGATGATTTGATTTTGATTGAATGTTGATGGAGTGGATTGTTTTGGATGATGTGAATGGTTATATTGCTTGGATTTTGCATTGGATATTTGATTTTTTTGGAGTTTTTTGAAATGTTTTGGAAAATGCCAATGGATTTACAATTTGGGTAGCCTTTGTGCTTGATACCAATGACAAGGGAAAAAAACCAAGTCTAGGTGCAAGGGATGGATAAAAGGATGGGCTATAGTAAATGGGATGGAAGGCTCATGAGAGTTGGATGGATAGATAAGAGGATAGGCCATATAAGGGATGGATGCATGCCTCATGATAAATGTATAGGTAGGATATAATGGAAAGCTCATGATAAACAAATGGGGATAAGCTATAAGATGGAAAGCTCATGATAAGGGTATACCATAGTGGATGGATCATAAGGGAGCTAGGATGTGATCTCGAAAGGCTATGTTGCATAGGAAGAACTTGCCCCAATCTAGGTGGTAATGCTTAGGATTCTTTACATGACTTAGTTCATGACCAAGGGATGACATGATGGATTGGTTTGAATGGGATGGATAAATGGTCAATGGATAGGACTTGGTTTGGAAAGAAGGTATGTCAAGAAATATCCAAACATGTTTCAATATTTTACCCCTATGTCTTCATCAAGATCAAAAGGAGGAAAGAAGGATAGACTCAACATGATAGGTATGTGGATGTAATGGCTAATGATGGTAGGATAGGATATGGCAAGATAGGACATGATAAGATGGAAAATGATAGGTTGGATGAGACAATGTGCCCCCAAGTGTAAGTGACATAGAAGATCAACCTACACATGACACCTGTTTGCTAGGTTTTCATCATGGTACTTATCCAAGGCACCTGTTTACCAGGTTTTCACCGTTGGACAAAGGGATTTCTCTTTACTTTTTATTTTCTTGTTTTAGATGGGATGACAATTACACATGGTGCCTATTTGCCAGGTTTTCACCATGGTAATGGATAGGAGGGACTCAAGTGGCTAGTGCTATGAGAGATGATAGTGTCCCATTAGAGATAGATGATGTCTTCGCATGGACCATGTCATTATGCTCATAGATGTTGGTAAAGGGATTGCATAGATGAGAGATGGATTAGGTAGATAGTGGATGATGAAATGGATTATGAAAGGTTCATGCATGGAAGGATAGGGGAATATGATGTGGATTATATAGGCTTATGGAATGAATATGGATGAAAATTTTATGCCAAAGCATGGACCATAGGGTTAGCATGGGGGAGATATGTAGGATAATGGATGGAAGATGGGGAGATGTAGTTATGTGGAGGTGCTGTGGAGTGGAAGGGAACCATGACCAATGGCTGCACACACCGTGATAAACATTGAAGCTTTATATGGGATGGTGGTGTAAGAAGCAATGGAGATGTTTTCTTAGGAAATGGTTCATGAAGTGATTTAGGAACCCACATAGATTTAGTATTTTTAGTGCTTTTTCTTTGCTTGTGGGATTGTTGAAGAGAATGGAAGTTTTGGATGGAAATAGGCTTTTGGATGGAGATAGGTGATTGGGATTCTTGAGATGTGGATGAGGATGCCTCATTCGCTTTGCTAGTTTTTTGCTTAGGAACCCAAACCATTTTGTTTTTGGACTTTGCTTTTGGAGGTATGGGCTTGGATAGCTTTGTGAATGTACTTTGCTTAGAAGATGGATGATTTAGAGACTTTTCACATTGATGCCCTAAGGCATGAGGGTCCTTAGGAGTTTTAGTTGGATTTTTGGCTTTATAAGTAGAGGCATCAAAATTTTTGCTTTTGAATCCCATGGCGTGGGTGGAGTGGATGGAATGATTGGAAGCTTTATGCTTAAACGATGTGTGCTTTTGTTGGCCATGATTAGGGATGTAGGGATATTGATGAATGATAGGTATGTTAGGTGTTGGAAGTAATGGTGGCAAGGTGGATGGAGGGATATTTGGAGTTGGTAAAAGTGGAGGCAAAGTGGATGGCGGAAGGTGTACAGTCACATGATTTTGACATTTATAGGATGATGGAGGTGGAATGGCTACATATGTTTTGGGTAGATGATGGGGTTTGTGATGGAAACTGGACTTAGGATGGATGGAGGAATTAACAACATCTTTAACTTGGAGGGGCCGACGACTGACATCAGGACTAGGAGTGCTTGAATAATTAGACTCGAGTTCTTCATCAGATGGGGATGAAGGGGTTGTGGAAAGCATGAAAATGGAAGACCCTGAAAAAAGGTTGGTGAGATGAAAGGAGGAATCATCAATGGTAACAGAGTTAGAAGTCTCTCTCCCCAAAGAAGATTCAGCTTCCTCTTGCAATGTGTACTCACCAGGGCCATATTCGGTGTACTTGATATGGAGATTGTAAGGGGTTTTGCTAGATGAGGGCTTGAGGAGATCAGATGGATCTACATAGGATGATGATGGATATACCTCAGTGTTGATAGGGATATAGTTTGAGTTCTGATATTTAGCTTGGAAGTCACGACAGAATTCAAATGGATTGGGATCAGCCTGAATGGTAACCTCAACACCGTTATGTGGAAATTTAAGACATTGATGGTATGTAGAAGGAACTGCCTTAAGGGCATGTAGCCATGGGCGACCAAGGATGATGTTATAAGGGAGGTCAATCTCAAGGACTTGACAGCGAGTTTCTGTGATAACTGGTCCAATTTGGATAGGCAAGAAGATAATCCCTTCGGTATCTCTTTCAACATCATCATATGCTCTTATAGTTATAACCTTGGAGGTGTCAACATCTTTCTCAGAATATCCCAATTGCTTAATAAGTTTCAAAGAACATATATTAAGACCAGCTCCCCCATCTATCAAGACTCGTTTGATATGGCATTGTTTAACAAATACTTCAATATGGAGGGCTTCGTTATGTGAAGGATGAATGGAAGGCTGAAGATCTTTGTCGGAAAAGGTTAAGTGACAAGGAGCTGCAATGCTAGTGACCATAGATTGGAATTGCGTGATATTAATATTATTAGGCACCGAAGATTCTTGTAAGGCTTTGTCAAGGATAGCTTTATGTGCAGGGGATATGCAGAGCAGCTCAAGAATAGATATGTGCGTGGGTGTTTTGCCAAGGTGATCTAAGAGGTTATAGTTAGAGAGAGGTCGAGGAGGATGTGGAGGTGCTCCTTGAATGGTAAGTCGACCTCTTTGCGTGGTTACGGCACAATCAGGTGCTCTCCCTTGGACGGTAATAGTAGAAATGCGATCATGGTCAATGCGGCCAATGGTAGATGATTCATAGTTATACTGAATAGCATTTCCAGCATGAAGGTTATTTGTCTGATCATGAGATGGAAGTGGATTCTTGAAAGTCTCTAGATCATAGTTTGATGTTGATTGTTGGGCAGGTTGAGCCGTTGAAGGTGTGACATTGATTAAACCTTGATCAATGCAGTCTTGGATAACATGTTTTAAGCGCATACAACCATTTGTTTTGTGTCCTTTAACTCGATGGTAATCACAATACTCATTTTCTTTGTACCAAGGAGCTTGAAAGAGTGGTTCACCATTTGGTGGTGCATCAGGTAGAATAATATCTCCTGCTTGAAGTAGCTTTCAAAAAACAACTTGCATAGGTTCCGCTAATGGTGTAAATTGTCGGTGTGGATTGGAAGTTCGGCGTTGGTTTCTTCATTGTGGAAAAGGTTGTGTTGGTGTAGAGGCTGCTTGAATGTTGATGGGAGCTCTCATTGTTTGAATATTCTTTGCATCTACAATACCATCATTTACAACATTCTTGTTCTTGTTCAAAAAGTGAGACTTATCGTTGGAATTCTAGGGAGAATCTTTGTTGTCGTGAAAGATCTTGATAGTTCCCTTGGCAATGAGGGCTCGTTCAATAACAACTCCTTTGGAAACTAGTTCGTCAAAGGTGCTAGCACTTTGTAATAGTAATTGAAATGACAGCTCAGGATGAAGATTTTGAACAAAGATGTCAAGCTGTTGTTTCTTAGGTATTTCCCATGATAATTTGCTAGCCATATTACACCATCGTTGGGTAAAAGCAGAAAAGGGTTCGCCATGGCACTGTTTGTTGTTGACAAGGTCATTCATGTTTACCTCATGTTCAATGTTGAAGGCAAAGTGTGATCGAAACTTGTTTGCTAATTCTGAAAAAGTCTTAATTCCTGGAGGTAAATGAGAAAACCATTCGAGAGCTTGTCCTGCTAAGCTTCGAGGAAATAGTCTCAAAAGATACGTATCGTCATAAGAGACATCAAGACATGCCACAAAAAAGGCTCGAAGATGGTCTTCCAGATTTCCTTTCCCTTTGTATTTATCAAATTGTGGGATTTCAAAATGTGGCAGAAAAGGTATCATATTAAGAGACTTGTCAAATGGACAGGCGCATATGTTTTCAAGAGAGAAAGGTTTCTTGCCTTGTCCTACCATTTAATTGATCATTTGTTGAACATTTGTTGAAGATTATTGCTGTTGTTGCGAAGGGGGTGGAGTATGGTATGAGATATATTGTGGTTGCAGTTGTGGGATATATGGAGTTGTGACTATTTGTTGTGGTTGTGTACCCACAATGTATGTCGAAGGATTGGTATGTGACACATATGTGTTGGAGGATTGCTGTCCTTCAGACACAAGTAGTAATGGGGTGTGCATCACATGGGAAGTTGATAACGGATTGATAGTAGTGAATGGTTGAGAAGTTGGGATTGAATTCATGACATGGTAAGTGACGAAGGATTGGTAGATATGACAGAAGGATAAACATTTGGATTTGTATTGTAGACAACATGAGGATTGGTATGTGTCATATGTTGGGTGATAATAGGGAAGCTTTGGGTAGCATAAGATGGATTGATGGTGTGTGAAGGATTGGAAGAATATGATGGCATGGATGTAAGTTGATCAACATAAGCGATCTTATTGTTCAGATTGGCTTGAGAAATGGGGGGATCACTCATGTCAATGAGACTAACGTTGGGATTATATGATAGCATGGAGAGATTAGCAGTTGGTGTATGGGATATGGTATTCGTATGAGATGTAGTAGATTGTAATGGGTGTGAAGCATGGACAACAGGTGTTGTGGAGTAGTTTGAGAGGTTTGCACACTATAAGACATGGGAATAGCTTGTGATGCTTGAAACATTTGCGCTTGAGTTACATGGATAGCTTGTGTTACTTGAGGCATGGAAACAGTCATGGTAGGAGGAGAGATATGTTGAGATTTTGTAACATGAGAGGGAGCACATTGGTTGGCACTATCAATGGTTCTAAAGTATGCTCCGATCGTGGTGGCTCAAATGAAGCAACAATAGGCAATGAGGACAATGTTTGTGATATAATAGGAGATGATGTGACTATAGTAGATGGTCCCTTCACAACAACAGCGGTAGTGTCAGGATCTTGCTCTCTAATAGCGGATATGTCAAAGTCCTTTGGTAGTTTAGCACCCATGCGAGCAAGTTGGAGAAAGCAACGATTAGGCTCAGATATCATGAGTTTCTCAACTTGGTCCCATACATGGGTATCTTGAAATTTCGATGAGTCGTCTTGAAATTGTTCTTCGAAAGTTTCCAAGGATGGTGTGGGTTGCATTCGTTGTGAAGATGACTCGCCAATAGTGTATCCTTGAGGCGTAAACATATGAGGAGGCATACTAGTTGTGAATTGAGTTGCATCCTTAAGAGGTGTTGATTTGAATTGTTGCATCTCAGCTTGCAATTTGGCTTCCATTTCAGCTCTCAATTTGGCTTCTATTTCATCTCAATATTGACTCCTAGTTTGAGGCATGATGTTGATGATGAAGTTGAGCTTGTCAAAGTTTTGAGACCCAAAAGATGATAGTTGGCTAGTTGGTTGATTGGTTGTTGTTTTGGTTTGCTGGTTTTGCTAATTTGCTTGGTTGGTTTGTTTTGGCTGAGTTGTTGTTGTTGAGTTGTTGTTGGTTTTCCCTAGAGGATAGCTCAAACACTCAAGGGAAGGCTTATTTGCTAAAGTTACTAAGCTACTGATCTTTGTTGAAGCTGAAAGCTGAAAGATGATGTTTGTTGTTTTGAAATGATTGGGTTGATGTCTGATTTGCTGGTTGGGGTCTCAAAAAGATGGAAAGCTCATGAGTTGTGATTGATTGATAAGCTCAAAAATAGGAGACAAAGTCCAGGTATTTGCTATTGATCAAAGAGAAGTCTAAAAGATGATGTTTAAAACTTAAGCAAAGCTAGATCTGTGGCTAGCTAAGTTGAGGCTATCAAGTTTGCAGGTATTTTGGCTACAGGCGACTGATGATAGCTCAAATGTGATTCAAAGGATGCCAAAGGTGATCAATGATAGCTCAGATGTGATCTGGTTTAGTTTTGACAAGAAAATCATAGTACTAACTAGAAGCGAATGCTTTTCCAAAGGCGACAACTGTTGGTTTAAAAGCAATTTTCTGTTGATCAAAGGTGACTCAGATTTCCCTAAAGGTGAACGTCTGTTGTTCAAAGACAAGCTCATTCAGATAGTAGTCACTCACACTCACAACAAGCACAAACTGATACAACCTAGGCTAGGAAAAGACTATATCCATTGAATCCCCTGGCCATGCTTATTCAAAGCGGATAGCTTCAGGATCTTGGTAGCACTGGCTGCCCTCCATGGCACTCACTTCTCACGCATACCAAGTTCTGGGCTTCCTGTAAGGCTTGTCGCCACACCAAACCTTAGGATTGTCCCTACTATCTCTACTAAGAACCACGTGAATCAGGGCCGCTTCAAAGGTCCCACCTTTTGCATCAACAGATAGAAGGTTTTTGGCTACTACACAAAGTTGCTAATAAGGGCATCCATTTGGCTGGCTATACATGTGGCAGCGCTACTCTCCGTTATGGAGTCTCCCAGCCTGCAAGGGTTACGCCTTGGAGGGTTTTGGGGGAGGTTAGCTGTCGGTATAATGCAACAACACCTGTTGTTTGTGACTTTCGACACAAACACTTTTCTTATATAGCGGTTCGGAAGGACTTGGCTTTAGCCCGTTACTGCTTGGGTCGTATCCCTTCACACCGGGAAGACAGGCCCTCTAAAGATAATGACAAGTTCTCATACACCCAAGATCCATTTGATAGGCAAGGGGAAAGGATACTTTTGTCATTAAATTTGGGTTACAATCAAGCACATGCAAGCAATCAAAAAAGATAAATCAAGCACGGAGTAAACAATGATTCATTTTAAGCACCAAGCCCAAATGTTCCTAATTTAGTGATAAACCACAAATCTTGGACCGATCGAACCTGCAACAGATATGTCAGTAGTTTGATAACCTCCTTTTCTTGGACAAATCGATAAGATGCTGCACAAATACCCAATTAGTAGCCAAGAAATCAAACTACAACTGAAATAGATTTAAAAGCAACAGAGTTTTACTAGATGCGGTTCACTGCTGATCAAAAGTGATCTTTATTTTACCACAGGCGAGATACTGCAGATCATATGCGACACGAAAAATACAATATATGGCTCCTGTTAGCTTATAAGCGATGCAGATAAACCCAGAAGTGACCGTTTATAGCCTGAACATGATCTATATCTGCAGAAAAAAGTTGAAACACAAAAACCCTAGTCTGCACAGGCGAGCACTGTCAATTCATAAGTGATGCATTCAGATTAAAAGCGGTTACTGTCTTTTCATAAGCGATGCACATAAGTACAAAAGTGATGACTGTAATTTCAAAAGTGATCTGAATGAAAGTAGAAGCAATCTCTGTTAAGTCATAAGCGATCAATACAGTTTAAAACCAACAACTAACAGCGAAAACCCCCAGGTGAGTTCTATTAGGTCAAAAGTGATGCAAATCATACCAGAGGCGATGATTGTCAGTATGAAGGCGATCCAGAGAATGATAAAAGTAGCCAATTCCAGCATAAAAGCGACACAGAGATATAGAAAGCGACAGATTTTTGCTTAGAAGCGACTGGAATTTACCGTAAGCACCTGTAAAATCTGATCTTCAAAGAAACAACTCTAGAAAATGAAGTTAATCAAGGACGTGAGTCCCACCGGGTGTGCCAAATGTAGTTAGGGTAAAATTGCAAATCAGGGCAAATGAATAAACAGCAATGATAAAAACCCTAGTAATGCACAATGAAGCACAAGACAACATGAAAATCAAAATAACAAATGTAAATGCAAACCGATCTCCACGCTATGCTCGATTTATCTCCATTGCTCTTCTCCACCTCACATGAGCATGCAAGATTTTGAAGGATTATTATTGGAAGAATGTTGGGTGCTCACTTCTGCAGCATAACATTAAGATGAAGATGCTATAATGAATGATAGATGAAGGATGCAAAGGCTCTAATGATATTTTAACAGCATGTGGATACTTGAGGATCAATGCATGCTAATGGCTTATGAGGGGGTTGATTTATAGGAAAGGCTTAATTCAAATGGATGGCTAGGATCAATTAGGGCTTTAGGTGAAATGGATGGATAGGATTAAGTTAGGTTTCCTTGCACATTAAGAAATTGTAGTCAATTGACATGTGGCAAGGGAAGATAAGGCTTAGGTGTGCTTGTGTAGATAAATACTAAAATTAGGTCCCATTAGTTGTGCATGTGAAGAATTTGAATGAAAGTTGTAATACAACACATGATTGATTAGACAAGTGTTGGAATGTGATAAAAGTTGAAGACTTAATTCAAATAAAATATTTGAATTAGTTGTGATATGAGTTGGATATCAATTAAATAAATAAAATTTATTTAATTAATTGGATAAATGAATAGGATAGGATTGGGATATGATGTGGAAATTAATTAAGTAAATAAAATTTATTTAATTAATTGGCTAAGTGGGATAAGGATGGGATTGAATGGGATTTAATTAAATAAATAAAATTTATTTAATTAATTGGCTTATGATGTTTAGGATAATGATTTAACAAGGTGTTGCTAGACATGAACAATTTTGGGACAAATTTGGGTGTCTACAACTATATGTAAGTCTATATGGATGACTTTACTGTGTATGGAGGCACCTTTGAGGAAGCTCTCACAAACCTAGATAAGGGGCTACAATGTTGTGAAAAGAAAAAACTATCCTTGAGCCATCAAAAATGCTTTATGATGGTAGAGGAGGGAATTGTACTTGGACATCACATCTCAGCAAAAGGGATCAAAGTAGACTAGAATAAAATAGAAGTGAAAAAATAGTTACCCTAACCTAAAAACCAAATAGATGTTAGAAGCTTTCTAGGTCATGCAAGATACTATAGGAGATTTATAGAGAACTTCAATAGAATAGTTTCTCATATGTTTTGCCTGCTTACCAAAGATGCTAACTTCTCATGGACAGAGGATTGCCAATAAACATTTGAAACCATTAAACATAAACGTATGGTCACACTTGTTTCGAGAGGACCAAATTAGACTTTACCATTTCACATACAAACTGATGCTTCAAATGAGTCCATTGAGGCAGTTCTAGGATAGAAAGAAGAGGGAGAAGGTATGCATGCCATCTACTACATGAGTAAGAACCTTACTCCAGTAGAAAAAAAAACTATACCATAATCAAAAAGGAATTCTTGGTAGTCATATATACTATTAACAAATTTATGCATTATATCACAGGATACAAAATATTTGTGCATACTGATCATGTAGTAATCAAATACTTAATGAACAAACTTGTAGTAGGTGCAAGGATAATTAGATGGCTATTACTATTGTAGGAATTTGACATTACCATAGTTGACAACCTAGGGAAATTTAATTTGGTTGTTGACTTTCTGTCAAGGTTGCATATAGGTGGAGAAAACCATCCGGTGGAGGACAAATTCCCAGATCAACATCTGTTTGTTGTTTCCTCTACTACACCTTGGTTTTCTTACATAGCTAATTTCTTAGCTACAGGATTGTTTCCATCTCATTTCACCTCAAAACAAAAGAAGCGATTGGTAAAAGAAAGCTTATCTTACAAATGGTTAAATGGTTTACTATTTAAGTGTGGTCCTGACTTTATTTTACGCGGGTACTTGAGAGCTGATGAAATTTTTTGTCTTAAGAGCATGTCATGATGAACCTTCTAGTGGACATTATTCCTCACAACAAACCATTCACAAAATTCTGGGAGCTAGTTACTACTAGCCCTCTCTACATAAGGACACCAAGAAGTATGTGTAGTAGTGTGATCAGTGCCAAAGAGTGGGTCAACCAACCTTTACCTAGGAAATATTAATGCACCCTCAAGTAGTGTTGGAACCATTTGAGCAATGGGGTCTAGACTATGTGGGACCAATTTCTCCACCATCTTTAGGAAAAGAATACATTTTAGTCTACATAGACTATGTAATTAAATGGGCAGAAGTTTAGGCATTACAGTTTGCAAGGGAAGAAAAAGATGTTGATTTTCTTTATAATAGAATCTTCTTGAGGTTTGGAGCTCTGAGATCCATAGTTTTAGACAAATGACCACAATTCACTTCTTAGGTAATTCAAGCTTTCACAGCTCTATACCAAGTTAAACAAATAAAGTTTTCACCTTAAGACCCCCAAGCTAATGGGTAGGTAGATGTGACTAATAGGGAGCTAAAAAATATCCTAACAAGAAAAGTGGCCATGAATAGAAAGGATTGGGCTAGCAAGTTGCCTGAAGCAGTTTGGACCTACAATACCACCTAGAAGTCAACAACCAAGTTCTCACCATATGAATTGGTTTATGGAAAGAAACTTGTTCTTTTGATAGAATTTGAATTGCAAACACTAAAGACCTCATTGGATATTGGCCTACCATTGTCTATAGTAGAGCAGAACATGATTCTTCAACTCAGTGAGCTAGATGAAATCAGGAGAGAAGCCATACAACAAATAGAACTTGTTCAATATCAAATGAAACAGTGACATGACCAACACATCAAGAAGAGAACATTTCAGTAAGGGGATTTGGTTCTCCTATTTTATTCTAAGTTTAAGGAGTTTAAGGGAAAGTTACAAACTCATTGGATGGGACCTTACTAAATCAGGGAAGTCTATGAGAATGGAATAGTTTTGCTAGCACCCATTGATGGAGGTGAAGACACATTCTTAGTAAATGGCCATAGAATTTGGCTCTATACAAGGCCAACTACTAAGGAAGAATTTACCAAGGACTTGTGCTTGGTTACAGGGGTCAAAACTTATGCCACAGGTTGAAGAAATTCAAGGACAATATTAAAAAAAAATCAATAAGGTTGAAAACTAGCAAATGGCGACCTTTCTCAAAAAAATAATAATAAAAGAAGGGTTGAAAACTAGAAAATGGTGGCCTTTCTCAAAAAAAAGAAAAAAAAAGAGAAAGATGGAAAACCAGTAAATGGTTGTCTTTCTCACCAGGGGGACTAAAAACTAGTAAATGGTGGTTCTGTTCTTCTTGCAAGATTTTAGTAGATGGTCTCTGGAGCTAACCAGGTACCCAAGAGCCACTGAAACACATCTCAAGAGTAGTCTAGGAGCACCTCTGATGCTTCACCAATAATGGAACTATCTAAAAAAATGGGGGGGACCCACCTCTCTAGGAATCAAAGTGGGGACACCACATGATGAGGTTAGCATGCTTCATCCTCCACTTTTGAAAAGAGAAAGTGATGAAGTCATCACACCGCATCATCTACAATAAAAAAGGAAGTTGTTGTTGCCTACATGCATCATCCCATCTACTCCTCATGACATCACCTGATAACACATCATTTTCAAATCTACTCATGAGGAAAGATTTCAGACCATGTGACACTGATGATGTTGACGCTATTCCAAATGATGCCAGGGCTGCACACATTTCAAGTCACACCACACCTTATCAAAGTCGCGGCATTGCAGCTAAGTACATCAGCCCATCATCATGAAAAGTGATCTAGGTAATTCATTCAAGTTAGTTAATTATTACTTGTCTTGTCATTTCTATTTTTAGGTGCAATTACTTTGACATGTACCCCTACCATTATTTCCCTTTTCAACCTATACATGCCACCTTAATTGCCATACTATCAACCTCACTCTGGAGTGTCATATCATTTCCTGTGATTATGACTAAGCCATTAATTCAAATTAATTAATGTCAATTAATCCTCCCATAATCCAAGAAATTGCCATTAACAGATATCAAGCCTCCAGTTTTAGAAATTGTAGAGCTTTCCAAACCTCAGGGGTAATCTTTAAGATTTTACAGCCACAATTTTCTAGAAGAGTAGAGGAAAATAGAAAAGAAAAGGAACTACAGAGAAGGCCAAGGGAAGGTTCATTCATAAGGGGTGAAATAATACATGAAGATGGGAGTGAAAAAGAAATTAGAACCTAAAAATGCAATAGGACTGCTGCAAGACCAAGCCGTAGCAAATATCTTAAGAAATATTAGGTGGTTGGAATTTCTAGAGAAATTTGAAGGATTTTAGGACATTGTAGATGATTTCTTGCACCACCTAAAGAATAACCAAACTATAGTGCGAGGGGTCCCAATTAGTGTCTCAACCACCATTATCAGCCATATTTTAGGGCTAACAGAACAAGGTGAGAGATTCTATCATCTCAAAACCTTGTACACTAATTTAATTAAAAAGATTTCAGTAGAAGGTGAACCTAAAATCCAATTACACTTAAGTAAAAATGAAGTCAAGGGAATTGTTAGGACCTCACTCACACAACCATGGCAATCTCTAGCTATGTGGTTAATAAAATATTTTACATGTGATGGGCAATTCTGTCTGGTTTAGGACCCATAATGAAGATGCTAATTTGCTTAAGGCATGGGCATGCCCATCCAAAATTTAGCATTAACCTCCCAAACATTCTCTATTTTTCTATTGTAGCATCAGTATATAAGTATCAATAGGGGAAGGGTCCCATGAAACACTATGGCCTCATATTCTTGATTGTAAAACACCATTTCCTCTCCCAAGCTAATGGAGAGGCCTTATGGCAATCATTCTTAGATGACAAATCTCAGGCCAAGACACCAAGCAGGGCATAGGGTGCAGAAGAGACTTCCTCTACTCAGTAGGATGAGGAAGCAGTACCTTCTACTTCCTCCCCACCAATAGGAAAGGGCAAGGGTAAGAAATAAACAATGGAGGAAACACCAACTTCTTCCCCCACTACTGAGAAGAAAAAGAAAGGAAAAGAAGTTTTGGGAGAAGCCTCAGCTGCCACAAAATAGCTAGAAGAACCAATTATAGAGCAACACTTCCATATGAATCGATCAGAAAAATGAAAGATAACCTTAGTTGAGGAGTCTACTCCAACCAAGAAAACAAGGGGAGTTGTCATCATGGAAGAGGAAATAACACTGACCTCTGCCCAGACTTTTGGCCACAAAAGGCATAGGAAAGAATAGGGAGAAAAGAGAAAACAAAAAGGACTCTAAAAATGCCTAAGTCTAGCAGGCATCAAAGGGCTGAGGAAGAGTTCAATGAGTCAGATTAAGTCCCTCTAATTAGAAGAAGAATACAAGGAAAATTAGTTGAGGGAACTACTCCAGAGTCTCCTGTGTAGGAGTACAATCAACATTGAGAGGGGGGGAATCAGTGTTGTATCAAAAACCAAATTACTTGTTCCTTACCAAACTTAAAAAGAGAAATATGCATCATCAGATGAAGGTGTCAAATACTAAATGTACAAGTATGAATAAAAATCAAATCACACAAGTTGAAACTAGGACACAAAATATTTTATGAGTGGAAAACCCTCTCAAGGATGAAAAATCACTCAAAACTGCCTCAATGGCTTAATCATGAAAAACAACATATACATAGCCTCACTGGCTAATGAACAAGTCTCACTAACCATACAAGCCTCACTAGCTTAATCATGAAAAACAACATATACATAGCCTCACTGGATAATGAACAGGTCTCACTGACCATACAAGCCTCACTGGTTAAACAAGGTCTCACTGACCTATACTATCACCTTAAATATAAAGAAAAACACTTCAGGGGATTACCCTAATTATCTTTTACACAAAACCTTATTCCTCCTTTAACTTTCACTTGACAAACTTTCTTCAATTTGTCATTTGTCAAATTACAATCTTTGAAGCACCATATACTATAGATATCATGCAATAAACTTCATAGACTTCAAGTATTTATAATACAAACTTCATACTTCAAATATCAATTTGTTGCAAGTATGGGCCTAACCAGTGTTGTCATTGATGTCAACATACTCTTGTTGCATTAATGATAAGAATTGAATGAGTTGTGTGCTAAGGATATTGAGAAAATTAGTCTCAATCAAGAATAGTGAAGAACAGTGATGACAGTAAGGAAATAGTCTAAGATAGCAAGAGGATCAGAGGATACAAATTAAAGGGTTTGTAGATATGTGTCTTAGTGTGGTCCAGTAAAGATTTCAGAGGTCCACATGAAGATCTGAAGAAGTTATGGCTGATCAAGTTAAACTAGTTTCGGTAGGCATTCAGAGGTGACAGAGTGTTATAGAAAGGTCTGATGAGATCCAGAAATGCATTGTCTTGTTCTGCGGATTTGAGAGAGTGTTCAGGAAGTCTTTTTAAAGTATAAAACTGATTGGTTTGTGGTCTGGAGGTCTGGAAGCATCTATTCCTTTGTGACAGTAGTGACAGACTATGTTCTTGAGGTTCTGGATGAAGGAGAGAAGGATTTCAGTATGCAGATGAAGTGCGGATGTTTTTTGGTGATTTAGGAAATCTTGTGGAAGTCTTTGAATCATGTTTGGATTGTGTGGATGGTCCGCATCAAAGTTGGAGCTCGCAATTGAAGGATAACCTCTGGGTGAAGGAGCTCTTCCTGAGACTGGCCGACCGGATGAGTTAAATGTCTTGTGAATGTTCTTGTAGATGTTTGCCGACTTAGATGATTATTCCTAAGTTGATGTCTTGTATAAATAAGTGATTGTGAAGTCATTTCAATGGTGTCCTTGTGGAGATGAGAGTGTGGTAGCAAGGAGTAGAGTGAAAAATAGAGCAGAAGTATTGGGCTTAAAATGGAACTGATTCAAGCATGGTGAAGATGCTATTTTCATTTCTTTGTAGACAGTGTGTCTCTTGTAGGCAGTGAGCCTCTTGTGATCAATGTGCTCAGATAGTGAGCCCTAATTGGTATGTGCCATTTTGTTCTTTCTATTCTTCTAACAGAGAATACAATCTTGGGTTAATCACCTCATGGTTTTTCCCTTAACCAGGTTTTCCACGTCAAAATCTTGGTGTCTCATGTGTTGATGTGTTTCTGTTCTTGATTTGTTGCATAGTGATTACATGATTGATTTATTATTATACTATTGAATTGCAAAGTGAGGTTAAGTGTTTAATTGGAAGAAAGTTTTTGCACAGCTGATTCACCACCCCCTCTCAGTTGTGTGCCCTAAGTATAACAATTGGTATCAAAGCCAAGTTCCTCTAAAAGGAGCTTAACTGCTTGAGGAGATCTAGGATGTCGTCTTACAAGAAGGATAGTCCGAAGTTTGATGGAACCAATTTTAATCTCTAGAAAGGTCACATGAAATGTCACTTGAGATGTATGGGAGTGGCATACTGGACCATGGTTACAACACAGTATGTACCTCCACAGGGTGGTCCAAAAAACCCAAAATGAAATCATAGACACTGAAAACAATCTGCAGACTATAGAGGCTCTTCTAAGCGCATTATTTGATTCAGAGCTCTCAAATGTTATTGACCTATCAACTGCTTTTGACATTTGGCAAAAACTAGAACTTCTGCATGAAGGAGACAGGTATGTCAAAAGTGTAAGGTTACAAAGTCTAAAAGGAAAATTCAAAAATTTGAAGATGAGAGAAGATGAAAACATCACTACTTTTATGCCAAGAGTAAATGAGCTTGTTTATGGAATTAGAAATGTTGGTGGAGTCTTGGATGAAGATGAGATTGCTAGCAAAATTTTTAGATCCCTTCCTGCTTCTTACAAAATCAAGGTTGCTGCCATTGAAGAATTCAGAGCCCATACAACTGTTACAAGAGATCAATTGGCTAGAAAATTAGTTGCATTTGAAATGATAGAGTTTGGAGATGACCCCCCAAGACTGAATCTACATTCAAAGCCAGTGCCTCTATTAAAGGTAAACAAAGATTTGATCCGGGAGAGAATTCATCAAGGAAGCAGTCATGGTATGAAAAAGCAAGAAAAGATCTGGAGGAAGAAGAAGTGGAAGCTGCTCAACTTGAAGCCCTTATTGCTAAGAGGCTGCCAAGAGGATCTGGTAAGTATGAAGGAAAATTACCTTTCAAATGTTTTAACTGCAATAAGATTGGTCATTTTGCCTCAAGGTGTCCGGAAAGGTTCTCAAGGAAAAATCCTAACAAGCCAAGGTTCCAAAAGAACTATTATTATGTACATTAATATGATGATAATGAAGAAGTAACAGATGATGAATCAGAGATAGGAAACAAATCCAGAAATGAATGGGTGTTCATTGTCATCAAGGAAGAAGATCCAATGTCCTCTGTATCTATCAATCATAAGATTGTGGAAAGAGCTCTGGCTACCCAAGTTGAAGAAAAGGATGATTGGGTCATTGACAGTGGTTGTTCTCACCATATGACAGGTGACAAAAATAAGTTCATTGACTTGGAAAGGTATGAAGGAGTGGTAAAGTTTGGTGATAATTCTGCTAGTAGAATCAGAGGAAGAGGAACTATTTCTGTGGATGGAAGGAACAAAACTAGTAATGTTCTATATGTTGAAGGCTTGAAGCACAATCTTCTCAGTGTTGGATAGTTGGTGGACAAAGGCTATGATCTCTGGTTCAAGAATGGAAAATGCAAAATCTTTGAAAACTCTAGAACAGAGATTGCATCCGGTAGCCAAACTAAAGGTAATATCTTCCACTTGGTTGGTACTGGTAAAAGTTGCCTATTTGTTCAAGTTGATCAGAGTTGGTTATGGCATAGGAGAATGTGTCATGTAAATATTGATAATATCATCAAGATAAGCAATACTCAGGTTGTAAGAGACCTTCCAAAATTGGTGAAACCTACTAATAGCTTGTGTAAAGAATGTCAGTTGGGTAAGCTGAGTAAAGTCACATTCAAGAGTAAGGAATTATCTTCTACCAGATTATTGGACTTAGTTCATATTGATCTTTGTGGTCCAGCAAGAATCTGAAGTATACAAGGTGATAGATACTTCATGTTACTAATTGATGACTATTCCCAAATGATGTGGGTAACTTTTATGAAAGAGAAATCAGAAGCTTTTGAGAAATTCAAAACATTCAAGGCTATGGTAGAGAATGAAACTAGATTAAAATTGAAATGTCTGAGGTCTGATAGAGGTGGAGAATTCACATCCGATGAATTCTTAGAGTTCTGTGAGAAACATGGGATAAAGAGATAGTTGTCTACCCCTAGGACTCCACAGTAGAATGGAGTAGTGGAGAGAAAGAACTAGACCATCCAGGAAGCTTCTAGGACCATGATGATGGAAGCAAATGTTCCTCACATCTATTGGAGAGAACCTGTCAACTGCAGTCTATACTTTCAATCAAGTTCAAATCAGAAGCAATACCGGTAAGACTCCCTACGAACTTTGGTTTGGCATCACTCCTACTATGAGGTATTTCAGAGTTTTTAGTAGCAAATGTTACATTAAAAGAGATGAAGATCTAGGAAAGTTTGATGCTAGAAGTGATGAAGGAATATTCTTGGGTTACTCCACTCAAAGCAAAGCATACCGATGTTATAACAAAAGATTGAGAAAGATAATAGAAAGCACAAATGTGAAGGTTGATGAGGGAATTGAAAACCCTCAAGATTTTATGAATATGATGAAGATGATCAGAATGGTGTTCTAATTCAAGAAGCCCAGACCTCTTCTGAAAGTTAGATTCAAACTGATTTGGTAAGTCAGGAAGAAGAGATGAGTTCTAATGAGCCTAATCAAGAATTAGAAGTGCAAGAAACTCTCAAAGTTCTAAGATATGTAACACTGAACCACTCTGAAGATTAGATCATAGGAGACAAAAGCAAAGGTGTGCAAACCAGAAGGAGGATTGCTCAAGATTCAGATAAGTACTGCTTGTTCTAAAAAATTGAACCTAAGACTGTGAATGAAGCTTGAAATGATGAAAACCGGACTAAAGAAATGGAGGAAGAGTTGATGCAAATTGAGAAAAATCACACTTGGGATCTTGTTCCCAGACCTAGAAACAAGAATGTGATTGGAACCAAATGGATCTTCCGGAACAAACTAAATTAAGTTGGTGAGGTAATCAGGAATAAAGCCAGATTGGTTTGTAAGGGCTATTCTCAAATAGAAGGAGTTGATTTTGAAGAAACTTTTACTCCAGTGGCAAGAATTGAAGCAGTCAGATTATTTTTTGATTTTGCTGCTTTCAAGGATTTTAAGGTATATCAGATGGATGTCAAGTCTGCCTTTTTGAATGGTGACTTGGAAGAAGAAGTGTACATTGAGCAACCGGATGGATTCTAATTATTTGATCATGGTGATATGGTCTGCGAGCTAAAGAAGGCTTTGTATGGACTGAAGCAAGCACCAAGAGCTTGGTATGAAAGATTGGATAAACATCTCTTGAAGATTGGTTTCAACAAAGGTACTGCTGACAGTAACTTGTATTTCAAAATTGACCATGAAAACATCTTAATTGTTGAAGTGTTTGTTAATGATATCATTTTTGGAGGAAGAGATAGTATGTCTAAAACTTTTACAAATCAAATGAAAAGTGAATTTGAGATGTCCATGCTTGGTGAAATGAACTTCTTCTTGGGTCTGCAAATCACTCAAACAAGGAAAGGAATCTTCATTTCTTAGACCAAATATGTGAAAGAATTGTTGAAGAAATTTGGGATGGAAGACTCTAAACCAATGAACACTCCCATGGCAACTGGATGTAAGTTGAGCAAAGATGATGACTCTCCTAAGGCTGATCAGATAAAGTACAAGTCAATGATTGGAGGATTGTTGTATCTCACTCAAACTAGACCAGACATTATGCAAGCTGTTGGTCCTGTTGCTAGATTCCAAGCTGACCCTATAGAATCTCATGTCATGGCAATTAAGAGGATTTTTAGATATCTAAAAGGGATAGTTGAGTATGGTCTATGGTATCTTAGAGATCATGATTTCTCTCTTCATGCATATACAGATGCTGTTTGGGCAGGAGATGTGGATGACCGGAAGAGTACTAGTGGTGGAGCATTCTTTTTGGGAAAGAGATTGGTTTCTTGGCTAACCAAGAAACAAGAGGCAATACCTCTGTCTACAACTGAAACAGAATATATTGCGGTAGTAGGTAGTTGCACTCAAGTTTTGTGGATGAAGCAGATGCTAAGAGATATCAAAGTGGAATATGAGGAGCCTATCACTATTTTCTGTGATAATTCAAGTGTAATAAATATATCTAAGAATCCGGTGTTGCATTCAAAGACTAAACACATATCCATTAAGTTTCACTTTTTGAGAGAGCAAGTGAACAAGAATGAAGTTAGATTGGAGTTTGTGCCTTCCAAGGATTAGATTGCAGACATCTTTACTAAACCTCTACCTAAGGACTCTTTTGAGTTTCTCAGGGAGAAGTTAGGGGTTATTGCCCCTCTGGTGATGAAATAAGGTGCACTGATGTGCATCAGTCTGGTGGATATCACAGTCACATCTTGTGGTCCGGATTGATGATGGGGAGCTGCTACTCAGGGGGAGCAGCAGATATAAATCTAAAGTGGTGGAATGGCAAGTATGTGCCCTTTGCCATTGATGTCAAAGGGGGAGAGAAGACATGTGAAAAACAAGTGGTTGCTGAGAAAAAGGGGGAGCAGTGAAGGAGGAGAAGACATATGAATGGTTGTTACTGATAGGGGGAGTTGTGATAGTAAGGAGTAGTTCTTGTCTTGATGGTCAAAATAGTTTTTCACATCATATGTTGCCATCAATGACAAAGGGGGAGATTGTTGCAAGTATGGGCCTAACCGGTGTTGTCATTGATGTCAACATACTCCTATTGCATTAATGATAAGAATTGAATGAGCTGTGTGCTGAGGATATTGAGAAAATTAGTCTCAATCAGGAACAGTGAAGAACAGTGATGACAGTAAGGAAATAGTCTAAGATAGGAAGAGGATCAGAGGATGTGGATTAAAGGGTTTGTAGATATGTGTCTTAGTGTAGTCCAGTAAAGATTTCAGAGGTCTGCAATGAAGAAGTTATGGCTGATCAAGTTAAACCGGTTTCGGTAGGCATTTAGAGGTGACAGAGTGTTATAGAAAGGTCCGGTGAGATCCAGAAATGCATTGTCCTATTCTATAGATATGAGAGTGTTCAGGAAGTCTTTTTGAAGTATAAAATCGATTGGTTTGTGTTCTGGAGGTCTAGAAGCATCTATTCCTTTGTGACAGTAGTGACAAACTGTGTTCTTGAGGTTCTAGATGAAGGAGAGAAGGATTTCAGTATGCAGATGAAGTGCAGATGTTCTTTGGTGATTTAGGAAATCTTGTGGAAGTCTTTGAATCATGTTTGGATTGTGTGGATGGTCCACATCAAAGTTGGAGCTCGCAATTAAAGGATAACCTCTAGGTGAAGGATCTCTTCTTGAGATTGGCTGACTGGATGAGTTACACGTCTTGTGAATGTTCTTGTAGATGTTTGCCAACTTAGATGATTATTCCTAAGTTGATGTCTTGTATAAATAAGTGATTGTGAAGTCATTTCAATGGTGTCCTTGTGGAGATGAGAGTGTGGTAGCAAGGAGTAGAGAAAAAAGTAGAGCAGAAGTATTGGGCTTAAAATGGAACTGATTCAAGCATGGTGAAGATGCTATTTTCTAGTTCAAGTAGGTGACACTTATTTCTTTGTAGACAATGTGTCTCTTGTAGGTAGTGAGCCTCTTGTGAGCAGTGTGCTCGAGCAGTGAGCCCTAATTGGCATGTGCCATTTTGTTCTTTCTATTCTTCTAATAGAGAATACAATCTTGGGTTAATCACCCCGTGGTTTTTCCCTTAACCGGGTTTTCTACAGTCAAAATCTTGGTGTCTCATGTGTTGATGTGTTTCTGCTCTTGATATGTTGCATAGTGATTACATGATTGATTTATTATTATACTATTGTATTGCAAAGTGAGGTTAAGTGTTTAATTGGAAGAAAGTTTTTGTACAACTGATTCACCCCCCCTCTTAGTTGTGTGCCCTAAGTCTAACACAATCAACCTTATTGCCATTTTAATTCCACATTTACTATTCTGCCCACAATTGATCAATTCTTTGTGAAACTAAATAGACAATAGTATCTCTGATACATAACAATAATTATAGTCTTCAAAATATCATATAGACCCCTACAAATAATCTCCTAGCACACTGAGATTCAGTTGGTACACTGAGGTTCAATAGGAAACTTAAAAGGACATAGCTATGCATCTTCACACACTTATCATCCTACATATTATATTCAACATATTCTTAAAAAATGTCATAATTATTATCTCTGCATGTAGGTATATGCTTCACCAACACATAGCAATAATCAAAAACCAAAAAGATATCAAAAACTTTTCACCATAAAAATCTCTGGCCCTTTGTCAATGAATAGAGATAGAAAAATCAGACTTTCTGCCTTAAATAGAATAAAGCCCCTCAAATTTAGAAAAGGTAAGTGGTCATTGGGCTCCTAAAACGAAATTAAAAGGCATCCATTGATCTTTCTATTCGCGCCAGTGTGCCTTTAATCTTGGACTGTTCGATGAAAGCTCCTGCCAATGTCATTAAAAAGACTTTGATCCACCAGAGACCCTAGGAGGTTGGGGCTGGTCTCCCCACGAGCCAACAACCCTTAAGATGTAACTTAAGTTACATTTAACCTACTTAGCCATTCACTTTAAAAATAGAAATAAAGTAAGTGGCATTCAACTTAGGGCTTTTTAGAATGGCTTAGGAGCTATAAACTAGGGTTTTGTATGTGTTTTCAAACCTTGTATGATTTTCAACCTGCCATATGTGCAAGGACCGAGACATTAAAAATAACTCTACATATGAGCTTGGAGCTAACAGAATATAAGTTTGATTAGAAATGAACCCTACATAGGCTATGTGAACTTGTTGCAAAGACACCACAAATCTTCAATGAATGAATGTTATCTCAACCATAATGCAAGAAGCTTGAAGACATAGAACAATTTTGTGAAGCATGAACAAGTTCTTGCATAATGATAAAATACAATAATGATGCAAGAGCATCCTTGGTTTAAGAAAAATCTTGCATCAACCAAAAACATTTGCATTTCAATTTGTTTGCAGTTTAGTTTCTTTCCTTTCATTTTCTATTTTAGTTCAGGCAGTTCAGTTAGTAGTAGTTTTTGTATTTTGGTCCACGTTCTACCACAATTGCATTTTGCATCTTGTGGAACTAGAATCAACATCTAGATTCATTCATCTACATCATATCTAGAATTCAGAGCATTTGGATTAAGTACCAAAATGTTATCGCTATCAGAAGATCGACTATTTTCTCATAACAGAGTATCCTGATAGACTTCGATAATCAGCTAAAGGGTAAGACTTGCGGAGCATTCATCGACTTGTGGAACTTAATGACACATCATTCAATGATGTTTGGTTCATGGCTCACCTTCCCCAAGATCCACACATCATTCCATTCACTTGTGGAGGTGTTCTACATGATTAGGTCTAACCTATCCATGTACACATGTTACAACTCTTCATTAGAGTTTGTGACCTTCCTTGGATGATGCAAAGGAATCTATTATTCTAGAGATTATATATATTAATGTAATAGATCCCTAGGAAAGAAGTTAGTGATTGATTCATAATCCTTAGTCTAGCTCTTTGAGTGAAGGAACTTCAAAGCTAAATCTTGAGTATTCTGATATTTTGTAATCTGGCCTATGAGTTGAATTGCATACCCACATGTTGCCAGCCCATTTGTGTTCAAATTCTTTGATATACTGAATGACTAAATCTGCATTTGTTTCATATCTTTGAGTTGTTTCCATTGTTTACACTTGCTGCATGGCCTAGACAGTTCATTCTATGAATCCTCCTACCATAACTACACCAAGTGGTATCAGAGAGAAAGTTTAAATCTTTGGGAGGGAATTCAGCAAAGTTGGTGAGGAAATTCCATAAGATCTTGTTGTGGAGAGATCACTGAATTGAGGTAGGTTACTTGTGTCGTAAACGATCACTGATCGTGAGGCAGTTGTCACCTTTGTAGCTCGATCACCGAACTTGAGGCAGTTTGCACTTGATCCTAGGAAGAATGCTACCGAGGAGAGTTGTTGTTGGAACAATGGATGGTAGAATGGATGAGATGATGGTGATGATGAAAATGATGTGAATTCATTTGAACGTTGTTGAAGAAGATAGGTGAAGAGGATTGACACCAAGACCTAATGTTGAAAGTGATGATGAAGAAGAATTTCATTCTGTTGAACAAATTGGTGAAACCCTAAGAGGTGACGAATAAGAAGAATCAAATTAAGTCAAGATGTTACAAGCTATTTCGAAGATTGGAAAGAGACCTAGATTTGATGTGCCAAACTATATTGGTAATTTGAACCTTGAAGAATTGATTGACTAGATAAATGACATGGAAGAATACTTTGAATATGAAGAAGTTGAAGATATGGAGAAGGTAAAATTTGCAAAGATAAAATTGAAAGGACATGCTTCTATATGGTGGAAAGAAGTTCAGTTGGAAAGAAATAGAAGAGGGAAAGAAAGAATTATGAAGTGTCATAGGATGGTGACAAAATTGAAGAATCAGTTTATACCTGCAGACTATGAGTTGGAGCTGCTGAAAAGATTGCAGAACCTGAGACAAAAGGAGAAATCTATGAAGGAGTACACTGAAGAATTTCATAAGATGATTATAAGGACATGACATAGTGAAGAAAGCAAGGAGAAAGTGGCTAGATACATCAATGGATTGAGATTGAGCATTCAAGAAGAACTAAGATTGGTAAGGATGACATCTTTGGAAGAAGAATATCAGTTTACCCTAAAAGTGGAAGAGAAACTGGATAAAAGGCATTATCTAAGACAGAGAGGCAGAGGAGGTAAATTTTAGAAAGGTAGAACATTTTATGAAGGAGATAGATCATTTGTGGAAAAGAACAAGCCTAACAACCCATTCAAGAAGGATGATATTGATAATAATAATTACTGGAGAGATGACATAAATTTTTAGCGGAGAGGAAACCCTAGTGCATATCGGAATGAAGGATATAGAAGAGAGGGAAGAGTATTTGATAAGAGAACATTTAGAGGTACTTGTTTCAAGTGTGGAGGTGAAGGACATAGAGCATTTGATTGTAATCAAAGTAGTACAAGTAAGAAGATAGAGAAGAGTGGAAGAGCAACTTATGTTGAAGAAGAACCTGTTGGATCACTTAGTTTAGTTGGTAAACTAGAGAAAGGAGAATCACTTGTGATGAGGAGAGCACTATTTCAAGTAGAAACAAATGAGGATCCACCACAGAGGAAAAGTTTGTTCAAAACTAGATGCAAATTAGGAAGTAAATGTTGTAAAGTTGTTATTGATAGTGGTAGTGCAGATAATCTAGTTTTAGAGGAGATGGTGACAAAGCTAAATTTGGAAAGATTGAAACACCCTAAACCCTATTAGATAGCATGGATTTAGGATGATCATAAGGTACTGGTGAGTGAACAATGTTTGGTGAAATTTCATATTGGATCTTATCATGATGAAGTCTTGTGTGATATTATGCCTATGGATGTTTGTCATATCTTGTTGGGTAGACCTTGGTAGTATGATAGAAAAGCTATACATGATGGGAGAAAGAATACATACACTATAACAACAAATGGAAAGAGAATCACTTTGATTCCTTTGGAGGATGATCCTAAGAGTGAAGTATGTGGAAATGCTAGAATCTATTTGGTAGAAGGAAGGAAATTTTTGGATGGTTTGAGACATGAGAATATGTGTTATGCTTTGATTCCTAAGAAGCCTGAAACATTGAAGGAGACTAGAGGAGAACAATTAGAGGAGATAACAGAGTTGCTGACAGAGTATGAAGACATCATAATAGATAATGTGCCTGAAGGATTGCCACTTATAAGGAGTATCAGTCATCAGATGGATCTTATACCTGGAGCAAGTTTGCCTAACAAAGCAGCGCACTGAATGACACCGACAGAGAATGAAGAATTAAACAGACATATACAAGAGTTGTTGCGTAAAGGTTTGATTAGAGAAAGTTTGAGTCCTTGTGCAATACCTGCAATGTTATCACCTAAGAAAGATGGAGAATGGAGGATGTGTACTAACTCTAGAGCAATAAACAAGATCACAGTTAAGTATAGATTTCCTTTACCTAGGATGGATGATATCATGGATTGTTTGATTGGAGCAAGATATTTCACAAAGATAGAAAAGGAGATGAATAGAAGACTGCTTTTAAGACAAACGAAGGATTATATCAGTGGTTAGTGATGCCCTTTGGATTGACAAATGCACTGAGTACTTTCATGAGATTGATGAATGAAGTCTTGAAGAAATTCTTGAGTAAGTTTGTGATTGTATACTTGGATGATATTCTAATTTTTAGTAAGACAAAAGAAGAATTTTTGTGGCATAGTAGACAAGTTTTGCATAGGTTGAGAGAAGAGAAATTACTGATAAACATCAAGAAGTGTAGTTTCATGAAGGAAGAACTAGTGTACTTAGGATTTGTGATTTCTATAGAAGGATTAAAGATGGATCCTGAGAAAGTAAGAGTAATTGTTGAATGGCCTACACCAGAGAGCATTGGAGAGGTTAGATCATTTCATGGATTGGCTAGTTTCTACTAAAAATTCATGAAAAATTTTAGTTCAGTATGTAACCCTATGATAGAGATAATGAGAGGTGACAAGAAAGACTTTAAATGGACATCATGAGTAGATAAAAGTTTTGAATTGTTGAAGCAAAAAGTGATAGAGCAACCTGTGTTGGAATTATTGAATTTCAATAAGGTATTTCAAGTTGATTGTGATGAAAGTGGGAGTGCAATTGGAGTAGTATTAAGTCAAGAAGGTAGACCTATAGCATATTTCAGTGAAAAGTTGACTGATGCAAGGAGAAGATATTCAGTCTATGATCAACAGTTCTATGCCTTAATTCAAGCCTTGAAGAAGTGGAGACATTACTTGTTGCCTAAGGAGTTTGTGCTATATATAGATCATCAAGCTTTCAAGTATTTGAATAGTCAAGGTAAGTTGGATTAGAGACATATGAGATGGGTAGAGTTCATGAAGAGTTACACTTTTGTGTTGAAGCATAGGAGTGGAAGATCAAACAAAGTTGCTGATCCATTGAGTAGAAGAAACTTGTTGACAGAAATGAGAATTGAAGTGTTGGGTTTTGATGAATTGAAGAACATGTATGAGAGAGACACTAATTTTGCAGCACCTTGGAAAGCATGTAACCTATTGTGATAGATACGAGTAAGTGGTTGGACTATTTCATTCAGGAAGATATGTTATTTAAAGGAAATCAATTATGCGTAACCAAGCGTGCAATGAGAGATAATTTGATCGAGGAGAAACATAGTGGTGGATTGGTAGGACATTTTGGCATTGATAAAATAGTGGCTTTGGTAAGTGAAAACTACTTTTGGCCTCAGATACATAAGGATGTTAGGAAATTTATGCAGAGTTGTAGAGTTTGTCAAGTTGCAGAAGGGAGTAGTCAGAATATTAGATTGTATAAAACTTTGACACTACCAGAGAGACCTTGGGAAGACATAAGCATGGATTTTGTAATGGGATTACCAAAGACACAAAGAGGACATGATTCAATATTCATAGTGGTTGATAGATTTTTGAAGATGGCTCATTTCATACCTTGTAAGAAGACAACTGATGCAATGCATGTAACAGACCTATTTTTCAAGGAGATTGTGAGATTGAATGGATTAGCTAAGATTATAGTTTTAGACAGAGATACAAAGTTTGTTGGATATTTTTGGAAGACACTTTGGAAGAAAATGAAGATAGATTTGAAGTTCAGTTCAACTTTTCATCCATAGACTCATGGACAGATAAAGGTAGTGAATAGGAGTTTGGGAAATTTTTTGAGAAGTTTGGTTGGAGAGAAGGCAGGAAGTTGGGATTTGATTCTTTCACAAGTAGAGTTTGCATACAAAAATTTAGTAAATAGGAGTAGCAGAAGAACACCCTTTGAGATTGTTATTGGATTGAATCCTAGAGGAGTTGCAGAACTGAGAGACATTGGTATGGGAGAAAAGAAAAGTGCAAAAGCAGAAGAATTTGTAGATCACATGAAGACAGTGCATAATCAATTGAAGAAGCATTTGGAGGATATGAACAGTAAGTATAATGAAAAGGAAGATGAGAAGAGAATACATAAGGAATTTGAAGTTGGAGTTGAAGTGATGGTATACTTGAGAAAAGAAAGATTTCTAGTTGGGACATATAACAAGTTGAAGATGAAGTTTGGACCTTGTAAGATACTCAAAAAATTTGATTTAGGAAACGCATATGAAGTGGAGTTACCGGAGACATTAGGTATATCACCTATTTTCAATATTGTAGACCTTTATCAGTATCATGAAGTAGAGTTCAGTGACAGCATAGAAGAAGACTTGAAGAAGCAGTTACTACAAACACCGAAGCAGATTGAAGACATTTTGGATAGCAGAGTTGGAAGTAGCACTAGAGGAAGACAATACGAAGAATATATTGTGAAGTGGAAAAATAGACTGGAAGAAGATTCATCATGGATTTCTCAGGCTGAGGTGGACTGTCTTGGTTCTCCCCTAGCCCCAGGAAAGTGAGGGACTCACTTTTTTTCAATAACCCCAAATATCTAATGCAGGAGCATCCTTGGTTCAAGAGCAATCTTGTATGAACCAAAAACATTTGCATTTTAGTTTGTTTGCAATTCATTTGTTTCCTTTCATTTTCTAGTTCAGTTCAAGTAGTTTAGTCAGTAGTATTTTCTAAATTTTGGTCTGCATTCTACCGTAGTTACATTTCACATCTTGCAGAGCTGGACTTAACATCTAGATTAATTCATCTACATCATATCCAAAATTTAGAGCATTTGGATTAAGTACTGAAAAGTTATCGCTATCATAAGATCAAATGTTTTCTCATAATAGAGCATCCTGACAAACTCTGATAATCAACTAAGGGAGAAGAGTTGCAGAGCATTCCTTGACTTGTGGAACTTAATGACACATCATTCAATGATCTTTGGTTCATGGCCAATCTTCCCCAAGATTTGTACATCATTCCAGTCATTTAAGAAGGTGTTCTACATGATTAGGTCCGACCTATCTGTGTACACATGTTACAACTCTTCATTGGAGTTTGTGACCTTCCTTGGTCGACACAGAGGAATCTATTATTCTGGAGATGATATATATTGATGTAATAGATCCCTAGGAAAGTAGTTAGCGATTGATTCATAATCCTTAGTCTAGATCTTTGAGCGAAGGAACTTCAAAGCTAAATCTTGAGTATTCTAATATTTTGTAATTAGGCCTGTGAGCTGAATTGCATGCCCACATGTTGCCAGCCCATTTGTGTTCAAATTCTTTGATATAC
Source organism: Cunninghamia lanceolata (assembly GCA_027924645.1). Lineage (NCBI taxonomy): Eukaryota > Viridiplantae > Streptophyta > Pinopsida > Cupressales > Cupressaceae > Cunninghamia > Cunninghamia lanceolata. The sequence goes on from BSBN01001326.1 coordinate 2,698,371, forward strand.
TAAATGATTGAATTTGTATTTGCTTCATATCTTTGAGTTGTTTCTATTGTGTTTACTCTTGCTGCATGGCCTGGACAGTTCATTCTATGAACCCTTCTATCGTGACTACACCAAGTGGTATCAGAGCAAAAGTTTAAATCTTTGGGAGCGAATTGAGCAAAGTTGGCGAGGGAATTCTATAAGATCTTAGTGTGTACAGATCACCAAATTGAGGCAGGTTACTTATGTCATAACCAATTGCTATTGTGAGGCAGTTGTCAACTTATAGCCCGATCGCTGAACTTGAGACAACTTGCACTTTAGCCTAGGAAGAATGTTGCCGAGGAGAGTTGTTCATGTTGGAACAATGGCTGGTAGAATGGATGAGATGATGGAGATGATGAAAATGATGTGGACTCATTTAGATGTTGATGAAGAAGATAGCCAAAGAGGATTGACACCAAGACCTAATGTTTTAAGTGATGATGAAGAAGAATTTTATTTTGTTGAACAAATTGGTGAAACCCTAAGAGGCAATGAAGAAGAAGAATTAGATCAAGTCAAGATGATGTGATCTATTTCAAAGATTGGAAAGAGACCTAGAGTTGATGTACCAAACTATATTGGTAATTTGAACCTTGAAGAATTGATTGATTGGATAAATGAAATGGAAGAATACTTTGAATATGAAGAAGTTGAAGATCCAGAGAAGGTGAAATTTACAAAGACAAAATTGAAAGGACATGCTGCTATATGGTGGAAAGAAGTTCAGTTGGAAAGAAATAGAAGAGGGAAATAAAAGATTACGAAGTGGGATAGGATTGTGACAAAATTGAAGAATCAGTTTATACCTGCTGACTATGAGTTGGAGCTGCTGAAAAGATTGCAGAACCTGAGACAAAAGGAGAAATCTTTGAAGGAGTACATTGAAGAATTTCATAAGATGATTATAAGGATGGGGCATACTGAAGAAAGAAAGGAGAAAGTGGCTAGATACATCAATGGACTGAGATTGAGCATTCAAGAAGAACTAAGCTTGGTAAGGATGACATCTTTGGAAGAAGCATATCAGTTTGCCCTGAAAGTGGAAGAGAAGCTGAATAAAAGGCATGATCTGAGACAAAGAGGTAGAGAAGGTAAATTTTAGAAAGGTAGAACATTTTCTGGAGGAGATAGATCATTTGCAGAATAGAACAACCCTGACAACCCATTCAAGAAGGATGATAGAGATAATAATACTTACCAGAGAGTTGACAAAAAATTTTAGCAGAGAGGAAACCCTAGTGCATACCGAAATGAAGGATACAGAAGAGATGGAAGAGGATTTGATAAGAGAACATCCAGAGGTACTTGTTTCAAGTGTGGAGGTGAAGGACATAGAGCATTTGAATGTAATCAGGGTAGTACAAGCAATAAGATAGAGAACAGTGGAAGAGCAACTTATGTTGAAGAAGAACCTATTGGATCACCTAGTTCAGTTGGTAAACCAGAGAAAGGAGAATCACTTGTGATGAGGAGAGCACTATTTCAATTAGAAACAAATGAGGAAGTACCACAGAGGAAAAGTTTGTTTAGAACCAGATGCAAATTAGGAGGTAAGTGTTGTAAAGTTGTTATTTATAGTGGTAGTTTAGATAATATAGTTTCAGAGGATATGGTGACAAAGTTGAAGTTGGAAATATTGAAACACCCTAAACCCTATCAGATAGCATGGATTCAGGATGATCATAAGGTACTGGTGAGTGAACAATATTTGGTGAAATTTCATATTGGATCTTATCATGATGAAGTCTTGTGTGATATTATGCCTATGGATGTTTGTCATATCTTGTTGGGTAGACCTTGGCAGTATGATAGAGAAGCTATACATGATGGGATAAAGAATATATACACTATAACAAAAAATGGAAAGAGAATCACTTTGATTCCTTTGGAGGATGATCCTAAGAGTGAAGTATGTGGAAATGCTAGAATCTATTTGGTAGATGGAAAAAAAATTCTAGATGGTTTGAGACATGAGAATATGTTTTATGCTTTGATTCCTAAGAAGCCTGAAACATTGAAGAAGGAGACTGGAGGAGAACAACGAAAGGAGATAATAGAGTTGATGACAGAGTATGAAGACATCATATCAGATAATGTGCCTGAAGGATTGCCACCTATAAGGATTATCATTCATCACATGGATCTTATACCTAGAGCAAGTTTGCCTAACAAAGCAGCACACCGAATGACATTGACAGAGAATGAAGAATTGAATAGATAGATACAAGAGTTGTTGCGGAAAGGTTTGATCAGAGAACGTTTGAGTCCTTGTGCTATACCTGTAGTGTTAGCACCTAAGAAAGATGGAGAATGGAGAATGTGTACTAAATCTAGAGCAATAAACAAGATCACAGTTAAGTATAGATTTCCTTTATCTAGGATGGATGATATCATGGATTGTTTGAGTGGAGCAAGATATTTCATAAAGATAGACTTGAAGAGTGGATACAATCAGATCAGAATCAGAGAAGTAGATGAATGGGAAACTTCTTTTAAGACAAATGAAGGATTGTATGAGTGGTTAGTGATGCCCTTTAGATCAAGAAATGCACCAAGTACTTTCATGAGATTGATGAATTAAGTCTTGAAGAAATTCTTGAGTAAGTTTGTGATTATATACTTGGATGATATTTTGATTTTAGTAAGATAAAAGAAGAACATTTGTGGCATATTAGACAAGTTTTGCAGAGGTTGAGAGAAGAGAAATTGTTGATAAACATCAAGAAGTGTAGTTTCATGAAGGAAGAACTAGTGTACTTGGGATTTGTAATTTTTGTTGAAGGATTGAAGATGGATCCTGAGAAAGTAAGAGCAATTGTTGAATGGCCTACACCAGAGAGCATTGGAGAGGTTAGATCATTTCATGGATTGGATAGTTTCTACGATAAATTCATCAGAAAGTTTAGTTCAGTATGTAACCCTATGACAGAGCCAATGCGAGGTGATAGGAAAGACTTTAAATGGACATCAGTAGCAGATAAAAGTTTTGAATTGTTGAAGTAGAAAGTGACAGAGCAACCTGTGTTAGAATTATCAGATTTCAATAAGGTATTTCAAGTTGATTGTGATGCAAGTGGGAGTGCAATTGGAGTAGTATTAAGTCAAGAAGGTAGACCTGTAGCATATTTCAGTGAAAAGTTAAATGATGCAAGGAGAAGATATTTAGTCTATGATCAAGAGTTCTATGCCATAATTCAAGCCTTGAAGAAGTGGAGACATTACTTGTTGCCTAAGGAGTTTGTGCTATATATAGATCATCAAGCTTTGCAGTATTTGAACAGTTAGGGTAAGTTGAATCAGAGACATATGAGATGGGTAGAGTTCATGTAGAGTTACACTTTTGTGTTGAAGCATAGGAGTGGAAAATCAAACAAAGTTGTTGATGCATTGAGTAGAAGAAGAAACTTGTTGACAGAAATAAGAATTGAATTGTTGGGTTTTGATGAATTGAAGAACATGTATGAGGGAGACATTGATTTTGCAGCACCTTGGAAAGCATGTAAGGAACCTATTGTGACAGATGGGAGTAAGTGGTTGGACTATTTCATTTAGGAAGATATGTTGTTTAGAGGAAATTAGTTATGCATACCTAGGAGTTTAATTAGAGATAATTTGATCAAGGAGAAACACAGTGGTGGATTGGCAAGACATTTTGGCATTGATCAGACAGTGGCTTTGGTAAGTGAAAACTACTTTTGGCCTCAGATACACAAGGATGTTAGGAAATTTGTGTAGAGTTGTAGAGTTTTTCAAGTTGCAAAAGGGATTAGTTAGAATACTGGATTGTATAAACCTTTGACAGTACTGGAGAGACCTTGGGAAGACATAAGCATGGATTTTGTAATGGGATTGTCGAAAACACAGAGAGGACATGACATGATTCAATATTTGTAGTGGTTGACATATTTTTGAAGATGGCTCATTTCATATCTTGTAAGAAGACAACTAATGCAGTGCATGTAGCAAACCTATTTTTCAAGGAGATTGTGACATTGCATGATTGCCTAAGAGTATAGTTTTAGATAGAGATACAAAGTTTGTTTGATACTTTTTGAAGGCACTTTGGGAGAAAATGAAGACAAATTTGAAGTTTAGTTTATCTTTTCATCCACAGATTGATGGACAGATAGAGGTAGTGAATAGGATTTTGGGAAACTTGTTAAGATGTTTGGTTGGAGAGAAGGCAGGAAGTTGGGATTTGATTCTTTCACAAGTAGAGTTTGCATACAAAAAAATAGTAAATAGGAGTACCGGAAGAACACCCTTTGAGATTGTTACCAGATTGAATCATAGAGGAGTTGCAGAACTGAGAGACATTGGTATGGGAGAAAAGAAAAGTGCAAAAGCAAAAGAATTTGTAGATCACATGAAGATAGTGCATAATCAGGTGAAGAAGCATTTGGAGGATATGAATAGTAAGTATAAGGAAAATGAAGATGAGAAGAGAAGACATAAGGAATTTGAAGTTGGAGCTGAAGTGATGGTATACTTGAGAAAAGAAATATTTTCAGTTGGGACATATAACAAGTTGAAGATGAAGAAGTTTGGACCTTGTAATATACTCAGAAAATTTGATTCAGGAAATGCATATGAAGTGGAGTTACCAGAGACATTAGGTATATCACTTATTTTCAATATTGCAGACCTTTATCAGTATCATGAAGTACACTTTAGTGATAGCATAGAAGAAGACTTGAAGAAGCAATTACCATAGCAAGCACTAGAGCAGATTAAAGACGTTTTGGATAGAAGAGTTGGACACAACACTAGAGGAAGACAATACAAAGAATATCTTGTGAAGTGGAAAGACAGACTGAAAGAAGATTCATCATGAATTTCTCAGGCTGAGGTGGACCGTCTTGGTTCTCTCCTAGCCCCAGCAAAGTGAGGGACTCACATTTTTTCAATAACCCTAGATGTATGATGCAGGAGCATCCCTGGTTCAAGAACAATCTTGCATCAACCAAAAACATTTGCATTTCAGTTTGTTTGTAGTTCAGTTTGTTTCCTTTCATTTTCCAGTTCAGTTAGTAGCAGTTTCTATATTTTGGTCTCCACTCTACCGCAGTTGCATTTCACATCTTGCGAAGCTGGAATTAACATTTAGATTCATTCATCTACATCATATCCAGAATTTAGAGCATTTGGATTATGTACCAAAAAGTTATCGCTATTAGAAGATCAATTATTTTCTTAGAACAGAGCATCCTAATAGACTCTGATAATTAGCTAAAGGAGAAGACTTGTGGAGCATTCCTTGACTTGTGGAACTTAATGACACATCATTCAATGATCTTTGGTTTGTGGCCGACCTTCCCCAAGATCCCTACATCATTCCATTCATTTGCGGAGGTGTTCTACATGATTAGGTCTGAGCTATCCGTGTACACACATTACAACTCTTCATTGGAGTTTGTGACCTTCCTTGGCCAACGCGGAGGAATCTATTGTTCTGGAGATGATATATATTGATGTAATAGATCCCTAGGAAAGCAGTTAGTGATTGATTCATAATCCTTAGTCTAGATCTTTGAGCAAAGGAACTTCAAAGCTAAATCTTGAGTATTCTGATATTCTGTAATAAGGCTTGTGAGCTGAATTACATGCCTGCATGTTGCCAGCCCATTTGTGTTTGATTTCTTTGATATATTGAATGACTTAATCTGCATTTGCTTCATATCTTTGAGTTATTTCCATTGTGTTTACTCTTGTTGCATGGCCTGAATAGGTCATTCTGTGAACCCTCCTACTGTGACTACACCAAATAACCTCCTGATAGAACATATCATGTCAAGAATCTAATATTACCATGCCATGAACATCATCACCATGATCATTACCATGTTTATACTAAGGTCCTATTCTAATATAATGATGTCATGTTCAAAATACCAAACAAGCTATTCCAAATACCAAATATTGTCTTTGACTGAGATCTTATTTTACCAAAACAACTAAGGACATACAACTTAAACAAGATGAAGTAGCAACAACCTTGAATATAATGAAAGCATGAACCATTACACCAATGACAACATGAATACCATCTGATCAAATACATCTACTATTGCATGTGAACACTTGAGTAATGAAGTATATGAATTTGTGAAGCAAGTGATCTCTTAATTCTGCCATATCATCTCCATAGGCTGATATGAGTGAACATTGATTGAGGGAACCCTGATTAAGACAATAGATCAATCATATACTTGAAGAATGACATGAACATCTATCATAAACATCAAACCTCCATTATCCAATTGAGCTCCTCCAACTGATCTCCTCATACCTTGAAGTACTATTATGAACATGATAAACAATCGCTCACAACTCAACACAACTCATAACCAAAGCCTTTTTGACATCAGTGACAAAATGACCATCAATCTCCCCCTTTAGAATTGATGTCAACAATCTCCATGTTTTGCACCTTATTACTCCCCCTTTGACAACAATGACAAAGAGACCTACTTTTTGATATACCAAGATAAGAATGATTATCTACAAAACTCCCCTTGCAAAGAAGCTTCATTCAAGGATATATCAAAAACTTCTCTTTGAACACCACACTAATAGCAGCATATTTACTTTTCCAATTAACATTAAACCTCAGTTCATCGCCCCTTTTGTAATTTGTGGCAAAGTCTTCCTTTGGCCTCTGTCCTCTGTTTACAGACAGTATACTACTGCACTAAACTCCTTTGTCCTCTATCCTTCAACTGTATAAATAAATTTAAGAAGCTCTGTTTGCTGACCTATATTTCACATGATTTAGAAGAGAAAATAAAATGAAATACAGTCCAAAAATGAGACTGTCCCCTGATTTCATTCAATGCAGTCCTCTGTTTGATGAAATTTTTTACATATTTTCAACTTACATAAATAGAAATCAGTAAGAAAGCACTACCTCTACCTGTGTAAATAACACTCATAACTAAAAAGGAATCAAAAACTATATATACATCAATGTTCATACAAAATTTGTCTTCTATCTGCATATGAAGATAACCTCTACTTGGTAATCTTTTGAACTTGAATTCCACCAATCACATGAAACAACATCACAATATAAATTCATGTGTAGTATGAACCAATATCTCCATACACCAATCTTGAAGATCATGGTCATAAAGATAACCATCATGAATGTATCCAAAACCATACATATGAACTCTTTTGCAACCAATTTGATTATAAACAGGTGTAGTAGCTCTATGAATTCCTTCAAGCAATGTCACCATATGTACGTCTTTGCAATATGAAGTCAAGACAACATGCATGCATGATATACACCATTAACCCTGATTAGCATGGCATGAAAATCATCTCACCTTGCATCACAAGACATCAAAAATCTACACATGTATAGCACTATTAGGTATCATCAGACCTGAATGAACAACACCATCCTGTCACCATGACAAACTACATACAAAGACACCAAGGTGATCAATAAGGTCAACAACCTCAAACACATGAATCTTGTATTATAAAGTACATAGATACACAAGAAATGCATAGAAGCACACAACTCCAAACAATATCATGAGCCCATGATCAACTCCAAGCATGAACCATGAAGTCAATCAAAATGAAATCTTGGTATAAACCATGAGGTCCTAAAGAATGATATAAATTGATTTCTTGATATAAATAATGAAGACTTTGAACATGATCAACCACACCATAATGAACATGATCAACCAAACTATAAAGTCCTGATGACCACCAATGAGAGAAGAACCACAAAAGTAATATAGAACATTGCCTTCCAACTTTATTCAAGAGTCAAGGCTGCATCACTGCACATATTGTCCTCTAATTTAAGATATCTATAAACTTGATATTATTCCCTTATTACTCAAATGGCTGATATAATTTTTTTCATTAATTATTAAACATTACATTCAATAATCATTAAGATACCACTGTCATTTATGAATGACAAATCATTGTTTTACTAAGTTCACAATCCTTGACTTGGTAGAAATCACATTCCAAAAACTCAATACACTGCTCCAAAAACTGTATCATTGTCATTTCAACTGTTCACACTACAAAATCGCTGTCCAATATTCTTATAAACACCTTGTGTCATAACCATGCAAAATGATATCTCTTTCAATTTATCATAAGAACAAGTTTCTTACATGATATCATTTTATTTCTTCACCATCAACAAAAACACTATCTTGGTAGCAACAAGACATAAAACTTCAACTAAGAAGATCAAAGCAAGAAGCTCAATCTCTCCCTAGTCTACCAAACACTTTACCAAGAGCTCCTCCTAACACATATAAAAAGAACAACATGAAGAACTTGAAACCATGAGCAGGGTTAAAATATAGATAATGAGACTCCAGTTACCATTAAGATATCATTTTAATGCATTGTCAAGATTGTCCTTGTAGCATAAGAAAAAAATAGATGTTGGCATGTTTCTCTTCATTTGAACATAGAGTTTTGATTAAAGCCAAGAATTAATGATGATCTTCAAACTGTCCCTCTTATAGTATATATTGCTCCAAAGGCATCATTGTGATATGTTACTTAGCATTAAATAAGTCACTGTCTCTTCATGATCCACAAGAGCACACACACAAGTAAAAGTGATCCAAGTTTATATATACACAAGATCAAATACTCCACATTGTCCATGCTGCACTATTCTAATCAAACCTCAAACTACTTTTGCTGACCACTGATGGGAAATAGGAGCAGTTGAATACAAACATGATTACTTTGCACTTAACACTGATATGTCTTCATGGGGATAAAACATAAAACCTTACACAACTCCCCCTAATTCCATGCTCCTCTTTATGCACTCATGGATGTTTCTTGTGTAGGATGCACAAGCTTAGACTCATCCTTCTCCTAATTCTTCTTTCTTCTCCAAATCTTCTGAATGCATGTCTTCTTGGAATGTTTTCTTCTCCAAACTAGTATAGTGTATGATTTCATGTGATGACTGAATGATTCCATTGAATCATTCCTACAATATAGTGCTTTATGTCTAGGAGAGTTACACTTATAACATTTGATGTTGTTGTCTTGACCAAAGGAAAAATAATTTCTTCTTGACATATTATAAGAACTCCTATTTACATTCTTGACAAGATCATGTCTCTCATACATTATATAATTTATTGTGCAATCTCTTGCCCTATGGCCATAAACATGAAAGCAATAACAATAACCATGAAATTGAGAATAATTATACCTCATTGAGTGCCTAGTAGATAGAGATCTTTTGAAGTAGCAGCATGATAACTCAAGTCTATCTTCTTTCTAGGTGTCTTTCTTGCCTTAGAAGACTCTCCTTTTTCATAACCCAGGCCAGTGGTGTCCTTGTGTTGTTTTTGCTTACTCAACATGTCATTCAAACATTCAGTACTCTTGTCAAATTGAATATTCTTGTGAAGTTTAGAAGATGCCTTTTCCAAATCTTTTCTTAAAGAGACTATTTCTACCTCTAACTTCAGACATTCTATTCTTTTCACTTCAAGATCAGATTTAGTCATAACTATTATTCTTTTGGCTTCCTCAATCTTAGTTTTTAAGCTAATAATCAATTTGTCATATTCATCAACATAACTCTTTAAGTCTGCAATCTAATTTCTAGCCTCTTCAAATTCTAAAGAAACTTTAGAAAAATCTGCACTTACCTTATCTTTTAAATCCTTTTCTTGTTGAAGCTGGTCTTTTAAACTCTAATTCTCCTTTCTAAGTTGCTTGATCTGATCTAAGGCACACAAGAGCTCTCATTCAATATCAACTTCACAATCATCTTCATCCACATAGAAGACTCCTTTGTCATCAATCTCAATAGCTAAGTCATCTTTACTTTCATCAAGTTCTTGTCTTCTTACATTCATATTGAAGTCTTCCTTTTTGTCAAGACTCTCAACGACAAGACCAATATCTTTATTACATTTTGTATCTATATTCAAGAATTGCTCATGCAACAACTTATTGCTAGACATAACTAAGGCTTGTTTTATAATTTTTTGATCACCATCTTTCTTTTCTCTATTTGAGGCCTTATTTCTATTCTTCTTACCCATTGTACTCCAATACCAGGAACCCTTAAGTTGGTTAAACTTCCCACTAGGGTCTAGCTTTGATACCAATTGTAGGAGTACAATAAACACTAAGAGGGGGGGGGGGTGAATCAGTGTTGTATAAAAAACCAAGTTACTTATTCCTTATCAAACTTGAAAAGAGAAGAATAGATAATCAACCATGATAATATGTATCATTAGATGAAGGTGTCAAATACTGAATGTACAAGTATGAATAACAATAAAATCACACAAATTGAAACCAGGACACAAAAGATTTTATGAGTGGAAAACCCTCTCAGGGATAAAAACCACTCAAAACTACCTCACTAGCTTAATCATGAAAAACAACATATACATAGCCTCACTGGCTAATGAATAGGTCTCATTAACCATACAAGCCTCAATGGCTTAATCATGAAAAACAACATATACATAGCCTCACTAGATAGTGAATAGGTCACACTGACTATACAAGCTTCACTGGCTACAATATACCTCACTGGTAAAACAAGGTCTCACTGACCTATACTATCACCTTGAATACAAAGCAAAACACTTTAGGGGATTACCCTGATTCTCTTTTACACAAAACCTTATTCCTCCTTTAGCTTTCACTTGACAAACTTTCTTCAATTTCTCATTTGTCATATTACAATATTTGAAGCACCATACACTATAGATATCATGCAATAAACTTCATAGACTTCAAGTATTCATATTGCAAACTTCATACTTCAAATATCAATCAACCTTGTTGCCATTTTAATTCCACATTTACTATTCTGCACACAATTGATCAATTCTTCATGAAACCAAATAGACAATAGTATCTCTGATACAGAACAATAATTATAGTCTTCAAAATATCATATAGACCCCTACAAATAATCTCCTAGCACATTGAGATTCACCTGGTACACTAAGGTTCAATAGGCTTCTTGAAAGGACATAGCTTTGCATCTTCATACACTTATCATCCTGCATATTATATTCAACATATTATTAAAAAATGTCATAATTATTATCTCTGCATGTAGCAACAATCAAAAACCAAAAAGAAATTGAATACTTTTCACCATAAAAATCTTTAGCCCTCTGTCAATGAATAGAGAAAAAAATCAGACTTTCTTCCTTAAATAGAATAAAGCCCATCAAATTTAGAAAAGGCAAGTGTCCATTGGGCTCCCAAAAGGCAATTAAAAGGCATCCATTGATCTATCTATTTGCACCAGTGTGCCTTTAATCTTGGACTGTTCGATGAAAGCTCCCGCCAATGTCATTAAAAAGATTTTGATCCACAAGAGATCCTAGGAGGTCAGGGCTGGTCTCCCCACGAGCCAACAACCCTTAAGATGTAACTTATGTTACATTTAACCTACTTAGCTGGTCACTTTAAAAATAGAAATAAAGTAAGTGACATTCAACTTAGGGCTTTTTAGAATGGCTTTAGGAGCTATAACCTAGGGTTTTGTATGTGTTTTCAAACTTTGTATGATTTTCAACCTGCCATATGTGTAAGGACTGAGACATTATAAATAACTCTACATATGAGCTTGGAGCTAATAGAATATAAGTTTGATTAGAAATGAACCATACATAGGCTGAGTGAACTTGTTGTAGAGACACCACAAATCTTCAATGAATTAATGTTATCTCAACCATAATGCATGAAGCTTGAAGACATAGAACTATTCTGTGAAGCATGAACAAGGTCCTGCATAATGATAAAATACAATAACCTCCTAATAGAACATACCATGTCAAGAATCCAATATTACCATGCCATGAACATCATCACCATGATCATTACCATGTTTATACTAATGTCCTATTCAAAATATGAAACAAGTTGTTCCAAATACCAAATATTGTCTTTGACTAAGATCTTATTTTACCAAAACAACTAAGGATATACAACTTGAACAAGATGAAGTCGCAATAACCTTGAAGGTAATGAAAGCATGAACCATTATACCAATGACAACATGAACACCATCCTGATCAGATGCATCTACTACTGCATGTGAACACTTGAGTAATGAACTATATGAACTTGTGAAGCAAGTGATCTCTCAACTCTATCATATCATCTCAATAGGCTGATATGAGTGAACATTAATTAAGGGCACCCTGATTAAGATAGTAGATAAATCATAGACTTGAAGCATGACCTGAACATCTATCATAAACATAAAACCTCCAATATCCAACTGAGCTCCTTCAACTGATCTCCTCATACCTTGAAGTACTATCATGAACATGATAACCAATCACTCACAACTCAACACAACTCATAACCAAACCCTTTTTGACATCAATGACAAAATGACCATCATCCTACTCATCTAAGGTCTAAGACTCCAAATCCACAACACACTCGAGCTTTGAAGTCAACAGAGAAAGAAAACCTAACCATTTCTTTAGATTCTGAGGGTAGTAAACCAGCTCCAAAGACATAGGCTCCACCAGTGCTCTGGAGACGCAAGAGGAAGAGATAGCCTACTTAGTTTGAATAGGACACTGCTCTCTTAGCTGAGGTCCTCATGGGCTTTAGAACTTCTATGGAGGAGGCTGGACCTTCATCAAAGCCAACATTTATAGAAGTAAGCCAAGAGCAGGCTCAGGAAAAGGAGACCCAGGGGTAGATGAGGATCAGCAAGGGGAAGTAGATGAGCAGGGCGATGCAACTGACAATGTGGGGCAAGAAGACACAAAGGTCCCTAATGCAGAAAGAATAGAAGGGGGAGAAACAAGAAGTTACTCTCACCCCTCTAATTAGGAGGATGTAGAGGTCCCAAGAGAACAATAGTTGATGGAAGAAATTGATAATCTAAAGAGACTACTGTGGGGGAAGAACCTAATCATCACTAACCTCAAGAAGGTCATGAAACAAGAAGAAACAGAACAAAAGCAAGTAATTGAGGAACTGGCAAATGAGCTTAAAGAGAAATAGAGGATCATTCAAAAGAAAGAGGCTGAAATTAGAGAGAAGGAAGATGAAGCAGCACAGAATACCTCTAATATTGTTAAAGCCAAAGACAATGGTCTCACATTAATTGCAACACTAATTGAAAAAATGCAAAATCAAGCTAAGCAGCTAACATGGGCCAACAACAAAATGGATGATCAGGAAGAGTTGCTTCATGAGCTGACCAATCTAGTTGCTACCATGGAACAAGGGACTCAAACAGATGCATACCAAGGGGTTCTCCCAATAGACATCCCTAAGGCCTTGTTTCACTGGGGAAGGAGATGTCAAGAATATGATGAATCCAAGCCAATGCTACAACTGTAAAGGGCAGTGACTTCCATGTTAGAAAAATACAAGCCTTAGAGGAGAAGGTCATCAAGGTGGCCACGCTCTCTATTGAGATCATATCTTGCATACCTCCCAGTGGCAGTTATGCTCTATTTTTGCAAGAGTGAATCCTCCAAAGGAAGATATCATTGGTCTTATCTAATTTAACTGAGAGTATACAAACAAAGGTAGACTTCATGGAGGTATACATGAAGAGTTTTGATGAAGATAAGGATTTCCTATGTGAACTATATTTGCATGGTTTCTGCAATAAAGATTATACTTTCTTTATCAACTATTTTGTGGGAGAATGTCAACTCAGGGCATTTATGTCACCGATGAGAAATCATTAGATTTGGAATGAAAGGATGGAAGCTTACACAAAGAAAGATGTAGAAACAAGCCTCTTCCTCAAGAGAGAATGCCCAAACCCCATGGGTTTTGAGATTCATTTAAGGGTAAAAATTTACTCCCTAGAAGGTAGAACAAAAAATTTGCCTCTACATCAGAAACGCCTACAGGAGTGTGCTATTGAATTTGGTCTCCTCATGTAGATCTCATCCAGTTAGATGCTCCCAAAAGCAATGAAAAGGTGGAATACTCTAACTATAGAGAAAAAGATGAAACAAGTAGTGTCCCCTACCAACCTCAGGTTATTTATGAGGAAAGATAGAGCAGTGTCCAAATTGATGGACAAATACAAACAAGATTGGATAGCTGGCCGCTTCAGACCTCCTCTCATTATTGAGCCACTACCCATATGGGCAAAATAGATGGAAGATGCCAAATTTAAGGAATGGCTAAAGAAGGTTGAATAGTTCAAGGGGAATAGCAATAGAAACCACACTACTTGGTCCATGTATGAAAAAGAGTTCAATTTGACTAATAGAATATTCCAAATCAACAAGTCTAGGCAGTGAAGTACAAGAGGACCTGCCAACCTTTAAGTTTAGGGGGAATGATGAGTGCTAGGTAGCACCCAGAACAATACACCTTTTTACCTCTCTTTTTCCACCACTTTTATTATGTTGTCCTAGTAATTGCACCATAATAGACTGATAAGATTTGTTTTAATTACATTAATGAGAGATGAATTGATGAAGGTCATGATTTTTGATTGAAGGACTAGTGTGCAGTAAACTAATGAAAATGTGTAGAAAATTCTCTCTTTTTGAGTCTACAGGTTCAGTTGTACAAGCAAAGGCAATTTTGAGCATCTCCGAAGATGGTCCTAATAATCTTCAAAGATGACATGAAGGATACTACACCAGACTCCAACATTTTCCCAATGTGTTGGAGGTATTTTGAAGCAGGGGAGCTAAGGGTGGATCATCTCAAGAGCCATATAGGAGTCATGGGTGCATCCCCGGAGCTTTTGGTGATAGCACACGTCTTCAGAGCTCCAAGTGATAGTGTAGAGTCTCTGGTACCACTATCAGTGTACATCTCTAGAGGCAACTGTAGTGCTCCAGAGTTTACTCATCCATCACCAAAATGATCCGGCAAAGACTCTAGTTGACTGATGGGGATCTAATTCCTCTTTTATTGATTTTGCATGAGTTTTGACAGACATGTTAAAGACCTACATTTTAGGGCCTCGCTACCCAATTGTTATTTAAGTTAAGACTCTAGATTTAGTGGGACTATTGTACCACTAAAACCTATTTTAGTTTGCATGATTTTACTCTATAGTAAAATAATTGTTTTAAAAAAGAGATTGATGATATCTCATAGATAAACTGATAGTTAGAACAAATAGATATCTCATCGCTTGATTTGATATATGTGAAGATAGAAGCAGCATAAAGATAGATAGATTATTGCTATTAGATTATGGTAATTTCCATTTTTTAGATTTGACATACTTTTTGAATACAAGAATACTGATGGAATTAGACTAAAGAAAGACCGTGTTATTATATTTCTGTAATAAGTTTTTTATTTAGTCTTCAGTCCTAAAGGTGCAAGCAAGGGCACACTCCTGCCATCAAGACAGAAGGCTAGTATCTATTTGTTTCATTGTCTTGTTTCAGATTCTAATTGGAAGATAGTTTTTTACTTTCATAAAGATATATTTCTTTCTATTTAATAGTTGTTTCCAGTAAATGCATAATTTCAATTATGTGGATTAGAATAGGTCAATTTCAAGAATTTACTATTTCAGCATTATTTTAGTGTTTTCAGAATTTCCTTTCACATCAAATAAGTTAGCAGTATTAATCTTTGAAACATCCAGACTAGTAGAAGTAAGTTAGTGGACTGGTAACTATAGAATCCCTTATTGTAGACAACCTAGGACATAGACCTAGATTTGACACATGAAAAACATGATTAAATACCAAGGACAAACAACCCTTGTCAAGTGGTACAAGTAAATATGCCTCATCCCACTACAAGAAGAAATGAGATTACAGCTCTGTGTATGGCCTTCAACAAATTATGTGTCATACGGATTTGTCTTGTCAATTCTAGCAGCACCATCTTATTAGTTGGGTATTTAGGCAATAGATAGGGTACAACGGTGAAGCTTGCAATCCTTAAATATGTAAATTTAAGGAATTGTATAAACTAATACCCATATGGGCCAAGCATTTTCATAGCCTAGATGGACATCTTCTAGTTAAATATCCTTGTAGCATTCATGTAATATGCATGGTGAATGCATCATTCACCCTCTTAAAGTGTGACAAAGAGTTTTCTTTTTGTAATTGAGGATAACAATCATATACCTTGAACTCACCGGATTCATTTCCTACTTCCCCAAGTCTAGTCAATCTGGGATAGGGGAAGCTTCATGCCAACATATAAACCACATTAGAAGCCATGTAAAATATCATTGTGTCTGGTATGGCTAGGAACTACATATGAATATTGTCACTAATTATCTTGGGCCAATAGATCTTACGAGTCCCATCGATTATCTCAATAAATGTCAACATCCATCCTTCAAAAGATGAAGCAGTAGAGAGTCCTGTGACTCTACTCAACAGGCTGAATAGGACATTGATTTCAGTCTTGAAACTTCACTTCTATACAAATTAGCAAGTAACTTAGCCATAGAAAGCCTTGTCTTTTTCATCCACCTATCATAGATCACCTTCCTATATCTCTCAAGAGACTGGTTGTATAAGGCTTGTTCCTGATCCTTGGTTGGATCTACTACTTTTATATAAGAGGGGATGTCAAAGGCCTCTGCTATAGCCTCTTAAGTGAGATCAGATATGGCCCTACCATCTGGTGTAATAATCTTTCTTGTCAACACATCATAGTGTTCCCTACACTCCATGATCAATTCTGCACACTATATTCAAGTGGGGAAACTTGTAGCTCATGCAATACCATTTGACATCATTTTCCTCACCCACTCAATTGTATTGGGACCATACATCCTCAGTTTTAAATCATCCATATCAATGTACCCTAAATTTATATCTGACACCTCATTCTAGCTAGAGGTATTCTTGGACTTAGGTGTAACTCCCTTGAACTTGTACTTCATTGCAGCATGTCTAGTAGACATCTAACCTATAGGGATAGCTACAATAAATAAATCTTTGTTTAACTAAGTTTATTTTAAAGTAAACATATAAATCCATTACCCCTTGCATAAAATAGAAAAACCCTCATAAAACAAACCCTAAGATTTCAATCAATATATTCATGAAAACAATCATTGAATGAAGATATTGGCACTGAATGCATTCATATCATCATCAAACCATCAAAATGCATTAGATATCACTTGTAGGACTTCAAGGGTTCACTGGATATCAAATACAATTTAAGATTTACGCTCATGAAAAATTAACCAAGGCATTCAATTCGCATCCATAAAGCATCATGTATATTGAACCCAAATTACTTGCAACCCCTTTACTAGATTTATTCTTAAATTTCAGATTTCTAAGGGCTTACTAGATAATGTTGGACTTGGAGACCTTAAAGGGATATGTGGGAAGATAGGTCTCTACTAGATATGGTGGGGGAATGAAGTGCAAGTAGATATGTGGTACTTTAGTGTTCTGCGGGACATTTAGGGTCTAGTGGATATATCTAGATGCAATAGGAAATCTTAAAAAAGATAACATGTGATGCTTTTGCTTGGTCTTATAAGACTTTTAGGGTTCATTAGATATGCAGAAGTTAGGACACCATCAGGATATATGCATATCCATGTCAGGTTTTTGCATTCTCATTTAGAAATGCTATGGGGAAATCATAATCATGAGGATGTGTAGATGTTGAAGGTCCTACTAGATATATCAGTTATCCAGATGAATCTCCACATAAGTCTTACAAGGGGTATGTTGTTGGTCAAAAGGTTAGGCAGAAGAAACTAGCTAGTGGGATATATGGAACCTACTAGATATATTTGGATCCTCATCATTTTCCTGCAATGACCTTTTAACCTATAGCTTTGATAAAATTTTTAAGTCCCACAGGATTTGCGGGTGTTTGGATAGTGTCTAGATGATGTGAGGATTTTAGGTTTAATGAGATATATGCAGATCCCAATCATCTTTTCACATTGTGAAAAAAATGATTTCAAATAAGACTACTAATGGATTCTTTTACTAAGCATTAAACTTGCTCTTAACTTGAATGGTGTTCCATCTAAATTATTTTAACCAAATGACCCTATGAACAAATTTACTATGCAAAATCACAAGTTTAGGTGTAGAGTTTTTAAAGATCGAAGGATATATTAGTTCATTCATTGATTTTGCAAGAGGAAGGCCAGTACTTACACTAATTCACCAAAATTATTTGAAACCCTAATGATTTTAAATATTTCCAATTTGCAAGATCAGACATCCCAACTAAGACAAAATTTTCCTATGTATAAATATCCTATGATTTTCACTATCCTGAGGTCAAATAAGGTAAAAAACAATCAGATCTTTGTTGACTATAGGTTTTTCGTATATATGCATTTCTAGGTGGAAATTAATGAATGTTTTGGATATTTTTATGTTTCTAGAAAGCTATCAAAAAATTAGTAGGGGTCTCTTCTTTGTATTTTATTTTTCAGGTCAAAAAAGTTTCCAAATTATCAAATCTATGTCATATCTTGTGATGAACATATCTTTTTATGGCTACCTTATAACATTATTTTCTGATTTTGCAAGTATTTTATTATCATTTTTAATACATTTTCTTACAGTAAAATTATTTGTCCAAGATTATCTTTTCCAATCTAACACACTTGTTTTGTAGCTTTTGCTTGCCAAAGATCAAATCATTTAAACTACTAACAAGTTGCTACAGATTTGCATGTCAAAGAAACCTTTTTATCACTAATCTAGGCACTTCGTCTAATCTAGGGGGATAATAATTGAACATTGTTTGTTTTTTCTTTGGATTTTAAAAGGATGTATGTTCTCTCCTTGCACCTTTTGGTGATCTTGGAGATCAAAAATGGCTTCATTATCCTTGTGTTTATTTGTTCAATCCTAGGAACATTATCTCATGTATGCTCTCCCCTTGCACTTCAAGTGAGCCTGAGGATCAAATGTGAATGGTGTTCCTTCCCTTTAGGAGGCCTACTCAGGGATTTCATCACCCCTAGGGATGACCTCAACCACTTGTTCTGGTGGGGTATATCAAAGGGAGGAGAGCAAACTCAAGTGATTCTAGACACAAGGTGAAGTGTTTTCTTAATCGCTTATGTCACATCCCTTAAATGGGCTAGTGTTCACAGACTTGGTCATCATCGTACCTTGTACATTTGGATGACTCCCCTAGAAGCTCGTAAATCCTAGTTAAGACCATTGACTATTTTCTAGTGTGGTGCAAGGGACGCGAACTACCCCCTGAATTTACTCACCATGTGCCTCCTTGAAGTGGAGATAGAAGTATTCTTTGGGTAAGGCATAAAAGCCTCCAAAGAAAGGGGTATTGGGTGCAATGCCCTTATTCTTAGCTATTTTCTCAAGGTGAGGTGTGCTTAGTTAGGTAAGAACATGGATAGGTATTCTATTGTGTGGGCCTACACTATGAAATCACTCATGCTTGAATCATTTTAGGTTTGTTCATGTAATTGGTTTGTTTTCCTTGTGCTAAACCAGTATAAGCCATTTTATTTGTGAATCAGTTCACACCAATTTACTTGATAAGTCAAGTTAGCCATTGTGTTTTTGTGTTTGTATTTGCTACCAAAAATCTAAAAATACCAAAAAATCTCAAAATACAAAAAAAAAAATCTCCAAAATCCAAAAAAAAAAATCTTTCAACTAAATCTAGCATCTGTCCTAATCATTCACTTGCATCATAATCACCCATCTAATTATCTTATCCCAATCATCTTTTTAGTCCAATCTAATCAATTTTACCCTAATCATCCATATGGCACTCAAAGACCCTTATGGCATCCAAAGAATGCTTGACGGACTCAAAAGATAATATAGAAAGTACCTAATCACTCCTACATCATCATCCCTACCTCCCATCAACAACCAATCCAACTTATCCATATACCCCAAGCTTATCCCACATCCACCTTACCCTAAACCTTACAAGTCCAAATTTCTAACCATGCTTCATCTTCACACATACAAAATCCCACTATCTCACAACAGAACAAGTTACCACCCAACAACAACTCCAACAACTCATCCAACAATAAGCCTTTATTCAACAACTCCTATCCACCCAAGAAAACCAAACACAACCACAACCTTTATCCTTTCAACAACCACAAACTTCATACCAACCTAGTTCAACCACATATCAAGCTAATCTTACGTCAACCTATCCCACTTCTTCTAATATCAACCAATATCCACATCAATACATAACTCAAGGTCATTCAACTATTTATTTGAACATTTCACCTTATTCCCAAATCTACCTACAAGGATATCAAGATCCTTTACAACAAGAACATGTGAGCCCTAGTTATCCTTTGAGCCAAAATCCAACATCCATAATTCCTCATGCTACTTTTGACAAGGGAAACACCACTCCTACTTATGCATCCTATGTCTATCCATCATCATCCAATCACATGCTTGTCCAAGAGCCTCGAAGTCCATGTCCTTCTACCTCACCAATCCCTCAAATTCTTCCATCACAATGTCCTCCCACCTCACAAAACCCTTCAATCCTTCATCACCATGTTCCTCCAACCCTCCACCAAAGGATCCCATGGAGATAACCATAAAACAATTGGTCCAAGAAAATTTGATTGAGCTACCACTAATAAAACCTTTTGGAGAAAACCAAATTAAACCCCATTGGTATAATGAAAATGATTATTATGCATACCATAGGGTTAAGGGCCATATTACCTTCAATTGTCCCAAACTTAGGAGATTGAATGAAAGCCTCATAAATTGTGGTAATATTGTGCTCGATAATCCCAAATCCACTAAATCCACCCCTATCGTCCATCCACACATAAAGACCTATTATCCAAAAATTTATCCCCTTATCTTATTCATCCACCTAACAACAATCCCAATCCTAATCCATCCACTCCTATTATCCATCCACCTAACCACAATCCCAATCCTAATCTATCCCCTCCTATTATCTATTCACTTGATCCCAATCCTAATCCTACAACATCCACCATTATTGTCCACCCATTATATTGTCCATCTACCCATACACTTATGAAGGATGTGATTCAATGGCTATTATTAAGGAATCAACCACCATCATGTTATCAAATGCCTATCCTTGAACCTATCCAAGAACCTTCAAGAAATATGCCTATTCCTCCAAACCCATCCCACAACCCATCAAGCCTCTTGAAGATCCTCATACCATAAGTGCAAGTCAAGATCCATCATGTAGCCATGTCATTGACCATCAAGAGCCTATTAATCCAATCTAAGAACTTTCTGCTACCATACACACCCAAGAGTTATGTCAAGAGTCTAATCTAAAGCATGTGGAAACACCAACACCTCATCCGAATCAAGATCTAAACATCCTATCTAATCCCATCTCTGATTCCATTCTATCATATGATCAACCTATCCATAACCTATATCTTCTCTATGATCAAGATATTATCTATGACCAAGATCCTATCCACGATCAAGAGATTATCACTCCACCCATCCATAATGCCACCAACACTAGTCCTATCCATCCTCTAACTAATCCTATCCATCATCCAACAACATCCACTTCCCTTGATGACACACTTGGTCCCCAAGAATATATACACAATCAACTTCTTACTGAGCATAATGTTGATCAAGGTGCTCATGATCCTCTATTGATCCCATTCCATCCATCATCCTATCCTCTTGGACCCAACACCTTCATCTGTGGTGATCTCTTGTACAAATAGAACAACCCCTATCCACCACCCCACCTTCCCCATATAATAATGGACTCGCATCTTGTGTCCTAAACAATAAACATCCCATCGTGCATCTCATGCTCCAAAACATGAACTATCAAGAAAAAGGATTAGGCCTTCATGAACAAGGTATCTTGGAGCCCATCCATGTCAAAGTCCCTCCACGATTGCATGGCCTTGGTTATATACCCCAAGGAAAACAATCCAAAGATGTTGGTACCACCTCCATGCCTCCTAAATCCACTTCTTTCCATCCCAAACCCCATGCATCCCATCGTACCTCAAAAACATATGTCACTAACCCTCCTCTGTCGTCATACAAATCCTAAAAGCATGTGAACGTACACCTTCCTCCATCTAATTTACCTCTACTCCTTCCAACTCCTAATATCCCCATCCTCACATCCCCTTATCCTTTTATCCACAAGTCCACTAATTTCTCAATCCATAAATCCCGCTCCCTTAAATCCCCTAACATTCCTAATCATGCTCAATAAATGCACACATCATCTAAACTTGAAGCTATCATAAAACCCATGGGATTCAAAAGTAAAAGTTTGGATGCCTCCCCATATAAAGAAAAAAATCCATTAAAGCCTAAGAATGATCATGCCACAATTCATCAATCTCTAACATCCAAGCAAAATCCCATACCTCAAAAAGAAGAAGCAAAAGCAAAAATGGTGTGGGTCTCCAAACAAAAAGCACTTAATTAAAATGAAGCATCCACAATTTAAAAATCCCAAAAATCTCGTTCCCTATAAAAAAACTACAATTCCTAAGATCATTTGGGTCCAAAATTTACTAAATCGACCATCCCCTATGTAAACATCTCCATTACTCACAACTCCCCCTCCCAATAAAAGATTCAAAATCTATTTTGGTGTGTGCATCCATTGGTCTTGGTTCGTTTCCATTCCACAACATTCTTACATACCTCCATCTCCCCATCTTATATTCACTATCCCACATATTCCACCCATCATATCCCTATGGTCCATGGTTTGGCATAATTTTCCCAACCATAATTCACATCATAATTCACTATCCATCCTTCCATAATCCACTATCTACCTACTCTATTCCCTCTCATGCAATCCTCTACCAACATCCACATGCAAAATGTCACTTGACATGATCCATGTGTGACATCCACCTATAATGGGACACTATCACCTTTCATGGAACTAGGCACTTGAGTCCCCATCCTCTTCCAAATGTCTCTTATCCATATTCTCCTATCCCATTGAAAAAAAGAAAAAAATCAAAAAAAATGAGAAAAAGCAAAAATAAAAAGAAAAAAGAAAAAAGAAAAAAATCAAAATAGTAAAGAGAAACATTTGTCCAATGGTGAAAACTGCCTCGATGGTGCCTTGGATAAGTACCATGATGAAAACTTAGCAAACATGCATCATGTGTAGGTTGATTATCTATGTGTTTTATACTTGGGGGCATGTTGATTCATCTATTCCATCCTACCATTTTTCCTCCTATCCTATCAATCCTTATCCATTATTCCCACATACCTATCCCATTGAATCTATTCCTCCTTTTTATCTTGATAAAGACATAGGGGAAAAATGTTGAAAATGCTTTGGACAGCTTTTGATATAGCCAATCCTTTCCAAATAATCTTATTATACATATCCTTACAAACTTTGTCATGCAAAATCCTAAGTCTACTACCTAGAGTGGGGCATGTTATTCCTATGTGACATAGTCCTTGGAGATCACATCCTAACCTCCCTTCCTCCATCCTTCATATCTTCCATCCATAATCCTCTTGTCCATCTTCTTTCATCCTTGACTTGGTTTTCCCTTGTCATTGGTGTCTAGAATCTAGGCTATCCAAATTGCAATCCAATGGCACCTCTCAAAACATTCCAAAAAACATAAACGAATTCAAAACATTCCAAAAATACAAAAAGAAATCAAATATCCAAAAATCCAAGCAACAAAGTCCAAATGCAGGTCAACCTTAATCCATACCAATCTAGTCAAAGTAATCTAGCCAAATTATCTAATTGCATCCTTGGTTTTGTTTTCAATCACGTTGTCAACCCAATCAATCAATCAATCAATCATCATCATCAATGGGATATATCATTCCCACATCCTTGTGTTGGTCTAGGGATATATCATTCCCCACAATGACAACACTATCTTAATCGTTAGTCAATAGATCACTGGCTTACATCTTGAAAGGGGCATTACCTTGTTTGTTTTTGAATCATTTGTGCATGCATGCTTTCTTGCTTGTGTGTGTTATCATTTTATCTTGCATTTATATCAACTTTTCTTACTACAACTAATATTAATTTATTGTGTCTAGCAAAGGTTGTATTATGTTGTGTAAAGAATACAAAGTCACCCTAGTTCCTTATTCCTTGGTGCATAATATCCTCTTGCCATATTAAATTAGGGCTGCTCTACATACTATACCCGCATAACCATCTCCAATCTCTATCCACTATATCCATTCTAACTACAACTTAAATCCATTTCCAATCCTATTCTAGAGCCTTCTTCACCTCTCAACCTATCTTTATCCACTATCTATTTCACCTATCTCTTCCAACTTAACAATCAATCCTTACTATCCATTCCTAACCCTTACCTTATCCATCCTTTCTCTTGTATTCATTTCCTTATCCAACCCCTTTCATCTATTTTGAGAGCATAACTGCGTTCTTCTAACCTGCCTATCCTCTCAAAGGGGCATCCCATCCTTACATCATTCCTCCTCGTCACTCCATCAAGTGGCTGTGGCATCCTTTTCCTTCATCCACACCTTTTCTTCTTTGAAACTATGTTACTTCTCTTACTCGCAACATCATCTCAAAGAGGGGCAAAATGTAGACATCTAAAATTGACCATGCCTTTCGACATTACTTTTGACATTACCTTGCATTGCCTTGCATCACCTTGCGATATCTTGTGACACATCTTTCTCAATGACCCCTTCCATCATCCAATTAGTTAAATAAATTAAATATTTATTTAACTAATCCCTTTTATCCATTTATCCCCCTTTTAGATGAAATTAAATAAATTTTATAAATATTTAATTTTCCCCCATATTCCTCCAATTAATTTAAATAAATTAAGTATTTATTTAAATTAGCTCTCATATGCCACATGTGTCTCATAATTTAAATAATTTTATTATTTAAATTATTTATCCCACTCACATCCTTATTTTAACCTCATTAATTGTCTGTTATAAGCACTTCCTCTCCATAAATTAATTAAAAAATCCTATTTCCCCCACTCACATTCTTATTTTAGCTACCTATCATCCTCATTGAATGTGTCTCATAACCACTAATTTTAACTTTTCATCCTAGCCATCCACCTCATACCACACCATTCTAATCTTAGCCATCCATTTTATTCCTTCTCCATCTATAAATTAAACCTTTCATTTCAAATCAAACCCCCCAACATGTTTTCATATGCACGTATATCTATCATTTTCCATTTATCTCTATTATGGCTATTTCATATCTAGGTTATGTTGGTTTCTTTGAGTAGTCCACAATGTGTGATCCATAGAACAAAGGTAGTGGATCTTGAGTGCACTCTACCCCGTTCTATCAGAAGTCTG
Organism: Cunninghamia lanceolata; assembly: GCA_027924645.1. Classification (NCBI taxonomy): domain Eukaryota; kingdom Viridiplantae; phylum Streptophyta; class Pinopsida; order Cupressales; family Cupressaceae; genus Cunninghamia; species Cunninghamia lanceolata. Next base: position 2,723,684 of record BSBN01001326.1, read on the forward strand.
AATTTTTGCAAGGTTGAGGGTATTACTTGTGTTGTTTTATCTTTCATGTTTTCATCTTGCATGATTTTAAAGTATTGAGACACAATTAGAAGAGACAATGTAGAGGGTGATGTTTTTGAGGGAGAAGAACATGTGAAAGATTTCTAGTTTGGTTATAGTTTCATTCCAATGTATGAAACATTGGGCATTTGGACCATTGTCCCTTAGAATCAAAATCTCCAAGTGGCTCAAAGCCTTGAGGAATTGTATGGAAATTTAATTGTCAAGAGACTAGGAGATACAATTGCTCCCCAAGATACCTCTTTAGTGGTTAACATTGCATTATTTAGTAAAGTAGTAGCAATGAAGTTATAGGTTGATTTTTATAAATTACAAAGTGAGCACACTAAATTGTTGTATGAGTACAAGGCAAAATAAGAAATGGAACATGCCCCATGCATGATTGAAAAATATATGCAAGCACCCTCTCCTTAGGAGGGAACATGTGATCATGATAAGGCTACTATGATGTTGAAAATTAGCATCCTAAACGAGGAGCTCAAAGAAGCTCAATAATTTGAAAGAAGGATAAGAGCAGAGGTAGAAAGAAAATTAAGTGAACTTGTAAGTAGCCTTTTCCATCATTGGATCTCATGTATCATTGATAGGGTTGATGATGAATGAGAGTGTTAAATAATAATTTGCTTAAGGATATGGAGAAAAGGGATCAATAGAGCCTCATGATGAGTTAGATATTCAGTAGATGGATACCTAGAGTATTGCAAATTAAGCATGCCCATAGCAATACAAAATATAACCCAAGTGCCCCTACTATTGCTAGTACCTATGAAGCGGTGGAGTTGTTAAATGATGTGTCATCATTCTTGAATGGGCTTGCGATGTCTTTAAAAAAAGAAACAACTTCAAACCTTTACAGGAACAAGGGTTGCCACATATTCTAGATGAAGACAAACATGTTAAACTTTTGGACAAGTGGAAAGAAAATTTTCAATAGACAACACCAACACTTCTTAAGTCACTATTTCATGATGATAAGATCGACTCAATTTTGTGCAATGAAAAAATTGATAAGTTTATGAAATTGCAATCAGTTCTAGACAATTTTGTTAGAGATGTTAGGGTGGCACTAGATGCCAAATATATTATGATTGAGAAAAAGTTGAGAAAGAATATTAGAGTACAATTAGTGATCAGTTGAGTAGTTTGAAAAGTGGATTTCCACTTATGGATGAAGGCCTAAAAATGTGACATTAAGCATATAATACTTTGTAGAAGTGATTAGTCCTTTTTTAGCAGTTTGGAGCCATATCCAACGACAGATTTGGAATATCATTTTGGTATATATGTGGTGTGACATGGCACCTAAATAGATAAGGCCTTTTGATGACTATGGATTATTTTAAATTTTATTTTAGTTAATAGTGTTCATGGCTATTTAAGTAGACATGATCCTTGGTTGAAGGCATTCAATTTTGAAGTTGTTAACAATTTTTTAGAGGTTGGTTTTCATGGCTTAGAAGTTTAGTTTTTCCTTTTGGAGATTAGTTGAGGTTGTTTAGGAGATGCCTCATTGTCTTTGGTTCATGGTTGCTAGTGGTTACAACAACATATTTAACAAAGAAAGGATGCACAGAGAATATAGATTCACTCAAATTCCTTTGTTTGGAATAATAGAAATTGATTGGCAGCCCTATCTTTTTTAGATACACAATAAGGATCTTCCATTGCTTTGGGAGGATGGGTGGTCCAACAACATCAAGATCTTATAACTTGAGGTGTCTCTCCAGTTGTGAAAGACAAATGGTGGGTCATTCTCCCACAAGCCCTTGTAGCATGTTGAATCTCTCTAGGTATCCTTGAATAAATACAAGATGGGGTGACTAGTGGACCTTCGGCTCAATCTAAGGTTAAGCGACCCCTTGGCTTCAAGTTGTCCAACCTTTGTTATTGCCTATTTTTCACCTTCTTCTTCCATGTTGCTAGATCCAACAGCTCTGCTACATCTTAGCTTATGGGAGGCTAGTGTCCAATTGTCTCCCACGATACATACACTCAGCTTGGAGATATCATAAGCTCTTCACATGTGTCAAACACTTAGGTAGTTCAAATTTGCTCATCTACTAACAAGTATCACTCATTGAGTGTGTTGATTCACTTTGTATCTTCTTATAAAAGGGTGGAAAATATTGAAGCAAAGGAGCTCTATATTGGATGTAAATGTATTTTCTGAGAAATTAAGTAGAAATTATGTGGTGTTTGCAACTCTATGTTAGCATTCTCTTTTGAATTTAATTATATGAGAAAAATGTTTACTAATATAGTTGTCTGCTTATTATGTTACTATTCTTAGGGAAAAATTATCAAGGATGATTGATCTTGTTATGCACATTTGTTGTGTATGTTATCAATTCTAATTAGTGCCTATTCAAGGAATGTGATAAATCTTTCTAGATAGATGATTGGATTGGTAACATTAATTAGGGATAATTAAGCATGACTATATCTAAGTAAGCCACAAACACCTTGGTTTTTGTCATTGTAAGGCAATGATACTTATATCAAACCTTCAGAGTTAGTAGTTTTAAGACAAGGCAACAACATCATCCCAATGACTCTATGATCCCGGGAATAGGCATTAGTAAGTTCTCAGAACCCTCCAAAACCTCACTTATGTTTTGAAAAATGCATATCTGTCGAAACATAACTTATTCATAATTTAATATATTCATGTGTAAGCCTTCAGATATTAGAATTGAGCTGATAATGCTTTCCAAACTATAGATCCTAGTGCAACCTTCATGAATATAAATTTATATTTTGACGGAAGCTATTTTTAAACCAATCTTAATTGCATGAATTCAGTGATCAGTCATAGGGTAACCCTCCTGAGTCCAACAGAGTTGAAAGTGCAGGCTAAGAGATATCTTCTATCTCTCGTTCTGTTGGCCCATCCTTTCAATAGTTCTTGATCGTGGAAGTATTTACACCAAAGAATTTGTGAGTCTCTTAGGGAATGTTGATCATAGGATGGTACTCTAAATAGAGAACCAATAGGAACAAACAAAACTCCGAAGAAGCAGAGCATGCTAGACTCATCTACCAAAATGTCATGCTCAACTTTAAGTAATAAAGGTAAATAGTGGTTGAATTCAAACAAAATTGAAGTTCTAACAAAATAATCCATCAAAAGATTACAAACAAATGTATAATACAAACATATTGTACATTGAATGCATATATTTGCACTGCTATTTGTACATTTAATTATATATTTAATCACTACAAAAAAATTATTGTAATGTCAAAACACCTAATTTATATAGGTTAAATTCATAAATGAAGTACTATATTTTCTACTACTTCCCTCCATTTATACACTCTTTAACATTTTACTACAAATATATTTAACTATTGATATAATCATTACATCTCATGATAGCGAAGTACTAGTTTATACATTTGTAATAGTTGAGTGATGGAAAAACTAATAATTAAAGTCAATTTATCGACCCACCCACTACCGGCTTACCTAAAAAGACTGGATAAGGAAAAACGAAATCATCGACTCATTGTGTGGATGTTAAGAAAACACGTGTCGGTGGCATTAATACGCTGTAACAGTTAGCAATGTCGCTTTAAAATACGCTGGAAGTGGCCCAGGAAAGGAAATCATCGACTCATTGCGAGGATGGTAGGAGAACACGTGTCGGAAGCATTAATACGCTGTAACAGTTGGAAATGTCGTGGACCAGCCAAAAACTAAAAATCTTGGGAATATAATTTGCTATAATACGCTGAAGTGGAACAGCAGTGACTAATAACAGCCTTTCTAAGTCTTTTGAAACTCTGTCCATACCATGGCAATGGACACACTCGAGTTTTTTAGGGGTAAAACCATTCTCATAGTTGGCGCGACGGGTTTTCTGGGCAAAGGTATGCAATGGAGTTTTCTGTATCCATTAATATAGTAAAGCTTTAGAGGTAAATGTCTGCCTAGTTGTTTATTGTGTACTACTACTCAAGCAATTCAATCTGCAATGGAATTTACAGTTTTTCTGGAGAAAATCCTAAGAGTGCAACCAGATGTGAGATGTATATATACACTCATAAGGTCTAAAAATGTGGAATCTGCTCAAGCCAAACTTCAAAACCAGGTATAATATTATAGCACAGCTTGATTGATAAACTTAACCTATATAGACGGGTAATTGTTTCATGTCAAATGTTGTTTCTTTGTAGGTGATATCCAAAGAGTTGTTTGGGCTTCTACGAGAGCGTTACAAGGGAGAAAGCTATCTGGAATTCATGGCAAGAAAGGTTGTTCCTGTTGTTGGAGACGTGGCACTGAATGATCTGGGAATCGAAGAACGTTTAAGGGACGAACTCTGTTCAAAGATCGAAATTGTTGTCAATTCTGCGGCCACCACGAGCTTTAATGAGAGGTCTGCTATATATATAATGAACAGTTGTATGGAGCTGCACCTTTTTTATAACAGTTACATTTTAATATGTCCATAAAGATCGGCAAATCTTTAACAGTTGGTACTTAAAGTCTAAAATAACAAATAAGGTGGGACTGCATGGCTATCACTATGATTATTTTGTGTTGTACATGGCTTTGTAAATTGCAGGTACGATATTGCCATGAAAGTAAATGCATTGGGAAGTAAGAATATCATCAACTTTTGTAAACGTTGCTGCAATCTTCAAGTTCTCTGCCACATTTCCACAGGTGAATACAATGTCCTGCATTAAGCTCTGATTGCTAGTGCAATTATCTGTTGATATGATCAAATGATTATTACTATATTTATACTCTGTTTGGTTGATCTCTGCGTATGTCAGCTTATGTCAATATTGGAAGCATGGGCATGATCAGAGAAGAAGTTGTAAGGATGGGAGAAAAGCTTTCATACAACGGTCGACAAATATCACTCCCCCAGATAGAATCCGAATGCAGTTTAATAGGCCAGGCCATAGAAGAATTCAAGAATGTTTTAGATAAAGAATGGTCGGACGAAAAGGAGTCCAAATATATGAAGGAATTTGGGGCACAAAGGTAAATGCATTTTCCTTGTATTTGAAGATACCACATGGCTTGCAATGCATAAGATTTTGAAATTGTACTTGTGCCAATTTGAACAGGGCGATGAACTTTGGATGGCCAAATGCATATGTTTTTACGAAAGCAGTGGGAGAGATGATGGTGGATTATTTCAGGGAAGATATACCGACTGTTATCGTTCGCCCAACTATAATCGAGAGTAGCTTGAAAGAGCCATTTCCGGGATGGATCGAAGGCAACAGGTACAAAAGTTTGGCAACAACTAAACAATTGTATTGTTTTCCATGAACTTGCTAGGATTGAACTAAATTATCTTAGAACCTGTTATAGCAGAAGCACACATAGGAAATTGAAAGCAACACTATGATTGTCTAAAATAGAAAAATAATATTGCTTTATGAGATTAAAATTAAATTTTAATGTAATAAGATATAAAGTTTTTAAAAAAATAAAAAATAAATTATCTCTCTAACGCTTAAACTATAATTAACCAATCTAATATATTAATATAATAAAAATATAATAAACAAATAATTTTCGGAATACAAGGATTCTAAGAATTATAAAAGATGGCAAACCCATTTAATTTAAATAAAGAAAACAAAGATATTGAAGCATGAATCAATCTCTCTCACTTCTCATTGTCTAAATTTAGTTTCATATTTTTTAGTATTGATCAATCAATAATCATTTCTTTCATGTTTCTCTATGAGAAAAACCTATTTGTCATGTACATCTAATGCACTCTACTTAAATATAATCCACTTCAATAGTCAAACAGTCAATAGCAATTTTACACACTATTGAAGTGGACAATATTTAAGACTAGCCCATACAATGCCCATTAAAAGTAGGCAAGTTGTAGTTATACAATTTTGTGTATGGTATGCTGTGAATAAGTTGATCCCTTCCTACTGTATTTACACTATAAAGTATGAATGGGACTTTTTACTAGGCTTCTTATATGAATTTAAGTGTTACTCATTTCTTTGTTACTCATATATTTTATTTAGTTAGTTAATATATGATGTTTATTGCTATATTGCTGTAGAATGATCGACCCTGTGCTAATTGGATATGCAAAGGGACGAATCTCATTATTCCTGGCTGATCCCCATCTAGTGCTGGATGTGGTACGTACATCGATTTTATATCCTAGCGATCTTACTCTTGTTATGAGGTAATGTGATTTGCAGCTGATAATTATTAGAGAATATGACATGTTACACGTTCTTCTTGACTGAATTAGATTCCAGTGGACATGGTCGCGAATTGCATGATAGCATCGATTGCGAGAAATGTTTCACAGCCCGGTCTATTTGTCTATAACGTAGCTTCCTCACATGCAAACCCATTAAAGATAAGTGTGGCTGTGGATTATTGGTATAACTACTTTTCAGCACATCCGTGCACATCTAAGAATGGAAGGATTGTGAGAGTGAAGAAACTACGCTATCTAGAAAGCATGTCCAGCTTCAAATTCTACATGACTCTCTATTACCTAATCCCTCTCCAGGTAATAAAACTTTAGCTTACATTCCGTTGCAGCTTTCCCTTATGAATCATGATGACTAAGGCATGGAATGAATATGGCAGATACTCTATATTGTGGATAAGCTTCTGCTGGGCTACCTCGGGCTGAGACCGCTCTACAATCTTCTAATTGAAAAGTATAGATTTGCAATGAGGCTCGCTGATATCTACGAACCCTTTGTTTTCTTCAAGGGAACGTAAGTCACCAACTCACTTCTCTTGATTGCCATAAATTATTTATTGGAATGCTTCTACCGTGAAATCTAAAGTTCTTGGCGCTCATGATCAACAGGTTCGACATCTCAAATACTCAACTTTTGTGGAACGGAATGTCAGAGAGAGATCAGAGGAATTTCAACTTTGATGTTAAGAGCATAGATTGGAAACACTATTTCGTGAACTGTCATATTCCTGGGCTTCTCACTTATGTTATGGGAGGATGAAAATAGACTTTTGATTTCTATTATGTTAACATGCTATATCATGTTAGTTAAAACAACATTAGAATAAATTTCTAATGTTAGAATATTTAATATTTATTATTAGTCCTTCCCTATATGGCGAGGACTTAAGTTTTCACTTTTATCATATTTTATATTAATCTGGCTTTGTAAACTATGTGAAGGGAAAAATCAAAAGGAGTTTCTAATGTTTAAGATTTTTTCCAGTTTTTATTAAAAACAAATATTATTGTTTTTTTATTGGTTCTTTCTATTTTTATAGGCAGATTTCCTTAATTTGCATTTGTTTAAATCAAGAAAAAATAGTTATCCAATCAAAACATAGGTACCAACAAAAATTAAAGTAATTTGAATGTTAGTTTTACTCCATGCTTCATGCAACTGTTTATCTTGGGAGGGCTGCGGGGGATAAGGTGTTTTGTATACCTATCACAGTAGTTGATAGTTGTCAATAGTTATTGCCACATGTAAACACCATTAATGTTACTACCCTATCCACCACTTTATACTTCTCGTTATGTTTTTCATTGCTTCACTGCTAAGATTTCATGGATTGTTGCCGTGAGAATTGTGGATACACATAGAGACACTGGTAAATTCCTCCAAAAATAACAGAGATTTAGAGCCATGCAAACTAATTTAATGCACTCTATTTTTAGTTGAAGAAGGCAACTAGGAAGAAAGATATCCAATTAAGAATAAAAATAGGAATTGCTAAGAAAGGGATAAAGGCTTCCTTTTTTCTTTTTCTTTTTTTTCATTTTTGTATATGTTATAGCTGTCAGGAACCACAATCACCTTAGCAAATACTAATTACACAATGGAGTGAAAGCAATAACATTGCAATAGATAAACTATGCACAATAGCAAGTACATATAGGGTAGGAGAAGTGAGGAGGTTGAGTTGACTTAGGATTTGACTTCAACACTCGACTCACCAAGTTGCAAAAGGATGTTGACACATCACTTCGAGAGTTGTGTCGAAATCTCCAAGTCAACACCTAGCCACCTAAGGTGGCTTAAAGCCATGTGCTAATTATATTGCTTATAATAAGTAATATACAATAAAGTTTAGTAATAATAATAGGAATGACTATGCTGGATATATATCTAGGAGAAGTGCAATCTTTTAATTTCATAACAAGCTTTGAGAAGGTACCATGGCATCTCTTATATTACTATGGCTTCTTATATATCTTAACTACAATGAAACTTAAAATCTAAATAAAAAATATCTAATTGTATTGAGATTTATTAACATAGGTGCTAAGCATGGCGGAGAAAGTAGAGAATTTGTTCACTAAATACTTTAACAAAAACAATCGAAGACAAGCTATGACCTCTTTGAGACCTTCTCCCCATTAGAATCCCAATCACAATTTTTTTCTTTAGGTACATTCTACTCATGGGCCCATGTAGTTTAGAGTAAATTATTATCAGTCAATGAAATTAGTAACATCTAAGTAAAGAAGAGATACAACTATGAAATACGACAACCATACATAATCAGAGAGCAAAGAAAAAGACTTGTATTAGACAACATAGAGGTAGCTAAGTTGAAAACTAAGAGTGTTTGTAAATACAATTGAGATAATGATTGAAAGGATCATGAGATGTACAACAATTATAAAACAAATCATTGCTTTTAATGCCCATATTTAATATGTTAGTTGCAAGTTTTTTAGGAGATATTTGAGAACTATAAATCAATCTTTGGTCATTACAAATTTACACGATCACAACTCTCTCCAAGGTAGTGAAGTGGACCTAAGATCTTACAACAAATTTAAGCCATTGCAAATTGGGGAATTGGCTAGTCTAAAAGGGTGGCTCTAAAGAGGAAAAAATGGATATTGATGATCTAAAACATAAGAAAAAATATTTAAATGAATAGATCATATTGATCATGTCCATTATTAAACTGCAAGGAGAGTTGGTCTAAGGACCTAAGATGAATAAGGAATTGACATGATAATGCCACAGAGAGAGAGAGAGAGAGAGAGAGAGAGAGAGAGAGAGAGAGAGAGAGAGAGAGAGAGAGAGAGAGAGAGAGAGAGAGAGAGAGAGAGAGAGAGAGATGTTAAAATTTGAGAAGGAAGCACTAAGTTCTACACTAAATGGGGCACTAATTTAAAAGCAAGCACTCATGGGGATTAACTATTAATGATTGAAGACACTCATCCAACTTGCTTGGATGTTCTATGACTGAGGAACCAATGAATTATATAGGTTCCACATTTGTATCTAAAAGTTTGGTTAAAAGTTTCCTTTGCAGGCATTTTTGGTTCAAGATAAATGATGTGCAAAGATTTTAAACATAAAGCCAATCAAGTGAGGCATACATACTTGTAAACCATACATTATTGATACTATTGGGTTTTCACCATCTATAAGGCTAGAATGGTTCCTATAGAGATTAGGAGTAATGCTTGGATCAATAAAAGTGTCTACCTTTGGCTGACTCTTGTGTACCCCCCTTGGAGAATCTCTAGAGTAGTGCTTTGAATTCAATCATTCTAATAACTTAATAATCATGGGTAGGCATTTGAGCCATAAGTCTCATTGGTTCAAAATCAAAATAAATTTTAAAATATAATGATCTAATTAGAGTTTTCCTTAGTCTTGGACTAAGGCTTTAATAAGTTTCTCTGATCCAGGATTAAAATTTACATTGGAAAAGGTGAGGTGTGAGAATTATTTTTTGTGTACTCACATATGTAGTAAAATATTAGTATGGATAAGGTCATGTACAATGTAATATAATCATATTCTTAGGTTTCTATTAAGTATAACTAAAATTTGCTTATTCTACACAAAAATTCATAGTAATAAGAAAACAACCCAAAAGTAAAAATAAATTGCCACATATTTAACATTGCAATTAGTAAAGCAAAGGTAAACTAGTGGTTGATAAGGGACTTATAAATTATTTTAGGCTAGAAATAATTATGAAACCATATAACAGACATTGTTGAATCCTATTAGTATGAGATACACATAAATAACTATATATATTAGATATAATGAATTAATGATAATAAAACTACTAGTGCAACAATCTAGGTGTTTAGTTATTCTTTGTTTATTAATCAATTTATGTTCTATTATGCTTAGTTTTACTTTATTTTGTTTTTTTATTTTGGGAAATGCTCTATTTTACCTAGGCCAAATTGATACCCTAGTCTTTTTAAGCACATTCCATGTTTCTAGATTCTAAAATTGCTTAAGTCATTGCAAGTTGTAGGGTTGAAAGATGAATTGGAAGCCTACAAAACTAATGCAAGTGATGTCCCTAAGAGCATGGAAAGTTAGCCTGGTGAGCAATAAGAGACTGAAGCCAATGAGTCAACCCAAACTATACAATAATGCCATTTTCTTTCTTGCAACACTATATGTGCTTACTTTTACTCTACCCTCTACAATATTTATCTATTAGGCATTTGGAGATTATCTACTGGATCAATCAAACCCATTCTATTTACTTCCAAGATTAGGATGTTGTGACATAGAAGTCATTCTTATGCTCATTCATTAGGTAAAAAAAAAAGAATTATCCAAAATTTTAAGCTTTGTCATTAATTTTTTTTTTCCTTTTGGGGCTTTTTCCTTGTGTTTAAAATTGGATTTATGTTCATTCCTTATAGTTCATTACATTTGGGTTTGCATATAATCACCTATATTTTATATAGGAGAAAGTGATTGAGAAGCACGATGTAAAGAGTATTCTCAAGAGGTGACCTATCAAATTACCTATTCTGATTCCCATATTGTTTCTTACAATCATTTTCCTTTCTCTGAATCCATCAACTCTATAGTTCACTTAATTCTAGTTAGTTTTATGATGTACATTATACATTGTGTAGTGCCCCTCCATTCTCACCTTGATTGTGCAGGTGGTCAGACTAAGGAGTATGAAGATGAAGTTAGTATGTTTTATTGATGTAATCCATATTACGACATTGACAACTCATATGCTCTGACATTGTTTACATTTTGGTAATTATGATGTTGATCTTACTATGATTGTCATATGTTAGAATTGAGTTTTATGCGACTGATTCTGTATCATCGGAGGTTATGATGTTTTGTGTGGATCAATCATATTATGAGTATTGTACAACTATCTGATGATGGTTCATACTTAGTCGTTCAGTAACTGATTGCTATGTATATTGTGATTACATGTTTGATGTGTGGGTGAAAGGAACAGTGTCGCATTACTCATGCATGAGTATCCTGCTACACTGCGACTTCCTTTCACTGTGTGTATGACTACATGATTGCATATATATACATGTTCGACCATATTATTTGCTGTAGGCTATAGGTACCAGGAATCAACTCCACCTGAATTAACAGGCTGAGCATGCCTTAACCAATGGAACTGTTGAATGGAGATAACATATGGTCCCCTAACTTAACCATCATCCATGAAGAGGATGAGTATCTAATTGTGCACCCTATCAGTGTTATCGATCTGGTCATGATAGTCAATCATTGTTGTGGTGGTCTTGCTTTCCGATCTTGCATAGTAGTTAGGTATGGTTTGGCAGTTGGGTTATTTTGTTGGTATTATTTTGGTTATTGTTGCCTTAAAATAAAATAATTAGTTATGAAGCATTTTTGTTAAATAAATAAATATATAAATGTCCTTATGTAAATTTAGTTTATGAAAAATATATTATTCTAGAAGTTAAGTTAATAAATAATAATAATAATAGTAATAAATGTAATTCCAACTAGAGATAAATAAATTAATTAATATAATTTAATGTTGCGTTAATGGCAATAAAATAGAAAATATTTGCAAGTTGTCATATATATATATATATATATATATATATATATATATATATATATATATAGAAAATATGAAAGTAGATAAAATCATAAAGGAATCTTGTCTAGTTGTAAATGAAATAAATAACAAATTCTAAAATAAATAAAATCAAAGATAAATTATTGTTTGGTTAAAAATAACAAATTGTAAGAAAGTAAAAAAGGACAATCTTCTAGAAGAAATCATAGGGGTGGTTATGCATGCTCAACTTTATTTTGAAATTTCAAAACATAATTTGGAGGAGAAGCATGTATTTCAAATAGCAGAATATGTTTTATGTTTTCATTATCTCTCTCTCTCAGGAAGTTTCCATTTTTCTTTTGGCACCATAAACCATAGTTTCCAGAAGAAAAGACTTGGGGAAAATGGATGGGAGTTGGGAATTTTGTGAAGATGTGATAGAAGTAATATTCCAGGTATGGACTGAGATATGAATCTAATTTATTGTTGCATTAGATTTAGTAAAATATTCTGTAAATTCTCTTCTACATTTTCTGAACCTAGTCTGTTATGTTAGCCATAACTTTATTTTTACAAACTAGGTTTCTCTAATTTTTTTATATATGGTGCACGACCTGAATATACAAATCATACCCGAAAATCAGCCATACCCAGTTTGTCATTTTTGAGATATATATATTTTGACTATTTACCTCTCACCCATTTCGTCTCTATTTTAGCAGTCTGTTACATTAGCCATAACTTTAATTTTATAAACTGAGTTTCTCTAATTATTTTATATATGGTGTACATCCTGGATATCTAAATCATATCCAAAAATTAGCGATACCCAGTTTGTGATTTTTGAGATATGAATATTTTGTGACTGTCTAACTCTCACCCATTTCGTATTTGTTTTAGCATTCTGTTGCGTTAGCCATAACTTTAATTTTACAAACTGGGTTTCTATACTTTTTTTATATATGGTGCACATCCAAGATATCTAAATTGTATCTAAAAATTAGCCATACCCACTTTGTCATTTTGGAGATATCAATATTTTGTGACTATCTACTTCTCACCCATTTCGTCTCTGTTAAAATAGATAGTTGCATCACCAATAACTCTATTTTTGAACTGGGTTTCTCTGTGATTTTTTCAACAAATTTATTTTGTGTATATCCTACGATCGTTGCTTTCCATCACATGACTCTCTTTGAGGCATTCTACCAATCAGTCTGCATGCCCTGTCTATGCTTTTACATTTTGCATTGATAGTAGCTTCTAAAGTCTTCTCAACAAATTCATTTTGTGCTGATCCTAGGAATGTTTTGTTGTTTTGTATTCTTTTCCTCTCAAGCTAACCTTAGAACAAGGTTCTTTCATTGTAGCTTCAGGTTTTGTATCTTGTGATTCTAACTACTATAAGAAATTTATAGCATTCTAATATTATAGGCTTTTAGTCTTGCTTATATAGTTATATTTAATAGTATTTAAAAAATTGTCCTATTTATTAATGATATCTACATCAGTGTAAATAGTGTAAACAATTGCTATGTTTAATTTGTATGCCTTAGGGTTATTTGCATGTTGTTCACAATCATTTTAATTAAATAAAATTAAAAATAGGTCTTGAGAATTATTAGTTAAAATATTGATACTCGTGGATACTTATATCTTATGATCATATTATAACTGCTACTGGTGATTAGAAAGTTATAGTTCTATATTATTGAGATAGATTCACTTTATAATTGTTAGATGATTGATCATACTTGGATTAATGTTACATTCCTTAAAATATTGTTGAAGGGTATTAGTTTATGATGTGCTTTGAAAGTGAATGTGATGTGAAACTATTGTGTTTTTAATGGTGTTAAGTGTTGTGTCATTTTGGGAAGTTGTTTCCAGAGGCCTAGGAGGGTGTGATTCTATGGGGGTTGGCTATGTGTGCATCATGTGATTTGAATGAAATGCATTCTTGAAATATTGTCTCATATTCAAGTTAGTATGATACATGTGCAAGATGAATAATGCCTTGCTCAGTGTACCTATTCATGTGGTTATGATCACTATGCAAGATGGATAATACCTTCCTCAGTGTACCTATTCATGTGTTTATGAAAACTATGCAAGATGGATAATGCCTTACTCTGTGTGATGTGAAATGATGTGTATTCTATGTTGTAAATGCAACATGATGAGAATGTGGTAGTTCATGCTTGGTCTCTTTGATTATGATTTGTATGCAAGAAGGTAAATGTCTTGCATTATATATGTTACTTGTCATTGTGATGGTAATTGTTTTGCTTGATGGATAGGGTCTTCTAGATGCAGGTAGGGGAGTGGCTTTCAATGTGGGGCCGGTACCCAAAGAGGCTACTAGGATAAACCATTGAAAGTTTTTAATTTAGTGATAACTTAATAATAAATTTAGAGGGTTGGGTAGTTTCCACACTAAATAAGATAATTGGATGCCTCACCCATGCTTGTAGTGCTCGTTTAGGCTAAGGATGGGATGAGATGGCCATGGTTGGCAAGATCAACTTCCTTGTCCTCACGAAAGGAATGTTGGTTCTGCATGTGTCACCCTATGGGGCTGGCGTCTAGTGAGAGACTGCCAGGATAACCCATGGATGGGGGCCAACATTTGGTGAGAGACTACTAGGATAGCCCATGTTAGGACTATGCGATGACACTCTTCCCTACTACATCCTAGCACTCCCTAATGTGTGTTTCTCCCTTTCATTATGTGATTGCCTCTAGAAGTGATGTTTGAGTTACTTGTGTTGTTCATTTTGACCCATGTTGTATTGGAGCCATGTGTAGTCCTTGCACCTATTATTCTACTAGCTTTCTTGATTGTTTTCTTAGTGGGACCTTATTGTTATCTCCTAGCATGGGGGTAGACCTTAGGGTTCCACATGGTCAGGTGGTTGTACTTTTCTCTCCATTGGTTTCCATTGCTGTTGATCGTGTGTGAGAAGGATGTACCTTGTATGGCAGATTTCAGATCTTGCTCTAGCCTGAGGAGACATATACTTATGATCATGTTCTAGTCTTGTATATCAGTTGAACCATGTACTGTTATCTTGATGTATGTACTCCAATGTAATCTGGATAGCGCTATTGTAAACAATGTAATGTTGTACTCTCTTGAAAAGGAAATTGTTTATGTTCTTGTTATCGTATGTGCAGGATCTTGATGCTTATTTATCTGATAATATAATATGGAATTGTATGTGTTTATTCATCTAATGCAATTAGATATATAATGAACCATGGATGTTAGTTAATTCATAATGTTGGTTAGATCTTGTTTTAGTTCGTTAGTAATGTAGCCATGGAACCCTAGAGGATAAAGCTTAATTTAAATGTTATGAATAAATATATAATTGTTGTTATTTCTTTCATTTTTTTTTAAATATTTGTTTTTTTTGTAAGTTTAGTTGTATTATCCTCTGGGTTCCTTGGCGGGGTATTACATTTGGTATCAGAGCCTAGGTTGCAACACTGGGATCTCTGAATTGTTGTTGTTGCTCTAGGTTAAGTGTTTTTCTCCTTGTGGCAAGTTAGCAATAGTACCTCTCACCTATGTGCCTTAGTATGATGTTAGAAGGTTGATAAATTTACAGACTTGTTTTTTGATTTTGAAAGAAATAAATTCTTTATGCCTTGTTTTACTTATGTGTCTACTATGTATTCTACCTCCTTTTCTAAAAATCTGATGATGTATCTGACAATATGTGTTTCTTGTATGTTAGTGCTTTTTGATTTGTTGAGGCCTTGAGTTCCTCTTGTGGTCTCTAGTGCTTTTGAAGAAAGAAGCATGATTACTGTTAGTGCATGTAATTAGGAGTGTGGTATTTGCCCCCTCTAGTTGTGTGAATATCCTGTATCCATTCTATGTGGGGTGATGTGAAAGGCCAGTGGTGTTTTGTGTTCCCTAGTTTGGTGAAGTAATCATACTTGGGGGTTATGTTTAGCTATGGGTGTGGAAGCACCATACCATATTTATGTTAGTTGCATTGCTTTTGTATATGTGTAAATATTGGAATGATTTAATCATTCGGTGGCATCATGCATCACGAGTCATGTGGTTATGTGGTATTTCCGTATGTCGGGTATCTTTACGTGGTTGCTTGATTATCTGATATCTATCTCCTAGTTGGCCATGACCTCATGACAAAGTTCTATGGTGATTTATGAATGTTCTCATTATGTATGCATGTGTAAGAACCGTGTGCAGAAGATCAAATTGGAGCTTGTGTTGGACCAAAGAGATTATGAATGTGATACTATAAGTCAATTAGAGTTTTGAATTATTCTTGTGTGTGACATCATACATTTCCTCTGTAAGTATCTTTTTGCATAAGGAAGTAACTGCATATGTTCATAGCTTGGTAAAAAGAAATTTTACTGCATTAAAGATAGATTTTTTTTGTAAATAAGTAGAAATTGTGTTGCCTTAAATTCATGTATAAAAGTTGTTTAGATATGAAGATGCAGAAAACTTAGCTATCCATGTGTTTGGTGTACATTCTCTAATGTATTCTGGACTCTGAGTCCTAGGGTGTTGTGTAGCGGATACTCCCTTTTGTGGCTTAAATTAGTCACACCATGATGTGGATTTATTTGTAATATTGGTTGTTTTAGAATTTTTTATAATTGTTTCATGTGTTGTTGGTGGGATAATAGTGAATTTGTTTTCCTTAAACTCTCTTATGATAGGAGTGGTCACCAAAACTCTTTTCTTTATAGTGGATTTATTGTTGAAAATTGCTGGCATTTTGTGACTTAAGATTGAATTTAATTATTCCCCCACTTGGGTTTGCATTTTTTTTAATTTCTATGGTGGCTATTCTAAATGTTTGTTTCTGTTGGCTTTGTTTCATGTTAAGTGTTGTTTCTATCATGTTCATTTTGAACTCTGATAGTGTGATCAAGGGAGGACTCCACGGAGGATTGTACTTTGCATGTTCGGTAATTAGTTGGAACCATAGTGGAAATAAGGGATGAGATGTATTTTTCTTTTTTAATATGTGAATGCAATTCTCTAAATATGAGAGATTGGTTATAAGTAGATCACATGATACATCTTAATGGTGAGGAATTGATGACCTTCTTGTCTTTATTGAATGATTGTGCCTGTTTTATGAACAATTGCTTAATATGGATGCGTATGTTGGCAATAGAAAATTGCAATACTAATATGTTATGTTTCCGCCCTAGTCTATGACTTCTAGGAGTAAGTCAAGTTTTAGGGGGGGAAGGATGTAGTGCCCCTCCATTCTCACCTTGATTGTACAGGGGGTCAGACTAAGGAGTATGAAGATGAAGTTAGTATGTTTTATTGATCTAATCCTTATTGTGACACTAACAACTCATAAGCTTTGACATTGTTTACATTTAGGTAATTATGATGTTGATCTTACTATGATTGCAATATGTTAGAATTGAGTTTTATGCAACCAATTTTGTATCATAGGAGGTTATGATGTTTTGTGTGGATCAATCGTATTATGAGTATTGTGTGACTATCTGATGATGGTTCTTACTTAGTCATTCAGTAACTAATTGCTATGTGTGTTGTGATTACATGTTTGATGTGTGGGTGAAAGGAACAGTGTCGCATTTCTCATGCATGAATACCCTGCTACACTACGACTTCCTTTCACTGTGTGTATGACTACATGATTGCATATATATACATGTTCCATTGTGTTGTTTGCTGTAGGCTATAGGTACCAGGCATCAACACCACCTGAATTAATAGGTCTGAGTGTGCCTTAACCAATGGAACTGTTGAATGAAGATAACATATGGTCCCCTAGCTTAGCCATCATCCTTGAAGAGGATGAGTATCCAGTTGTGCACCCTATCAGTGTTGTCAGTTTGGTCATGATAGTCAGTCATTCTTGTGGTGGTCTTGCTTTCTGATCTTGCATAGTAGTTAGGTATGGTTTGGCAATTGGGTTATTTTGTTGGTATTATTTTGATTATTGTTGCCTTAAAACAAAATAATTAGTTTTGAAGCATTTTTGTTAAATAAATAAATATATAAATGTCCTTATGTAAATTTAGTTTATGAAAAATATATTATTCTAGAAGTTAAGTTAATAAATAATAATAATAATAATAATAATAATAATAATAATAATAATAACAATAGTAATAAATGTAATTCCAACTAGAGAAAAATAAATAAATTAATATAATTTAATGTTGCATTAATGACAATAAAATTAATTAATTAATTAATATAATATAATACTAAAGTAGATAAAATCAGAAAGGAATCTTGTCTAGTTGTAAATGAAATAAATAGCAAATTCTAAAATAAATAAAATCAGAGAGAAATTATTGTTTGGTTAAAAAAAATAAATTGTAATAAAGTAATAAAGGAGAATCTTCTGGAAGAAATCATGGGGGTGGTTATGCATGCTCAACTTTATTTTGAAATCTCAAAACATAATTTAGAGGAGAAGCATGCATTTCAAATAGCATAATATGTTTTATGTTTTCATTATCTCTCTCTCTCAGAGGAAGTTTTTATTTTTTCTTTTGGCACCATAAACCGTAGTTTCCAAAAGAAAAGACTTGGGGGAAAATAGATGCGAGTTGGGAATTTTGTGAAAATGTGATAGAAGTAATATTCCAGGTATGGACTGAGATATGAATCTGATTTATTGTTGCATTAGATTTAGTAAAATATTATGTGAATTTTGTTATACATTTTCTAAACATAGTCTGTTGCGTTAGCCATAACTTTATTTTTGCAAACTGGGTTTCTCTAATTTTTTTATATATGGTGAATGACTTGGATATCTAAATCATATCCAAAAATTATCCATACTCAGTTTTCTATTTCTGAGATATGAATATTTTGTGACTATCTAGCTCTCACCCATTTCATTTCTATTTTAGCAGTCTGTTGCGTTAGCCATAACTTTGAGTTTATGAACTGGGTTTCTCTAATTATTTTATATATGGTGCATGTCCAGGATATCTAAATCATATCTGAAAATCAGCCATACCAAGTTTGTGATTTTTGAGATATGAATATTTTGTGACTATCTAACTCTCACTCATTTTGTCTCTATTTTAGTAGTCTGTTTCTTTAGCCATAACTTTAATTTTACAAACTGGGTTACTCTAATATTTTTATATATGGTGCACGTCATGGATATCTAAATCATATCTGAAAATTAGCCATACTCAGTTTGTCAGTTTTGAGATATGATTATTTTGTGACTGTCTACCTCTCACCCATTTTGTCTTCGTTAAAACAGTTAGTTGTGTCACTAATAACTCTATATTTTCAAACTAGGTTTATCTGAGATTTTTTCAACAAATTCATTTTGTGCATATTCTATGATCATTGCTTTCCATCATATGACTCTTTTTGAGGCATTCTACCAATCAGTGTACATGCCCTGTCTACGCTTTCACATTTTGCATTGTTGGTAGCTTATAAAGCCTTCTCAACAAATTCATTTTATGTTGATCCTATCATATGCATGTGGTTAAAAGTGTGGTAGATTTGATGAAGATGTTAGATCTATAGGAATATTTTCTTGTTCTGTATTCTTTTCCTCTCAAGCTAACCTTAGAACAAGGTTCTTTCATTGTAGCTTTAGGTTTTGTAATTCGTGATTCTAACTAGTGTAAGATATTTATAGCATTCTAATATTATAGGCTTTTAGTCTTGCTTATACAATTATATTTAATAGTATTTACAAAATTGTCATGTTTATTAAAGAAATCTATATCAGTGTAAATAGTGTAAACAATTGTTGTGTTTAATTTTTATGCCTTAGGGTTATTTGCATGTTATTCACAATCATTTTAATTAAATGAAATTAAAAATAAGTCTTGAGAATTATTAGTTAAAATATTGATACTCGTGGATACTTATATCTTATGATCATATTATAACTGTTATTGGTGATTAGAAAGTTATAGTTCTATATTATTGAGAAAGATTCACTTTATAATTGTTAGATGATTGATCATGCTTGGATTAATGTTACATTCCTTAAAATATTGTTCAAGGGTATTAGTTTATGATGTGCTTTTAGAGTGAACATGATGTGAAACTATTTTATTCTTAATGGTGTCAAGTGTTGTGTCATTTCAGGAAGTTGCTTCCAGAGGCCTAGGAGGGTGTGATTGTGTGGGGGCTGGCTATGTGTGCATCATGTGAGTTGAATGAAATGCATTCTTGAAATATTGTCTCCTATTCATGTTAGTATGATATATGTGCAAGATGAATAATGCCTTTCTCAGTGTACCTATTCATGTGGTTATGATGACTATACAAGATGGATATAATACCTTGCTCAATGTACCTATTCATGTGGTTATGATGACTATGCAAGATGGATAATGCCTTTCTCTATGTGATGTGAAATGATGTGTATTCTATGTTGTAAATGCAACATGATGAGAATGTGGTAGTTCATGCTTGGTTTATGTTTTGGGACAAGAATTGGTCCCTGTGATTATGATTTGTATGCAAGAAGGTAAATGTATTGCATTGTATATGTTACTTGTCATTGTGATGGTAATTGTCTTGCTTGATGGATAGGGTCTTCTAGATGTAGGTAGGGGAGTGGCTTTCAATGTGGGGCCGGTGCCCAAAGAGGCTGCCAGGATAACCCATTTGAAGTTTTTAATCCAGTGATAACTTAATAATAAATTTAGAGGGTTGACTAGTTTCCACACTAAATAAGATAATTGGATGCCTCACCCATGCTTGTAGTGCTCGTTCAAGCTAAGGATGGGATGAGAAGGCCATGGTTGGCAAGATCAACTTCTATATTCTCATGAACGGAATGTTGGTTCCGCATGTGTCACCCTATGGGGCCGGCATCTAGTGAGAGACTACCAAGATAACCATAGATGGGGCTGATGTCTAGACTTCCAAGATAACCCATGGATGGGGGCCGGCATTCGGTGAGAGACTGCCAGGATAACCCATGTTAGGACCATACGATGACACTCTTCCCTACTACAACCTAGCACTCCCTAATGTGTGTTTTTCCCTTTCATTATGTGATTGCCTCTGGAAGTGATGTTTGAGTTACTTGTGTTGTTCATATTGACCTGTGTTGTATTGGAGCCATGTGTAGTCCTTGCACCTATTATTCTACTATCTTTCTTGATTGTTTTCTTAGTGGGACCTTATTGTTATCTCCTAGCATGGGGGCTGGACCTTATTGTTATCTCCTCACATGGGGGGCGGACCTTAGGGTTCCACACAGTTGGGTGGTTGTGCTTTTCTCTCCATTGGTTTCCCTTGTTGTTGATCGTGTACGAGAAGGATGTATGTTGTATGGCAGATTTTAGATCTTGCTCTAGCTTGAGGAGACAGATACTTATGATCATTTTCCAGTCTGGTATATCAATTGAACCATGTACTGTTATCTTGATGTATGTACTCCAATGTAATCTGGATAGCAATATTGTAAACAATGTAATGTTGTACTCTCTTGTAAAGGAACTTGTTTATGTACTTGTGATCATAGGTGTAGGATCTTGATGCTTATTTATCTAATAATATCATATGGAATTGTATGTGTTTATTCATCTAATGCAATTAGATATATAATGAACCATGGTTGTTAGTTAATTCATAATGTTGGTTAGATCTTGTTTTAGTTCATTAGTAATGTAGCCATGGAACCCTAGAGGATAAAGCTTAATTTAATTGTTATGAATAAATATATGATTGTTGTTATTTCTTTCATTTAAAAAAAATTATCTTTTTTGTAAGTTTAGTTGTATCATCCTCTGGGTTGCTTGGCAGGGCATTACACATTGATGCAGGGGCATCATACCCCCATCAATTTTGATTGAGATTAGTCAACTTTGATTTAGATTAATTATCTTGTTTTGTTTGTCTTAGTTTGTTTATGATGTCATTTGGGGTAGTTTTGCTTTGGAAGTTCACCAAATAGTTTCCTATCGCCAATGAACTTGGGAGTCCTATCACCACCAAACAGGATAGTTAGATCCACAAAACCGTTGGAGAATACACCAAAAGTAAAGAAGGGGACAGTTAGGCATTGATCCCAATTGGGTTGTTGGTATCGTGCTTTTTTGGATAGAAAGAAAAGTGTGGAAGCAATATAGGCAGAAAATGGGATGTAGAGATTGGAGGATGGTGTGAAGGGAGGTGAAGTCATTGCAAAAGGAAAGATTATAAAAAGAGATTAATTATGTGTTAGGAAGGGTCTCGGTTGAATCCTTTGAAATCCATGTAAAATTCATACTCTGTAATGACTGTGATGTCTAAGAATTTCTCAATGTATGCCTGGCCGATGAGGCTAAATAGCAAATAAGAAGATTCTTGTTAAATAAAAGCTCCTAAATATAGTTCCAAATCATTTGATTGTTGAATGTTTTCATCAACCATATTTCATTCTGTTTGAGTTGTCACTACATTTCATTCGAATCTAAGTTCCTGTAAATGTTTTCTGTCAAGGTTGCCATCATATTTTGGTATCAAAGCCTAAAGATCTGGGAGTAAGTAGAAAGTTAGAGTATGGTGAAAGATGAAAGACAAGGGTTTAAGGAAGAAAGATATAATAAGAGAGGCAATGTGAAGACAAATATAAGATAGCAAGATTTAGAATGAGATAGAGAGGTAACTTAGTTGAGAAGGGATCTTGAAAAGGTGTAAGCTCTTGGTGAAGCTATGGCTAGAGGAAAGAAACTAAGAAAGTGGTTGGCAATTGAAAAAGAGATTGAAGTGGCCTATAGAGCTATTGGTCAAGAGAAGAAGAAGGCAAAGGATGTTTGCCTTGAGAAGAGAAGAAAA
Organism: Cunninghamia lanceolata; assembly: GCA_027924645.1. Taxonomy (NCBI): domain Eukaryota; kingdom Viridiplantae; phylum Streptophyta; class Pinopsida; order Cupressales; family Cupressaceae; genus Cunninghamia; species Cunninghamia lanceolata. The sequence continues at coordinate 2,746,348 of BSBN01001326.1, forward strand.
CAACTTGGGAAAAGCCCATAGAGGAGTGAAAAGTGAAGAGTTACCAAACGAGCAACAAGAAAAGGAAGTGGAGCTGCCAAGAGAACAACATGCACATGAAGTGGTGAAGGGAGTTCTCATTATGGAGAACATGAAAGGAAATCAGAAAGAAGGGAAAGAGGAAGAAGTGCAAAAAGCACTTGACAAAGAGACTATTGAAGAGAGAATGAAGGATGCTTCATAGCATAGGTTAGAAAATGAACCAAATTAGGAAAAGAAGTTACTTGACATGAATGAAGTTCAAAAGTGTCTTTCAGCTATGCAAAGAGTAAAGGGGAGTATCGAACTAATAAGAGGAACTAAGATGAAGGTAGCAACCAAAAATCAAGAAAAAAGAGAAACAGATGCAGTAATGGACAATATTAATGACACTAATGAACGAGAGATAGAATTTTGGAATTTTATAGCTGAGAAAGAGATAAGGAGGAGTAAATACAAGAAGGAAGAGGCAAACAAACAAATGGAAGCTAAGAAACTCATAGCAAACCAATACAAACATGGAGAGGAAGAAGAGCTATGAATATAATAGAATTGGAAGAAGAGGAAGAAGAACATCATCATTTGAGATGGAACTTAAATTTCTCTGACCCGAGGAGCCTGATGTAGGGGCATCGTACCCCCATCGATTTTGATTGACATTAGTCAACTTTGATTTAGATTAATTATCTTGTTTTGTTTGTCTTAGTTTGTTTATGATGTCTATTGGGGTAGTTTTGCTTTGGAAGTTCACCAAATGGTTTCCTGTTGCCAATGAACTTGGGAGTCCTATCACCACCAAAAAAGATGGTTAGATCCACAAAATCGTTGGAAAATCAAACTTGAAAGTAAGGAAGGGGATGGTTAGGCATCAGTCCCAATTGGGCTGTTGGTATCGTGGTTTTTGGGATAGAAAGAAAAGTGTGGAAGTGATGGAGGCAGAAAAGGGGATATAGAGATTGGAGGATGGTGTAAAGGGAGGTTAAGTCATTGTAGAAGGAAATATTATACAAAGAGATTGATTATGTGTTAGGAAGGGGCTCGGGTAAGTGCTTTGAAATACATGTAAAAGTCATACTCTATAATGCCTGACGTCTACGAATTTCTCAATGTATGCCTGGCCGATGAGGCTAAATAGCGAATAAGAAGATTCTTGTTAAATAAAAGCTCCTGAATAGAGTTCCAAATCATTTGATTTTTTAATGTTTTCATCAACCATATTTCATTCTATTTGAGTTTTCACTACATTTCATTCAAATCTAAGTTCCTGTAAACATTTTCTATCAAGGCTACCATCATACATTTTCCTCATTCTTTCTAAAATTTGTAATTAAAAAGTGCAAATTCTATATCATATGATACTATATTGTGGAGTAGTTAGAATTTTGCAGCTAAAATGACAAGGTGACCATGACAAGAAATTTAATTTCAAACATATCAAAGTCTAGTTCTTAAAATGCATATAGTTGTTTCAGCTACCCTTCGATATTAAATTGTAATCTTATATTTTGATTTTGGATAGAATGGATCTTCTATTTCTATTAAAATAAAGAAATATTTCCACTCAAAATCTATACTATGCCTAGACTTTTATAACAATAGATGTCATCATCAACATTAACACCACTTCAACGATTATTTGTTAAAGTATGCTTACATTTCTTTTCTTCAACTGCCATGTTCCTGATGATTACTGAGATACAAAATCTATCATTGCACTTAAGTTTTCACCTTGCATTTTCCTCTTCTCTCAATAATCCCACAAATTTTGTGTTATTTATTGAATCCTCATTATAGTATATTTTATAAAATACCCACAATTCTTAGAATGAGACTTTAGAACTGAAAACAAAGAGTGAAAAATTTTCTTAAGGCATTCTATCAAATAATTCACATGTCTTGTCTATGCTTCCACATTTTGTATGCATGTATACTAAGGAAGTTGTAGGTATAACATCTAGTTGTAGCAATGGCATTTCACAAGAATCCTCCTTCCTTTATGCTTTGATAGATCCTTGTTCCAAATCTCCCATTTTGGCATGGGCAGGTAAGATGTAGGAAAAAGTTGAGGAATGGCTTGAAACCTACCAATTTAAATGCATGTGAGGGTCTTTGAAAGGAATGTTTCATCTCTATTGTTGATAGACTAGTATGGTGATATTTTTCCTGATGGTTAGTTTCTTAATTTTACTCACTTGAAGAGATGTAAATGTCTAGCTATACTCTTGAATGTTTTCTAAACAAACTTCATGGTTGTATCTATATATGTATATATTTTTAAAGATGATCATTAAGGAAAATAATTGCCACTAATCTAACAAAATTTGGTAGGGATTGCAATTGCATAGCAGCCCTTGTTTATAAGTTAAATTAGGTGGTTCAAAATATAGTTGGAAATAAGAGTTTATTGAATGATAATAATTTGTTAGATTTGAATGTTATAATTTTTTTAATATTTAATTGATTCATTAGTATTTATATAGAGATTGTATTCTTAAATATAAAAAATAAGACATAAATTTAAGATTTATATCTCAATGTTGGTATTTTTTTGGAAGCATTTTCTCATTTTAATCTTTGTTCATTTGAAGTCTTCCATCTAAGTTCACAAAAGTTCAACATGGTATTAAATCTATTATTTTGAGAGCTTAGGATTTTTATCTATAAAAGAGGTTTAAAATAAACCAATACAATTAAAATATATAAGAATTTTAATGAAGAGTATTATAGGTAATATGTTTCAAATCCAAACAAAATTTTACAAAGGATGACATTTATCAATCAATTTATTGAGGGAATCACTAATTGTGGAAAATACTTAATCAAGGATTATTATTAATTAAGAACCACAATCATCATTAATACAATAACTTATTAAGCACAACATTTCACTGAGTAGTATGTTAAAATTATTTTATTCAAGCTTCTTTACCTTTACTTATTGTTGGTTCTATTCAAATAAATTCTAACTAAAAATGAAAAGGATAAGAAAACATTCATAATGGGACTCATTTAAAATAATCCTCTATGAAACAAATAAATATTCTTTTGTAGAAGAGTAATATAATTTTTTTATTAAATATTAAAAAATAAGTTAAATAACTTTTAATAAATAAATAATATTACTAAAAACTCAATTATGGAATTATTGTAATTATAGTAATTTTTATGGTTATTATATTGAATAGTATTTTAAGATTTAACTTATTAACTTGGTATTTCATATCATTCCTAAAGTGAATGGTTTGTTATTACTTGAAGATGGTAATGATGTTGCAACTATGAAGCACTCGCCTTAGGTTCCTATTAACATTAAAGTTATTGCATATATCTATCCTCTATATAGAAAGGGCGAGGGAAGGTGGGTGTAGCTACTTTCTTAATCCTTTCAAAAAAAAATTAGACAAAAAGAAAACCCATATAAATAATATTTATGCCTTTAAACAAATTCACAAAAAATGTGATAAAAATCACCATAGTCAAACAAACACACAATAATATTACTTCTACATTTCTAGTCATAATAAAATTAAAAGAAACAAACCAGCCTTACTCTTTTTTATTGCCATAGCAAAACCTCTAATAATCCATCTACCCCCTTTCATCAAGATATTTTATACATTTTCTAGGCTCAACTAAATGTATTTGTCTATCAAAATTTTGTAAGTCCCAATGCATGTCATTGCAACAACCAAAAACCCTAGTTTAACAAAAATCAAAGGACAAATATGTTGTTCATGATTGGAGTGAATTTCATGGTCTACCATGTCCACTAAAACTCTACCTCTTCTTTTCTTTTCCTCCAAATACTTAGTGTGATTGGGGTTTGACCTGATCTATCAAGTATTCAAGGTTACATGAATTTTTTTTTTCATATTGACAAAAATGCCATTAAAAAATTATTTAAAATTTCCCTTTTAATATTTCATTTAAAATTTTCCCTTTTAATACTTTATTTTATTTTCTCATTTATTTAACTTTAACAATGTTATCTCGAGATAATTCAATAATACAAAAACAACAACAACCTTATTAATTTTAGCTCTATCTATCATTAGATCAAAGTAATAAACATGAAAAAGGTACTAGGTAGACAATAAGTCACATCCTTATTTACCGACACATTGACAACCAACATCATTAGACTCAAAACCATAACTTAGATTCTTTAATTGACCCAAGCACATAAAACAAACCAATGAATGTTATGTATGTGTGAACATATGATTTTTTTAGATTGTGTTGCTGGTGTGGGATCCATACTAGTTCTTTATGATTCTCACTATCCTTCTATGACCTTTTTCATCTCACATGATAGACTCCCTCTAGTTAGGAAATATATACCTCACAAAACATAAGAAGAGACAAGTGATTACTAACCTATATAATTCAATCACAACATAAATTCACAATAAAGAAAATATTAATAATATTGTCATCATTACTTCACAAATTCCAACCACGCATTTAATTATAATTTCAACTTACTAAATTATTATTTTAATCATTTATAAATCTAGTCATGATAATCACATCTTGAAGCACTTAACTAATAATAATTATTAAAAATACGTTGATTGAAGAATAATTAAAGAGTAAAATTTCTTAACAATGAATTTTAGAGCACATTAACACATTAACTTTAAGAAATTTAGACATTGAATTTATAACTTAAACATATTAAAGAAATTATTCAAATTGCCACTAGAAAGATGTCTAATAATACCTTCAATATTTGGACTAATTATTTTCCAATTTAGCCAACACTAAAGGTTTTCCCTTCAAGATGATATGACATATAAAAAACAAATATGACATTCTAATCAGGTGCCCCACAATCTACTTATATCTAGTAGGAAATTTTGAATCAATTTGAGAATGGGCATTACTTAATCTTCTTCCACCAGAACCCTAGTATTCCATATAAAATGTAATACAAAACAACCATCAAATTATAAAGCAATATCACCAAATGGTACATAATATAAATTCTCTCATTAACTTGCTAAAAGACATTCCATGGTTAAATGGACGGGATAAAAAATTGTCAACCATGTGAGTTAATTGAGACATGAAATCTGTGAAGAGTGGCCATCCTTCCTAAACTCATCAAGTATTTTGGATTATCTAGCTAGGTTTAGGTCTTCCCATAGAAAATTATCAACCATTTAAAGTCAACAATGTATTATTAAAATAAATTTATATGGTTAACTATGTTTAATGTTTAGGATTAATTTGTTTACTATATTTGTACACATTAAGTATTGTAGATATTTTTTAATGTTTTTAAAATAAATTATTCAACCGGTCGTACATATAAGATTAAGAAAAATAATTCTTAGTAATTAGTGTCATCAATTTCATAAGCTATGTCAAAAGTGTCTACCATGGGCTAGGAATCTAAAAGGACATGTTGTTAACACCTTGGGAAAATGGGATGATGTGATTTCATGGAGTTGAGTTTTTCATCTAGTAATTGTTGGAGTACAAAACAACACTAAGAGGGGGGGGTGAATCAATGTTGTATAATTTCTAACATCTTTTGAACCTTTTAATTTACAAGACAAAGAATGAAAGAGACTTCAATAATCTATCAAACACATATGTACAAGTATGATGATGAATAGTGTGAACATAACCTTATGAGCAAAACATTAGGACACACACACATAGAGGCAAATAACATAAACTATAACACATGTTTTTGATGAGTGGAAAACCCTCATGGGGTAGAAAAACCACTCTCAAAATTTGCCTCACTATCTTATTTAAATCTCACTGATTACAACAAATAGGTCTCAAGGACCATGCAAGCCTCATTGGCTACAATGTTTAGAAGCACCAACTTCAAGGAGCACCAACCCCTAATACATACAATTATCTTGGACACAAGAAAACAATTCAGAGGGTTACCCTGATTCTCTATACCACAAAACCTTATATCTCCATGACAAAGATTATCAATCTTCAAACTGATCAATCACCCCGTATTTCATCACCAAAATGATAAACTCAACATCTACATGAAGATTTGGTCATGCTCATCATTAATCATTGAACAAACTGAATATGAACATCATACAATCTCTGAAACAAATTTCTGTAATCTTCTACAAAATCATTTCATCTTTTAATCACCATCATTCATCTCTCAATTCTCAAATAAAATATTCATCTTTTAATGACCTAATTCTCTTGCAAAAAAATCATCAAAGATTGTCTTCAATGCTGCATATTATAGACCTCTTAATCTCATAATGAACCTATAAATAAAAGACTTCAATAATAATAATATCCTTTGTCCATCTTCTTTGCAAACAAAAATAATCTTTAGCAATTTTGACTCTATTCTACATTCAAATACATCTCATCATAAAAACATTTTGCTTCTCACATTTTATTTAACAACACATGCAAAAGTATTATATATAAAGAAGATACAAGAAGATAAAGCAACAAAGTCCTTGTCAACTGCCACATACAATGTGATCTACATACAAATGTGATTAGAGTGATCATCTAATAATGTCCTATTGAGACCACAACATGTAACAACATCAGTTCCTGATCAAGTACAACCTGATCTAAACATCACACATCTTGTTCTCACACATAATGCTCATGAACCCTACATTACTTCAGGCATGAAAACAAGACAACAATGACAAGACATCATTTTAACATCAATGGCAAGACAACTGAAATACCTTTTTGACATCAATGACAATCAATCTCTATTAGTAATAAGTATTGGTAGATAAGCCATTTTAAAAATTTGAGGTTTTAAAATGGTGCCATGCAGTTACCATGAGGACTTAAATTTAGGGTGCACTTTTATCATTCCTCTCCTCTAATTAGTAATTTAAACTCCATATCTTCCACATTCAGAAAAAATGCATAGAAGTGCATACGTGATCCATGTTCTTAAGAATTATTCTACTTATGTTCACATCAACTTAAATGCTAAGAGGAACCTAAAATAAGTGCTTAACAATTGAAACATCATTACCGTCTTCAAGTAATTACAGACCATTCACTCTTGGAATACCATGAAATATCAAGAACTAATAAGTAAAATCTTGAAATATTATTCAATATAAAACTATAAGATTTCCTAGTAATTACAATGATTCCATAATTAATTTTTTAGTAATATTATTTATTTATTAAAAGTTATTTAACTTAGTTTCTAATGTTGAATAAAAAAATTATTTTAGTCTTTGACAAGAGAATATTTATTCAGTTTCATAGAGGATTATTTAAAATAAGTTCCATTATGAATGCCTAATTATCCTTTTCATTTTTAGTTAGAATTTATTTGAAAAGAACCAACAATAAGTAAAGGCAAAGAATCTTGAATAAACTCATATTTAACATACTACTCAATTAAATGTTGTGCTTAATAGGTTATTGTGTTGATGATGAATTATTGTTCTTAATTAATAATCATCCTTGATAAAGTATTTCCCTCAATAAATTGATTGATAAAAGTCATGCTTTGTAAAATTTTATTTGGATTTGAAACATAGTACCTATAATAATCTTCATTAAATTTTTTAATTAATGTTATAATTATTATATATTTTAATTATATCGGTTTAGTTTAAACCTATTTTATAGATAAAAATCCTAAGCTCTCAAAATAATAGATTTAATACCATGTTGAAATTTGTGATCTCAGATCTGAAGAGTTCAAATGAGTAAATATTAAAATGAGAAAATGTTTCCAAAAAACTACCAAGCATTGAAATATAAATATTGAATCTATGTCTTGTTTGTTTAGATTAAAGAAGATAATCTCTATACAAATACTAAGGAGTCGATTAAATATTCAAAAAATTATAACATTAAAATCTAATACAAATTATTATTACTTAATAAACTCTTATTTCCAACATGATGTTTTGAACCACCTAATTTAACCTATAAACAAGGGTTTCTATACAGTTGAAGTCCCTACCAAATATTGTTATATTAGTGGCAATTATTTTCCTGAATGATTGTCTTTAAGAATATATGCATATATAGGTACAACCATGAAGTTTGTTTAGAAAACATTTAAGGGTATAGCTAAACATTTATATCTCTTCAAATGAGTAAAATTAAGAAACTAACCATGAGGAAAAATAACCCCTAGACTAATCTATCAATAATATAGATGAAGGAGGTCAGATTTCTTTCAAAGACCTAAGTCACATGCATTAAAATTGCTAGGTGTCAATCCATTCCTCAACTTTTACCTACATCCTACCTACCCATGGAAAAATGGGAGAATTTGAACAAGGATCTATCAAATGATAAAGGAAGAATCTTGTTAATTTTTTATTGCTACAACTAGATGTTATACCTACAACCACCTTAGTAGACATGCATGAAAAAAGTGGAATCATAGACAAGGCATCTGAACTGTAGAGTTAAAACTCTACATTTTGTTGCATCGATTCTCAGTGGCAAGATACTTATATATTATCATATTGGCAGTCTGTTTTTGTTTTGCAAGTAATAGCCCGATACAAGTTGTAGACCGCGCGGAAATGTCAAGTATCATGCAGCGGGATTGTGAAGTAACAAGGGTTTGTGAAGCTACGGAATGCACCACGTGGCATGGTAATAAAAAGAGCCTAGTACAATGTCTAGTTGTAGTGGAAAATGTAATGTCCCCTTCTAGAAAACCAAAAAATTTCACAACCTTGCACACAATTTTAACTTGTAAAAGAGAACATTAGTATTCAATCTTTCTTTTCTAATCATATTAACCATATGGATATATTAAATCAAGCCTTATAATCATAATCTGAATGTATTCTATCTTTCACAATATCCATTATACATATTTCATGATTCCACTTGGGAGAGATATACTTGGGTCTACATGTTCATCAAACCACTTACCCAACGAGAGAGGGCTTATAAGGAGAAATATTGTCATGAATCCTCATGCTCCATTCCTTTGATCTGGAGGGGTGAATAACTCACCAACACGAATCAAAGGCCCCACTTGTCTTGGAGGGGTCTTTTTGACCAACATGAGACAAGGGCCTATCCATTTGTCCCAGAGGGGTCCTTTTGACAAACATGAGACAATGGGTACTTATCTTAGAGGGGTACTCTAGACCAACTTGAGATAAGGATTTATTGGTCTTTAGCCCGAAAGGTGCTCTTGACCAACTCAGGCATCAACAACAATTACACCATATTGCTTACCCTTACCCCTTTGTCTCAATACATAGGTGTTGGTTGATTGACCATGAGCCCCTACTTCTCATCCCTTATTCTTCATGATTATCTTAAGAACTCATTCTAGTCATTGACAATATATAAGCAATGCCTTAATATCTTAGGCTATGATATTTTGTTACTATAACCTTAATTATCAATTCATTCATTTTATGATGGTCCTTTCATATATTCATAGACTTAGATAATACATTCTTATTCTTACACTATGATAAACATTTTAAAGATCTTTATGTTACTCATACATTCTTATATTTAATTTGTATTCATTATTAAATCTGTATATGAAAACCATCACATTATGTCACGAGATCTATTGTGTTAGTATCATACCTTATTGGATGAGCCTCCTATAATGCATGATGGCTGTCTTTTATATTTCTTACTATATGATCTTCAATTCCTCAACGGGAGTTGGTAGTTGCTGTTTGATAGGATGATTGATGCTTGATCGACTTCTTTTGATTTATTGATCCTTCGATGATGAGATTCCCCCGATGCCTTTATCATTGATGATCCCTGATCTTTTAATGAGATGCTCTCATTATCATTCGAGGGTATATGATCTATATATTCAGGTGATAATTGAAATGCTTTTCCTCTTCCATCTCTTGTTGTTGAAAGATCTGATATAGAGTGGGTGATATTCTGGATTGATGGCTGTATTAGGTAGATGGATTACTGATATTTTGAGATGATAGTAATCATTGAAGTGTGTGATCCCCCATGATATTCCCACAACAGTGTATGTATATATCTTCATGTTTATCCCAAGGGATACTCGCATATCAAAGATACATGTTTATGCTTGATCGCACCTATATATATATCGCTTTAATACAACAGTTTATTACTACCTTAATAATTCGTTTGGACTATATTTACCAAATCATTGTCTCTTTGTTTGTTTGTAGGTGCTCCTGCTTTATAAATATTAATCTTCTTATCTTATTTTTAATTACATCCTTTCTTATGTGAGAATTAGGCCCTTATCCCATCAGCCTCTATGGGGGTCGGCCAAGACAAGGTTTATATTTAATTATTTTATAATATTTAATTTATAATATTTAATCTACAATGTCCAATTTGTAATATTTAATTTATAATATTATTAATTATTATAATAATGTCTAAATTAATAATATATATACTTATCAAGATAATAATATTATTAAATATAAATTTATGAGTATATATTATCATTATTTATATTTATTATTCATAAATATACTAATAATATTATCATTTATTAAATAACATATCCATTAATAATATATGTAATTAGTTCTATTATTCGAATTGATATTTTACTATCCTTTTATTATGATGTTTAAATCTTCAATTTAAGCAATGCCTTAATAGCGGGATATGATAGAAAACGCCAAGTGTCTCCTTCCAAGTTGTAGGTTTTGAGAGTCACGGAGTGTGCCACGTGTTTGTGTTGCATTCCTTGCCCTTTTCATTTCATAAAGTTTCTAAGTTACGCAAAGTGCACCACTTGTTGTGATAGTAGGAAGGTGAGAACTTTTAATAAAGCAGCTCGGATTTATGCTGAGTTTGTCGTGTGTCTCTGTGGCGAATGAGCGGAGCTCACTGCATGTTTGTCTTTCTGCAGTATATTCAGTATCAAAGTAAAGATTGTGGGCCCATGATATTAATAGTTATTTTGTAAGTTACAGCGAAAGATGCCAGATGTAAGTCTCTGCATGAGTTTTGTATAAAGCTTCAATGCAGCAAAATGTGCCATGTGTAGTGACCGTGGGTGCTTGAAGAAAAGAATCAAAGAAGCTTAGAAGAAGCACCAACCTACTGCGTATCCCAGTTTGAAGCTAGTGGGTGTTACCATGTATCTCAAGCATCAATTAAAGTAAAGAGAAGCTGAAGGCGCCAACTATCAATATGGCACGCAACTAAATGATATTAAAGGAGCCGAACTTGATGAGCATGAAGATACGATGTAGTCACTTTTGAACCATTTTGGAATCTTGTGGAAGAGGCCATCTATCCCAATAGAACTAGTAATTGTAAGACGTATGTTCAACACCAGTTACCAATTGAAATGCAAGGACAATATAGAAGCAGATTCAGTAGGATTTCCTATGTGTGACCTATTCTACTTCCATTTTGCAAACGATTAAGATCCTAACAGTCATCAATGTCTTGAGTCCCTCTTCCTGCTATAAATATGAGAATTCTATAGCTGATAGAGATATATGTATGTAGAGATTTTGAGATAGAAGAATATACATGAGAAGAGATTTTGTAGTGTGACTGGAATATATCATTTTACCTCTGCAGTTGTTTCGAGAGCAAAGCATCGTATATCCGTGTATGTTCTATGCCTTATGTATTCTACCGAATCAATTAATGAAAAGTTGTTGTTCTGTGCTACTTGGTGATATTTTCTATCTTTGTTGCAATTTCTCTAAGTTTAGCCTCTGAGTTTAAATATGTTCATCAACTATTGTATTAATCATGCTTGTTGGTATTTACTATAGCAAAATCATAAAAGATTTAGTCACTCTGCTAATTGTTGAAACAAATATAGGTATAGCGCATCACCTTAGAAGTTATTTTATTGTATCTGTAATCTTGTTTCTCTTTTCCCTTTTCCCAAAACCCCATTGAAAGTAGAAGAGCTAGCTTTTATAAAATCTGGAGGTCATTCTGAGAGTCATCCCATGTTCTCAGAATCTTCCATGTTGGTGCTAAAACTTGTGCAATTTTATACATCATTAGTTTTTGGCACGTCCGATGGGACCTTTTTTTAGATTCTTGATCAAAATCGTATGAGCCAGAGATCAGGAAGGAGTCAAAGCTGTGGACCAACCACCAGAGCCCAATCAATTGCTAATCCAAGAATCTTGTTGCCTCCTTTATCAGCCACTCCAAGAAGAAGGGTAAATCAAGTGTCTAGAGTACCAGGAAAAGCTATGGCAACACTTGTTCCTCCTAATCTGCCATGAAACTTTGCAAATTGGAACAACAACCTTGTTCTCCCAACACCACCGGATATTTAGGATCTGATTCCTACTAATGCTTTGAAGTCATTACCCAAATTTAGTGGAGAAGAGTTCAAGACTCTAGGAGAACACCTCCAAGATGTGTTAGATGTGTGCGTTGTGCATGTCATCACAGAACAAAATGTTGCTATCAGATTGTTGGTTGCTTCTTTCAAGGGAAAAGCTCTTGATTGGTACAGGTCCGTGGCCTCAAACTCAATATCTACTTGTGATCAGCTCGGGGATGCTTTCATTGCAAGGTTCAGAGAGAAGGGTGATAGATCATCTTTGTTGTAGTAATTGATCACCATAAAGAGAGCACCGCAAGAAGCCATAACAGATTTCAACACTAGGTTTCAAAAGGATTGGGATAGAATCCCTACCACAGCTAGGGCATCAGCAGGTATGGCAATTATATTTTATCTTAAGGCTTTTAATTCTAATATCTCAGTGATGATTCAGTCCTTAGGAGGGTGGACCCTACCAGAAGCATATGAATTAGTTGTAAGAGCCCAAAATAGCCTAATAGATGCTGGGAAACTACCTCCAAGACCTCCCATGCCTATGTTCCTAGAGATTTCTATTCCCACCCCACAAGAAGCTCCTAATATTCCATCAGTCCCTGTATCTATGTACACTTTTCCAACACCTCCTGCTCCTCCATCTGAAATGGATGATGTCAAGAACATTCTTAGAACCTTTTCAAATGAAATTATTAATCTCAAGAGACAATAGATTGCTTATCCAAAACCTCCTTACTAGGGATTCCAATGTAATAGGCCTCCATACCAACTAAACCAATACCAAGGGGTATAGAGACTAAACAATCCTCAACCTTCAAATTAGCTAGTCCCAGTACCCACACCATTACAAATGGTCCTAGCTAATCTACGTAGAGAAATGGTCCCTAAACAAAATAACATAGAAAAAGAGTCCAATGCTTGGTGTTTCCCTTGCAACAATGCCCATATGCCCAAAGATTGTCCTAGAGGTAATTTACAACAGAGGGTTGTAGAGCAAAGAAGAATGGAGGGTCAAGCTATTGTGTCTAAAGCTCCTCCATATTAGTCACCTAGTGTTTAGAATGCAGTAATGGCGACCCAAATGCAAGAAATGTCCATTGAACAAGAAGAAGAAATTACCCCAGAGCATGCCCTATTTTCATGGATTGAAGAAGAAGACTCAATGTTTGTAAATGAAGCATCTACCTCCAAGAAGCCCTTGGTATAGTCTAACTATTTCACTAGGTCAAAGAGAAGAATGGTTGAATAGCCTGAAGCCATCAACAGTGAAGCAACTAGAGTTCCTTCATTCCAAGCTCAATATAACCCCACTTCAAGACAAGAGATACCTATGGCAGCTCAAAATCAAGGAGTCTCCAACTAGGGGATGGAAAGAGCAAAATATCCCTACTATCCTAAGACACACACGTTAGGACCTATAAACGTGGTAGAACAATTGAAGAAAACCCCTACAAATGTGTCAATATGGGATATGATGGCCATTCCTAAATAGAAGTCATTGTTACAAAAAGCATTGCAGTCTTAGAGAGATTCCAAAGTTGTTAACCCAAAAGAAGGAGATATAGACAAGGAAAAGGCTCAAAACAAAGATTCTCCACCTCAACAGACAACCACTCTGGTAAATGCCACGCTAGAGGTAAGTAAATCTAAGCCAAACCCATTTTATTTAACCCTAATAGTGGGCAAGAAACTGTTACATAACTCCATGATAGACTCAGGGGCTAGTACCATAGACATGCCTAAACAAGTAGCTGACGCTTTAAAAATAGAATACCAACCACTAGCTAAAGGAGTTATGCAGTTAGATGGGAAGTCTGTCCAAACCATAGGAATCATCAAGCAACTCCCATTATAGTTGTACACTTGCCCAAATATTACTGTTGCAAGATGTAGGGATCATTGATATTCCCTGGGTCTTTGGACTATGCCTATCTAGAGATTTTATTGCTAAAATAGGAGGTTATATGTCACTAGATTGGTCACACTTGATCTTGAGAGCTAAATATGGAACAAAGATGAAGGTGCTATCAGAACCATTATCTAAAGAGCATATCACTAAAGAAATTTCACCAAAGTTTGAAACATCTCATGCTATGATGAATAGAGAGGATAGAGCTTTTATTGAAGATATAGGGGAATGGAATTAATATGATCAAAATGAAGAAGAGAACAACCAGTTGATGTCTATGATATAGAGTGACCCTTATGGAAACTTTGATTCTATTGGTTTGGGAACTTATGTAATCTTTGAGGAAGATCAAGAAATACCAAATGTAATGAGTCAAGAAATAGTTGGAATGGAAGATTCTAATACAGACTCTGAAATCTAGACCTTAAACTTCGATGGAGCTAGGAGCAAGAATGATGCAGAAGTAGGTATCTATCTCACCTCTCCAAAGAGAGAAAAAATTCTCAGGGCCATACACTTCCAGTTTTCTTGTACAAATAATGATGTTGAATGTGAATCTTTTATACATGGTCTTATGTTAGCCAAGAAGAAAAGAATAAAAAATCTAAGAGAGAGATGATTTAGAACTAGTTGTAAGACAAATCAAAGAGAAGGTTGTGGCAAAGAATGTGAGAATGAGGTCATATCGCCATAGGATTTGGGACCTAACTGATGGTTTTGATGCTTTTAATATAGAAGTTGTACCTAGAGCTCAGAATACTAAAGCAGATAGGATGGCACAAATTCACTCTCAGTTTGACCCAACAAGTGATTTGCTTATCAATAATGAGGCAGTGAAGGTCATTATTAGACCAGCAATTTCTGACAATGTTCAAAACTGGTAAGTTTTTGACAATGACCTTCAAGTACTTCTATTTTTATAGCAGTTTGGAGAATTTGCTAACAAGCTGCAACCTAAGATTGAGAAAGCATATGGCAACCATATCATTCAATTGAAATATAATAAGCTCCCAAGGAGTTTAATAGTATTAGAGAACCTATTTGACTTAGATGATGCAAGCATAGATAAGAGAAAGTTCATAGCAATTAAAGATGATTATTCTAAAATTTCAGTCAACAAAGGAAGGAAGTTGAAAGTAGGTAATGCCATCACTTAGGAGGAAAAGGATAAGTTGACTTCTTTATGCAACCAATATGATAGGGTGATTACATGGACCTATGATGATCTCCATGGTTATAATAGGGACATTATCCAACATACTATAGAGCTTGCTGAAGGATCAAAGCATGTCTGCCAATAATAGAGAGTAGTAAATCCTGGAATTGAACCTTTAATGGTTGATGAGTTACAAAAGCTTCTTGAGTCTAAGATTATTTTCCTAATCAAGCATTCAACCTGGGTATCTAATTTGGTGCCAATAAGAAAGACAAATGGAGGTATTAGGCTCTGTGTGGACTTCAGAGACTTGAATAAAGCTTCTTTAAAGGATCATTATCCTCTGCCATCCATGGAGTAGATCTTACAAATAGAGGCTGGATTAGAAAGATTTTCCCTGCTTGATGGTTTCTCAAGGTACAATCAAATTTGGCTGGCAGAGGGAGACCAACACAAAACAACATTCACAACCAAATGGGGAACTTTTGCATATGCTAAGATGCCCTTTGGTCTCTCAAATGTTGGGTGCCACTTTTCAGCATGCTATGGATATAGCGTTTAAGGGGTTCATAAATAAAATCATTCTAATTTATTTAGATGATCTTACTCTATTTATAAAAAATGCCAAGATCACTTTGAGCATTTAAAGGCTATCTTTTAGAGGTGCCAAGAATTTGGGATTTCTTTAAATCCTAAGAAGTGCATTTTTGGTGTACCTCAAGGGAAACTTTTAGGGCATATTGTTTCAAAAGATGGAATCTCTATTGACCCAGAGAGAGTCAAGGCCATACTAGACTTATCCTTACCAGTTAATAAAAAGGTAGTTTAGTCTTTCATAGGGAAGATTAATTTTGTTAGTAGATTCATATCTGATTTTGTAGGGCTGGTCAGGCCTATTACCCTGATGTTGAAGGACTTAGTGTTTAAGTGGACAACTAAAGGGAGGCAGGCTTTTGAAGAAATTAAGAAGGCTATCTCCACTGCCCCAGTACTGCAGAATCTCAATTTCTCTAGACACTTCATAATGTATGTGTATGGAGATGAACACAATATTGCAACTGTCCTAACTCAAAAAGATGACAAAGAAGAAGGGGAACATCTAGTTGCATTCTTCTCCAAGACATTGAGAGAGTATGAATCCATGTATAATTTTGTTGAAAAGCAAGCTTATGCCATAGTTAAAGCACTTAAGAAATTCAGACACTTGGTAACAAGAAACAAAATGTTGATATTAGTAGCTCATTCAAGTGTTAGAGAATACATTATGGAGGGAGACATTATAGAAAAAAGAGCTAACTGGATAACCAAGATTTTTGAATATGAAGTACAAGTAAGGCCTACTAAGTTGGTTAGAGGAAGAGGACTCTACCAATATATTGTTCAAGATACAGAAGCATCAATGTTGAAAGAAACAAAGGATGAAACTATGTTAAAACTCCAAGAGCATGACTAAGACTCTTCGATTAATGATAGGATACAGTTCATGAGGACTGGTATCTTCCCTATTCAATTCTCCCTTGATAAAAGAAGGTACTATAGGCAATAGGGAAGTTATTTTGTGTTGATTGATCACATTCTATTTAAAAGAAATTTTGACGGGATCTTACTAAGGTGTGTTGAAAAGGATGAAGCTCAAAAGATACTACATGAATTCCATCATGGAACCTCAGGAGGACACTTCTCAGTAAAAACTACTACCATCAAGATTACGCAGGCTAGTTACTACTAGCCCACATTGTTTGCAGATTGTCATCAAATGGTCAAGAAGTGTCAGGCTTTTCAATTTTATGTTGGAAAGAGAAGGAATGCAACTTTGCCTCTGAGTCCCATAATTGTAGATGAACCTATTGCATAGTGGGGTTTAGATTTCATAGGAATGATCAATCCAATTTCAAGTATGGGGTATAAATGGATACTAACTGCAACTGATTATTTCACAAGATGGAGCGAGGCAGTCCCACTTAAAGAAGCCACTGAGAAGGTAATTCTAGATTTTTTGGAAGGAATAACTACAAGATTTGGCCCACCCTGCACTATTATATCTGACAATGTTAAGGCATTTTTGGGTACCAAATTATCAGTGTTTGCTTTAAAAAATGATATATATTTAAAGACTTCATCCAACTATTATTTGCAAGGTAATGGTTTAGTAGAATCTATGAATAAGAACCTGATTAGACTCATCAAAAGAATAGGAGTTGATCATCAAAAGGAATGACATAAACATCTCAATTCATCATTGTGGGTAGATAGGACTACACCAAAGAAAGAAACTAAGATGTCTCCTTATGAACCAGTTTAATGCAAGAATATAGTTATGCTGGCTGCATTGAGTACAGAAATCCCTGCTTTACAATTGATTAAGCAATTGGAGATAGAAGAAAATGGCCCAATGCATGTGAGGTTTGCTGAACTACTAGAAGTACAAGAGAAAACAAACTTGGCGCATGAATCCTTGATGAACAGTCAGCATACCATAAAGAGTTGGTTTTATCAAAAGACTTCTGAACCAAATATTGAATTTAGGTCTTTGGTTTTGAAATGGGATGAAAGAGCTTCTAAGCTAGGGAGACACATCAAGTTTGATTCACTTTGGACTAGCCCTTTTAAGATTCACGCTTGCAAGTAACAGAATGCATTTGAGTTGGAGAATATGGAAGAAGAACCCGAAGAGATTCTGGTCAATGGGATCTTCTTTAAACATTTCACATAATTCCAATTTATGTCCCTATATCCTAGTTAATTAGGTTTCTTTCAATTTTCATCCCTTTCCTACTTTGCTTTTCCCGCTTTCTTTGGAATAAGTGTTCTGAGAACACGTGTCCATAGTGCATTGGCCTCTATACCTGGTAGTTGCACACTCCTCAAGTTGTTAAGTAATACTTGTACTTCAAGGAAGATAACCAATCATTTTGAAGGATTGCCACCTTTAATGCTGAGTCAGCATATAATCTTTGTAGATTTGGAATGATACACTAACTGTCACTTTAGTGCATCTATTAGTCTCATTAATTAGAAATGATGGGTCATTTAATACATTATTAATTCCACTGCTGATTCAAGTAGTTAAGTATCTCAATAGTTTATAGTTGCAATTCTTGTTTCAATTCCCTCAGATTTCCTTTGCCTGCATCAAGAGTTTTAAACTCTATTGGAAAGTTCTAGTGGTGATTTGAGCCCAGTTGTAGTTTTTTTAGAGCCCTTGAAAGATAGATAGAAATGGAAGAAGGGCGGTCACCAAAAGAGGGTCTGTTTGATTTGCCAGAAAAATGGAAGAATAGTAAGGCCTCCACATCTGTGAAGGCACAACCAAGAAACAATTACCCAAGGACCAAAGCATTGGAGAAAGGGAGAAGTGTCAATCCTTCACGGATTGATGATTATGCAGATGGCATCTTTGACACCCAGATGACCAGAAATATGAAGAATTTGAGAGAAGGGGCACACATAAGATGTCTCCGATGGGAAGAGAACCTGGGAGAATCTAAAACTTTTGGCATGAGGACTTGGACCTCTCAGTTGGCTTAATTTTTAGTTCCTGTAGTTCACCCTTATTCTGAGTTGGTCCGTATGTGTCTAAATCTCTTCGACCCACAGACCTCAACAATTTAGAGTAGAAGTTTGATACTCCAGACAAGCCCTAAGGTAATTTAGGATATGTTGGGCCTATATCACGATTAGAATGCTAATTTTTCCACTATCCCCAAGTTACAAAATATATGGAATGGTGTTCACCGTAAAGTCAGGTTTCTAAATACTGAGATGCACTTAGATGAAGATAACACCCAATTGCCCCCATTGCCCACTACCTAAGGCCAGTTCAATACTGATGTATAGGATGTCCTCTCCATGCTATCTTTCATTTTTGGTCAAGATGAAGATGCAAATGTGTATGACTGGCAATTGGCATCCATCTTCAGACTCAAAACATTAGACAAGTCTGCCGAGTATAGATTTGATTTCTCAGAGCATATCTCCTGGGCCATTAGTGAGAAGCTATCCAATTTCTCTAAGGTGCAGAAATTTAGGTACTCAGCCTATCTTTTCCATTTAATATTGTATCAAAATTATCAGCTCTTTTAGTGGTATATGCATTTAGATATGTATGACCCTGAGGTAGGTAGCAGAAAAACCATTCCAGTGTCAGCATGGACTCATGTCCTCTTAGAAACCTCAGACCCTTTTGAATTTGCTGAGTGTTTTGTGGCCCATGTTTTTGAACAATTGGAATCTGAAGCTATTGTGAATAGAATGACAAATAGTTTGAAGGGATTCTGAGTTAATTCCAAAGTTCCTTGTGACTATTTCTTTAGTGCTCATTTTACAATTATTAGGCTTCATGGTTTTGCTAGTGAGCTTGTTTTGCTCCCAAAAGTCTTAACCCCTAGAGTTACAACCTTGGAAGTAGGCCGCCAATTTTCTATTATTGACAATAATTTTGGTACCAAGAAAAGGAAGAATAAATTCTATGATATCCCTTGGAGTAAGGAGTTTAAGATAAAGAAAAGAGAAACTAAAAATCTCCTGCTAAGAAAATTGGTAGCCTATGGTTTTGTAATAGTTCAAGATAAATGGAACTATGATCTAGATAGTTTCTTAGCATCATGGATAGTGAGTAATAAGGTCTCCACTAGTTTCATTCATGAGACTCGGCCTTTCTGGGAACATAGGAGGTTGCTACAACAAGATACTCCAAAATGCTATGTATAGCTCAAAGATCTACCAGATGAAGGCCCCAAGCCATGGGAAACTTTTTACACCCGCTAGCAAGAGTATGATCCTAAGAGGCTCATGACACATGGTTTGAGAATGACACTCAAGAATAAAGACTAGAACAGTGAAAAGATAGCAGCCTACTAGAAGTATAGGCAGGAAATTACTGAAATCACCCATACTTTCAGGGGCATTCAAATAGATGAGTAGTGGGAGAGGCTATGGGATGATTATCATATGACTCTTGTATCTATCCCAGACACAAGCAATCTTCTGGGCCACTCAGAAGAGTTGGAAGAGGTAGAAGAGATAGAGGAAGCAAAGAAAGTAACAGAACAAGTTCCTAGAACTCCTTGGCCTCAACCTCTTAGTGTTATAGAGAAGCAAAAAGTTGTACAACCACTGTCTCTTGGGACCCATATAGCTTTGACATCGGGGGCTCTTGGAGTGGCGATACCTCAACAAACATTCGTGTCAATAGAAGAAGCATCAAAGGAAGAAGGCCCTAAAGACACAGTTGGAAGGCCCCTTAAAAGAAGGTACACGTTAGTATTACAAGAAGAAACTGAAGGTGATGACTTGGTGGCCCCACAACAAAAAGTTCCAATAACTACAGTGCCAGTCCAGGTAAGTATTCCTCCTCTTATTTCTCCTTCTTCATCTTCTTCTTTAATATGGGTGGCAACCCAATTTACCTATTCTTCAATGCCTCCTGCCACCTCTATTACGCCTTTACAATCTTTCACCCCTACTGCTAGTTCATCGGCCTTAACATCATCACAGGCCATTTTATTACCTTTGTTTTCCCCATCCATGCCTAGGCAGGCTTTTCCTCAGATTGACCCCAGTCAACAAATTACAACCATCCCATATGACTTACCATGGGGTTATCCCTTTGTTGGAGGGCTTATTACTTCCCCACCTACCTTTCAAACACAGGGGGATGCTGCTAAGAAAGTAAGGGAAGCTAGAAGAGAGAAGAAAAAGTTGAAAGAAAGTAAAAGCCCTACTACCCCTCATATGAAGTCACTCTTTGATCCTATCCAGCAATCCCTAACTATCACTCACTTGACCCCCAATATAGTCAAGCCTATTGAACAAATGATGCTAAAGGATTATACCATGAATGCAGTGGCTATGGACTTAGCCCATTTTAGGCCCAAAGATAATGTTGAGTTAATGAATGAATGAAACTTCTGTAGCAGTCAAAACAGATTATCTGAAAGAAATAAAGAAACTGCAAAAGTTGGAAATAGATTTGGCAAAGATAAAAGCTACAATTGATAGCCTTTCTGTAGAGATCAAGGCTAAAAATCAAGAAATTGACACTTTGAATAAAGATTTGCAGTCTATTGTGTCTTTAGAAGTGTATCAGGCAACATAATCTCAAGCTGCAAACCTTCAAACTGAAATAGCCTTGAAGTAGGAGAATGCCATTGCTGAGAAGAAATACCAAGATAAGTTGCAAGAGGTGTCTCAATTGCAACAGAGCTTCCTAAAGGAGCAGAATCAAATTGGTGCCTATCAAGCTCAATTCATGGCTGAGCAAGAGAAAACCAAGCAATTGACTATTGAGCTAAGTCAGAGGCCTCAAAATGCTGGAGTGCTAGAAATGGTCAAGGAGATGTATGTAAAAGCATGGCAAAGAATCTTTGATGAGGTGACATAGCTTAAGCTTGCCCTCAGTTTTCTTCTCAAGGCTCAGTTGCTGTGTGAAAAAGTAGAGTCTTTAGTTGAGGCTATTTTATCCATTGTTTCTTTGAGAGTCTCAGACTCCGATCTTTAATTTCAAAAATTCTATGATGCAACTAATGAAGCCTTGCTAGCAGCAGGGGTGAGTGACAGAATGATTGCAGTTGAAAAGGTGAATGAGGTTCTTAGTTGCAATGAAGCCGCAACAACATGCAAGACACTTTTGGATATTTTGAAGTAAAGAATCAAAGGTATGAAGGGGCGTATTGAGAAATTGGTATAGATGGGATGCCCATCTCCTTTCCCAATTGATAACATTGTCTTAATGACTGACCAGATCAAGGCACTCCTATTGTTGAAGCAAAATGATCAGATTGTTTTTCAAAGTTTGAGTGACTCGTCAAGTGTGTAGGAGGTGGAATCAGTTCTCGTTCCTATGGCCCATCTTGAATTTCAGTTGCATTCCATGGTGTGAATTCTCTAGTCCTTATCTCATGAGGACATTATCAATTTGGATCTTGCTTTCTAGGATTTACAGAAGAGAGAGGGCTTGTCAGACTCAAAATGGTCTGGGTATCAAGCCGCCTTCCAGAAGTTGTAATTTTTTGGGCTGTGGCAGTGCAATTTTGAACTTTTGAACTTTTGTATATTTTCTGGGTTCTCTCTATGTAGGCACATAGTCCCGAGTGAGTCACCAAGAACTATAGAGTTAAAACTCTACATTTTGTTTCATCGATTCTCAGTGGTAAGATACTTATATATTATCTTCTTGGTAGTCTATTTTTATTTTGCAAGTAATAGCCCGATGCAAGTTGTAGCCTGTGCGGAAACTCCAAGTGTCATGCAGCGGGATTGTGAAGAAATGAGGGTTTGTGAAGCTACACAACACACCACATCGCGTGGTAATAGAAAGAGCCTGGCATAGTGTCTAGTTGCAGCGGAAAACACCAAGTGTCTCATTCTGAGTTGCAAGTTTTAAGAGTCACGGAGTGTGCCACGTGTTTGTGTTGCGTTCCTTGCCCTTTTCATTTCATAATGTTTCTAAGTTACGCGGAGTGTGCCACTTGTTGTGATAGTGGGAAGGTGAGAACTTTTAATAAAGCACCTCGGATGTATGCAGAGTTTGCCACATGTCTCTATGGCGAATGAGCGGAGCTCACTGTGTTTCCCTCTTTTTGCAGTATATTAAGTATCAAAGTAAAGATGGTGGGCCCACGATATTAATAGTTATTTTGTAAGTTGCAGCGGAAGATGCCAGATCTAAGTCTCCACGTGAGTTCTATATAACGCTTCAATGTAGCAGAATGTGCCACATGTAGTTACCGCAGGCACTTGAAGAAAAGAATATAAGCATCTTAGAAGAAGTGCTAGCCTACTGTGTATCCCAGTTTGAAGATAGCGAGTGTTTCCACGCATCTCAAGCATCAATTAAAGTAAAGAGAAGCTAAAGGCACCAAGTGTCAATATGGCACGCATCTAAAAGATATTAAAGGAGCCAAACGTGATGAGCGTGAAGATGCCATGTACCCACTTTTGAACCATTTTGGAAGCTCACGGAAGAGGCCATCTATCCCAACAGAACTGGTAGTTGTAAGCTGTATGTTCAGTGCCAGTTACCAATCAGAATGTGAGGACAATACATAAGCATATTCAATAGGATTTCCTGTGCGTGACCAGTTCCAGTTGAGTTTTGCAAACGGTTAAGATCCTAATGGCCATGAATGTCTTGAGCCCTTCTTATTGCTATAAATATGAGAATTCTATAACTAATAGAGATATATGTATGTAGAGATTCTGAGATAGAAGAATATACATGAGAAGAGATTTTGTAGTGACTAGAATATATCATTTTCCCTCTGCAGTTGTTTCAAGAGAAAAGCATCGTATATCTGTGCATGTTCTATGCCTTATGTATTCTGCCAAATCAATTAATGAAAAGCCTCTATTTTGTGCTACTTGGTGATATTTTCTATGTCTTTGTTGCAAATTCTCTAAGTTTAGCTTCTGAGTTTAAATATGTTCGTCAACTGTTGTATTAATCATGCTTGTTGCTCTTTAATATAGTAGAATCATAAAAGATTTAGTCACTGTGCTGATTGTTGAAACATATATAAGTTTGGTGCATTGCCTTAGAAGTTATTTTTATTGTATCTATAATCTTATTTCTCTTTTCCCTTTTCCCAAAACCCCATTGAAAGTAGAAGAGCTAGCTTCTATAAAATCTGGAGCTCATTCTAAGAGTCATCCCATGTTCTCAGAATCTCCCATGTTGGTGCTGAAACTCGCGCTATTTTATACATCAACATGAACTATATAGAAGAATACATAGACATGCTCAATATGAAAACCAAAATGTAATGAATTACAAGGAATGAATACAAATCCAAATTTCAACATAACGAAAAAACCCCAAATGGACAAAATCAATGACAATGCTTCAAATTTCGGATAATCCTTTTATTTTCTCTTTGACCTAATGAATGAGCATAAGAATGAGTACCATGTCACACCATCCTAATCTTGGATGTAAACTAAATGGATTTGAGTGATCCAATAGATGATCTCCAAATTCCTAATAGATAAATATTTTAGAGGGTAGAGTCAAAGTAAGAACATATGGTGTTGCAAGCAGGAAAATTGCCTTGAATTTACAAGGTTTCCACATAGCATGCATTATTGTATAGTTTAGCTTAGCTCATTGGCTTCAATCTTTTGTTGCTTAGTGAACCTACTTTTCACACTCTTAGGGACAACATCTCTTGCATTATTTTTGTAGGCTTCTAGCTCATCTTTCATCCCTACAACTTGAAATGAATTAAGCAATTTTAGAATCTAGAAACATAGAATGTGTTTAAAAAGACTAGGGTATCAATTTGGCTAAGGTAAATAGAGCATTTCATAGCATATCAAAATAAATTAGAGTAAGACCAAGCATAATAGGATAGAAATTAATTGATAAACAAAGAATAACTAAATACCTAGATTGTTGCACTAGTAGTTTTATTATCATAGATTCATTAAATTGGATACATACATTTATTTATGTGTATCTCATACTAATAGGATTCAACTATGTCTATTATATGGTTTTGTTGAATGTTAGGAACACTGAGAGGGGGGGGGGGTGAATCAGTGTTCTAAAAATCCTTTGATGCACTTTAACTTTCAGCCATTATCCAAAATTAATTAAACAAAGGCATAACATGCATATGAACAACAACCATAAAAACATGACACATAGACACCAAGATTTTTACGTGGAAAACCCAAAATGGGAAAAACCACGGAAAGGATTATCTCTCAAATAGATATTGCAATCTTTACAAATAATGATGTTCAGGCTTGGTCACTCCACGGGCCTGAAACATGCTGGCTCACTACCATGAAGAAAAACTAGGTCTAGTAAGGTCACTGCCTCAACCCTAAACCTATAAAGATTACAATAAGGGTTGTTAAACCCTAATGGCCGCTCACTACCAGTGTCACAACTCAATATTTTTGAAAAGTGAATTATGATATGTGTTGTAAGATTTGTCATTTGGAAATTTTTGAGACCCTTTTACTTGTGCTTTAACTTGACCCTGGGAGAGCCTATTGGGAAATCCTGGGTAATTTGATTAATTGGAAGGCTTGAGGCCTTGTGATAAAATGTGATAAAATGTGTAAAGGATGACACCTAGAGGTAGAGATGTCTACTTCCCTACCCTCCCTGAACTCACCTAAGCTGAGTCTTTGTATTGTGAGTGAAACCTTGAGAGTGTGTGTATTATTTGATTTGTTGTTGTTCAATGTTGTGATGTGTTTAAGTCTATTCTACCCTAGGTATGTGGATGGTCACCCTAGCTCGGGGGTGATCCTCTTGCTGGTCTACAGTAGGGAGGAGAGCTACTTGTGTGGTGTTTTCTTTCCTTGTGTGTCATGCAAGTTTTCATGGAGCTTAAAGTGGAGTTGAAGAGTTTTTCTGTTTTGGGAAATATTTTATTTTCCTTTAGTCTTAAGGGAGCTTGGTCTTTTAATAGCTTCATCCTTGTTGATTTTACAAGAGGAGAACATTCTCTCTCTTTCATTGTATAATTTGGTATTTTAAAGTTGTGAGAAAGTCCTCTCTTAATGTGTTGTTAGTTGTGATTTTACAGTTCATTAAGTTTTACCATTTAGAAATGAGAAGAGGAAAAGAAAATTTGTTTTTAAAAGGATATTAAAATTGTCTAGTTCCTTCTTCTCCTACTTGCAAAGTTGAGAGTTAGTTGATGTCTTAATTAAATTTGTAAAAGTATTATTTCTGTGCAAGCTTAGTAGAAATATTAGTTTTAAATTTTGTTATAAGTCAAGTTGTAATTTTGTTACCATGAAAGAAATAAAATTTGGGTTGCAATATTGCTTTTGACATTACCGCGACCTTGAGGGTCTCTTCCTAGGATGGGGACCATTTCACTTTTTACTATTCACTATTCACTATTCACTGTCACTATTCACGTTTCACTATTTACTATTCACTTTCCACTAATCAGTATTCATTTTTACTATTCACTATTTACTTTTACTATTCACTTTTCACTATTCATTTAAAGGCAAACTATATGTAGTTTAAAACATTGACTTGAAATAAAAAAATTTAATCGAGGAAAGTGGGATTTATTTATGCATAGTGTATAATATGAATTGAATAGATGTTTAAACTCAGAGTTGCAATTCAGAAATACATTGTTTATACAAGTACAATCTAAAAAAGAGCATAGGTAAATATATTTTAATTTTAAGGAAGAGCTTCTCGGAAGTTTTAACAATTATCCCAAATTAAATGATAGGAAAATGAAGAAGAAAGTATGATCCCTTCATTTACAAAGGACACTGAAAATAAATGCAAACAAGCCATCATAAGCATTCCATGAGTGGCCATTTTAAACTCAACTGTAGATTTAGAGAAGTAGCATTAGTATGTGAGTTTCTAATTTAGTAAATCATAAATTTACATTATGAGATTAGTCATACATTTATGTCATATTACATGGAACAAAAATATATATATGGGAATAGTACCTTCCATTAGAGGAGTTGTTTATAACAAATAAGACCACTTGTCCAATTGCATAAATATGACTATATGTTCATAACATGCTTAGGCTAGGAGTATTAAGGATAGAGTATTGATAGGGCTAGAAATGTTGCAAGAGAGTAACTTGCGAAGTTAAATATATAAGTTTTCTTCACAAATATGTGTTTAATTATATGGTACTTTCTAATAGAGGAATTAATTTAGCATTTTCCTTATTATGTGATAATTGGTTTAATTTTATGGTGAGAACAACATCTCTCGATTACTCAAATGTTTTGAATTGATCAATCAAGAATTTTATTCCTTTCATTGTTCCCTTTTGAGTTATTCTAATTTTTCCTCATAAATAGCTAGGTAAACTTTAAAGAAACATCCAAAAACTCAAACAAATTACAAAGTTCAGTTTTTATGGTACCTCTGTGTCACATTTACGGGTAATACCGTCACGTTGAACCAAGTACCTCGCACCTAACATAGTTGCAACAATGACATTTGGGCACCGTCCCTCTAAATCGTCAGGGAGAAATAAGGAACATGTATAAGTTAAATCCATAGGAAGGGAAAATCTCCTTGGATACCTAACTAAAAAGATTAAGAAAAAGAAAAAGGTGAGACTATAAAAAAAATTGTTGTAGGATGATCAATGGGAATACCTCATCAAGGAAATATGCATGATAGGTAAATTAATCACACTTGAAAATTTAAATGCCAAACACTCCCGCGAGGTGTGTTTGCAATATTAATTTCTTTAGAATTCCGTCTCTGTATCATTTGAGTGAATGGGTAGTCGGCGAAGAACTGTGTACCAACCACAGTTACATAAACATAGTGCAAGACAGAACTACATGTTCGCATTCGTTGTGTAGATCACATCCGAAGGAGGGGGCCTTGATCCCATGGATACAGGGTATGTAGGTAGTCTGGACGGCGAAGGATGCCCCTAGTACTCAGGTCCCCTGGATGTAGGGAGTCCTACTTGATTAACATCGTGATCTTAATTCTCTGAGTAGTGATTACCGAGTTGTGTTAACATGAGATTGTTAAGTTAATTTTGTGCAGATGATAAGGATACAGTTACTAGAGGAGAAGCAAGCTATCAAAAATGAATGCAGGATGTAATGCATGACTTAAGGTTTGAATTGACCCGTTGTTCTTTTAGGTTATCTTACATAATGTACCTTCTCTCGTAATGTACTCTCTCTTCACTAGATTTAAAATTGGTGATCTTTTAAGAACCTGATGATTCTAGGAAACTAAATTTCAAGTTTCATCGTAGTGCTATAGCATACATTAAGCACTTCTGGAAGAATTTCACATTTCCTACATCTGCCATATCAAAAATTTTATTCATTGGTCTTTTTGAAATTAGAGTTTAATGTTATTTGATTTAGGATGAGTTAGGTCCTTATAGCCAGGCTCACTACCTTGAAGAAGAAGGCTTATTACCTAGTACAAAGCAAATTGCACATGAAAATTGAATACTGCATAAACATCTGTCACTATGCTAGGGTGCAGTCATCTATCAAATGAATTTTGAATCCCAAGTCTTCATTGCTACTGATCTTCTAACTCTGCTCTGCTATTTGCACACTCACATCACACACTCACAACTAAAACTCATCACCTTTATATATTCGCATCATGATTTGATCCACAATCAGGTCAACATCCAAGAAATGAAATGTGTACATAGAAAGATGTGGCTTGTCGGCTTAATCCAATGCACTATATATTATGTGGACCTAAATATTTTCCCAAACATGTTCATATAGGTTGGTTCTAATCATTCAATCGCTTAGATAGATCCTTCAAACTGTTGATAACTGAGAGGGGGGGTGAATCAGTTATCCTAATTATTTCTTCTTTTGAACTTTCTTATTAATCAAAGCAGCATTGAATCAGACAAACAAACATTACCATGAAATGAGAAACACATGACACAGTATTTTTGACGTGGAAACCCAGTTAAGGGAGAAAACCACGGGGTGATTAACCCAAAGATTATTCTCTGTTAGAAGAATAAGGAATTACAAAATGGCACTTGCCAATTAGGGCTCACTGCCTGAGCACACTGCTCACACAGAGGCACACTGCCTACAAGGAGACACACTATCTACAAAAGAATGTTATACAATACTTGAACTGATTGGAAGCATCTACATATGCTGGAGTTCAGTTCCGATTAGGCTCAGTACACTGATCTGCTGCACTTCATCTTTCCTCTGCTCTTTATTCTACTTTTCTTTCACATACCAGATCTTTCTTACTGCTTCTACTCTGTTCTACACTTATTCGCATACAACATACCACAACACCCTCCTCACAACAAAATCCATCCTCTATATATATATCCACACTAGTGATTTCATTATCTTTCTAGTCGGCACCCGGAATAGTCTATCTTCTCACAAACTCTGTTCTGTCGGCTGAATCCTTGCATATCAAGTAATGTGGATCAAGCATATACTTGTAGATATCATTAATCATGTTGGCCAAACATGATTCATCCCTTCACAACCTTTACCATCAACAGTAACACATCCGTAAAATAGTCTGATATTCTGTCAGTTAGTTCTTCCTCTGTTCTCACTGTCACTCAGGAATCCGGTACTCAGCTATTCATATCTTTTTCTTTGTCCATCACCAAAGGCTAAATCCTTGGAATGTACTACTCAAGGTAGTCCTCTTGACTTCCCCAAATCCGTACTGCACCAAGACACTTCCTCTGAGAGATCCGGACCAATCTGTCGGACCTTGCCACATGCTCTGTTCTTGTTCATCGGACCACAACAGTTCTTCATCCTGTCTTCCGGTAGAGGCACGCCATGACTTGCGGATATGTGGGATGACCTTTGTTTCCATCAATAACAACAACCATGAATCCATATAGTGTCTCTTGCCAACAATCTCCCCCTTTGGCATTGATGGCAACACTTAGTGAAAAATGACTAAGTGTTTACACTATGCTCCCCCTTTGGTGATGCTCTGTCTTTATATACAATTTCTGGAACTCCCCCTTAGTTGGATTCCTCATTTTTCACTGCTCCTCACTCCCCCTTTGACATCAATGGCAAAGGGTAGGGTCCGCACACCAAAATTTTCAAAAATTTTCTATACATAGCCGTATATTTACATACTCACATATACTGAAGAATGTCTGCAAAAGATGTCTTCAGTTGGATCAATTCTGTAGCCCAACTTTGCTTCATTCTATCCAAAATTGAAATGTGACCACTCAACAAAAATGCAAATGCATCTGCCCTTTTTAGATCTTTCGGATCACTTGTCTGGGCTGTGATTTGAGCTTCTGCTATGGCCTCATGCATGGCCTCTAGCATAGGGACAATTAACCCCCTGAGCTCACTCAACCTGCTTATTCTATTTTTCCTTTCCTTCTCTAGTTTCTTGATTTCACTCAAGACTGCAATAGTCTGACATTCTTGATTTGTTATAGAGGAAGAAAGAGGATCAAAACTTTGAGACAAGCTTAGTAGTGTGTCCTCTTGCGCTTTTATTTTCTTCTCAATGTCCACTGTTACCTTGGACCAGGAGATACAAAATTTGTATATTTCACCGCCATCCTTAAGAGCATTTTCTAAGCTCTTTATCCCAATGTTCATGTTTCTCCTATCATTAATGATCAAACCCTGAACCTCGAAGAACCTTTTATCCAAAAACTCCTTCCGGACCTTTTCTTCAGCTAATTTTTCTAGAGATTCAAAATGTGTACTAACACTGCTGACTAAGGTTTTGAGATTACCGGAAGAGGAGGCTGTGGGATCCTTTTGAAAAGATGGCATGATCTTTTCCAGCACTCCAGATGCTACCTCCATAAGCTCACAGTCTTCCATGTGAGATTTCAGTAGTTTCTCTTTGACTTTCTCATTTGCAAATGAGGCTATTTTCATTGTTTGCACCGGTGACAAAGAGTCAAAATCTAATGGTCCTTTTAGCAGGTCCGGTTCATCAATTTCTATAGTGGCTTTTGTCAAGAATTCTTGAACAATTTGTGCAGTGTCTCTTGCCGGAGACAGATGTTTCTTCTCTTCTGTAGTTTTGTCCTTTGGAATCTTTTCTCCTTCCTTACTCTTACCACTTTCAGTTGTGGTTTTCTCTGTTGGGGTCTTCTCTTTCTCTGCATCCTTGGTGCTGTCAACCTCTTTTTCTTTAACTGATGCTTCTTTCTCCTGTAGTTTCTCTTCTTCTTGAGATCCGGAGACTATAGGGGAAACCGGAGGAGAGATGTTAGTCTGTTCAAGGGCCACTTCTTCCGGAGCAGATGATTCCAAGTCCACAGCTGTTTCTGCACCTAAGTCCTCTACAACAGGAAGATTAAACCTTTTGAAGGTTTTCCAGAGAATCTCTTCAGTGTCCTTGGCTACCTTGTCGGTCTCACCAAGCATAAGCTGATTCATCCTTGCTTTGCTCCTGAATTCATCCTTGCAGTCTTTGAATACCATGTTCATTGTTTTGTGATCAATTGAAGGATATAGCTGAATAGCTATCTGTTCCCTGATCTCAAGGTCCTTTGCCATGGCATTGTTCTTTCTTATCTCTAATTCCATCTCTAGGCTCGTTGGGATTTCAGAGATAATCTCAATAAAAGCTTTATTGTAGATGTTCAAGTACCTTATTATAGCTTCTTGCAGGATCTTTTGATCTGCCTCGTTGTAGTCATCATAAAATTCAGCCACCGGTTGAAGGTTCCCATCCACAGTGACTGATTTGACTACACTATCTAGGGATAGAGTGGGCTTTTTAGCAAATTCTTCTGCCATTTCTTCCTTGTCTTGGCCTGTGGAGGGTTTCCCGGATCCTTTCTTCTTCTGCTTCTTTATTTCTTTTACTCCCTCATCTGACTCAGTTTCCTCTTCATCCTTTTGGCTTTCATAAGCCCTTGTGGCTTTTGTCTTAGATCTTTTACCGGATGCCTGGACTTCCGGTTTTGAACTTTTGGTTGTGGGAGGTGCAGATCTTTTTGATGATCTGGTCCGGGTGGAAGTTTCAACCGGAACACTTTCTTTACTTTTCTTTTCTTCCTCTTTCTTTTCTTCCTCAGATTTTCTTCTCTTTTCCCGGCTGGCATCAAGTGCCTCTTTTGAGATGCCTAGGCCTTGATCAATGTGCTCAACTTCTTTTCTCACCTTCCTCTTTATCTCAGGTTCCCTGAGTTCTACATGTATCTTTACACTCAGCTCTTCAAAGGTTCCAAACCTTTCTGCCTTTGGATCTTTGGGCTGACTTAGCATGTGTTGAACATGCAGCTCCACTATTTGTTCATCCACTTCATACCCCATGGGCATGATCCAGACAGTCCTTGGCTCCACTACCTCCATTAGGCACTGATCAGTGTCCACCATAAAGCACACTGAGTCTTTGTATTTTTCAACAAGAGACTAGGGAATTCTTTCTCTTGCTTACATCATGCTTTGGAAGTTTTTGAAGTATCCCCATAGGGCTGTATTTCTTGCTTTGGCATCCCCAAGCCCATGTAGATAGTCTCTTATCTGGACTGCAACAGGTTTGTCATTCTGCCATGCCCATCCACTTGATCCGAGCAGCTCATTCATGAAGTAGAAAAATAGACATAATATAAGAGTACCATACTTAAAGGAATTCTTTTTGTCCTTAATTTTCTGTATATTTTCCATTAATTGGCTTAAGAGCAGTTCGCAGAGATCATATTCTGCATTCTTCCTTAGCATTTCATAGGCAGTATACACTGCAGTTCCGGATACAGAATTCTCCCTGCTGGAGTGATAGATCTTGTATCCTATTATCATGGACGCATACTTGATATCCGGATCAGAAATATCTTCAATGGTCATTGCCCTCTTATCAAATTTTGATCCGGTGGCCTCAGTTACAATGTTATTTTTGACAAATTTGAGGATAGGTATCCCTCCGGAAGAGTATAGACCAGTTACTGCTCTAATTGCCTCTTTTGTGATCTTGTAGGGTCTATCCAGCCATAGGAAGTTGTCATGCATCCTGCTCAGTACATACCGGACCCATTCATCTTCTTCAAAGCAGGGGAAATGAATGAATTGATCAAATTGTTTCTTCTGGATACCCTTATACTCTGGTTTAAGCTCAAAAGCATTGTCTATCAGTTGTTTGTGATAGAGATCTCTCAATTTGAATTCCCCAAATTCCTCAATGCTTGCATGTATGTAAACCCTAATGTCTTCTGTGTGTAAAACTCCGTGAGGAACACTGGAAAATGCTCCTAAGGGATCTACCTCCAATGACTTGTATGGATGTTTCTTAAATTCAGGTCGGGGCCTATCTGAGATTTTTACTATATTTGGAGTAGCCATTTCTTCAAAAGATTTGTAGCAAGATATCGAAAGTGGAAAATACCTTTTACGTCTTCGGTTGCATGGAGTAGCTGGATTGATTTCTGTATGTAATGACTTCAGCAGGAGATCTTCGGTAAACTTGATGAATTTTGTTGCAGAGCTCCGCTTTTAGCTTCTTCTTGGATGTGGAATGATCAAGTGATTGTTGAGAAATCCCTTATATCATTTTGCAAACCCTAATATCTGTTTGCAATAAATGCTCCACCTATATTATTCCAGTTTGCCTTGTCCGGATAGCTTGGAGTATCCCGGATCAGTCCTGATCTATGAACATCATGCGGATCTTTCAATCATGAATAAATCGAGATGACACATTACAAGAACATCCCAAACATTCTGTCCAGTCCGTAGAGTAAAATAATGTACTTCCGGATCTCTCCGGACCCTTTTGTAGTCCTCTGTCATTCCGGAGCATCTCCCGGAACAGGTCTTTACTTGATCGATCACAACTTCTTTATATCTTCATGCGGACCTCTGAAATCTTGTCTGGATCATCTCAGGACTGGTATCTTCAAACCCTTTACTCTGCATCTTGTGTCACATCCAGTACCACTTGATTGGCTGGGGGAACAGGATTTTCTTTGAGTCTCCCCCTGAGCCAGAGCTCACTTTTTAATTTCTGGAAGAAATAGCAGCACCAGAGTCTGGTGCGGATCCAACCTCTACATTCTCTGAACTTTTCTTCACCCAAATCTTGTTCATCTGATTCCTAACTTCATCCACATTCATCTTTTGTTTACCTTTGTCTTGATTCTGATTATATACCGGACCTCTTTTGTCCTGATTCTTGCTTCTGCATACTTTTGCATTATGACCGGACCTATTACAGATTTGGCAAATAACATTTCTTTGCATATTTGACTGATAACCTCTTGATATGCATTGATTAGCCATATGACCTACTCTATTGCATGCAAAGCATCTACCATTGAATGATTTGTTTATTTGCATATTTCTGCATTCATGAGACTTGTGTCCATACCTTTTGCAGTTAAAGCACTGTCCGGAGAAGGATGAATTAGTCTGATTCATTCTCTTCTTGCACTGATTAGCTTTGTGACCAAAGTGATTGCAGCTGTGGCAGTATCCATTGAAAGATGGATATCTTTGAGCATTGGGCTATCTTACCGGAGGTCTTCCAGGCCTATTCCTTGGATTTTCTGATCCAAAATTCTTTTGACCGGATCCGGAGCTTTCTCCTTTCTCATATCCCAAACCATACTTGTCATCTGTATTCTTTTGACTTGTAAGAAGTACTTCAAGTTGGGCAGAACTTATCTTGAATTTTTCTTTATATTCATTTGATGTTTGAAGATCTCTTTTGAGAGAGACAATTTGATTCTCAAGTTTTTCTTCATTATCTTTGGCATCTTCAAGATCAGATTCAAGATGTTTGATAATCCTGTCCATCTGGTGGCATTC
Organism: Cunninghamia lanceolata; assembly: GCA_027924645.1. Taxonomy (NCBI): domain Eukaryota; kingdom Viridiplantae; phylum Streptophyta; class Pinopsida; order Cupressales; family Cupressaceae; genus Cunninghamia; species Cunninghamia lanceolata. Next base: position 2,780,935 of record BSBN01001326.1, read on the forward strand.
TTCTGATTTCTCTTTAAGAGATTGTCTTAGATTGTCTTCAGCTTTTCTTTTTTCTTCAATCTCTTGAGTAAACTTTATAGTTCCTGATTCCATTTCATGTCTTAACATAATGACTTCTTTTGATAACTTTTCACATAACTTGGTTTTCTCAGTCAATTCTTCATTTGTATTGCTTTCTTCAGTTTGGCTTGCCAATTGTTGGAGCAGCTCCTTTCTCTTTTTCATAGAGAGACTTAATTTGTCTTTTAGTTCTCTCATGAATTCATCAGCCTGTTTGAGTCTTTCCTTTAATTCATTGACTTCAGAATTTGACTGTTCAAGATCCTCAAGGGCAGTCTTGAGTTGCTCCCTTAAACCATATGCATCCATTTGAATTCCCAGATCTTCCTCAAGCTGTTAGGCTCTATTAGGAGGAACTTGGCTCTGATACCAATTGTTGATAACTGAGAGGGGGGGGTGAATCAGTTATCCTAATTATTTCTTCTTTTGAACTTTCTTATTAATCAAAGCAGCATTGAATCAGACAAACAAACATTACCATGAAATGAGAAACACATGACACAGTATTTTTGACGTAGAAACCCGGTTAAGGGAGAAAACCACGGGGTGATTAACCCAAAGATTATTCTCTGTTAGAAGAATAAGGAATTACAAAATGGCACTTGCCAATTAGGGCTCACTGCCTGAGCACACTGCTCACAAAGAGGCACACTGCCTACAAGGAGACACACTGTCTACAAAAGAATGTTATACAATACTTGAACTGATTGGAAGCATCTACATATGCTGGAGTTCAGTTCCGGTTAGGCTCAGTACACTGATCTGCTGCACTTCATCTTTCCTCTGCTCTTTATTCTGCTTTTCTTTCACATACCGGATCTTTCTTACTGCTTCTACTCTGTTCTACACTTATTCGCATACAACATACCACAACACCCTTCTCACAACAAAATCCATCCTCTATATATCCGCACTAGTGATTTCATTATCTTTCTAGTCGGCACCCAGAATAGTCTATCTTCTCACAAACTCTGTTCTGTCGGCTGAATCCTTACATATCAAGTAATGTGGATCAAGCATATACTTGTAGATATCATTAATCATGTCGGCCAAACATGATTCATCCCTTCACAACCTTTACCATCAACAGTAACACATCCAAAAAATAGTCTGATGTTCTGTCAGTCAGTTCTTCCTCTATTCTCACTGTCACTCAGGAATCTGGTACTCAGCTATTCATATCTTTTTCTTTGTCCATCACCGGAGGCTAAATCCTTGGAATATACTACTCAAGGTAGTCCTCTTGACTTCCCCAAATCCGCACTGCACCAAGACACTTCCTCTGAGAGATCCAGACCAATCTGTCGGACCTTGCCACATGCTCTGTTCTTGTTCACCAGACCACAACAGTTCTTCATCTTGTCTTCCGGTAGAGGCACGCCATGACTTGCGGATATGTGGGATGACCTTTGTTGCCATCAATGACAACAACCATGAATCCATATAGTGTCTCTTGCCAACACAAACATTATCTCTTCTCCACACAATGATTTATCATACTAGTCAGCCTGTTCCTTAAGAGCATGCTTAACAGGTTCATCTGCTGACTTACAACTTTTACTGCGGATCTCAAAACACCTCCAAAATCATATCAAGGACTCTTCATACATTCCCAAACTTACCCTCAGAACCACAAGGTAGGATATCATCTTGCAGAGAAATGTGGACCATCAGAACTTAGACTCTGTCTTGGTCAAACTTCATCAAATAGTGTACCAATACTCAACAACTTGTAGCTATCCTTCCGGTGGACTTCAGATCTCCCAACTCTAGAATTAGACACTTCATATACATGTTTACAACTCCTCAAAATGGCATAGCACAATACTTATTTGCGGAAGAATGCAGACCGTTACAATATGCCTTGTTCATTATCTCTGCTATACCTATATTCACCCGAACATAGATATTTCTTCTAAGTGACTTTTGGAGGAAGTCAAGAGTTAATCTCTGGAGTATGACACCACCAAACAATTACTAACATCATACATAAACCGCATTACCAGATCATCATCTGCAGAAGCATACTGACCCACTTACTGTGTTCTATTATGTACATACTCATACTTTAGCCACTTCTACCAACTGGACCTGAAATCTGATGTGATCTTTTGGAGTTGTGTCTCCCTGTCATGCTGATGAGTTCTTTGAGCCTTGTTTCTATCAATGACAATATACAAGTTCATACCAGAGTAATGTCTCTTGCCAACAATCTCCCCCTTTGGCATTGATGGCAACACTTAGTGAAAAATGCTTGATTCTTCCCCCTTACTATATACACTTCATTCTCCTACTCCCCCTGAGATGTTTATCCATTTTTCACTGATCTTCTTCTCCCCCTTTGACATCAATGGCAAAGGGTGCTACCCGGAACCAAAAATTGTCAAAATTTCAAAAATTTATGTACTCATTCGCATATTTACAAGTACAATCTTCATCGTAATTTGTGACTGAAGGCAAAATGTCACTATAGATAGTCTTTATTAGAGCTATTTCTTCGTTCCATCTATTCCTTTCACTTCCTAGAATATGGATGTGGCCATTCATAAAAATACTAACTTCTCTGCCTTCTAGACATCTGATGGTGTATCAATTTGTGCTTGAGATTTCAAGGCCTTATCTATCAAATTGGTCATGGAATCAATTTTTTGACTTATCAGTCCTTTCAACTGGCACAACCTGTCTTTGAATTCTCCCATTTTTTCCATCAGAGTGTTCAAATCATTATGGATATTTGCAACTTGTGTTTCTTTGGCATTTATTGACTCTATTGCTAGATTATATGTCTCAGAGATATTTAGCATTTTGAGTTCCAAGTCTTTGATTTTATCTTCTAGCTCCTTTGTGATATTTGGCCAAGATAATTTTTTTTTGTACAAGTCACAACCTTCTTTTATGGCACTTTCTATACCTCTTATTCCTTGCTCTAAAGAGATTTTATCATTGATCAACATGGTTTTCAACTTGGCTAATCTTTTCTCATCAAATTCTTTTATGACTTTTGTTTCTACAAATTTTTCAAAGGATTCAAAATGACTATTGATTGATTTTATCATACCTTTCAGTTGATCAGTAGATGATATCGAAGTGTCTTTTTGGTATTTAGGCATCAAATCTCCCAGAATATCAGATACTGTTGTAATGAGCTTATTGTTATGCATGTGAGTTTTCATCAATTCTTCCTGAGCTTTTGCTTGGGCAAATGATGCTAATTCAAATTTTTGTATCGGATACAAGGAATTTAGATTTATTGGTTCTTGAAGAAACTCAGGTGGATCTAGGATTTGTGCATTTTGTAACTTTTCCAAAGTTTTTGAAATAGTGTCTCTTGCCACTTTTTCTTCACAGAGTAAGACTTTATTTTTCTTCTTTCCTTCAATTATGGCTCCTGTAATGGATGAGGTCCTTATTCTTTTTCCAGGACTAGATGCTGGTCTCTCCTCTTCAGATCTCTTATCTTTCCTTTCTGTAGTGCTTGATGCCATTCTACCTGAGTACTTGTGAACTTGGATCCTCCTGATTTGGTTTGTACCTTACTTAATTGTTCATCTGATGTTCTCTCTGACTGCTCAGGTTCCATCAACATTCTAGAAGATAATTCTGAGAACATCCCAAATCTGTCCTCTTTGGGATCAATAGGTTTACTTAGTAGTGCATCAGTTAATTTAGTCAAGACATCTTCTGTAACTTCATAACCTAGTGTAGGGACCCATATAGTTCTTGGTTCCACAGCTTCCATAAAGCATTTGTCTTTATCCACCATGAATACAATATCTTTTTCATACTTTATCACTACTTTTTTAGGTATCTAGAACCTTCTTACCATTTTCTGTTGAAAGTCTCTGAAATATTTCCATATGATTTCAGTTTGCATATCTACATTACCGAAACTCTATAAGTGATTTCTTATTTGAGTAGCTACGGTATGTGATCAAGGTAGATAACATTCCCTAGACCAGGTAGCTCTTTTAGGAAGTAAAAGAGTAAACATGTAATCAATGTTCCATATTTGAAAGGATGATTAATTTCTTTTGTCCTTTTCAAGTTCTCCATAAGTTCACTCTAGAGAAATTCATAAAGGTCATAATTTGTATTGTTTTTAATCATGTCATATGTTGTGTATATAGTTGATGCAGACACATAATTTTCTTTGTTGGAGAAGTATACTTTGTTTCCAATAATCATTGATGCAAATCTGATAGTCGGATCCTTGATATCACTCACTATAAGGCCATTCTTCTCAAATTTTGCTCCTATTAGCTGCATTACCACATTGTTCTTCATTTTCTTTATGCCTAGAACCCTTCTGGAGGTGCCCATACCAGTTACAACTTTAATGGCTTCTTTAGTTATCAAATAGGGTTCATCAAGCCATAAACACTCATCATGAATTCTACTTAGAATAAGCTTGACCCATGCATCAAGCGGAATTGCGAGAAAGTCCAACCGGGTGTCAAATTTCTTTTCTCCTAAAACTTTGTAATACTCTTTCAGCACAATGTCCACAGTAGTCAGTTCATCCAAATATAATTTTCCTAACTTCATATGATCATATTCATCTAAACTAGTATGAATGTATGCCTTGATATCTTCCATATCCATGACCCCATGTGGAGTGATTGAGAATGCCCCTAACGAATCATTTTCTAGCAATTTGGAGAATTGTTTCTTAAACTTGGGGTGAGGTATTTTTCCTATCTTGATTGTATGAGGAATAAACATTTTCCTAGAACAATTTAATTTTCACAATAGGGTTTCAAGTTGTAAATATCTCTTTCACTGGAATAGGGTTGCCTTGATCTCGATCTGAAATCCTTTGGAGAATATTGTAGTTGCTTTGAATTTTTCTTTGGTTTGCCTTAGTCACTTGAGTGCAAAGTGATTTTGAAACCAAACAAGTTTCCTTTTATCCTTCGCATGATTTAACCTAAGTAGTCATAAATGCTTATTCCCAAAAAGCTGTTAAAACCCTTTACTGTAGTATACAGTCGATTGGGATTGCTCCACAATGTTCCATATTGACTTCTTTTCTTCCAGTTTTTCCTTTAAGAGCTTTGTCATATTAGATTCCATCATACACCTTCGTGCCTAATTCTGGCACCCACTTTCTGGCTGGGGTTTTTGAATTTTCAACACTACTCCCTCTGAGCCAGAGCTTCCAATTTACCTCTCGTAGGAAGTATCTGCATCAAATTCTGGTGTGGATCTATCCTCTTCTTTGATTACTTATTTCTTGACCTAGGTCTTATCTATTTCCTTCTTGGTTTTAACCGGATCAATGTTTTCTTTTCCCTTATCATTCCTCTGTTGTATTTTTCTATCTTCAGCATAGTAATTTCTCTTCGCATTCTTGGTTCTACAGAATTTTGCATCATGACCAAATTTGTTGCAATTGAAGCACACTACATTCTTTTGACCTTGATTCCTTTTATTGATTGGATTTGATCTACATTGATTAGCTATATGTCCAAACCTATTACATGCAAAACACTTTCCATTGAATGACTGACTGTTCCTATTTTTTTGAAAAACATCTCTTACTGAACTTCTACATTCATTTGATCTGTGTCCCATTTTATAGCATGCATTGCACCTAATAGAATTCTGACTCACTTTACTTCTATACACAACTACTCTATGACCAATCTTATTATAGGCGAAGTATTTACTTTTGAAAAGTCCATTGTTGAAAATTTTCTTTATCTGATTTCTACATTCATTTTCTTTATGACGAATTTTCTTGCAATTAAAACATTGACCAGAGAATGATGGAACTTTTTGATTTATTTTTCTCCTACATTGAGTAGCCTTATGACCATACTTATTGCATTTGAAACAATAGCCATTAAAAGATGGGTACCTTTGCGCATTTGGTTGCCTGGCCAGAGGTCTTTTGGGCCCTCTTCTTTGATTCCTAACCAGACAGTTTCTGCCTCTTCTCTAGATCTGTCTTGACCTAAATTTGAGCTTTCTCCCTTTTCAAATCCCAAGCCTTGCTTGTCATCAGGGAGTTTTTGACTGATTAGTAACTCCTCAAGTTTTGCAGAGCTTATTTTAAACTTTTCTTCAAAGCTTTCGGCCTTTTCCAGATCTGCTTGTAGACTCACAATTTCTTTTTCAAATTTGACACAATCTTTTGATTTATTTTTCACAATTGAATTTAGGTCTTCTTCTATTTGTGTTCTTTCTACTTCCAGGAGATTTAGGGTTTCATTTGGGTAAGTGCAAGAAGATGGGGGGCCAAAAAGTGGCCAAATTAATTTCAAAAAAAATTAAGTCATAACGTTCTCGTGTTATGGCTTGGTACTGACAAGCCTTAGGATCGTCATTAACGCGCTCGCATTATGACTTACTATAAATTAAAAAAAAAAGTAGTCCAATTTCATTTCTTTCTATTTTCTCCTCTGCCCGCAACTTCCAAACCCTCAAAAGCGCGCTCGCATTTTGCAAAACACCAATCAACACAAAAAGCTTATCAATTCGTCACCAAAATGCCGCCGTGACATCGAGCACGCCAAAGGGGTGAGTTATCTTTATTTTTTTATTTGAATTTGTTTCTAAATAGGTAGGTTTTGTTGATTTTTGATGTATATTTCATTAAAATCCTAAGAAGGAAATACCTGTAGAACAACCACCTCCTCCATTCATTTCTTGACATGCTCCTAGAACACAAGATAATATAATGGGGCAAATTGAAAACAACAAAAACAAAATTGAAGATATAATTGCAAGGTTGAGAGATCCTTCCACTTCAACCTTGCATAGGTCCACGCTTGCCAAATCTCTTGAGTCTATGTTATCAAATGTAGATTCAATTAGCAAGCAAATAACTAGTTGGACGAATAAAAAGAGAGAGTTTAGAGATTACTATGTAGACAAGTTGTCATACCAAGATGTCAAAAAATTATAAATTACAAAATTAGACTTGTGTTCAATTTTCACAAACCCACAAACAAATCAACCTCCACCCATTACATGCAAGAGGTTCCCTATCCATTGGTACAACTACCAAGCGATAAGGGACAATTTCAGGCAGAGGTGGTGGATGGTTTTTTACCATCCTCCATGCAATAATAATGAGGTCCCACAATACTTTTTGAGGAAACTCTACTGTGAGTTTGTCCTCAATAAAGTTCTAAACTATTTTGATATGTGGGACTTCCAAGGTAGAGGTGGGGGGTCAGCACAAGATAGACTAGGGGCACGTCTTGACCCATAGTGGGTAGTGAGATGAGTAATCAGCAGACCAGCCCACGAGCATGTTTCTATCCCTTCCATTGTGAAGGAGAGTGTTGAGGTCGATACACTTCAGTCGATTAGTGCCTTGACCTAGAGCATCATAGAGCATGCCGGTCCTGCAACACAGAGTGGGTTGGGAGATAGTGCGAGGAGTAGGGTCCCACCGCATACTTGCCAGGCTTGCGGGTCAGCTTGTGGTTATGACCCCATGGACAGTTAGGACGCAGGTGCACAAGCTACATCTGCAGCTGAGCAGATGGTGATGACAGATACCCTCCTGAGTGAGACTTTCGGCCTTGATACTCAGGTAAATATTAGCAAGTTTATTGAATTTAATTTATTAAATTTCATTTTTGAAATACAAGATTAACTAATTTAAATTGATGATTTTAATAAAATTTCAGGGTCATAGCGTCGATGCAGTTTTCAGTGGTTCTCCACCTACATTTTTCACTAGATCATCTACTGTCGAGGTATGTAACTAGTAAACAATTATAAATATTACATGTGAATAGCATCATTATATGAATGGTATTCTAATTTCTAATTTTGGATGTTGAATAGGTTAATACTATAGATTTCATGGCAACACCTACCAGCGGTGGTGGACTTCAAAGCTTTACGGAGGTAATAAAATAAATAGTTTAATGAATGAATTGTACTTACTAAATTTTTGTATGTGATTTGTGTGCTTTATTGTGTGTACTTCCATGTTTAGATGAACGTGTGTGTATGTTAGGAGCCATGATTTGCATCACTATTATAGTTTTCGTAATTGAATAATGTTGTTTTATTTTCAGATGATGCAGGCTACAGAGACACCTCCCCATGTTCATAGGGCAATGGAGCAGGGTGTGGCCTCTACGATTCATAGCTCCATGGCTTTGACAGGGGTATGAGGCAGATTAGTAAATTTCAATTTACATTCATTGTTATAGTTGTCTATTTTTGAAAAATCAAAAGATTATTGATTTGAAGTTTAATTTCTATCTGGATGGTTTCTATAGGACATGACATCACCAGGGCCTATTCTGCTACTGAGGCAAGCGAGGAGATAGATTATATGTTAATGGTAAGTGATTATTTTGTTAAATGTTTCATTTTTTATAACATGTAATTTCTATATATTAATGTCTATACTTTTGATTGTAACAGGTAAAGATGCAGGAAGACCTAAATAGGAGGAGTAGCTCTTGAGTTCGTAGTAGACCACCCACATGCATGTCTCCATCCCCTAGAAGATCAAAGGCTGCTCGTGATTTATTCTCTTCACTAGCCAGAGGGGAATGACTTTTTATTGTGTTCCTTTGTTTTATGCCTATATGGCATTTGTGGACATATATTTTGTATTGTACATAGTTGACATTGTATGCCTATATGGCATTCTTGTAAGCCTATATGGCTATTTTGTATATATGTTATACTTATATCGATAGATATTGATGTATGCCTATATGGATATTTGGTTAATACAAATTTTTTTTATTGATGGCGTCCATACTTGCATTATAAATCCACGTTTGAATGGATATTTGTAGATGGCTACTTCAAATATTTAAAGTCCGATTGTATTACATAGGATGTTTGTTGATCCAATAAGCTAGCTATTGTTATTCAAGTATCACCTAAACTTCATTTTGGAACTAAAAGATAAAAGTTGTATTTAAAAAAAAAATAAATCATCTTGTTGAATAGAAAATATTAATATTCTTTATGAGTAGCATAGAATGTCAACTATATGCAATACAAAAAAATGAATCATCATGTTATTCTTTATGTTTGAGATCCTGAAAATGACTAAGTCTAGTAGCCTGATATCCTGAAACACTAGGATGAATATCCAAGTCATTAGGATGATTGTGCCTTGAGAAAAAGTCATTAAGATGAGTGCCTAAAGGAGACTTTCTTAAACATTCAAACATTGAGCAACAAGCATGAAGGGTTAAGGTGCAATTTGCAACTCATAAAGCCTCAAAAAGGCATCCAACTTAGAGAGAGCATTCATTTAAGACAAGGCACCCATTGACACCTGTTCCACCATAAAAGTGCGCCTAAGGTGGAAGGAGAACAAGCCTCTGGTAAGTGAAGCGCACCTATTATCTAAACCACTTCATTATGGCACCCTAGCATGAGGAGTAAATAAGTCAATAGGAAATGGCACCTATAATGCAAATGAAGGACTAAGTGGCAATTCCAATAAGCATCAATTCACCTTGAGCTTTCAATAAATACATCAAATTGAGCCCCATAAGCCTAGGTGCCCTTTGCCTGCAAAATAACCTTGTATCGACGTCAAGAGTTGGTCGTATTGGCGTATCGACAGACCTTGGTTAGGCTTCACCGATAGTGGTCTGTCTTGCCGACGAGTGTGGTTAGAAGTTGAAGACATCGGTGTATCAGAAGATAATCCCATCTATGCATCGGAAGAGTATTTGAGAGATTCGCTGATGAAGGGGGTCACACTGACAGTCAAAATCCATTGGTGTATCGGCCCAACAAGATTAGAGTTCATCGATGTTTGGAGTCTCACCAGTGGGTGTGGTTTGAAGGTTGTCATTCGTGAGATTGGTGTGTTGGCAGAAGAGTTTTTGAGTGTGCCAATGGTATTAAGTCCTACTGATAGGCGAGGGACTTAGAGTCTCGTATCAGAGTGACAAAGACATTGGTGTGAAAGGATATAAAGTCATCGATAGTGGTCTGTCTGACCGATAAGAGTCAATGGTGGGATGTTTGTCAGAAGTGAAATCAAACAGAATCATGGTGGCATCGGCCTACCGGCCGATGAAATTTTAAGCTCGCCGATGGTATGTTGTCTTGCCAATAGTGAGTTCGAAGGTTCAAAAGTTGATAATTCTATGCTTCCATTATTTTTAGACAAGTCAACAATAGAGTGAAATACAAAGTATCTAACCCTCTCTTGAGAAATCTACCTCCTAGGCGCTTAACATTGAGGAAAAACTTCATAAAGATGCCTATCTCTTTCTTGGCAAGTTTTATTATTTTGATGGTTCTAACTCATATCTAGAGAACTTCTCACCAAGGTCCCAAAATAAGTTAAACAAAACTAAAGCAAGAAAATGCGCCCAAGACGATTTCAATCAATTGGACTAGGCACCAATTTAGTGTTATTTTGACTCATACACCCTTAAGGCGCTAAAGTATCATTCCTTCAATCAATCTAGTTTCCATGTTCCCATGTGTGATGTTCCAAGTAGGAGATAGCGCCTAGGGTCTTTATCTTATTTTCAAAATTCTAATGATTCCAAACACTTACCAATAGTCTCAAAAGATCCTATTATCCCTTAAGCGCTCAATCTTCTGATTTATCAAGGTGCTCAATCCTCTTCAAGGTGCTCAAACTCATTCAAGGTGCTATCCTTTACTACTTCCCACTTCAAACACTCTAGGGCGCTCATAATTACTCCCATCACCAATCTTCCTCCTTAAAGTGCATTTGAGGACTTCTTCTTTATGCTAGGGTGCTAATATGAAACTAACAAATCAAGGCGCTATATGAAAGCTTGATCTTGGAAAGGCGCCTAAACTCATAATGTGAGTTATTTTATCAAATTTTCAATTTTAAGGTCTTTTGGCAACTCCTCTACAAAGGTGCCATTTGATGAGGTGTTTGAAGCTTGATTTTCCCCTTAGGTGCACAAACTTGATGTTCTTGACCCTACAATGCACCTTGAGTCCCTAAGCTCTTACACTTATCATCTCTTATGCTACTTAGTTTCATCGCTCTCATAAAGGCATTTTGAGGAGTATTACTCTTCGAACTCAATCTCTGGAACTAAGGCGCTCAAGGGTGAGTAAACATCCATTCTTCCAAGGTGCTCATTAAGGTATAAAACAACACACAAAGGTGCCAAGATTACTCCACTCAACCTCAAAGTGCTAGATCATATCTAAATTTACATAAGGGTGCCAAATCAAATTGTCACTCAAGGGCAAGTGCACTCGAAAGGTCATCTATCTTCAAACTCAACTTCCATTCCTCTAGGCACTTCCTTGGGTAAGTTTGGACACTCCCTTCATGCTTTCCGTTCAAGTGGCTTCAACTCATTATAGATACTTCCTCATCTAGGCGCAAATCATGATAGTTTCAAACACTTAGCTTTCAAGGCGCCAGAAGATGATTGTAGAGGAGTGAAATTGCGCCTTAGTTCAAATAAGCATTTACTTCATCATTGATGGATTTAAGTCATTGTATATGCTCATGAAGACTTACCTCACTCAATACTCCCCAAACTTATGGATCTAAACATGCTTTTTCTCAGGTGCTAAACTAGAGTTGTCTAAATGCACAAGTGCACCTCCCTCAATGAAGTTCATTTTGTTAACTTAGTTCATCCTAGTGACTCAAGGGGTTGTTATATTCTTTAGACACAATCTTTCATAGACTAAAACATTCACTCCATGTTAAGGTGCTCAAAGGAGGCTCTAGAGATGGAAAATGGCGCCTTAACTCACTTGTGTAAATTTTGGACTTTTAGGCAATTGCAAGATGTCTTGGAGGGCTGAATTCTTCAAGGCGCCCATTTTGTTCACCACTTGTAGCATCACTTGTTCAAGGCGCATGTTTGGGATTCTCTGGATGATGAAATGCTCCTTGACTCCCTAGGCAGTTAGACTCCAACTCTAGGCGCAAGATAATGATGATTTGAGCTAAAATAAGCATCTAAAAATCTAAGGTATTATTTGAGGCTTCCACTCCAAATTCTACCTAGGCGTTCACCTAGGGTGAAATGATTATCAAAGTGTGCCTTAATCATTCCTTCCTCTATGCACCCACTATCAGGATCAGGTCATCAAGGAGCTCTAAAACTCAAACACCACTGACCTCATCATCCTGACTTAATACACTGCCTCCTTCTGACAATTTTTGGGGCAGCAAAAAACTTTTCACCACGGGCAAATGCTTCAGAGATATAAAAAAATGAGAGAGATTATTTTAGAGGCACTCTACATGATCACGTTGCCTTAGACGGAATGTTTGTAAGTGACACAGTTTTTGAGTAACATCTCGTCAAAGATTGCTACCTTTTTGCACTTTGGACTCTTTAGGGATATCATGGGTACAATGTAGCTCGAACTGTTTCGACATGTTTGGGTGAAAAAAAGGACAATGCCTAGCATAAATGTACCCATTTGGACACGTTGGAATAGTCAGTTTGGTCACATCAGGAGCAGGACAAAAGTTACACCCCTTTGCAACTTTACACTACCTCCTTTTGACGATTTTTGGGGCAGCAGAAAACCTTTCACCACGGGCATATGCCTTAGAGATATAAAAAACTGAGAGAGGTTATTGTAGAGGCACTTTACGTGACCACGTTGCCTTAGACAAAATATTTCTAGGTGACATGATTTTCGAGTAACATCTCATCAAAGATTGTTGCCTTTTTGCACTTTGGACTCTTTAGGGATATCGTGGGTACAATGTAGCTCGGACTGTTTCGACATGTTTGGGTGAAAAACAGGACCATGCCTAGCGTAAATGTACCCATTCAGAGACGTTGGAATAGTTAGTTTGGTTGCATCAAGAGCAGGATGAAAGTTACACCCCTTTGCAACTTTACACTGCCTCCTTCTGACGATTTTTGGGGCAGTAGAAAACCTTTCACCACGGGCAAATGCCTCAGAGATATAAAAACTGAGAGAGGTTATTGTAGAGGCACTTTACATGATCACGTTACCTTAGACAAAATGTTTCTAAGTGACATGGTTTTCGAGTAACATCTCATCAAAGATTGCTGCCTTTTTGCACTTTGGACTCTTCAAGGATATCGTCGGTACAATGTAGCTCAGACTATTTCGACATGTTTGGGTAAAAAATAGGACCATACCTAGCATAAATGTACCCATTCAGACGTGTTGGAATAGTCAGTTTGGTCGCATCAGGAGCAGGACGAAAGTTACACCCCTTTGCAAATTTACACTGCCTCCTTCTGACAATTTTTGGGGCAGCAGAAAACCTTTCACCATGGGCAAATGCTTCAGAGATATAAAAAACTGAGAAAGGTTATTGTAGAGGCACACTACATGATCACATTGCCTCAGATGGAATGTTTGTAAGTGACATTAATTTTGAGTAACATCTCGTCAAAGATTGCTGCCTTTTTGCACTTTGGACTCTTCAGGGATATCATCGATACAATGTAGCTCGAACTGTTTCGACATGTTTGGGTGAAAAATAGGACCATGCCTAGTGTAAATGTACCCATTCGGATGTGTTGAAATAGTTAGTTTGGTTGCATCACGAGTAGGACGAAAGTTACACCCCTTTACAACTTTACACTGCCTCCTTCTGACGATTTTTGGGGTAGCAGAAAACCTTTCACCACGGGCAAATGCCTCAGAGATATAAAAAATTGAGAGAGGTTATTGTAGAGGCACTCTACATGATCACGTTTTCTTAGACAGAATGTTTGTAAGTGACACGGTTTTCAAGTAACATCTCGTCAAAGATTGCTATCTTTTTGCACTTTGGACTCTTTAGGGATATCGTGGGTACAATGTAGCTCAAACTGTTTCGACATGTTTGGGTAAAAAAAAGGACCATGTCTAGCGTAAATGTACCCATCTGGATGCATTAGAATAGTCAGTTTGGTCGCATCAGGAGTAGGACAAAATTTACACCCCTTTGCAACTTTACACTGCCTCCTTCTGATGATTTTTGGGGCAGCAGAAAACCTTTCACCATGGGCAAATGCCTCAAAGATATAAAAACTAAGAGAGGTTATTGTAGAGGCACTTTACATGATTGCGTTGCCTCAGACAGAATGTTTCTAAGTGACATGGTTTTCGAGTAACATCTTGTCAAAGATTGCTACCTTTTTGCACTTTGGACTCTTCAGGGATATCGTTGGTACAATGTAGCTCAGACTATTTCGAGATGTTTGGGTGAAAAACAAGACCATGCCTAGCGTAAATGTACCCATTCAGACGTGTTGGAACAGTCAGTTTGGTCACATCACGAGTAGGACACCAAAAATGCAAAAGTTGCTTTGTGCAACTTGACAACATTGACACTTTTTTGCAACATGACTCAAAGACTCAAATTGACCCCAAATGACTCAAAGTGACTAAAAATTACCTTGATTTTGGTGCCCAATGTACATTATAGAGGTTTAGGTGCTCCCTATCATTCAAACATCTTAGATGAGTGCATAGGAAAGGAAAAAGCTCTAAGTTTCATCATCATGGCTCAAACCTTAGCATGGAGTCCTAAGGCGCATTTCATGTCTCCTTTCATCCATTTTGGCACCCTTATGTAGATTTTTCAACTTGATTTGGCACCCTATATGTGAAGGAAGATCTAAAGGCATGAAAGTGGATGTCGTATATCAAGAGTTTGGATCATCAAAATTGAAAGAAATAAGTCTATTAAGCTTGGGTGCCCTTGGTCTTCTTTTCATTCATTATGAGTGCCTTGGGAGAATGGTATATAGGTCATCATCATGATTGGGTGCCCTAGATCCAGAGTGTTGGAGAGATCATCAAATGGTGTCTAGAGGAAGTAGGGTGAGTTATGAGTTTGGTCACATCAGGAGCAGGACACCAAAAATGCATAACATGATGATGTAAAAATATGTACATATGTGTAAAAATGCAGGAGGAAATACAAAAAAGACAAACGTTACAAATTAATGTGCATACTTACAACTCAATGTAACATGACTTTAAAAAATCAATGTGAATACTTACAAATTAATCCAATCAACCATCCGAGTCTGCTCTACTCTTTATTGTGTCAAGTATTGCTTCATGGTTAGACTCACGCACCTTCCACAATATTTTGTTCAAAGGTCTACCCTGATACTTTATCAAATGAACATTGGATGCCATGACAAGGTTTGAGTAATGAAGAATCTTTCGATGTGTGTCAAAGTCCTGAAATAGCCAAATATTAACACTCTTATGGGGGTACCTTCTAAGCCATGTCCCAGTAATAACCACTGAGCCTGTAGGGTATTCGATGTTTTCTCCATCTGTAACAGGGGCCTCCAATTTTTTTTTGGCCTCAACACAATGACATAAGTAATAATTTGTTCCCTCTTCATTATCTTCATCTGCAATAACTGCATATACGTGCCCTACATTGATATGTGTAGCAAATTAGATGAAATTAGTCAACATGACAAAAACACTACAAAGTAAGATGACATTACCTGGTTGAACTAGATGAAATTAGATGCATATACATGCCCTATATTACCTGGTTGAACTAAATCTGATATGTGGTCAAAGTCAACTAACGATTCCATTTGTGTTAGTTCCAGTGTCATTGGGGGTCAATACGTGTCAGGTGGGCTAAGATAACTTAACTGCTATTTGTCAACCCACTCCTTTGACTCGCACTCATCCCAGACTTAAATTGTACAGGAAGAACAAAAGCATGACATCTTTCGTGTATGGATACTCCATGAACCTACAATTGAGCTTCTGAAAGAGTGCATCTCATTTGATCCTGTCAGTGTACAACAATCCTCATATGGTGCAATGTTAGTATCATCTATCAACCAAAAAAATCTACGAACTAAAGACTTACCTTCATTACCTGGACCCATGGAAGCATTACACCACTCGATAATCAATTTTGCATTTGTCAACTTTGCATTATCTTTATACTTTAACTCTTCTCGTGCTATGGCTCTTTTGATACATGCTCCTGCACCATCATGCTCCCCATTTCCATGCCTGGCCTCACAAAAGTTCCACATATGTTGAATACCTGTAAAATTATGCCTCCTACTCAGCCAATAGAAATTTTGTGAGTTCTTGAATTGTGACACACAATTATCCGACCATATGATATGCTGACTGAACGATATGCCCCTTCTAGCCAAATCATTGTAGAACCCCTGAAAGCAACCTTGCACAAACTCTGTAGAATGCGTGCGATCATCACTAATATAGAAATTATACTCCCTTATGATCTTTTTGTCATCCTCTGTACTATCATTCGCATGAATGAATGCGATGTGCACAAATATAGAAACTTGTGTGGAGTTGTAATATTGTGATTACACCTCACGCTGTGGCTGTAGACTGTAGTTCTCTCCAAAGTTGACAACTGAAACAATGCTACGAACCAAAAATGTGTCCTTGCATAACTTGAATTGCAAGTCCAACCATCGAGCTCTATGGGCATGTCTTGCATGCTCATACACTATGTTGTCACGAAATATAGGCATAAACTGATACACTGGAATCTTTTCAATAACTAATTCACACCTCTTTGCTTCTTTACCATTTTTTGTATTGTATGCCACTGTTTTATACTTGCCAAACTCTACTAGTTCATTTCCAACTGCATGTGTTATTTCCATATGTTCACATATTGGCAAATGTTGCAAGCCACTACAACGATGACATGTGCCATCCAAGCATAATTTCTTGTAGAATATTTGACCTTCCTCTCTTTCACATAAATTTTTTGATATGAAGTCTCTTGAAGATGTTGGTGGGGCACATATGGCACAACCCTACAAATCATTGTTAGTATGCATATCTAAACATATAGACCTATAAGCATCAAAATGGTTAGAAAATTCAATATGTAATCTACAACAACAAGTAGTGCGTGTGTGATTTATCTTAACATAGAAAGGTTTTAGCAATTCAAAATATCTTTGACAAATTTTAATTTGAGGATACTTCTCTAGAAATTTACCATAAAACTGTGTTTGAGTATCATCCAAAAAATGCTTTGGATGTGGCTCGCAGTTCTGACTACTGATTCTCCTTCTTACCACATCCCTTTGATTCGGAGATACCCTTGTGTAATTCTTCCAAAAGTCTTCAATTAGTGATCTCAATGCTTCAACAATTGGTTTATCTTTTCATGGTAGTCTCCCTGAGAACGCCCATAATTCATTGGCATTAGTGTCTTCAATTCTTTGGCGTCTTCCAATGGCTCTTGATAAAGTTTTCCTATTAATTCTCAATTCTTGACTTATCTTTCTAATGAGACGAGCTTTCCTTGTTTGACTACTTACTATAGTCGATGTAATCACACGCCGTGTTGCATTACTATCTTTTGTGCGTGAGGTGTTACCCACACTCTCATATGCACTCATTAGATTCTTGACAATAGATTTTTCACTTGAAGCCTCTGATGTTCTCAACCCAAGAATCTTCATGATAGACCTATACTTTATACTTCACATCATTTCAACGAATAGTTGACATCTTGCAGTCTCATTTAACTTTTCAAAGAACAATCTCCAAATCTTATTAGCATATCTTCTACAAGTGCGTTTTAGAATCTTACCTTCCATTAGCTACAAAATATTCTCATCAATATCAATCAAATACTTTAGCTTTCTATGCAAAATTCTAGGTGGTATCAAGTTAGGTAAATTCATCTCAACATTAGGAATTTCATCAATATTTAAATGAGATGGGTTAGATGGCATACCTTCGATCGAAGATGGAATAGATGACATACCTTGAGGTTGAGGTGGGAACGATGGCATACCTCCTTCATCACATGTGAGTGATGATGTACTCTCAACTTGAGATGCGGTAGATGGTGTCCCTACATGTTGACTTGCGGTAGAGGACATGTCTCCAACTATGGTATTCAAATCCCTCGTACCACGAAGTTTTTGCATTCATTCTCTTTGTGCCACCAATACCATATCTCTTTGTGATGGTTGTGGTTCCTCTTCAATTGGTATGTCTTCATTTATCATGTCCAATTTCCTCTTCTCACGAAGTTTCCTCATAGCCACTGCTTTCCTTGCATTCTTAGCTTCTATCTCTTTCTGTGTTGGTTTAATTCTTGATCATTTCCTCGGCATGATAGAGAACTTATCTGTAGCATGATAAACAGACCAATATTAGTTCCTAAGAAATGAATACAAGATAATAGTGGGATTGTATATTTTTTATGTTGTAAGGATTTATTCTTGTATAGTTTGACATCATGGTATGTTAAGGTTTGTTTATTACACATAATTATTAAAGAGCCCAAGTGTAGAAAATATACATGGCATCATGTGAGATTGTAGGCTACTTTCTTGATTGGGAATGTGTCTATTTTAAACATGTATGATAAAGCATGATAAAGTAATTCAACCTGAAATAAGGAAAATGTAAAGAACATGCATGTAAAGACTTGACATACCTAAAAAATAAAGATTTGAATGGAGAGAGTACCCAATTATGTAGTGTTTTTATTTTCTTACATCAAACTCCTCAACAATTTGAGTTTTTCACCACTTGCTTCCTTTTCAATGTTAAATTGAATAACACTCAAATATCATTACTAACAACAATACTATTAACCAATTTATAATGTTAAATTCCTAAAATTGAATCACAATTAACATTGCAACACTACAAAAATTGAAACTTGAATAGATATATATCAAACTTGGTGTGAAAACTATGTTATTTCCTCCTTCTCAAGTTGGCAAAGCAGAAAAGGTGGTGGAAAGATCATGCAAAGGTGGTACAATGTGTCAAATGTGCATGTGAACTTCCCAATAGCATGAAAGCACTTCTTTTTTGTCGAAACACATGTAGAATCAGTAAGAAAACAGAGCATGTGGGCCTAGATCACGGGCGTAACCACTTTTTTACTGTTTCAATAGAAAGACAAAACGCGAGCACATTATAACGTGCTCGCACTATAACGTGCTCGCGTTTTGTCTTGCTATAGATTCATCACATCCTTTACATTGATCACATCTCTTTCCTGCAAGGGCTTGCCAGATGCTCTGCCATATGATAGGCATAACAATGAAGGGGCAAGCCCTCATAATCTAAGTTCTTGATAGAAAATGCCCTCAACCCTCAATGTCAAAACCTAATCCCTCAACCCTTAACTCTGATCCCTCGACCCTCAACCCTCAACATCAAATCCTAATCCCTCAACCCTTCACTCTAATCCCTCAACCCTCAACTCTATCCCTAAACCCTCAACCCTCAACGTCAAATCCTAATCCCTCAACCCTAATCCATCATCCCTCAACTCTAATCCCTCATCCCTAAACCCTAAATGCTATCCCTAATCCTACACCCTCAATAGACTCGATACTATACCTTAAACTCTAATCCCTTATCTCTAAACCCTCCAACCCTATCCCTAATCCTTATACCCTCCACACTCTACTTTAACCCTAATTCCTTGACCCTCAACCCTATCCCTAAACCCTTGACCCTCGAAGCTCAACCCTCAACCCTTAACTCTAATCCCTCGACCCTCAACCCTATCCCTAAACCCTCAACACTAAAACCTCAACCCTCAATGTCAAATTCTAATCCCTCAACCCTTCACTCTAATCCCTCAACCCTAAACCCTATCCCTAAACCCTCAACACTATACCTTAAACCCTAATCCCTCAACCCTAACCCTAAACCTTGTCCCTAAACCCTAATCCCTCAACCCTCAACCCTAATCTGTCATCCCTCAACTATAATCCCTCATCCCTAAACCCTAAATGCTATCCCTATTCCTACACCCTCAACAGACTTGATACTATACCTTAAACTCTAATCCCTTATCCCTAAACCCTCCAACCCTATCCCTAGTCCTTATACCCTCCACACTCTACTTTAACCCTAATTCCTCAACCCTCAACCCTATCCCTAAACCCTTGACCCTCAAACCTCAACCCTCAACCCTCAACGTCAAACCCTAATCCCTCGACCCTTAACTATGATCCCTCGACCCTCAACCCTATCCCTAAACCCTCAACCCTAAACCCTCAACCCTCAACATCAAATTCTAATCCCTCAACCCTTCACTCTAATCCCTCAACCCTAAACCATATCCCTAAACCCTCAACACTATACCTTAAACCCTAATCCCTCAATCCTAACCCTAAACCCTGTCCCTAAACCCTAATCTGTCATCCGTCATCCCTCAACTCTAATCCCTAATCCCTAAACCCTAAACACTATCCCTATTCCTAGACCCTCAACAGGCTCGATACTATACCTTAAACCCTAATCCCTCTACCCTCGACACTCTTATTTAACCCTAATCCCTTGACCATTAACCCTGTCCCTCAACCTCAACCCTCAACTCTCAACCCTCAACCCTCAACCCTCAACTCTCAACATTAAACCCTAATTCATCAACCCTAAACCCTAATCCCTCAAACCTAAACCCTATCCCTAAACCATCAACCCTCAACACTATATCTTAAACCCTAATCCCTATCCCTCAACCCTTAACCCTTAAAACTTAAACCCTATCCCTACACCCTCAACAATTGACACTATATCTTAAGCCTTAAACCCTCATCCCTAAAGCCTCAACCCTCAATCCTTAAACCTTCAACCCTAAACCCTATCCCTAATCCCTCTACCCTCGACACTCTAACCCTAACCTCGACATTAAATGCTAATCCGTCAACCCTAAACCCTAATCCTAAACCCTCAACCCTCAACACTATACCTTAAACCCTAATCCCTCAACACTCAACTCTAAACCTTATCCCTAAACCCTAATCCCTCAACCCTTAACCCTAATCCATCATCCCTCAACTCTAATCCCTCATCCTTAAACCCTAAATGCTATCCCTATTCCTAAACCCTCAACAGACTCGATACTATACCTTAAACTCTAATCCCTTATCCCTAAACCCTCCAACCATATCCCTAATCCTTATACCCTCCACACTCTACTTTAACCCTAATTCCTCAACCCTCAACCCTATCCCTAAACCCTTGACCCTTGAACCTCAACCCTCAACCCTCAACGTCAAACCCTAATCCCTCAACCCTTAACTCTGATCCCTCAACCCTCAACCCTATCCCTAAACCCTGAACCCTAAACCCTCAACCCTTAACATCAAATTCTAATCCCTCAACCCTTCACTCTAATCCCTCAACCCTAAACCCTATCCCTAAACCCTCAACACTATACCTTAAACCTTAATCCATCAACCCTCAACCCTAATCTGTCATCCGTTATCCCTCAACTCTAATCCCTCATCCCTAAACCCTAAATGCTATCCCTATTCCTAGACCCTCAACAGGCTCGATACTATACCTTAAACCCTAATCTCTCTACCCTCGACACTCTTATTTAACCCTAATCCCTTGACCATTAACCCTATCCCTCAACCTCAACCCTCAACCCTCAACTCTCAACATTAAACCCTAATTCATCAACCCTAAACCCTAATCCCTCAAACATAAACCCTATCCCTAAACCATCAACCCTCAACACTATACCTTAAACCCTCAACCCTTAACCCTTAAAATATAAATCCTATCCCTACACCCTCAACAATTGACACTATATCTTAAGCCTTAAACCCTCATCCCTAAAGCCTCAAACCTCAATCCTTAAACCTTCAACCCTAAACCCTATCCCTCATCCCTCTACCCTCGACACTCTAACCCTAACCTTGACATTAAATGCTAATCCATCAACCCTAAACCCTAATCCTAAACCCTCAACCCTCAACACTATACCTTAAACCCTAATCCCTCAACCCTCAACCCTAAACCTTATCCCCAAACCCTAATCCCTCAACCCTCAACCCTAATCCATCATCCTTCAACTCTAATCCCTCATCCTTAAACCCTAAATGCTATCCCTATTCCTAAAGCCTCAACAGACTCGATACTATACCTTAAACTATATCCCTAAACCCTCCAACCCTATCCCTAATCCTTATACCCTCTACACTCTACTTTAACCCTAATTCCTTGACCATCAACCCTATCCCTAAACCCTTGACCGTCAAACCTCAACCCTCAACCCTCAACGTCAAACCCTAATCCCTCAACCCTTAACTCTGATCCCTCGACCCTCAACCCTATCCCTAAACCCTCAACCCTAAACCCTCAACCCTTAATGTCAAATTCTAATCCCTCAACCCTTCACTCTAATCCCTCAACCCTAAACCCTATCCCTAAACCCTGAACACTATACCTTAAACCCTAATCCCTCAACCCTCAACCCTAATCTGTCATCCATCATCCCTCAACTCTAATCCCTCATCCCTAAACCCTAAATGCTATCCCTATTCCTAGACCCTCAACAGGCTCGATACTATACCTTAAACCCTAATCCTTCTACCCTCGACACTCTTATTTAACCCTAATCCCTTGACCATTAACCCTATCCCTCAACCTCAACCCTAACCTCTCAACATTAAACCCTAATTCATCAACCCTAAACCCTAATCCCTCAAACCTAAACCCTATCCCTAAACCATCAACCCTTAACACTATACCTTAAACCCTAATCCCTATCCCTCAACCCTTAACCCTTAAAATTTAAACCCTATCCCTACACCCTCAACAATTGACACTATATCTTAAGCCTTAAACCCTCATCCCTAAAGCCTCAACCCTCAATCCTTAAACCTTCAACCCTAAACCCTATCCCTAATCCCTCTACCCTCGATACTCTAACCCTAACCTCAACATTAAATGCTAATCCGTCAACCCTAAACCCTAATCCTAAACCCTCAACCCTCAACACTATACCTTAAACCCTAATCCCTCAACCCTCAACCCTAAACATTATCCCTAAACCCTAATCCCTCAACCCTTAACCCTAATCCATCAACCCTCAACTCTAATCCCTCATCCTTAAACCCTAAATGCTATCCCTATTCCTAAACCCTCAACAGACTCGATACTATACCTTAAACTCTAATCCCTTATCCCTAAACCCTCCAACCCTATCCCTAATCCTTATACCCTCCACACTCTACTTTAACCCTAATTCCTCAACCCTCAACCCTATCCCTAAACCATTGACCCTTGAACCTCAACCCTCAACCCTCAACGTCAAACCCTAATCCCTCAACCCTTAAATCTGATCCCTCAACCCTCAACCCTATCCCTAAACCCTCAACCCTAAACCCTCAACCCTCAACATCAAATTCTAATCCCTCAACCCTTCACTCTAATCCCTCAACCCTAAACCCTATCCCTAAACCCTCAACACTATACCTTAAACCTTAATCCATCAACCCTCAACCCTAATCTGTCATCCGTTATCCCTCAACTCTAATCCCTCATCCCTAAACCCTAAATGCTATCCCTATTCCTAGACCCTCAACAGGCTCGATACTATACCTTAAACCCTAATCTCTCTACCCTCGACACTCTTATTTAACCCTAATCCCTTGACCATTAACCCTATCCCTCAACCTCAACCCTCAACCCTCAACTCTCAACATTAAACCCTAATTCATCAACCCTAAACCCTAATCCCTCAAACATAAACCCTATCCCTAAACCATCAACCCTCAACACTATACCTTAAACCCTAATCCCTATCCCTCAACCCTTAACCCTTAAAATATAAATCCTATCCCTACACCCTCAACAATTGACACTATATCTTAAGCCCTAAACCCTCATCCCTAAAGCCTCAAACCTCAATCCTTAAACCTTCAACCCTAAACCCTATCCCTCATCCCTCTACCCTCGACACTCTAACCCTAACCTTGACATTAAATGCTAATCCATCAACCCTAAACCCTAATCCTAAACCCTCAACCCTCAACACTATACCTTAAACCCTAATCCCTCAACCCTCGACCCTAAACCTTATCCCCAAACCCTAATCCCTCAACCCTCAACCCTAATCCATCATCCTTCAACTCTAATCCCTCATCCTTAAACCCTAAATGCTATCCCTATTCCTAAAGCCTCAACAGACTCGATACTATACCTTAAACTATATCCCTAAACCCTCCAACCCTATCCCTAATCCTTATACCCTCCACACTCTACTTTAACCCTAATTCCTTGACCATCAACCCTATCCCTAAACCCTTGACCGTCAAACCTCAACCCTCAACCCTCAACGTCAAACCCTAATCCCTCAACCCTTAACTCTGATCCCTAAACCCTCAACCCTAAACCCTCAACCCTTAATTTCAAATTCTAATCCCTCAACCCTTCACTCTAATCCCTCAACCCTAAACCCTATCCCTAAACCCTGAACACTATACCTTAAACCCTAATCCCTCAACCCTCAACCATAATCTGTCATCCATCATCCCTCAACTCTAATCCCTCATCCCTAAACCCTAAATGCTATCCCTATTCCTAGACCCTCAACAGGCTCGATACTATACCTTAAACCCTAATCCTTCTACCCTCGACACTCTTATTTAACCCTAATCCCTTGACCATTAACCCTATCCCTCAACCTCAACCCTAACCTCTCAACATTAAACCCTAATTCATCAACCCTAAACCCTAATCCCTCAAACCTAAACCCTATCCCTAAACCATCAACCCTTAACACTATACCTTAAACCCTAATCCCTATCCCTCAACCCTTAACCCTTAAAATTTAAACCCTATCCCTACACCCTCAACAATTGACACTATATCTTAAGCCTTAAACCCTCATCCCTAAAGCCTCAACCCTCAATCCTTAAACCTTCAACCCTAAACCCTATCCCTAATCCCTCTACCCTTGATACTCTAACCCTAACCTCAACATTAAATGCTAATCCGTCAACCCTAAACCCTAATCCTAAACCCTCAACCCTCAACACTATACCTTAAACCCTAATCCCTCAACCCTCAACCCTAAACATTATCCCTAAACCCTAATCCCTCAACCCTTAACCCTAATCCATCAACCCTCAACTCTAATCCCTCATCCTTAAACCCTAAATGCTATCCCTATTCCTAAACCCTCAACAAACTTGATACTATACCTTAAACTCTAATCCCTTATCCCTAAACCCTCCAACCCTATCCCTAATCCTTATATCCTCCACACTCTACTTTAACCCTAATTCCTCAACCCTCAACCCTATCCCTAAACCATTGACCCTTGAACCTCAACCCTCAACCCTCAACGTCAAACCCTAATCCCTCAACCCTTAAATCTGATCCCTCAACCCTCAACAATATCCCTAAACCCTCAACCCTAAACCCTCAACCCTCAACATCAAATTCTAATCCCTAAACCCTTCACTCTAATCCCTCAACCCTAAACCATATCCCTAAACCCTCAACACTATACCTTAAACCATAATCCCTCAACCCTCAACCCTAATCTGTCATCCATCATCCCTCAACTCTAATCCCTCATCCCTAAACCCTAAACGCTATCCCTATTCCTAGACCCTCAACATGCTTGATACTATACCTTAAACCCTAATCCCTCTACCCTTGACACTCTTATTTAACCCTAATCCCTTGACCATTAACCCTATCCCTCAACCTCAACCCTCAACCCTCAACCCTCAACTCTCAACATTAAACCCTAATTCATCAACCCTAAACCCTAATCCCTCAAACCTAAACCCTATCCCTAAATCGTCAACCCTCAACACTATACCTTAAAGCCTAATCCCTATCCCTCAACCCTTAACCCTTAAAACTTAAACCCTATCCCTACACCCTCGATACTTGACACTATATCTTCAGCCTTAAACCCTCATCCCTAAAGCCTCAACCCTCAATCCTTAAACCTTCAACCCTAAACCCTATCCCTAATCCCTCTACCCTTGACACTCTAACCCTAACCTCGACATTAAATGCTAATCCATCAACCCTAAACCCTAATCCTAAACCCTCAACCCTCAACACTGTACTTTAAACCCTAATCCCTCAACCCTCAACCCTAAACCTTATCCCTAAACCCTAATCCCTCAATCGTCAACCCTAATCCCTTATCCCTCAACTCTGATCCCTCATCCCTAAACCCTAAATGCTATCCCTATTCCTAAATCCTCAACAGACTTGATACTATACCTTAAACTCTAATCCCTTATCCCTAAACCCTCCAACCCTATCCCTAATCCTTACACCCTCCACACTCTACTTTAACCCTAATCCCTTCAACCTCAACCCTATCCCTAAACCCTTCACCCTTGAACCTCAACCCTCAACCCTTGATGTCAAACCCTAATCCATCAACCCTTAACTCTGATCCCTCATCTCTCAACCCTAACCCTAAACCCTAAACCCTCAACCCTCAACGTCAAATCCTAATCCCTCAACCCATCACTCTAATCGCTCAACCCTAAACCCTATCCCTAAATCCTCAACACTATACCTTAAACCCTAATCCCTCAGCCCTCAACCTTAAACCTTATCCCTAAACCCTAATCCCTCAACCCTCAACCCTAATTCATCATTCCTCAACTCTAATCCCTCATCCCTAAACCCTAAATGCTATCCCTATTCCTACATCCTCAACAGAATTGATACTATACCTTAAACCCTAATCCCTTATCCCTAAACCCTCCAACCCTATCCCTAATCCTTATACCCTCCACACTCTACTTCAACCCTAATTCCTCAACCCTCAACCCTATCCCTAAACCCTTGACCCTCAAACCTCAACCCTATCCCTAAACCCTTGACCCTTGAACCTCAACCCTCAACCCTCAATGTCAAACCCTAATCCGTCAACCCTTAACTCTGATCCCTCATCTCTCAACCCTAACCCTAAATCCTAAACCCTAAACCCTCAACCCTCAACGTCAAATCCTAATCCCTCAATCCTTCACTCTAATCCCTCAACCGTAAACCCTATCCCTAAACCCTCAACACTATACCTTAAACCCTAATCCCTCAGCCCTCAACCTTAAACCTTATCCCTAAACCCTAATCCCTCAACCCTCAACCCTAATTTGTCATTCCTCAACTCTAATCCCTCATCCCTAAACCCTAAATGCTATCCCTATTCCTACACCCTCAACAGAATTGATACTATACCTTAAACCCTAATCCCTTATCCCTAAACCCTCCAACCCTATCCCTAATCCTTATACCCTCCACACTCTACTTCAACCCTAATTCCTCGACCCTCAACCCTATCCCTAAACCCTTGACCCTCAAACCTCAACCCTCAATGTCAAACCCTAATCCCTATCCCTCAACCCTTAACCCTTGAAACTTAAACCCTATCCCTACACCCTCAATACTTGACACTATATCTTAAGCCTTAAACCCTCATCCCTAAAGCCTCAACCCTCAATCCTTAAACCTTCAACCCTAAACCCTATCCCTAATCCCTCTACCCTCGACATTCTAACCCTAATCTTGACATTAAATGCTAATCTGTTAGCCCTAAACCCTAATCCTAAACCCTCAACCCTTAACACTATACCTTAAACCCTAATCCCTCAACCCTCAACCCTCAACCTTATCCCTAAACCCTAATCCCTCAACCCTCAACCCTAATCCATCATCCCTCAACTCTAATCCCTCATCCCTAAACCCTAAATGCTATCCCTATTCCTAAACCCTCAACAGACTTGATACTATACCTTAAACCCTAATCCCTTATCCCTAAACCCTCCAACCCTATCCCTAATCCTTACACCCTCCACACTCTACTTTAACCCTAATCCCTCGACCCTAAACCCTATCCCTAAACCCTTGACCCTTGAACCTCAACCCTCAATGTTAAACCCTAATCCCTCAACCCTTAACTCTGATCCCTCGACCCTCAACCCTATCCCTAAACCCTAAACCCTAAACGCTCAACCCTAATCTATCATCCCTCAACTCTAATCCCTCATCCCTAAACCTTAAACGCTATCCCTATTCCTAGACCCTGAACGGGCTCGATACTATACCTTAAACGCTAATCACTTATCCCTTAACCCTCATGATTAATAGCCTTGAACGTAAAAAAATTGAAGGGGAACATAACGCGAGCGCGTTATAACGTGCTCACGTTATGTCAAACATGACAAACAATAGACTTGCAGGAAAGTAAAAATGCAAAGCAAAACATAACGCGAGCGTGTTATAACGCGCTCACGTTATGTCTTGCTTTGGGAATCCCAAGCCTTGGGCTTGGGATTTGCTTTGGATTTCCAACCCAAAGGCTTGGAGTGCCTTATGAATAGTCACAGACATGTTTTTCTATATTCTTCAAAATTTCACATAATTTTGTTCGTACTAACCCTTAGATTTGCACATGTTTCAAGGTCAAACAAATCAAACACATGGGTAATGTTAGGCTTTCTCTTAGCTATTTGACGATGTGATTTTTTTCACATTTTAACAATGTTAAGCCTTTCATCTTTAATTTCTTTTGTTTGTGTGTCTGTTTTTAGGCAAAAACCACTGTTTGGTCTTTTTTTCATTGTAAAATAAATATTCATTCAAATTTCAAAAAAATTACATATTTAGAAACTTGACTCCATTCTACAAATATTAAAAAAAATAAAAAAATAATTTTCAATTAGTTTTCAAAATTTATAGGGGTAGCACGGCCAAAATTCTATTTGTTAGGATGTGTCCACTTTGAAAATTAGTAAAAAATCAAATATTCATCAAAAAATTATCAGAAAAATCAGGCATAAACTACATGCTATTAGCTAATTTCTCACTAAAGCAATTTTAAAAATACCAAAAAAAAGTTGACCTTTTGAGGGAGCCACAAAACGTGCTATGTTATGTTTTTTTGACAGAAACAACACCAATTTCTGTGGCTCCCTCTTTTGAACCCCTTAATCTATGTCATTTTCAAAAAAAAATAGTAGTTTAGAAAGTAGACTCAGAGCACTACGAACATTGTTTTGGTTGCATCTCCAAATTTTGAGTGTAACTATGCTCAATTTCTCATCCAAGGCCAGTATTTTTTGATTTCAGAAAAAAAGTGGCCACTTAAGACCCCTTTTTGGCTCCCTGTCTTCCTGCACTTACCCATTTGTTGATATTAATTGGTCACTAACCTCTTTGTATTTGTTCTTGAATTTCTTGACTTGTCCCTTTAGTCTTGCGATGCATTCATCAGCTTTTTGCAAGTTATCCTTTAGATCCCTAATTTCTACCTCAAAATTTTCAAGATCCATAAGAACTGCTTCTAGTTCATTATTGCTTTCATAATTCCCATATCTTCTTGCTGCCATGGTGGCACTATCCCAAATCTTCCTCAAGCTATTAGACTTAGACAAGGAACCTTGTGTTATCAATCAGATATGCACCCTATGCTAAGCTTACAGAAGACTTAGCTATCTGTTGACACATGAAAACACTCTCAAGATGTGGGTTTCCTATAGCGAGAGTGAATCTCCAGAGTGAGATGGTT
Organism: Cunninghamia lanceolata; assembly: GCA_027924645.1. Classification (NCBI taxonomy): domain Eukaryota; kingdom Viridiplantae; phylum Streptophyta; class Pinopsida; order Cupressales; family Cupressaceae; genus Cunninghamia; species Cunninghamia lanceolata. The sequence goes on from BSBN01001326.1 coordinate 2,810,243, forward strand.
CTCCTTATGATTTTTCTAAACTATTGACTTGTCTGACAAAAGGGATGAGGAATAAATGAAATGAAATTCTATTTTATCTAAAGATGATCTAAAAATCTAAAATTTTACCCACAAACAACTCTCAAGCCTGTAACCTTCGCAGTTTCACTTAAGTCCATTAAATCCAAAAGTACTTCGTATGAAGGTTTAATTTAAACACAACACACAACCTAGATTACATGGGCAATAATTACATAGATTTCAATAACATTGAGACATAATCAGAGGATTAGACATCATAATCACAGTGAAAACATCAAATCAAAGTTATAAAAGAGGCAACAAATGTGAAACAGGAATGCTCTGCTGTATTGAACTGAAAGGGGTACATCTAACTCTAAAAATGTGAGCCAAGTTTAGTTTACAAACTCTCTACCTATGCTCAAGAGAGAAGAAACAATATTCTTAACTGAGAAAAACTAAGTCTTTCTCCCCTATTTATAACTCCAAAAATCTCCCAAGGAAAAAACTTCCTAGAATAGCAAATTTGATCAATTTTCGAGCTCCATTGAAATGCCAAAAATAAAGCTTTCAAATCACCTCCAATCTGTATATGAAAGCTGCCAAAATCTTCCTCAAGGTAGACCTCACCAAAATCTTCTTTAAAACAAGCTTTATTTGCTCAATAAAAGCTTAGTTTTTTTTTTCTATTGTTCTCATCTGCCTCAAAATAAAGCAAATCCAGAATAGGATATTTGATTTTCTTTAATAGTTTTAACTACATAAAATGAGGAAATATTAAAAGCAATTTATAAAGAACATTGCTTTAATATTTGTCTTACAATAGGTCATGCAACTTTTCCTTCTGATTTGCCTAATCTTTTGATTTTCTTTTACAAAATAATAATACAAGGCTTATTTTTGTCCATATCCTCCCAAAAGAAAGAAAAATCAAAAAAAGAAATATATTGTTTTCTTTACTTTGTTTTAACTTCATAAATAATGAATATTTATAAGCAATTTATAGGATAATACTTTAAATATCTTTTTACAATAATTTTTTTGCAGCTTCAAATTTGCAAAAGGAAAGAGGGCCCGCCATTGTGAAGATTCCTTGAAACTTACAAACTGGGTAAGTGAGAAATTTAAAGGGTTTTTGTGCTTTATAATCTTCTGATTTGCGTCCAAAAGTCTCAAAAACCTAGATCATATTTTGTGAGATATGATTAAAACACATGACTGCTATCTTCATTTTGTTGTGTATTGTGCCTCTAATTGTTCCTCAACAACTGCAAACTAGGTTGGTGCAAAATTTAAAGGGTGTTTCCATCCAATTGTCATCTGATATGTATCCAAAAATTTCAAAAACCCAAATCATATTTTTGGATTTATGATCAAAACATGTGACAACTGTCTTTATTTTGTAGGGTCTTTATGTGACACTACTGCTCTTTCAGACTCTTCCCACAATCCTCTTGAGAATTGGGGGCAACATGCTGAGCTCAACCCTTGTGGGTGCCCATTCTAATCCACATGCTATGATATGCCATCGAAAAGCTACATGACTTATCCTATATCTGCACATGAAACAAATAGATTAGAATAAAACATTGAAATTCCATTATTTTTTCCTTCTCAGCTCTTCTTACATGTGGATGATGTTCATTGATCAATGCATTATAAACAAAATGTTATGCCTCTTCTACTAGGATATAGAGATCTCATAACCAGAGCTCTAATAGGACCTTCCCACATTTTTGCAGGTTCATGTCGAGATTGGGAGTAGGAATAGAAGAGAACTTCAAGGATTGAAGACCTTCAAGGCAATGATGGCTATGACCTTCTCTTTCTTATCCCAAATAACACTGCAATTATCACTGAAACACAATAACCATGCAAATAACTTATAACAAAAGAATGTTAACCTTCACTCCAAAAATAAATTTGTTGCATCAACTCTGCCAATTTTGAGCTGTGGTGAAAAAATGTTAACATTTCTAGTGACTTCTGCTAAATGCTTCCCTACTAAGCATCAGATTAGTTGCCTTGAATATCCATTGGGCATTGATTCATACTCTGCTCTTCTCAAACTTAGAAAACACTGCAATTCATTGCTCCAACCAGTTCAAACAACAGCAGAAAACTGAAAACAAACTAAAATGAAGCAAACTAACAGGCCCTAATGGCCAGAAAACCTGTGCAACAGTACTTAGGGAAACAAAATACTGAAAACAAATGTGTAAGAAGAACTTATTAAATGATGTCATGCCCACTTTTTCCATGGAGTTATAACATGCATTACACACATGTCGTGTCCACATGCGCCATGTGGTCATGATACGAACTATTAAAATTTTTCCCTTACTACTCTGATGACCCCCTCGCATGCATAAGCATGCTCGATGGTGCATGCTTAAGGCGAAAGCAATACAGTTGACGGCGGTGTACCAAATACATGTGCGCACACCCTCGACAAGGAAACACGTGGTTCCCTGACTTAGGTTAATCTCACAAATTATATTTGAACAAAGTTGTTTTAGGTGATAGATCATTTTTCAACAAAGCACGATCATCTGTTCATTTACCCTCTCTTCCTTTTCTTAGAATTTAGTTTTGATTGTATTTCTATCTCATTTCCCTTCCTGTTGTGCAAGATCTTTTTTTATCCTATTATTTTTCTTCACGTTCTTTATCGAACAACAATAACACTACATCCTTTACATTATTCCTAATTTCTTGGTAAACTAGATCACTTACACAAGATTGGTTAACTTCACTTGACTCAGTCCCCCTAGGGTTCTGCTCTAGGTTTTAGTTCAACGTTTGAATTAATTTTAATAATCAACCTATTCTTAAACAGGATTAATGGTAGCTTAAATTTACTTAGTTCTCTTAGCCCTGTTCAGAAATGCCATGCATTTTCTCCTCTTTGTTTTCCAAGGTTAGCTGTTATTTATCTTTCTCTATCTTTTTTTTTCAATTGGACGTTTATTCTCTAAATCTACAGTTGAGTTTAAAATGGCCATTCATGGAATGCCTATGATGGCTTGTTTGTGTTTATTTTCAGTGTCCTTTATAAATGAAGGGATCATACTTTCCTCTTCATTTTCCTATCATTTAATTTGGAATAATTGTCAAAACTTCTGAGAAACTCTTCCTTAAAATTAAAATATATTTACCTATGCTCTTTTTAAATTGTAATTGTATAAACAATGTATTTCTGAATTGCAACTCTGAGTTTAAGCATCTATTCAATTCGTATTATACATTATGCATACATAAATCCCACTTTCCTTGATTTAAGATTTCTATTTCAAGTCAAATATTTTGAACTACATATAGTTTGCCATATAATGAATAGTGAAAAGTGAATAATAAAAATAAATAGTGAATAGTACAAGTGAATAGTAAATAGTGAAAAGTGAATAGTAAAAGTGAATAGTGAATAGTAAAAGTGAAAAGGTCCCCATCCTAGGATGAGACCTTCAAGGTGGCAATAATTTCAAAAGCAATACTGCAACCCAAATTTCATTTATTTCATGGTGGGGATATTTTTTAATACTTTTACAAACTTAATTAAAACATCAACTAACTCACAATGTTGCAAGTAGAAGAAGAAGGAACTAGATAATTTTAATATCCTTTTAAACACAATTTTTTTTTCCTTTTCTTATTTCTAAATGGTAAAACTTAATGAACAAGAAAATTACAACTATCAGCCCAAGAATAGAGAGGATTTCCTCACAACTCCAAAAATAACAATTTATACAACAATAGGGAGATAATTTTCTCCTTTTAGAAAATTGACAAGGAAGGAGCTATTAAAAGATCAGGCTCTCCTTAAGACTTAAGGAAAATAAAATATTTTCTAAGATCCAATAATCTTCTCCAAGCTTCACAATAAGCTCCAAGAATACCTGCATAACACACAAGGAAAGAAACACCACACAAGCTACTCTCCTCCCTACCGTAGACCCGCATGAGGGTCACCCCCGAGCTAGGGAGACCATCCACATACCCAAGGTAGAATAGACTTAAACACATCACAACATTGAACAACAACAAATCAAATAATACACACACCCTCATGGTTTGACTCACAATACAAAGACTCAGCTTAGGTGAGTTTAGGGATGATAGGGAAGTAGACATCTCTACCTCTAGGTGTCATCCTTTACACATTTTATTACATTTTATCACAAGGCCTCAAGCCAACAATTTAACTTTCCACAAGGCCTCAAGCCTTCCAATTAATCAAATTACCTGAGATTTCCCAATAGGCTCTCAAAGCCATAAGCCCTCTAGGCTAAAAAAATACCAAGATGCCCTCAAGGCATTTCTTACAACAAGAACCAAGATGACACCCGAGGAGGGTCACACCTTCCCTTCCCTATACAAGATGAGCATTGCCTTCCAACTGGAAGGAGCTCTTTCTACACCCAACACACAAAACCCCAAAATAATAACAGAATACTCATAGAAGACATTTGCAAGCTCATTCAACAAGCAAGAAACAAACATACATATAAAACAACAGATATACAAGAGAGTAGACTTGATTCACCAACCTTCAAAAGCCCAATTATGGAATGAAAGTTGATGAAGAGCTCCACTCTAGGCTCCTCCAAAATTCTCCTTCTTTTCTCAATAATCCAACCCCAAAAATAATCTCTCTATGATCACAAGCAAGGGATAATGAATGGAGGATGTAGGATGGCTAGAATAATTTTGGCATTATGAGGCTATGAAAAGAAGAATAGAGAAAGAATTGGGCATCATGAGGATGCCAGAAGAAGATTTCTTAGAGGAAATTAGGCATGATAAGAATGCAAGAATGAAGTCCCCCTGCAAGAATGAAGTCCCCTCCTCAAGAATGAAGTTCCCCTGCACAAAAAATCAAGTTCCCCTGTAAAACCATGTCTCCCAATTGCTTAGAGAAGGGTCTCATTTATAGATTTTTTGAGAAGTGAATGGAAGGTGAGGATCAGGAGTTGAGATCAAGGGCTCACATTATCTGTGAATTTTAAATTCATAGTGGATGAATTAAAAATTTATTGTTTTAAGATTGTAATATTTAAATAACCCCACTATCCCAAGTGGAATTAATAAAATATCCCCACTATCCCAAGTGGAATTAAAAAATATCCCCACTATCCCAAGTGGAATTAATAAAATAAACCCACTCATTATCCATTATCCCTAATGGACTTAAAACAATTAACCCCACTCAAGAGGTCCCCCATTATAGCCCACATGTAGAAATAAAATACAATAAGTAAACTAAAATAAGAGAGAGTGGGTGACACACCACGGTCATTGAGGGGAAATCCACCAAAAGAGAGGCACAAGGAGACAAGCACTCCATTATTAGGGGATCATGCAGTTGCTCCATGACTTAGAAGTGGGCCTGAATGTGGATTCCACTCATCCCATTGTCCCCATGCTTCCAAATTCGTCACTTAATTTCACCCTAAAGTTGAAGTGACCATATGGAGGTTATCCCAAGGTTATCCTAGTTAAAAAGGTCCCTAGACACATGGGGTATAACCTAAGGTTGTTTTAAACCTAGTTAGGACTCCCAGAGTCAAGTAAAAGCACAAGAAGAGGGTCAAAAAGAAATAAAGTTAAAATAAGATTCAAAACACATCTCTTACCACACATATCACAATATAATTAATTCAGAAGATAGAACTATTTGCCTTAACCTCATGCAACATTACAATAATACAACATTACAACAATTTACCAAACACAAAATTGATCTTAGTTCCTTGTGGAACTAGATCGACTCACAAGGGATACAACATAGGGTGTGGAATGATCTCCTGTATTTATGGTTTTGTTAGAAATACTTGCACACTCAATTTCAAAGTTAATTCCACATATAAATATCATAGCGGAAGCAAATTTAATACATGCATTTCTAAAGCATACCACAGTTCTTATAAACATAATGAAATCACATGATAATTTTCTATCTAACATCACCCAATTAGTTTTCCTTTAACATAATAAGATTTTAATAGTTTGAAAATCTAGGAACAACAGTCTCATAAATATAAAAATACCAACAACAGTAAGCTAAATAGGCACATGTACGGAAATGAAAAAGTGTAGGCCTCACATACTCCCCCTCTAAGACTGTACTTTCTCCTGGAAGTCATCAAAGAGGTGAGGATAAAAGGAACTCATAAGATTTTAAAGTATGATACTAAATGTTATAAAGGCATATTCCTATTCACAAAGCACACTATATTGATTGAAATCAACATAAGAAATTTCATGTTCATCAATCATTATCAGACATACATAAGGAATTCACACATCGTACAACCTGTTTATATAGAACATCAACTCATATACAGATACATCAATTACAGATCTGACATCTAAACACATATTTTCATTCATCCACATTATAGGGATTAACTTCACAAGGCTCACATAAAGGTTTAGGGGGATGTCATAGTCTCATCATAGAACCAAATAACCAATAACTAGTGCCAAGTAACCAAAGATCCAAGAACCAGGTAGAATGATGGTCTTAGGGCCACGCACCTGGGAGCCTCACCATACATTCTACAATGGCCTACCTCTTATTTGTATGAGGGTTTAGCCTCCAAGAGATAACCAAAATAAGAACAAGATCACTAGGAAGGTAAGTGGATAATGACCAACCCATACTAGTCCACACTTACCCCCATCCTCATAAGTTTTCCACCTCTGCTTCCTTATATACACTCCACCAGAGGTCGCTCCATCGACATGGCGAGAAGAACAACACAACACAAGACCAACACTAGAAAAATAGAAAGAACCTAGCTTAGCCAACACAAATATCCAGAAAAGCCAAGAGAAGTCTCCAAAACCCAAATTAGAATAAATAAATAAATGAATAAATGCATGCAATTTCAACATTAAAACAACGTAACAATAGGAGTTACGTGAAAAAGGAAAAATCAAAAGTTGTGGCTAAGCTACTTTTAGACAAGAAAAAATAACAAGGCTGGTCCACACAACCAAGATACAAAAAGGTCACCAAACAACCGAAAGAAATAATCGCAATCCAAGAAAGTGCACATTACATCACTATACTCCACAAGATACACAAGGGCGAGGAAGAGTCCAACACAACCGTCACCACCTAGACCAACTGACTCCAGAGAATAATTGACCAAGAGGATCACAACCACCACAAAACACAAGTGGAAGACTTCGATACTCATGTGACAAGGCCATCATGATGACAAAACAAAAGGATGGGTATTCCTCCAAGGTGAAGGTTAGTCGACAAACCACAACCTCACTCTCTCACAGGTACATGTAGTAGGACAACGGTCAAACCATGCTCAACCCACTCCATGTCAGTCTAAACAACATGCAAACCCCAGAGCTCCCAATGTTGAAACATGTGCTCTGATACCAAATGTCATGTCCACTTTTTCCATGTAGTTATAACACGCATTACATAGTGTCATATCCACATGCGCTATTTGGTCATGATACGAACTATCAAGAATTTTCCATTTGGTCATGACCCCCTCGCACTCATAAGCATGCTCGGTGGTGCACATTTAAGGTGAAAGCAATACAGTTGACAGCGGCGTACCAAATACATGTACGCAAACCCTCAATAAGGAAACATGTAGTTCCTTGACTTAGGTTAATCTCACGAATTATATTTGAACAAAGTTGTTTTAGGTGATAGATCATTTTTCAACAAAGCATGATCATCTGTTCATTTGCCCTCTCTTCCTTTTCTTGGAATTTAGTTTTGATTGTATTTCTATCTCATTTTCCTTCCCATTGTGCAAGATCTTCTTTTTTTTATCCTATTGTTTTTCTTCACGTTTTTTATCAAACAACAATAACACTACATCCTTTACATTATTCCTAATTTCTTGGTAAACTAGATCACTTACACAGGATTGGTTAACTTCACTTGACTCAGTCCCCCTAGGTTTCTGCTCTAGGTTTTAGTTCAACATTTGAATTAATTTTAATAATCAACCTGTTCCTAAACAGGATTAATGGTAGGTTAAACTTACCTAGTTCTCTTAGCCCTGTTTAGAAATGCCGCACATTTTCTCCTCTTTGTTTTCCAAAATTAGCTGTTCTTTCTCTTTCTCTATCTTTTTTTCAATTAGACGTTTATTCTCTAAATCTACAGTTGAGTTTAAAATGGCCACTCATGGAATGCCTATGATGGCTTGTTTGTGTTTATTTTTAGTGTCCTTTGTAAATGAAGGGATCATACTTTCCTCTTCATTTTCCTATCATTTAATTTGGAATAATTGTCAAAACTTCTGAGAAACTCTTCCTTAAAATTAAAATATATTTGCCTATGCTCTTTTTAAATTGTAATTGTATAATCAATGTATTTTTGAATTGCAACTCTGAGTTTAAGCATCTATTCAATTCGTATTATACATTATGCATACATAAATCCCACTTTCCTTGATTTAAGATTTCTATTTCAAGTCAAATGTTTTAAACTACATATAGTTTGCCTTCAAATGAATAGTGAAAAGTGAATAATAAAAGTAAATAGTGAATAGTACAAGTGAATAGTGAATAGTAAATAGTGAAAAGTGAATCGTAAAGGTGAATAGTGAATAGTAAAAGTGAAAAGGTCCCCATCTTAGGATGAGACCCTCAAGGTGGCAGTAATTTCAAAAGCAATACTGCAACCCAAATTTCATTTATTTCATGGTGGGGATATTTTTTAATACTTTTACAAACTTAATTAAAACATCAACTAACTCACAACGTTGCAAGTAGAAGAAGAAGGAACTAGATAATTTTAATATCCTTTTAAAAATAAATTTTCTTTTCCTTTTCTTATTTCTAAATGGTAAAACTTAATGAACAAGAAAATTACAACTATTAGCACAAGAACAGAGAGGATTTCCTCACAACTCCAAAAATAACAATTTATACAACAATAGGGAGATAATTTTCTCCTTTTGGAAAATCGACAAGGAAGGAGCTATTAAAAGATCAGGGTCTCTTTAAGACTTAAGGAAAATAAAATATTTTCTAAGATCCAATAATCTTCTCCAAGCTTCACAATAAGCTCCAAGAATACCTGCATAACACACAATGAAAGAAACACCACACAAGCTGCTCTCCTCCCTACCGTAGATCCGCATGAGGGTCACCCCCGAGCTAGGGAGACCATCCACATACCCAAGGTAGAATAGACTTAAACACATCACAACATTGAACAACAACAAATCAAATAATACACACACCCTCAAGGTTTGACTCACAATACAAAGACTCAGCTAAGGTGAGTTCAGGGAGGGTAGGGAAGTAGACATCTCTACCTCTAGGTGTCATCCTTTACACATTTTATCACATTTTATCACAAGGCCTCAAGCCAACAATTTAACTTTCCACAAGGCCTCAAGCCTTCCAATTAATCAAATTACCCAGGATTTTCCAATAGGCTCTCAAAGCCATAAGCTCTCTAGCCTAAAAAAATACCAACATGCCCTCAAGGCATTTCTTACAACAAGAATCAAGATGACACCGGAGGAGGGTCACACCTTCCCTTCCCTATACAAGATGAGCATTGCCTTCCAACTGAAAGGAGCTCTTTCTACACCCAACACACAAAATCTTAAAACAATAACAGAATACTCATAGAAGACATTTGCAAACTCATTCAACAAGAAAGAAAGAAACATACATATAAAATAACAGATACACAAGAGAGTAGACTTGATTCACCAACCTTGCAAAGGCCAATTATGGAATGAAAGTCGATGAAGAGCTCCACTCTAGCCTCCTCCAAAATTCTCCTTCTTTCCTCAATAATCCAACCCCAAAAATAATCTCTCTATGATCACAAGCAAGGGATAATGAATGGAGGATATAGGATGGCTAGAATAATTTCGGCATTATGAGGCTATGAAGAGAAGAATAGAGAAAGAATTGGGCATTATGAGGATGCCAGAAGAAGATTTCCTAGAGGAAATTAGGCATGATAAGAATGCAAGAATGAAGTCCCCCTGTAAGAATGAAGTCCCCTCTTGCAAGAATGAAGTTCCTCTGCACAAAAAATGAAGTTCCCCTACAAAATCCTGTCTCCCAATTGCTTAGAGAAGGGTCTCATTTATAGATTTTTTGAGAAGTGAATGGAAGGTGAGGATCAATAGTTGAGATCAAGGGCTCACATTATTTGTGAATTTTAAATTCATAGTGGATGAATTAAAAATTTATTGTTTTAAGATTGTAATATTTAAATTACCCCACTAACCCAAGTGGAATTAATAAAATATCCCCACTATCCTAAGTGGATTTAATAAAATATCCCCACTATCCCAAGTGGAATTAAAAAATATCCCCACTATCCCAAGTTGAATTAATAAAATAAACCCACTCATTATCCATTATCCCTAATGGACTTAAAACAATTAACTCCACTCAAGAGGTCCCCCATTATAGCCCACATGTAGAAATAAAATACAATAAGTAACTAAAATAAGAGAGAGTGGGTGACACCACCCTCATTAAGAGGAACCCCACCAAAAGAGAGGCACAAGGAGACAAGCACTCCATTATTAGGGGATCATGGAGTTGCTCCATGACTTGGAAGTGGGCCTGAGTGTGGATTCCACTCATCCTATTGTCCCCATGCTTCCAAGTTCGTCACTTAACTTCACCTTGAAGTTGAAGTGACCATATGGAGGTTATCTTAAGGTTATCCTAGTAAAAAAGGTCCCTAGACCCATGGGGTATAACCTAGGGTTGTTTTAAACCTAGTTAGGACTCCCAAAGTCAAGTAAAAGCACAAGAAGAGGGTTAAAAAGAAATAAAGTTAAAACAAGATTCAAAACACATCTCTTACCACACATATCACAATATAATTAATTTAGAAGATAGAACTATTTCCCTTAACCTCATGCAACATTACAACAATACAACATTACAACAATTTACCAAATACAAAGTTGATCTTAGTTTCTTGTGGAACTAGATCGGCTCACAAGGGATACAACATAGGGTGTGGAATGATCTCCTGTATTTGTGGTTTTGTTAGAAATACCTGTACACTCAATTTCAAAGTTAATTCCACATATAAATATCATAGCCGAAGCAAATTTAATACATGCATTTCTAAAGCATACCACAGTTCTTATAAACATAATGAAATCAGCTTACATATCAGCCTCTAGTTCCCACGTGTCATGGCTGTCCTCACTAGATTCTTCTTGAATCTACAATTTTCCTACCTAATTCTCTTCCTCCTGATTATTGTCCTCATCATCTGCTGGCTTGGGCTCTTGATTGCTATAAGAAATCAGTAGAGTGGGATTCTCTTGACAAGCTGAATAGTTAGGATCCTGACAATCAATGAAGTTATCTTGGACAACTTGATCATTTTCAGTCAGTTGACTTGTTTGCTCATCAAGGCAATCTGCTTTAGTCTCATTCATATCAGCTTCTTCATTACAGTACAATGGAAGCTCCAAGAATAAATTGAATGTCTCATCTTCATAAAGGATCTGATTTGATTCAACCTTGTGTTCAGCCTAGTAGTCAGGGTCTTCATGAAACAACAACACATGACACTCTACAACACCTTTTGGCTATCCCCAATTAGCTGACAAATGGGATTCATGCATGTTGTCCTCATTATCTTCACCATAAGCGGGCAGCTGATTGAATAAGAAAATTGAATCATCTCCCTTTTCCGGTCTATTCTCCCTTTGAGCCTGAGCAACGTGTCTTTCTGATTGAAGACTTTTGCCCTCAAATTTTTGCATTATTTTTTGATTCATCTTATAAAAAGCATCAGAAAACTTGTGAAAAGAATTAAAATGCAATGGATTCAAAATCAAGTGCGAATCAACTTCCTTTGTACATTCATTATGCTCATAATCAGCTGAGGCTACAAAACAAACAGCAGAAGCTTCTTGTTCTTTATTTGATTTCTCAGCTGCTGGCCTGACATTCATGATTTCAATTGGTCTAGTTTTTTGATATGGCTGAAACTAAGGACTAATGGACTAGCCTTGAATGCAGATAGGCTCCTAAGCAAAATCAAAACTTCTGAAACTCAGGATTTTTATCTCCTGAGGAGTCTGTTTGCATTCAAAACCCATCTCTTCGCCTTGGGGGTAATTCACATCGCAAAAATTAGTGCTTTGCCAATTCATAAAAACCACCTCAAGGTTACAACTTCTTCTTGGGGCATGTAGATCAGTTTGGAAGGGTGGCCTACTTGGCTGATTAAAGTGATATGGGGCTTGGTATGGCTTATGTTCTTGACTAATTTTCCTCCTGATATTAATAGATTCTTCGCTAACAGCTTGCAACATAATTCTACCCTCTTGAAACTCTTGAGAATGAGCTAGAACAATAGGAACTTGAGTAGCATCTTGGTGTTCTATGGCTGGAACAGCTGGGACAACACTAAAAAAGGGAACTGCCATGGGCTCAGGTGGCTGGATTTGCAGAACAATGGGTAAGGGAGGCCTTGGGGGTATTTTCCCTTCTAGAATAAGGTAGTTTTATGCTCTAACAGTAATCTCAAAAGCATTAGGAAGGGTAGATCCACCCAGAGCCCGAATCATAACAAATATTTCACTATCTAAAGCTCTAAGATAAAATAGAAAGGCATGCAGTGGTGTAGGCCTTACCATCACAGGGATTCTATCCCAAGTCCTTTGAAAGCGATAATTGAAATCATACATAGGTTCATGCGGATGCCTCTTGATGGTACTAAATTGCTGCAGTAGAGACAAGAGATCGGATTTGTCCTCAAAATGTTTGTGCAATCCATCTCCAAGGTCATCCCATGATGTGATTGAGCCTACTGTGAGTCCTCTAAACCACTGCAAAGCTTTCCCTTTCAGCAATGCAGCCAAGAGTCTGATTGCAACATTCTCTTAGGTAATATTATGCACTAAACACAGAGTTACAACATCTTGAATATGCTCAATAGCTATGATGTGATCTTCTCCGGTGAAATATGGCAATCCTTTGAGGGCTACAGCTGGAATGTCATAACGCTGAGCAAGTTGTAATGGGCTGCCCCTATTAAATGTAACAAAAGGATATGGTCTGGCCATTTATTTAGAGTCGCCAGGATGTTAAAAAAAAATTTACCTCTAAAGGTTGTTGATACTGAAGAAAACACCCGATTCTTTAGCATGTGTTGTTCTTCATGTGTTGATCACTAGATCTACATGTAAAAACCAAAGATTTGAGTCGCCAAGTATGTTGATTTTACCTCTAAAAGGTTGAACACCTTGCTGCGCATACCAAACAACAAAGAAAACAATGTGCTTTTGTCCCACTGGGCATACCAAAAACTATTATCAATCAGATATGCACCCTATGCTAAGCTCACAAAAGACTTAGCTATCTATTGACACATGGAAACACTCTCAGGATGTGGGTTTCCTATAGCGAGAGTGAATCTCCAGAGTGCACTGGTTCTCCTTATGATTTTTCTAAACTATTGACTTGTCTGAGAAAAGGGATGAGGAATAACTAAAATAAAATTCTATTTTATCTAAAGATAATCTAAAAATCTAAAATTTCACCCACAAACAACTCTCAAGCCTGTAACCTTCTCAATTTCACCTAAGTCCATCAAATCCAAAAGTACTTTGTATGAAGGTTTAATTTAAACACAACACACAACCTGGATTAGATGGGCAATAGATACACATATTTCAATAACATTGAGACATAATCAGAGGATTAGACATCATAATCACAGTAAAGACATCAAATTAAAGTTATAAAGGAGGAAACAAATGTGAAACAAGAATGCTCTGTTGTATTGAACTTAAAGGGGTACATCTAACTCTGAAAATGTGAGCCAAGTTTAGTTTACAAACTCTCTACCTGTACTCAAGAGAGAAGAAACAATATTCTGAACTGAGAAAAACCAAGTCTTTCTCCCCTATTTATAACTCTAAAAATCTCCCAAGGAAAAAGCTCTGAAATCTTCCCAGAATAGCAAATTTGATCCATTTTTGAGCTCCACTGAGAAGCCAAAAATAAAGTTTTCAAATCACCTCCAATCTATATATGAAAGATGCCAAACTCTTCCTCAAGGTAGACCTCACCAAAATCTGCTTCAAAACAAGCTTTATTTGCTCAATAAAAGCTTAGTTTTTTTTATTGTTCTCATCTGCCTCAAAATAAAGCAAATCTAGAAAAGATATTTGATTTGCTTTAATAGTTTTAACTGCATAAAATAACAAAATATTAAAAGCAATTTATAAAGAACATTGCTTTAATATTTGTCTTACAATAGGTCCTGCAACTTTTCCTTCTAATTTGCCTAATCTTACCTCTTTTGATTTTTTTTTACAATATAATAATACAAGGCTTATTTTTGTCCATATCTTCTCAAAAGAAAGAAAAATAAAAAAAGAAAGATATTGTTTGATTTACTTTGTTTTAACTTCATAAATAATGAATATTTATAAGCAATTTATAGGATATTGCTTTAAACATCATTTTACAATAATTTATTGCAGCTTCAAATTTGCAAAAAGAAAGAGGGCCCGCCATTGTCAATATTTGTCAAAAATTGCAAACTAGGTAAGTTATAAATTTAAAGGGTTTTTGTGTTTTATAATCTTCTCATTTGTGTCCAAAAATCTCAAAAACCTAGATCACATTTTGTGAGATATGATTAAAACACGCGACTACTATCTTCATTTTGTTGTGTATTGTGCCTCTGACTGTTCCTTGAAAACTGCAAACTAGGTTGGTGAGAAATTTAAAGGGTTTTTCCGTCTAATTGTCATCTAATGTTTTTTCAAAACTATCAAAAACCCAGATCACATTTTTGGATATATGATCAAAACACGTGACAACTATCTTTATTTTGCAGGGTCTTTATGTGACACTACTGCTCTTTCAAACTCTTTCCATAATCCTCTTAAGACTTGGGAGCAGCATGTTGAGCTCAACTCTTGTTGGAGCCCATTCTACTCCACATGTTATGATATGCCATCAGAAAGCTACATAACTTATCCTATACCTGCACATGAAACAAATAGATTAGAATAAAACATTGAAATTCCATGCTTATTTCTTTCTTAGCTCTTCTTGCATGTGGATGATGTTCATTGATCAATGCATTATAAACAAAGTGTTATGCCTCTTCTACTAGGATATAGAGATCTCATAACCGGAGCTCTAATAGTACTTACCCACATTTTTGCAGGTTCATGTCGAGATCGGGAGCAGGAACAGAAGACAACTTCGAGGATTGAAGACCTTCAAGGCAATGATGGCTATGACCTTCTCTTTCTTATCTGGAACAACACTGCAATTATCACTGAAACATAATAACTATGCAAATAACTTATAACAGAAGAATGTTAACCTTCACTCCAAAAATGAATTTATTGCATTAGCTCTGCCAATTTTGAGCTGTGGTGAAAAAATGGTAACATTTATGGCAACTTCTACTATATGCTTGCCTGTTAAGCATCAGATCAGTTGCCGTAAATATCTATTGGGCATTGAGTCATACTCTACTCTTCTCAAACTCAGAAAACACTACAATTCAGCTCTCCAACCAATTCAAATAGTAGTTGAAAACTAAAAACAAACTAAACTAAAGCAAACTAACATGCCCTAATAGCCGGATAACCTGTGCAACAACACTTAGGGAAACAAAATACTGAAAACAAATGTGCAAGAAGCACTTATTAACTGAAAACACTATCCTAACCTAATCTAACCAACCAAAGACATTGATCAAGCAAAACCATTCACTTGCTCAATAAAATAACTACCTTTCCTTTGGAGTCTGCAATACTCCATAAGGTTATTAATCAGTCCAAAAAGGTGGAGAACAATCAAAACTTTAGCAAACTACTGTAACACTTTTTAGAGAAGGCTAATGTAGTCATCTGCCCACCAGTCCTATTTGATAAACTATTCAAGTAAGTCAGCAGGCTGATTGATCTTAACTTTATACTCTCTTTGTCAAGCTAAATTATTGTCACTATGAGGCTGCTCCTTATTGGCTGCCAACCCAACCAAATACCAAATAGGACATCCTCTCGATGGTTTTGGACTGAAAGAAATAGCATTATGTGCACCTTGCATGATAGCCCACCATGTGGCTTCCTCCTCTTCAGTGAGTGGATCATCCTCCTCCATTAGAGTAGCTAGTAGCTCATCAAAACTATCAAAACTTGGAAGATTCTTAGCAAGAGCTATACTAGGATCAGAATATTCAAGATTGCTCAAGGAGATACATTCTGAAAAAGATGTTTCTTCAATAAATGAAGGCAATAATTCAAATAATGAACTAACCTCTGCCTACAAACCATCAGCTTGCATATTAGCCTCTAATTCCCATGTGTCATGGCTATTCTCACTGGATTCTTCTTGAATATGTAATTTTCCTACTTGATTCTCTTCCTCCTACTTATTGTCCTCATCATCCATTGGCTTGGGCTCTTGATTGCTACAAGAAATTAGCAGAGTGGCATTCTCTTGACAAGCCAAACAGTCAGGATCCTGACAATCAATGAAGTTATCTTGGATAGCTTGATCATTTTTAGTTAATTGACTTGTTTGCACATCAAGACAAACTACTTTAGTCCCATTCATATCAGCGTCTTCATTACAGTATAATGGAAGCTCCAAGAATAAATTGAATGTCTCATCTTCATAAAGGATCTGATTTGATTCAACCTTGTGTTCAGCCTGGTAGTCAGGGTCTTCATGAAACAACAACACATGATGCTCTACAACATCTTCCGACTGTCCTGAATTAGTTGAAAAATGGGATTCCTATATGTTGTCCTCATTATCTTCAACATAAGCGGGCAGCTAATCGAACAAGAAAACTGAATCATCTCCCTTTTTTGGTCTATTCTCCTTTTGAACCTAAGCAACATGTCTTTCTGATTGAAGACTTTTGCGGCTCACTACCTAGTAGAAGAAGGCTCACTGCCTAGTACAAAGCAAATTGCACATGAAAACTAAATACTGCATAAGCATCTGTCACTATGCTAGGGTGTAGTCATCTATCAACTGAATTATGAATTCCAAGTCTTCATCGCTGCTGATCTTCTAACTCTGCTCTACTATTCGTATACTCACATCACACACACACCTTCATACACTCACTACTAAAACTCATCACCTTTATATAGCTGCATAATGATTTGATCGATAATCAGGTCAGCATCCAAGAAATGAAACGTGTACATAGAAAGATGTGGCTTGTCGGCTTAATCCAATGCACTATATATTATGCGGACCCAAATCTTTTCCCAAACATGTTCATATAGGTCGGCTCTAATCATTCAATCACTTAGATAGATCCTTCAAACATTATCTCTTCTCCGAACAATGATTTATCATACTAGTTGCTTGTTCCTTAAGAGCATGCTTAACAGGTTCATTTGTTGACTTACAACTTTTACTGCAGATCTCAAAACAGCTCCAAAATCATATCAAGGACTCTTCATACATTCCCAAACTTACCCTTAGAACCGCAAGGCATGATATCATCTTGCGGAGAAATGCAGACCATCAGAACTTAGACTCTGTCTTGTTCAAACTCTATCAAACACTGTACCGATACTCAACAACTTGTAGCTATCCTTCTGGTCGACTTCAGATCTCCCAACTCTGGAATTAGACACTTTATATACATGTTTACAACTACTCAAAATTGCATAGCACAATACTCATTTTTGGAAGAATGCAGACCATTACAATGTGCCTTGTTCATTGTCTTTGCTATACCTCTATTCACCCAGACTTAGATATTTCTTCTAAGTGACTTTCAGAGGAAGTCAAGACTTAATATCTGGAGTATGACACCACCAAACAATTACTAACATCATACCTGAACCTCATTACCAGATCATCATCTATGGAAGCATACTGACCCACTTATTGTGTTCTATTTTGTACATACTCATACTTAGCCACTTCTGCCAACCGGACCTGAAATCTGATGTGATCTTTTAGAGTTGTGTCTCCCTTTCATGCTGATGAGATCTTTGAGCCTTGTTGCCATCAATGACAACATACAAGTCCATACCATAGTAGTGTCTCTTTCCAACATGTTTCACAATTATTTCTAGCCTAAAATAAGTTATAAGTCCCTTATCAACCACTAGTTTACTTTTATTTTACTAATTGCATTGTTATATATGTGGCAATTTCTTTTTACCTTTGTGTTCTTTGTTGCTTTCTATGAATTTTTGTGTAGATTAAGTAAGTTTTAGTTATATTTAATAGAAACCTAAGAATATGATTATATTAGATTTTACATGACCTTAGAAATACTTAGTTCTTATTGCATATATAAGCACAAAAAATAATTCTAACATCTCATCCTTCTCCTGTTTAAATTTTAATTCTTGATGAGAGAAACTTACTTAGCTTTAGAGTATTATGGAGTAAAAAGTGTCCCATTGTCTTTTTACCTCCTTGTTTAGCTCCTAGGTCCTCGTGATTATATTATACACTCAAAATGTTCATTGTGGCATGACAAAAAATTGCTTGACACCAATGTAAATTGGGAATAACATGCCCTTCACTTATCTTATCCTAGACACAAAAGGAGCTAAAATACTTGGGTGGTCCTGCCCAAGTCCCTCCTAATTAGTTGGGGAAAAATTAAGTTTATGTCATCCTAGGACCTTTCAAAAGGTTTCTCCTTGTTGGCTCTTTTGGTTTAATTTGACGATTGTTAGAAGGAAAGCATGTATAAGTTTGTTTTCAAATGAATTATGAACTTAGATAGAGATAGCCAACTTGAGATATTAAAGTGAAGTGAGCAAGAGCATTCATTGTGATTCTAGAGTAGATTTGTGTGTCATTATTGTGTGTTTCTTGCAGGCATGAAGCTATCATCTATCCACCTTAGGAGTTGAAGGATCTTCATCCTCTTAAGGATTTCATCACATAGGTGATATCATTGTTATTTATCATCGTTTGACTCATCATTATTATCATTTTTTTAGCCTCTTCCCCCATGAGGCCATGTACTTTCTATCTATCAACATTGTTGGGAAGATTGAATTCTATCCCAAGATTTGACTGACACAAGTCCCTTAACACCATAACCCATCAAACCTTCTCTTGTCATATTGTGTGTAGGTTACAAGAGTGAGATCTTGAGAATGTGAAGCTACAGGAATACTAAATGAAGATCAAGGTTTCTTGATCTAAAGACATTTTTGGAGTCTGATCTCATCAAGGACTATTTTGGTACTACCCAAGTCTACTGTACCCTTAGGTCTATGATCTGTGAACTCCATCAGTGACTCAATTAGATGGTACACAAAGTTCATTGTCTGGAGATCTTCAAGGATGATTTCAATATCATTGACATCCTCTGATACCTCTACATTTGGGAGATAGGTTCTATCATCTTCCTAATTATCTCTATGCAATTAGTTTCTTTCTATCTATTGTACTTATTCTGTTATAAGTTGACTATTGTAGAACTAGGGTTTCATGCATTGTTAACCTAGAGTTTGACAAAAAGGCTGAATTAAATCTAATCCATCTATAACATACATAAGCACAAGGTTAGTAGCTAAGTCCACCTTCATTTTGTAGTGATTTCACTTGGCCTTGTCCTTGAATGTTATATGGAAAAGGGTTTGATCTAGTTTGTGTTCTAGTTGTCATCATTCTCCTTTTTCACATATAACATTTTGGTGAACCCATATCTCTGAGCATTTGCATTTTGCTAATTGTTCAAATTAGATCTTTTTATTGCATATTTTTCAATATTCATGTGAAAATCTTGCATTATTTCAAATCTTTAATTTGAGAATTGAAACTTTTGCAATTACACATTTTATATTTCAACATAAAAAAGTTTGGCATTTATTTCACATATCTTTGCAAGAAATCTTAAAGTTGTCTATATTTCCTTTTTGTGCAACACTTTTAACATCATGATCACTTCATTTGTAGTGACACTATTGTGTTTTTCATCTTTGCAAAAACTTCAAAAACTGAGTTTCCTCAATATAGTGTCTTGGTGTACAAAAGTCTCTCATATTGGTGGTACTTGATAAATGAATAGATCTGATTATACATTGTTGTTGGACAAGTCATTTCATCATAGCTTCTTCTAATTATTCATCTTTGGTATCTTTGCATGCATTTATTAAAGATTCTGAAAGTTTTTACAAATTCATTAATGTGCATCCTTATGTTTTAGACCATATAGCATCCATGTATAATATTGATATCTTTAAATGTTCTTGATATGAAATCCTTGGTTGTATATCTAATTTTGATAGCTTCATAACTCTCATGGGTGCATATCCTTCGATACTGGAAAAGCTTACGAAAATTATCTCCATGAATTCTCATGAGAAAGATGATGGTGATAGTTTTTCTTCTAAATATACCAGAATTTATGATAATGCCATGAAACTAGTCTCTAATACATGTGATGATGACCTAGCTTTGTCTATTTCACCCTATGATTTGGATCCCTATCCCAAATTTGTTCTCACTTGTGAGGACATTTTGGCGAAAGAAGATGAAATCATTGATACATTCCTGAACATCACCCTACCCTATCTTCATTCCAATGCTCTCCCTTTGAAAGATGAAGCATTATTGAATGAAGAGCCTCTTCTCAAAAAGGATCATCTGAAGGTAGATAATGAGCATTCATCTAATAATCTCAAATCTTCTATAGTACATGACGCTTCTATGGCTCATCCTAGGGATCTCCTACCTTTGATTGAATGTTCAAGCACATTGGATATCACTAAGGATGTGAAAACCATAGATAGTCCTCCTTTGGTTGCATGTTCAAACCCCTTGGACATCACTAAAGATACAATCATCTACAATTTTCTTAACAAAACTTTACATTTTCTTCATTCCAATGCTCTCCCTTCAAAAGATGAAACATTGGTGGATAAAAAAGGTCTCTCACATTAAATCCTTTGGGGATGGATGTTGAGATTAATCAAAGCAAAAAAAATGTTAATTCAATCATCAATAATAGACTTATTTAACCCACTAAGGGGATAGTGAATAAGTGTACTAATGTTCCTAAAATTATTATACATGAGGCACCTAATGTGCCTTCTCACTTCAAACTAGTGATTATGGTTCAAGGTGCTCCAACACTACCTCGACTCCTAGGTTAAATTCTCAATTATGCAAAACAAATTACTCAAAGGAAATCAAGTGTATCAAAATGTGATGCAAAAACCCAATGTGGTTGCTCACACATACAATATGTGAAATAATTATAAACAAATTAAACAACAGTCGAACATTCTAATCACTTTACCAACCTCTCAACCTATGCTTCCTCAACCACCTCATCTTACTCATAATATTGGTCGAGATTATGATATTGTTGAGCAGATTCATCCTACTCCCACTAAGATCTCTCTCTAGGAACTCATACAAACATCACCTACATACCACAGAATTATCCAAGAAGCTTTACAAAAGGTTATTGTACCACCCACTGTTAAGCCAAATGATGTAGCAGCTCTGTTAGACTTTATGCAAGCAACATGAATTACAGTCGACTGAAGTTCAAAACCAATATTATCCTCTTGTAATCTCTATCATAATAAATAATAATTTGATAAAGTAAACTATGATTGATACTAGATCGACTCTTAATGTTTGTAGAATTGATGTGCTACACAAAATCAAGGTTGACACATCTTTAATCAAACTGGATAAACTTAACATTCATGGATTTGATAATGTTGGTAGACAATCACTAGGTACTATTGTCCTATTTTCTCCCTAGCCAAATAGTCCAAAACCATAAAATCTCTAAGTGTTTTCTCATTTATAAATGCAAGGAAAAAAATCTGAATCGACTAAGTCCCAAAAAACCTTGAGCTTTCCTTATTCTCAAGTTGTACTGTTTGTCCTTCCATCTTACACTGCTCTGAACTCCACTCCTTTCCCTTCGAAAATAAACCTAAGTATTGTAACCTTTTTAGACTTCAAACTTTCCTTCTTTCCCCTTCTCTCTTGGAAGCTATAAGACAGAAGGCCCGAAACTTGATCCCTACTGAGTGATAATTTTTCTAAGGTATTCCACCATTCCATGGAGAATATTTTAATAGAACAAAAGGTGCTAGTGGAACCATAGAATGCTGCCACATAGAAAAAGGGAAAGTATAATGCAAAATGATCAGGGCCCAAGCTCCAACCCTTTCTTTGAGAAATAATGCTATGTGTGTTGGATTTCAGAGATTGGATGTTTCTTCTTCTTCCTTCTCACTGAAGGTGAAATACAGAAAGCCTAAGCTTCGAACTCCACCAAAACTTTCAAAAGATTAGCTAATTTTTTGACTTTCAAGGCTCGAACTTTCCTTCTTCCTCCTTCTCTACAAAGGAGAAAGATGGAAGGCTTGAGGCCCAAAGTCCACCAATAATGTAATTGTCCTTCATAAAGCAAAGTTTGGGGGGCAGAATTTCCTCCTTTCTTCCTCTCTTAAATTGTAAGGCAGAGCATTGAAGGCCCGAGGCTCGATCTTCAACGACTTCCATGATCTTTAGAAACAAAGGCAAGAAAGCTAAACCAAGGTCTTGCCATGATAAATCTTGTTCAAATCCTACTTCCAAGGTAGGAATCCAATTTAGATGAAAGTCAGACATCCAACTCTAGTTGGAAAATTTGTAGTTGAGCATTTATTGTTCTGGGTGGAGTTTCAAGCGCTAGTTTTTAATGTAGATATTTGAAGATATTTGTTCAGCTACTTCTATGAAGATATTTTTCTGCATTTATGGCATCCCCTTTTGTAAAATATCTTCTGACAGAGCCCATGGGGGTGAATTTATTGATGAAATGACTGAGGTCAATGTAATGAAGTGCTATATATGCATAGAAAAAGATGTAACGAGGGGTGGAAACTAGTGAGATATTCTTCATGCCTCTTTATTCCAAACAAAACCCTCCTCTGTTGTAACCATTCCTTTTGATCAATATATATGATGTTTTATGTTTTCATGTTTTTTTAACTCTGTGTAGTCTTAGAATTAGCCATTGTTTGTGAATGTCTAATTCCTTGCAATCCATTCTTTACCTCTGTTAAAATCTTCATGATTTGTGTAAGTTTATTAGTTGTATTCATTTATTTGTGCATCTTAGCTCTATGAGTGTTCTATGTTCAAACCTGGTGTATCACCCTTTTTCATTTTCAGTTCATCCTCCTTTCCCTTTTCCTCAATGGTACATAGATTAGGTTTAGTCTTAGCAATATCTGAATCTCACATTCAACGAAGGAACTAGCCTCTCTATGGAGATTTGATCTCCCTCCAGGGTCCCACACCTAGAGATCATCTCAATGTTTCAATGGATTGTCGGAGCCCTAAAAGCCTTCAACATACCAATAAAGGTTGGACTTGTGACATTATCTACCCTTAAAGATACCATGCCTGATGCACTTTCATATAACATCATTCTAGGTAGACCATGGATTAATGCGATGAGGGCAGTTCCATATACCCTTCATCGATTAATAAAGTTTATTTATGCAAATAAACTTCAAACCATTGAAGCTGACTCAGATCTGGAAAGTTGTTTACAAGTTGAGGCACAAAAACAAGTTGTCAATCACATTGAGCTTCTCAATAACTTAAAATTTGTTTCATCAATAAGTCTTTCCATAGATAATGCTATACAAGGTTCCAAATCAACATCAAATGCACTTCTTGGTGATGATTGGGGTTCATTAGATTTTACTCCTTCTTTATGGGAGAATATAAACTTATTAACTTTAATCCTAAAATACCAAAAGTTTCCTTGATCTCATCCAAGCAATCTTTGGAAATGCCTAAGAAACCTAAGGTTTCTTTACTAGCAAACAAAGACAATACTCTTACTTATACTACAAAATATGAGACTTACGAGGCCCTGCCTTCTTCTAAAGAGATGGAGTCTCTATGGTTGGGGATTTCAAATCCTTTACAAAAATTGTAACTATGTACGTGATGGTTGTGGCATAAAACAAGGAATCAAAGTACCCTTAGAAGTTGTTACACATAGATCTTCGGCTAGTATTGGATACCATCCTTTGAAGCCCACCAAATCTTACCATCGTCCTATTCTCAATGTTAACACAATATCAACAAGTCCAACACTAAATTTGATATATCCTAAGATGATAGACATAAATTGTCTACTGGGAAATATCCTGTATAAATCAGGTAAGTATTTCTCTCCCATTGAGCCACACTTGATAGGGTGACCTCCTCCTCTTAGGCATATATGTCGATGTGTTGTGTTCCCTCATGTATTGTTAAATGTTTTTTTAGGTCTCCTTGGATGACCCTTAATACTCTTGTAAGGGCAAGGATACAAGGAGACAAACTCTATTGTGATATTCCTTCTATTTGTTTCTCTACTGTCTACATTGCAATTATTGTGTGTGGTGCCTTGGGGGCATAATGTTGTGGAGGATGTCTTAGGAGCATCTTTCGATGTTGTGGCCCTAAGTCACTTTTGTCTCCTCTTTCATTTTTCATGATTTCATTCTTCGATTTTACTTTTGGCTCTACTAGTCGACGAATGACGACAACAAATATACATTTCCAATAAGGACCATGTGTCCCTAAACAAGAAAACAAAATGGACCCAGTCCATATATGAAGACATGGGTAATTTGTTACTGACGTTTGACTAGTAGAATCACTTTATGTCATGATGTGATCATGTATCATGTTGTGAAATTGTTGTAGCAAGCCTTTGCTATACTCTAAATCTACTTCTATGCACTTGAATTGCTTTTGTTTCACCTTATAGCTACAATCAATTCTAAGATACCTAAAGTATAACATCATGGCTATACTTGGTTCCAAACCTATAAGTATAGCCTTGGTTTATTAAGTGGTATGTTACCTTATTTCTGTATTAGTTTCACGAAATGATTTGGTTGTTATCTTAGCTTAGATTTTCTAAGAAAAGATTGTTTAGAAATCTTATCTTTCATACATGCATATTATTGATCAATGACTATTAGCAAATGATATTTATGTGTCTCTATTCTGATTGTTGGAAATAATTCAGTGATTGTAAGCACATGTCACTTTGGGGCATGGGTTTTACAAAAGCTCTTCTTCCCTCGTGTGTCTTCAAACTTACCTTAAACGTGATTGCTACCACCAAGTGGGAGAAACCACTTTAAGGTGGGGACATATATTGTGGTAAATGCTTAGATATCTTAGACATTGTGATAAATTGTGTTTGCCTATACTTCCTTTTCACTGTAAGGCATCTCTGCGATGTAGGTGGGGTTGTATACTTTATTTTGTATGTTTGTGTATACTTCTTTTTCACTATAAGGCATCTCCATGATGCAAGTGGGGTTGTATACTTTGTGTGCATGCTTCCTTTTCACTGTAAGGCATCTCTGCGATGGAGGTGGGGTTGTATAATTTAGAAATCCCTTTTGTGGAAGGCAGGATGATGTATTCCCTTGAGTTGGTTGCACATCCTTTTGAAAAAGTAGTGCCGTAGGATGTAGGGTTGGATCTTGAGTTATTCACCTTTAAGCCCATTTTTAGCAGTTGTGGTAGCATAGATCAACCATCAGGTGTGTTTTGTGTGTTTTAGATGGTAGAGTGTAGTGATGAGCTCCTCCCAATTGCCCATGTTTTCTTTGTATAAGATGTATAGTGGGTCGACAACACACTATGCAGTGCTCATGTATTCCATGTATTTTCCATGTGTATTCCATGTGTCTTACATGTATTGTGGAGGCATGTAGTGATTAGCTCTCCAACACCATGTGCCTTGCATGTTTTGTGGAGGTGTATAGCAATGAGCTCCCCCTATGCTGTGTGTTTTGTGTGCTTTGATGGTGGCACATAGCGATGAGCTCACCCACCGCCTAGTTAGTGTTATATAATTGTTTAATCATGTCTTCTCTTCATGTATACTTTGTGTATCATGTGACAATGCTCATGTATTCTCTATGTATTACATGCTTCTTTATTTCCTTTCTCTTGTTTTGCGTGTTTATCATGTGTATTTTGATGTTCACCTAAGCTTGGGAGTCAGAGATAGTCCTTCAAACTTAGGGTGTGCTTTTGGCTCTAGTGTCTAATGTGCTTGATGTGTTTTTGACCATACTTTAATGCATGTACTAATGATAAGATCATACATACATTAAAGTGGGGGCTAAATGTTATGGAGTAAAAAGTGTACCCTTGTCTATTTACCTCCTTGTTTAGCTCCTAGGTCCCCATGATTACATTATACAATCAAAATGTTTATCATGACATAAAATTGCCTGACACCAAGGTAAATTGGGAATAAGGGGCCCTTCACTTATCTTATCCTAGACCCAAAAGGAGCTAAAAAAATTGAGCGATCCTTCCCAAGTTTCTCCTGATTTCTCAGGGCAAATTTAAGTTTATGTTGGATAGGACCTTTCAAAAGGTTTCTCCTTGTTAGTTATTTTGGTTTAATTTGATGATTGTTAGCCAAAAATCATATATAAGTGTGTTTTTAAATTCATTGTGAACTTAGATAGAGATAACCAACTTGAGATATTGAAGTGAAGTAAGTAAGAGTATTCATTGTGATTCTAGAGTAGATTTATGCATTATTATTGTGTGTTTGTTGTAGGCATGAAGATATCATCTATCCACATTAGGATTTGAAGGATCTTCATCCTCTTAAGGGTTTCATCACATAGGTGATATCATTGTTGTTTATCATCATTTGACTCATCATTATTATCATTGTTTTTAGCCTCTACCCCCATGAGAGCATGCACTCTCTATCTATCAACAGTGTTGGGAAGATTGAATGCTATCCTAAGATTTAACTAAGGCAAGTCCCTAAACACCATAACCCCCCCAAAACTTCTCTTGTCATCTTGTGTGTAGGTTATAGGAGTGAGATCTGGAGATTGTGAAGCTATGGGAAGACTGAAAGAAGATCAGGGTTTCGGGATCCAAAGATAATTTTAGAGTTTGATCTCATCAAGGACTATTTCGGTACTACCCAAGTCCACTATACCCTTATATCTGGGATCTGCGACATTCATTAGTAACACAATTAGATGGTATAGAAAGTTCACTCTTGGGAGATCTTCATGGACAATTTCGGTACCCTTGGTGTCCTTCAACACCTGTGCTTTCAGGAGACAGGTTCTATCATCTTCCTGATCATCCATATGCAATTGGTTTCTAGATATCTATTGTACTTATTTTGTTATAAGATAGCTATTGTAGAACTAGGGTTTCATGCATTGTTAACCTAGGGTTTTTTAAAAAGGTTGAATTAAAACTGATCCATCTATAACATACATGAGCACAAGGTCCATCTTCATTTGGTAGTAATTTGGCTCAACCTTGTCCTTGAATGTTATATGGAAAAGGGTTTGATCTAGTTTATGTTCTTATTGTCATCATTCTCCTTTTTCACACATAACATAGAACAAGACTAAGAAATAGCCTAATTAGATTGTTATCTTTTAAAATTTATTTTGATTTTGAACCAATGAGATTTAAGGCTCAAATGCCTACCCATGCTTATTAATTTATTAAAATGATTGAATTCAAATCTCGATTCTAGAGAAATTCTCCAAGTAGGGTACACAATAGTCAACCAAGGGAAGACACTTCTACCGATCCAAGAATTACTCATTATTGCTAGAGCAACAATTCTAGCCTTACAACTGGTGAAAACCCAACAATGTCACTAGTGTATAGTCTGTAAGCAGCTATGCCTCACTTGATTAGCTTTATATTCAAAAGATTTGCACTTCATTTGTCTTGAAGCAAAAACACCTATAAAGAAAGCTTTTAACCAAACTTTTAGATAAAAATGTGGAACCTATATAATTCATGGATTCCTCAATCATAGAACATCCAAGCAAGTTGGATGAATGTCTTCAATCATTAATAGTTAATACCCACGAGTGCTTGTTTTTAAATTATTGCACCATTTAGTGTAGAACACAAGGCTTCCTTCTAAAATTTTAACAACTCTCTCTGTGGCCTTATCATGTCAATTTCTTAGTCATATCCTCCTTAGACAAACTCTCCTTTTAGTTTAACAATGGACATGATTGATATAATCTATTAATTTAAATACTTTTCTTATGTTTTAGATCATCAATATCCATTGTTGCCTCTTTAGTGCTGCCCTTTTAGACTAGCTAGTTCCTTAATTTAGAATGGCTTAAATTTGCTATAAGATCTTAGGTCCACTTCACTACCTTGGAGAGAGTTGTGATCGTGGAAATTTGTAATGTTGAGAAATTGATTTATAGTTCTTAAATATATCCTAAAAACCTTGCAACTGACCTATTATAATTGACATATTAAATTTGGGCATGCAAAAACAAGGTTTTTTTATTAATTGTTCTACATCCCATAATCCTTCACCATTATCTCAATTGTATTTACAAACACTCTTAGTTGTCAACTTATCCACCTCTATGTTGTTTAATATAGGTCTTTCTCTTTGCTCTCTAATTATGTATGGTTGTCATATATCCTAGTTGTATCTCTTCTTTGCTTAGATACTAATTTCATTAAAATACTTGTAATGAGAAGATACTATATTTTTCAAGGAAAACCACTTTGCACCACAAATCATGCTAGAGAAAAAAATTACTAACTTTTGTAATGTTAATGTATTATTTCTTTTTAAATTTTAATTTCCAATATTTCTATCAGTCCAAAACAATTTCATGGGTGAAATAATAAAATTTTAATTTGTAAAAAAAAAAAAACACAAGTGAAATTAAAAGATTCATTTAGCTACAAGATGTCAATAGTAATGACACATGTCTCTCACAATATTGGCATGTGTAAGGGAAAGGTGTCAATAATAATTGCATGTGCTTCTCATAGTATTTATGTGCCTTTCATCCTTTCCAATGTATATATTTTGTTTTACAAGTGTTAAAATTGATCGGTACACTACTAACAGATATAGAAAATCTAAAATTTACAAGCTTGCACTATATACTTTGTCTCAAGTAATTTTCTATATAGCATCTAGGATTATGGATTGATTTCTGGTAACTATGGCTAGAAGCCTAAATTTTACTATATTCTAGTTTTCAACAAAAGTTTCTAACCTTTCCATGTGCTATTCTAAATTTCATCTCTCATTTCATAGTCTTTCTTTTGTGGGAATGATAGGCTACATGGATTCTCTCTCGAACATAGCTATTTCCATGCATGGATTTATTTTCTTAGCCAACTTTACGTTCATCTCTAATCTATAACAAACCTAAGTCTTTAGGTACATTATAATTTTCTAACTTAGATCTCATGAATCATAGATGATCTATAATCCATTTTTTTTTGTTGTATTGAGAAAATCTAGACGTATTTTCATGTATATGGAATATTCACTAGTTTATTTAACTGATAATAAATTAATCTAAACTAGGGGTAGTTGGGTGGGCACCCTATTCACTCATAGCAAGTGAAAGGGTCGACAATGATGACAATTGATGTAATATCCTAGTCATCATATCAAATACTATCTCTTCTAGCAAGAAGATATATTTCAATAAGGATGGCAGAGGTCTCTCGACAAGATAGATAGAAATAACATCTCCTACGAAGCATGTTGAGTGATCATTGCTTCGAGACTCTTCGCTAAGTTGAGGGTTTTGAGATCCTTCCTTGATAATATCTATCTCCTTCACATGATATCCCTCATCTCACTCCTAACGTGTAGAGAACTGGGATAAATCTATCTGTGATTTCAATGGAGGGCAATTCAAGATTTATTGCTTGAGTTGTAGTAGAAGGCCTGGTTAATTTGGGAATCGACACTCCTATCCAGTTGGAAAGCTCTATGAGATAGATGGATTTCAAAGCAAGGATTTCAGACCAAAGATTGAAGAGAGTCCTGCAACTCCATGACGACCTTATCCTATTAGCAGTGAAGATTATCCTTGGTAGTGGTTTCTTGGATGTAGGGGAGGCTTATAGAGTCGACACCAGTATTTCCTCAAGATTTCTCGCATCCCAATTAGACACAAGGGTCGCTAAGGTGGATGCAAAGGTAGTAATTTCCAAGCTTTTCAAAGCAGAGATTCTTGGAGGAATGTAGAAGACTCTTGGAGCAGTGTTCGCAGGAATTGGGGTTCCAAGGCTGAGAGATATCCCTTTGTCTTAGGACCAGGGAGAAGTAATAAGGTATTTCCCTTCATCCTCAATTTGAAAGGTATGCCATTGATTGAGCATAAAGAGAAGGTGGAGAAATCGGTGGCTTTCCTCAAAAAGATACTTCAAATGGAGGTTGTGAACGACCAGTTCGAATGGGTGCAGACCTTCTAGGACATGGCATAGGATATGAACCTCATGTGATTCTGTGGTAGTCTCCCGGGTATGCTCTGATATTGTCTTAAATTCTATATAGTTATATTCTCGGCTTGTTAGAAGGATGATAGACAAGTAGATAGTCATAAAACTTATGTAACCATAAGGGCAAATTTTGTTTTTCTCTAAGGCTCTGCGTGGCCTTTTTTTCATCCTTTGTAGAGACCCTGTGTGGTTAGATAGTGGTAGTTTGCAGATATAGGGGAAGTATGGGGAATGAAAGACTGCAACTCAGGCTAAAGTAGCCTTTTTTGTATTTTTTAAAGTTCATATATATATATATAGAAATCATCTTTTACGCACCAAAAAAAAAAATTTACTCTAAACTAAATGGGCCTAGGAGTAGAATGTACCTAAAGAAAATAATTTGCTATTAGGATTTTGATGCGGAGAAGGTCTCAAAGAAGTCATAGCTTGTTTTCGGTTATTTTTGTTGAAGTATTTAGTGAAGAAATTCTCTACTTTCTCCACCATGTTTAGCACCTACGATAATATATTTTAATACAACTAGACAATTTTTTTATTTAGATTATAAGTTTCATTGTAGTTAAGATATACAAGAAGCCACCGTACTATAAGAGAAGACACAATACCTTCTCAAAGCTTGTTGACAAATAGGAAGATTGAACTTCTCCTAGATAAGTATCCATCACAATCATTCCTATAACCTATACAAAAAAGGAAAAAAAGGGGGGGAAATGAAGCCTTTATCTCTTTTTTAGCAATTCCTCTCTTTATTCTTAATTAGATATCTTTCTTCTTAGTTGCCTTCTTTAACTAAAAATAGAGTGCATTAAATTAGTTTACATGGCTCTAAATCTTTTCTATTTTTGGAGAAATTTATTAGTGTCTCTATGTGCATCCACAATTCCCATGGCAACAATCCATGAAATCTTAGCAATGAAACAACCAAAAACATAACAAGAAGTATAAAGTGGTGGATAGGGCAGTAACATCAATGGTGTTTACATGTGGCAATAACTACTAACAACTATCAATTGTTGTTAGAGGTATACAAAACACCTATCCCCTGCACCCCTCCTAAGACAAATACTTGCATGTGGCATTGAGTACAACATAACATTGCAATTGCTTTAATTTTTGTTTTTGCCTCTGTTTTAATTGGATATCTATTTTTTCTTGATTTAAACAAATGCAAATAAAGAAATTTGCCTATAAAAATAGAAAGAACCAATACAGACAAAAAACAATAATCATTTTTTTAATAAAAACTAGAGAAAATGTTAAACA
Organism: Cunninghamia lanceolata; assembly: GCA_027924645.1. Classification (NCBI taxonomy): domain Eukaryota; kingdom Viridiplantae; phylum Streptophyta; class Pinopsida; order Cupressales; family Cupressaceae; genus Cunninghamia; species Cunninghamia lanceolata. Next base: position 2,841,800 of record BSBN01001326.1, read on the forward strand.
TTACAAAGTCCATTTGATTTTTCCTTTGACACTTTTTACAAAACAGGATTAATACAAAAGATGATAAGGTGAAAACATAAATCCCAGCCATATAGATAGGGATTAATAATAAACATTAAATATTCTAACATTACAAACTTATTCTAATATTGTTTTTATTAACATGACATAGCATGTTAAGATATTAATAGAAAGCAAAAGTTTATTTTCATCCTCTCATAACATAAGTGAGAAGCCCAGGAATATGACAATTCAGGAAATAGTGTTTCCAATCTATGCTCTCAACATCAAAGTTGAAATTCCCCTGATCTCTCTCTGACATTTCGTTCCACAAAAGTTGAGTATTTGAGATGTCGAACCTGTCGATCACGAGCGCCAAGAACTTTAGATTTCACTGTAAAGACATTCCAATAAATAATTTATGGCAATCAAGAGGAGTGAGTTGGTGACTTACGTTCCCTTGAAGAAAAGAAAGGGTTCGTAGATATCAGCGAGCTTCATTGCAAATCTGTACTTTTCAATTAGAAGAGTGTAGAGGGGTCTCAGCCCGAGGTAGCCCAGAAGAAGCTTATCCACAATATAGAGTATCTGCCATATTCATTTCATACCTCAGTCATCACAATGAAAGCCTACAACGCAATGTAAGCTAAAGTTTTATTACCTGGAGAGGAATTAGGTAATAGAAAGTCATGTAGAGTTTGAAGCTAGACATGCTTTCTAGAGAGCGTAGTTTCTTCACTCTCACAATCCTTCCATTCTTAGATGTGCATGGATGTGCTGAAAAGTAGTTATAGGAAGCATCCACAATCAAACTGTACTTTAATGGGTTTGCATACGAGGAAGCTACGTGATAGACAAATAGACCCGGCTGTGAAGCATTCCTCGCTATGGATGCTATCATGCAATTAGCAACCATGTCTACCGGAACCTGATTCAGCCAAGAACAAAGTGTAACGTGTCATATTCTTTAATAATTATTAGCTACAAATCATGTCACCTCATAACAAGAGTGAGATCGCTAAGATATAAAATCGATGTATGACTTTGTACGTACTACATCCAACACTAGATGGGGATCAGCCAGGAAGAATGAGATTCGTCCCTTTCCATATCCAATCATCACAGGGTCAATCATCCTGTAGTATAAATGGCAATAAAGATAATATATTAACAAAGAAATAAGTTACACTTCAATTCTAATAAACATGTATAATAACCTTGATTCTACTAAAGGGGATTCAGGAGATTCTTGTCCTACATTTGGTTAGTAGAGCTTAAGGTAGGTTAAAGACGAGGATGGAGGACCAGGAGTATGGAGGAATATTCCCATAACCATTTAGTTTCTTCCTTAAAGATCGGGTATACTATTTGAAAGATAGTTTTGATATGAGTAGATGGTTTTTCTTTCATTTTGGTAGTTGCAATTTCTATTTTAGTTTGGTGTGTTTTTTCTAATTTTGGTTTTCCCTTTTTTTAATTTTGATGAAAAGTAGTGGTCTAGTAGAGTAATGTTGTTATGATTCTCACCTCTTGATTAATAGGAGGAAGGTAGATCTTCATGATCAACTAGTAAGTCATTTCATACCTTCAATTAGTGTTGCCTATGTCAAAGAATTAGAGTCAAACTGTGATTAGTTGATGTGTGTGTGGTTAGGTAGTTAGGCATTGGTCGATGGTGAACCTAAGAGCTACTTATACAAGGAATCATCAAGTTAATGGTCATTGTAGTTGGGCAATAACGAATGTTTTTTATAATACATGTACAGATGGTTAGAGTCATATTGATAGATGAATTTCAAAATGATTGTGTCAAATAGTGTAAGGACGAACCATCTACAACATGCAATGGCATAAGGCATTAAATGTACATGATAGGCAAGTGTTCCTCACAGACAAATGTGAAGGAAAAGGTTGACGTTTAGTCATATGTGTACAAGTATTGACACTTATTGATTAGAACTAGAAAAGTAGAGTGAGTTAACTGAATGGGAGGATGAGTCATTTCAATGGATGCTCTTAATCATCTTAGTTTTCCTTTTTCCAAATCAACAAAAAAATTGTTCTTTTGTGATTTTTATAATCTAAAAATTATTTGTTTATTATATTTAATATATTAATATGTTAGGTTTGTCCATTATTGCTTAAATAATTCATTGTTTGTAGGATAAAAGAGAAAGAATAACTTTATAAACTAATATATTGAAATTTAATTTTAATACCGTGAAATAATAATATTATTTCTACTCTGTAGAATCCCAGTGTAGTTCTCAATTTTCTATGTGTGATTCCTATCTAAGAAGTGTTAAGTTAGACAATTTAGTTCAATCCTAATTATCTCATGGAAAATAATACAATTGATTTTTTTCTAAAACATCGAGTTGTTTACTTTTCGCCGACTTTTGTACCTGTTGCCTTCGATCCATCCCGGAAATGGCTCTTTTAAGCTACTCTCGATTATAGTTGGACGAATGATAACAGTCGGTATATCGTCCCTGAAATAATCCACCATTATCTCTCCCACTGCTTTCGTGAAAACATATGCATTTGGCCATCCAAAGCTCATCGCCCTGTTTAAATGCGTACAAGTAATTTGAAACTTTTATGCGCTAAGCATTGCAAACCACGTAGAATCTTCAAATACAAGAAAAATGCATTTACCTTTGTGCCCCGAATTCCTTCATATATTTGGACTCCTTTTCGTCCGACCATTCTTCATCTGAAATATTCCTGAAATCTTCTATCTGTGAGAGTGATATTTCTGACTCCTTTTCGTCCGGTCTATTAAATTGCATTCGGACTCTATCTGTGAGAGTGATATTTCTCCACCGTTGTATGCAAGCCTTTCTCCCATCCTTACAACTTCTTCTCTGACCAAGCCCGTGCTCCCAACATTGACATAAGCTGACATACGTAGAGATAAACCAAAAAGACAATTAATTGGCTATTGAAGACGAGATGGCATCATATAAACATATTAATATTCATTTGATCGTATCAACAGACAATTGCACCAGCGACCAGAGCTTAATCGAGAACATTGTATTCACCGGTGGAAATGTGGCAGAGAACTCGAAGGTTGCAGCAACGTTTACAAAAGTTGATGATATTCTTACTTCCCAATGCATTTACTTTCATGGCAATATCGTACCTGCAATTTACAAATCCATGTACATCAGAAAATAATCATAGTGATGGTCATGCAGTCTGTGTGGAGGCCATTTACCAACTTTTAGACGTTGGTTTAATTCATTCACATAAACGTGCAATTGCACATATAAGTCTAACTCAATGAACCACAAATAAAATAGTTTAAAATAGTTGAGCATAATCAGCACTTTTTTGAGTTGAAAATTGGAAAAACGTTTCTTTGTGCTAGAGTTATCGATCTCCCTATATAACCTGTAGAATAGTCTTGAAAAGTATATGGAAAATCAATGTAGTGGTTTTGAAGTAAACAGTCCCATCTTATTTCTTGTTTGAGGCATATAATTTTAAATTTAGATATCATACACTTCAACAGTCAAAGGTTAATTTTGCTCAATTAAAATAAGACAAATATTGACCTTTTTATCATGAGTGAGGTGTAAAATTGTTATTGAGTGGTTGACCATTGAAATAGACAATATTTAAGTAGGTTTGACATATTAATCACTCCACTTAAATATCATCCACCTCAATGATTAAACAGTCAATAGAAATTTTATGCATCTTCCACAACAAAAAAGGATAAATATTTTTATTGGCCAAAATTAATTTTTGACTATTAAAATGGATATTAAAATGGATGATGTTTAAGAATAACACCAAAAAATTAGTTATAAAAAGAGTGCATCCATACAATTTTCCATTACATATAACAGACCTTTCATAAAAGCTCGTAGTAGCAGCAGAATTGACAACAATTTCGATCTTTGCAAAGAGTTCGTCCCTTAAACTTTCTTCGATTCCGAGATCATTCAGTGCCACGTCTCCAACAACAGGAACAATCTTTCTTGCCATGAATTCCTGATAGCTTTCTCCCTTGTAACGCTCTCGCAGAAGCCCAAACAACTGTTTTGATATCACCTACAAAGAAACAACATTTGACATGAAACAATTACCCATCTATATAGGTTGAGTTTATCAATCAAGCTGTGCTATAATATTATACCTGGTTTTGGAGTTTGGCTTGAGCAGACTCCACATTTGTAGACCTTATAAGTGTATATATACATCTCACATCTGGTTGCACTCGCAGGATTTTCTCCACAAAAACTGTACATTCCATCGCAGGTTGAATGGCATGAGTACACAATAATTAACAAGGTAGAATTTCGCTTAAAGGGTTACTATATTAATAGATGCGGTGAATACGACACAGAAAACCCTATTGCACACCTTTGCCCAGAAAGCCCGTCGCGCCAACTATGAGAATGGTTTTACCGCTAAGAAACTCGAGTGTGTCCATTGTTATGCTATGGACAAAGGCCCTCGGAACGCTATAATAAGCCCCGGCTGTGCAGGTATTATAGCAATTATTATTGCTAACGTTATTAGTCTTGGGGTTTGGTAGGGTTGGTGAGAATACTTGGACAAAGCTTGTGAACTTATTAAACAAAAACTACTTGTACAGTTGTATAAACTATAATAATTTTTAATTTTTCTTATTAATTAGGATTTTAACTTTTATTTTAAAACTTTACATGTTATTAAAGTGGGTGCAAAAAACATAAGTTATAATAATTTTATTTATTTATTTATTATTATAATTTATGTAATAAGTTCATAAATTATTATGATAAATGTTAAAAAATAAAAATTATGCATTTAAATTTGTATGTAACAAGTTTACAAGTTATTAAAGTAAATGTTAAGAAATATAAATCATAACAATTTCTATTTTTTCTTATGAATTACTATAAGGATTTTATTGTTCATATAATAAATAACAAGTTTAGAAGTTATCAAAGTGGGTGTAAATAAATATAAGTTATCTTTTCTTATTGATTACTATAACAATTTTAATATTCACGTAACAAGTTTGCAAACTAGTATAGATATCTTAAATACATTTATGTAAGAAACACCAAGAGATATCAATTTTAAGTTATTTTATTTACTTAAGAGTTATTTTATTTTACTTTAGAACTATTTAAGAATTATTTTATTTTATTTGCATTGTTTATTTTATTTTTATTTTGAAGAGCTATTTTTATTTACTTAAAGAGTTATTTTATACTTTTAGTTTTTTTTTTAAATGCATGTCACTATGTTTTAGTTCTTATGTGTATTGTCAAGACATAACATGACATGATGCTTCTTAGAATGCCTCTAGTTATAATTATCAAAGTAAGTGTCAAAAATATATAAATCATATAATTTTTTATTTTTTTTTATCAATTATTATAAAATATTTAATGTTTATCTAACATGATTCATTTGTATGAATTTAAATGTTGGTTGAAAGATAAAGTAAAAGATTGACCAAATTTCAACAAATACAATATTTAATTATATGATTGTAATTTTAATTCATGACCAAATACATTGTATGCACTTTCCCTACATTGGTGAAAGCTATGCTCCATAGTAGACATACCTATGGACATGCCTCTAACATACCATCACATCATTAAAATGAGAAGTACATACCATATGTACCATCCATCATGAATCAAGATTATTAGGGCCAACTTATTATGGAATGACAAGTCTCATAAATGTGAGTCACTACTGTTGGAAGCATCATTACCTATGTAACACAAATTTGAATCATGGTGGTTTACATAATCGCATGTTGAAAACACACTATATTTTGCAACAAGTTTGTTGAAAGAAAACCATTGTGGGATTTTCAACACACTTCAAAAATATTCAAACTATTGATGAAAGTGTTGACTGCATGTTGGTAGGCATTGGTATGCCCATGCATATGAGGCATTATAACATCTCAAACTGAAATGCTAAATAAAACACTTACAAATAAAAACATTAAATGCCAAATTTTCATAATAATTGTTTTTAGCATACAAAGTAAAGAAGGTACTTTTGTATTCACAAATCACATGATATATTACATCAGCTAATGATTGCTTTACATGTGACTTACAAATTTTACAAATTTACATGTACAATAAAATGTTGTCTTTTGCTCATAAGTCTTTGGCAGTCAACTGCAACAGGGAGAACATCACCCTGGTGCTTTTCCTCTAACCACAGATCAATGGTCCCCCACTCACCTTCCTACTAGAAGTGGCCCTTCTTTTCATGAGGGTATAGATAATGAGAATCAACTGATTCCATGTGCCAGCTGAGAACTAGTCTAATGTCCTAGCATGAAACAACCAGGTTTACAACTTCTAGTCTATCTCTAGTTAAGCGAACACGGGAGAACTAATGAAGATGCTAGAAAAAATGACAATATTATGGTTGAACTTTTACACTCGGGAATCTTTGCTGGTTGAGCTGACATGGGAGAATAGTTAATTAAGATGCTAGCAAAAACTGACAATATGATTATTGAGCTTTTACACTTGGGAATCTCTGCTGGTTGAGATGACATGGGAGAACAACTAATGAAGATGCTAGCAAAACTGATAATATTATGGTTGAGCTTTTACACTCGAGAATCTCTGCTAGTTCAGCTGACACAGGATGGCCAATTTTGATACTTTACCTTATTTTTTAGAACCTTTTGTCCTTACTCACAACAGGCGACGAAGGAGGAAAAAGTTTACTTGAACAACAAAAGAAATCCATATTATTATTTGTTGCTGGCAATCAATCTACTTGGACATCATCATGGAAGGTAACTAAAATTATAAATTAGAAAATTCACTTGGGAATCATGGAAGGACATCATCATGGTTGAGCTTTTACACTTGGGAATCTCTGCTAGTTGAGCTAACATAGGAGAATAGCTAATGAAGATGTTAGCAAAACTGACAATATTATGGTTGAGCTTTTACACTCGGGAATCTCTATTGGTTGAGCTTACACGGGGGAATAGCTAATGAAGATGCTACCAAAACTAACAATATTGTGGTTGAGCTTTTACATTCGGAAATCTTTGTTGGTTGAGTTGACACAGGAGAATAGCTAATTAAGATGCTACAAAAACTAACAATATGATTATTGAGCTTTTACACTCAGGAATCTCTACTAGTTGAGCTGACATGGGAGAACAGCTAATGAACTACAACTAATGAAGATGCTAGAAAAACTGACAATATTATGGTTGTTTTTCGGAACCTTTTGTCTTTACTCCCAATAGACAATGAAGGAGGAAAAAGTTTACCTGAACAACAAAATAAATCCATATTATTATTTGTTGCTGGCAATCACTCTACTTAGACATCACTATGGAAGGTAACTAAAATTATAAATTAGAAAATTCATGATATGGCAACTTTCTTATTCAAGTCCATAAATCATTCAAAATATACCTCAAGCTCAACAAACACATCAGGTAGTTCTGCAACTTCTCCAAGAACTTGCCCAACAAGCCTATTAGCATGTGTGAGTGTGGGATCTATTGTCATCCCCACACGAATAAGGCCTCTTGGAACATCAAATTGCAACTCATTTTTCTCAAAAAAAAGTAAAATTATTCTCGAAAAGATAGGTGTACACTTGATATTGCCACTCTCATCTTTGACTACAATGCCAGGACAAACTTCAATTTTTTGGTTCACCTTCAAAACACCCTGCAAAGTGATATGACGGGAATCAGTTGATAGAACAGTAGAGGACTCTTTCAAGACCTTCAGCAGAAATATAATCAAATATGGTACATCAGGCCAATGGAAAATACACGTGTAAACACATGTATTAAGTAATATGATAGAAATTATACCCTCAGTATACTTCCACCAGCAACACCACCTTTTATATCATCAACTTTAGCACTGGGTTTATTCACATCAAATGATCTAATTATGAATCATGTTGGGTGGGGCAGCAAAATTATGCTCAGAAATAGGAATCTTGTTTGTTATGTATTCACACACAACGTCGATGTTGTACTTTAGTTGCACAGATATTGGTACCACTGGAGCTCCATTGGCAATGGTACCCTAACAGAAGCAAAACATTTACAACAACTTAGGGTCATAAGATAAAACACATGCTGACATAAGAATTGATGACAATCATTAATGCATTTAGCATTTAAATTAAATATATTTAAAATGCACATAATAATTTTTTTTTTAAAAATGAACATAATAAATTTCAACTTGCCTGAATAAATCTTTGAGATGCCTCGTGCTGGTTGTTGGCTACACTCTCCTGGATCAAGTCAATTTTGTTCTGTAGAATAATAATATGTTGAAGGCGCATTATCTCTATAGCAGCAAGGTGCTCGAAAGTTTGAGGCTGAGGACAACTCTCACTACTTTTAATCAAAAGTAATACACCATCCATAATAGCAGCACCATTTAGCATAGTAGCCATAAGAATATCATGAGTCTACCTTAAAAATATTTTAAAATATAAATCAATCCCATTATTAAAAAACATCTTTTGTTATCAAAACTGTATAAACTACCAAAAATAATGATGTTGAGAACTAAAATGCATGTAAAACCATATAACTGCAGCCATTTACAAGTGAAACATGAACCATGAAATGTTATGCCCAGATGGTTGAGCTTTTACACTTGAGAATCTCTGTTGGTTGAGATGACATAGGAGAACACCTAATGAAGATGCTAGCAAAACTGACAATATGGTTATTGAGCTTTTACACTCAGGAATCTCTACTAGTTGAGCTGACACGAGAGAACAGCCAATGAAGATGCTAGAAAAACTGACAATATTATGGTTGAGCTTTTCCACTCAGGAATCTCTACAGTTGAGCTAACACAGGAGAACAACTAATGAAGATGCTAGCAAAACTGACAATATGATTATTGAGCTTTTACACTCAGGATTCTCTGGTGGTTGAGTTGACACGGCATAACAGCTAATGAAGATGCTAGCAAAACTGACAATATAAATGAGTGACAGTAGTTATTACAAATTTGGATTATTATCTTTTTAATTTAACCTCTATTTAGTAATTTTTTTTTTTGGGTAAACAAAAACTTTAAAAAAAAGACAATAAATCTAAGCATTTATATTTTCAATGGGATGTTTAATAGTTAACAAATGAGTGGGAAAGCATTGAAGTTCTACTTGAATCATGCAATAAATACTCAAAACCCACATGGAATTATATAAAACATGTCCATTTTACCTTTGCAGCATCTAACATGACAGAACAGTTAACTCTGTGTTACAAAATTTTAATGAAATAACTTCTTTTCATGTTTTTCAGAGGGTTCAGACCCGTTGATAGGAGCAATGCCAAAGGAGGTAGAAAGCAATATAATGATTGGTACGGATTTAGGCCTTGTCTGACTAGTGCTGATTTTGAGTGCAATGGACTTGGTCAGTGAATGTAGGTTTTAGAGCAAGGTCAGACACATCTTAATTCAGTGTTAAGTCCTTGATGTCGTGTATCAGCAGAGTTTTCGAGTTTAACTGATTTTGCGTGGGATTTGATGGTGACTGACTGAAGTCGGTGGAGGTAAATTTTCATGCCAGTCGGACATTAAGACATCTAGCGCTAACGTTTAAAAGCTTAGGTTCAACGAGAATCTTGAAGGGCTTTGACTGGCTTATTTGATTCATTGTTATTTAGTTCAGTCATAAGCACTTTAAGCGCAAAGTTGATGAGGACTTGTTTTAGTGCAACAGGTTTAAACCTTTGAGGTGGTCAAGGGTTTTTGAAGCACTGACTACATTAAGTCCATACGTCACTTCAAAGGAGTCGCTTAAGAGGCATGATGTGGTATAAAAAAGATGAAATGGAAGCAGCAAAAGGAATCATCCATCAATCAGAAATAAATAAAGACATATAGAAAGATCTACAATAGAAATAGAATAAATACAGCAGAAGATTATTTATTACAGCCATTTGGAATAATTAGCCAATACATCAAGAGGTATTCTAATCAACGATAATCTAGCAAACCTCTTAAACAATCAGTTTAGAATCTAAGGAAGAGTCTTGCAAATAGGAACGATAGGCCCCCTTCTGGTTCATGAGAGATGAGAGGATGACCCCACTCTCATGCTCTTATCAAGTTGGCTCAGAGTTGGAAGGATGGCCCACCTTGCCATGCTCTGGAGCTTGATCAAGGAGGACAGCCCCCCTCCAAGGTCGACTGGGAAATGTAAGGATGACCCCACATGGCCCACCTTAATATTGCTATTTGCAAGTATTTCTAATAAATTCACTATGTGATGGGCTTTAAGGGTTGTGCTATGATGTATTGACTGAATGTTGTTTATGCTATGATGTATTGATCTGAATATTAATGCTGCTATGATGTATTGATCTGAATACTAACCATGCTATGATCTGAATATTGTCATAATTTCTTGATCTTCAATATATATAATGTCATTTCTAGTGATTATTATTGTTTGCAAGTCAAGAAATCAGGAATATCCCAAAAAGGGACATTATAGTCAGCATTTTTTACTACATTGGAGGCATCAACTGACTTCAAGAATCCCAACTAATCACTTGAATCCACAAGGAAGTTAATTAGAGTGCGGTTCTCGCCATTTGTCCACCCATTAGACAAAAGAGTACAGTCCTTTCTTTCCCAAACCCTCTTTTGTTCTTCCACCAAGACCTCCATCTGTCTAACTTCATTCAATAATTGCTCACTCAGATCATGAGAGGTCGGTGACTTAAACCCTTTCCAATAAGAGCTGCTTGCAACATGGAAGGGTATGTTTTTGAAGTACCAAAATTTGGTGATTGCTAACATCACCTCCTGCTTATCTTGGTTCCACACAATACCTTTTAGGGAAGGTTGGGCACTAGGAGTGTTGTGTGGAATAGAGAAACCATGAATATCTGAATGTGATGCAACTGGCCAACTAGAACTACCGAAGGTAGAAGAGACCCATATCTGTGGGCCAATGCAAGAGCTCATTGGTTTGGTCTTAGGAGAAACACACATTATAATTGCCATTGTTTTTGTAGTCCTTTTTTTTCTAGTTAAGGAGAACATTAACCTCTCATATCATCTTAGGATCTACTTTATCACAAAGAAAATATCTCTTCTAAGAATTCTCACAAGATGAAAATTCAGTGGTTGATTTCTTTAGTCATCTTCTGTATGACCTCAGGCTCTGTTATATCACAAAGTATACCATTCAACATGCCAGAAGTACACTATTTCCTATCTCCTCGATTCCAAAAATCTGAAAGCATCAATAGGCCCTTGGTCTACTGGTGAAGTTGAATGATTCTGAATGAGCCCACTAGGGATCAAGTCTTGCTAACTGCAAGGCCCCTACACCGTAAGGGATGAGGTTGGGATTGTGCTCGGGCAACTTTGGCAGAATGGATACCCCTCAGTCCTTGGGCCTCAGCTGAAGAGATTTCAGCATAGGGCTCGTGCTTCAAAATTGGGTAGCTAAATGATTCTGTGGGTTTGATATAAAACCCTCCAACAACAACAAAAAAAAAAAAGAAAAGTCTATAAGCCCAAATAAAGAAATAAACTACATATATAATTGTTCTGCATTATAGGGATTTTAATAAGTAACATTAAAGTAGAAAATTTGTTGTCATTTATACATTATATTGGAAGAAAAACAACCATATGCAATGAATACAAACAAAAAGGTACACACTAAACAAATAGATTATGAAAAGTTGATCCGAGTGACTATTTGAAAGGAAAGAAAAAGGACAATATAAACAATACCATCCAAAAAGCACTAAACAATAAGACTCCTTATTTGTCGAATAAAAATACTAATATTTCAATACACCCACGCGTTATTTAACAAAGTAACCTACTAAGTAAGAAGTAAATGCAGATAAATGCAAAAAAAAGTTGCAAATGAATAGCTCTATATATCAAATATCCTGAATAAACACAAAAGGAAAAGGTCATACTTGTAGCACATTGGTCGTGGGCATCGATCATCTTCACATTTGTATATTTTTGCATTTGCATATCTTAGCTTAATAGTGATGTTCCTTTCCAGCTCATTTTTGAAATGGACTGTCTGTAGCCACAAAAGCATATTAATTCATATAAGCCCCTTTAAATGAGCATCTTACTCCCTAGAGCTACTTAATAAACAAAATAATCCAAAAAGAAAATCATGAATGACATTTCATAATCCTTTGAAAGCTATTTCAAATTTTCAAATAAGTAATCCAGAGACAACAGGCTCCGTTCTCACCAAACAATTAAAAATACAATACAGTTCAGTGTGCTTTCTGTTACCTATTTTTGTTTCCAACCAAATAGGCAACGTGGAGGTTGAAGTTGTTGTCACTTGATGTTATTTGGTCATAAAAGTTTGTCTTATGTTTCAAAGCATGAAGTCTCATATCTTCTTTTCTAAGGATTGTAAGTTCAAGGAGTTTTTGAAAGGTCCAGTAGAGCATTAGGTTGTTTCAAAAGAAGATTCCTTTACCTTGTTTTGAGTTTTCAAAGAGGGAAATTTTTAAGTGTTTTATATGCCTCATCATATCAAAAGATTTTTTCCTGATATCCAAAATGAGCCCCTTCATGTTGCATGGTATGTAAAAATAACAAAAAGATGACCGCACTTTGTTTTCCATGTCCAATAAGGCATGATTCCACGTTACATGTATGCATGATCTAGTCAAAAGCAAATCCACTATTTTTCCCATGTCCAAATTATCATGAGTATGGTCAAAGGTTTCGTACATTTTGGAGGGAGGTCTTATTTTTGAAAAACTAATGAGCTTTTGGTTGCTTTCCACTTTGCTATCTTGTCATGCAGAGTTAGGGTTAACCGAGTCATGTTTGTAGTATTGAGTTAGTGATTAAGTTAGGGTTTTCTGGTTTCTTGAGCCTTTTGGTTTTCCCAATCAACTCATTGAAGGTTTTGCCATGAAGATAACTAATTTTCCTGTGCATGGCATGTAGAAAACAAAAGAAAGGGTTTTAGGGTGCATGCATATTTTCTTGTGTATTTTAGCATCTTCAAGAGTTCAAGTTTTTGCATGTTTTAGCTCTGTAGTGACTTACATAGGGAGTTGCCTTCACAGCATGATAGAGCCTCGTTGAGACAGAGGGGTCAAGTTATCCCTATGACAGTGGGGTTCTATAAGGAGTAGCAAACAAAGATTGAACAATGAGCAAGGAAGACCTTAAGTGTTGAAGATATCAATAATAAGCATTGTTAAAGACTTTAAGGCCTTGTTAGATATTTTGAGGACAAAGAACATGTCAGTAAAATAAGGTTATGTACAACCCCTTTGATTGATCAAGCTATCTTAAACACAGTGAACTGACAATGTAAATAGTGACTTTTGTATTACTTTGGCCAAAGTTTTCATAATAAAAGAGTTGACTATTCACACACTTCTTTCTCGAGTTGGAAACTGATATTCTTTCTATGTTAGTTATTGACAGGGTATACTAGGTAATTAAAAGATAAGACTGGTTAGTCCTCAGCTATACATTGAGCCCCTCTTTACATTCTCGCAATCCTCGGGTCTATCACAATTGTTATGGAGTAAAAAGTAACCTCATGCCTTTTTACCTCCTTGTTTAGCTCCTAGGTCACTGTGTTTACACTTTAAATGCTTAATACTTATCCTGGAGCAAATTCTCTCTGAAACCCATGTTAAATGGGACTTAGGGGCTGGATCTAAATGCTTAATCAAGTCCTAAATTGGCCTTGGGACTTCGCCGTCGATGCCCAAATCTAGGCTAATTTGTGAGGATCCAAATTTTAAGTTGTCAGCATAGGACGTTTAAAAAGCTTTCCTTCGGTTAGCCTTTTCAATTTGAATTATGAAAGTTAGCAGGAATGCATATATAAGTGAGTATATGTCTTCATTTTACACCTATATGGAAAATGCGAACTTGTGATATTGAGCTAAGGGATTTCAAGGCATTCATTGTGTTACAGAGCAGAATTGTGTTGTTATTGTGTTTGTTTGTTGTAGATTTGCCTTCATCAATCCATCTCCTTATGATTTGAAGGATCTTCATCTCCGCGAGGGCTTCACCTATAAGGTGACATCTATTTGTGTTTCAATCATTTTATTTCATCATTACTTTGGCCTCTGCCCTCTCTTGGGCATGCACTCTATCTAACAATAGTGTTGGAAGACTTCAATGACCCCACAACCACCGAACCCGTCTCTTAGTGATTGCAGGTTATAGATGCAGGATTTGGCGAAGTGTAGGTTCAAAGGAGCAATTTAGAGGATAAGGATTCAGGAACTAGAGAAAAGTTGTTGTAAATCTACCCTACCAGACTAGGGTGCCTACCTCGTAGTCCTCCTAACATGATTCATCCCCAACTCAAGATTTGCACATCATCCAACATTGCTCACTGTTTCAAATCTATAGAAAAGTTGCCCTATCAGACTTGGGTGCCCGCCCCATAGTTCGCAGAGTCTTCCCCTCTATAAATCCAAGTTTTGGTAAGTTTCTAATCCTCCTATGTGTCCTCATGTCTGGGGATTTGTAGCAATTTATTTGACTATACCCAATTTCATCATAATTAGGGTCTAAGGCTTATTGACTCTAGGGTTTGGTAAATCTTTCAATCTAATCAGTCTTTCCATATCATTCCTAAGTACATCAACATATAGTTGAGACCTCTCCATCTATAGTGACTTGTCTTAATTGTTGTCCTTGAGTGTTAGTGTGAAAGGAGGGTTTGATTTGATAGATCTTGACAATAATTCATCATCTTTCCCAACTTTTACACAACATTTTGGTGAACCCATGTTTTTATTGAACTTGCATATTGTTGAGTGTTGTAATTAGTCCTTGCATTCATTCATAGCATATTTTTCATCTTGCAATGAAAAAAATTGCATACATTTGAAAAAAAAATTGAAAAAAAAAATGCATTCTAGGCTTGCATTAAGGCATAGTCTTGCATATTTTGCATTGCATATCGTAATAAGATTTAATTTTCTAATTTTTACATTAGATATAAATTTATTATAGTAATTCATCATTAATTCATATCAAATATTGCATCTACAAGTTTCATTTGGTAGGGTTTTGATTAAAAAGTTGCATTTTTCATATAAACTAGTCTTAGCAAAAACTAGGGTTTGTAGACAAAATTTCATTTTCAAATTTTGCTACTTCTTTTAAACATTCATTCAAATTTGATTTTAAGGTGTAGTGTTGGATCATAGTGCATACCTTTGCATCCTAGCCTTGAAACTTTCACCTTTTTCAATTACACATTTTGTATTTCAACAAGCATAACTACCTTGCTCCTAGTGGTTGTTTTATTAGTTTGTGCATTGAGTGTTGTATGCTTTTGCATGATTTGTATAACCCGCTTCCCTAATAGAAACATCCTTGTAAGGAGAATCTGTAGACTAATGGGTTCTACTGCTTTGAATAGAACTGATATGCAAACATCAGAAAATCCATTGAACACTTACTTTACAAAGGGTGAAACACAAACTTTGCAAGATATCACACCTGCAACCACTATAGTGGAAGAACAAACATTTCATGATTTTGAAGATCCTATTGATGTGATAACACATGTTCCTAATGATCAAATCAACAAACTTGATAAAGAACTAGCGGATTTTCAAGTATTTGTGGAAAAAGAAAGGATAGTTTAAGGGGATGTACTTGTTGTTCATAGATTAAAAGAGTTATTGAAAAAAGGACAAGACAATTTTAATACACTCTATGGGATAGCCCATATAGTGGGTAACAACATTATGTCAGTGGCTGACTATGTGAATAATATTATCAATGTGTCATCATTGAATCATACACATCTATCGACACCCATACCTACTAATAGAACGTCCACATTCACATCATCAATCCTCACTACTAATGCATAAGCTTGTAGTAAGTCTACCGCTATCATGGGAGTATCTAATGGAATTAATTTACAGAATTACAAGGCTGTGGGATTTAATTAACAAAACCTAGAACCTAAGGTGTCCTATATAAATAACCATTCTCAACCACCTATTCTCAACCACCTTTCATTACCACTCATAACCAATCACCTCTAAATTTTATGACTACAGCTTCCAATTCTTCTAATCCACCAACCACATCACCTAATGATGCCATCTTAAGCCAACTCTTGCAAGGCATGACCTCGTTACAATAGAAAGTGACAAATTTGACCAATGTTTCTTCTCAACCTAATATACCAACATACTGTAGACACCTAAAATTGACTTTAAGTTCACCATCACTCACTCCATGTTATTCTGCCACATTAATTAAATAATTTACAATTATTTAATTAATTTGTTCTTTCTTCTAATGTTAATTAAATAATTTATATTATTTAATTAATTAAATCATAAATCCAACACTAATTAAATAAATCAAATATTTATTTAATTAATGAAATCTAATATTAATTAAATAAATCAAATATTTATTTAAATAATGAAATCCAACATTAATTAAATAAATTAAATATTTATTTAATTAAATCAAATCATATCTTCTTTTTCATTTTGTTTCCAAAATTGAAACTCATGTGTATCTAATTAATTAATTTAATTAGATAACTAATCAACTATCCTCCCATCATTTTTCAAAGATCTAATTCCTTTTCAACTAAAATCAAATCTCTTTCTATCTTTTGAAATCCTATCTTATCTTGTTTTATTTCCTCTTTTGTCCAAAAAAGAAAAAAATCAAATCCTTATCAAATCTTATCTCCAAAATCAAATCTTCTTTCCTTCATCCTTTAAAATCTATAAATATAGCCTCGGCCAAGCCATTATCATCACGCAACAAAGTAAAGTTATGCTGCAAGAATTGAGAGAAACCAACATATCAATCATTCGATCAATTGAAGTGTGTGGATTTGATTAGAGGAGAAGGTTTTGTGTATTTCCATTTATCCTTTGTTTTCCTTTGATTAATTTTCACGTACATATTTTGGCATGCCTGCAGCTCTAACCCTTGCTTTTTCTAGGTTTATGTGCTTAAATTTGCAAATCTAGCTTACTTTTTGTAGGTTTTATTAACATTTTGTTGTAGGTTTATGTTGTTTTTTGACAAAACCCTACAATTTAAAGCTTTCATCATATCTTCCAAATGGCTACAAATTTTTCTACAATTTTTTCAAAGAATTTTCCTCATCACCTAAGGAAGCTACAAAAGAAAATTTGTGTGGTTATCTTTATTTTTGCATGCATTATCATGATTTTATGTTTTTTCCTAAATTCACATTTTTGGGTACAAATCAGTGACTCTATTAAATTTTTTTCATATTTGGAACACTAGTGAAATTTTAATGGGGGTCTATTTTTTACAGATTTAATTTTGAGGTCATATATGGTGCAAAATTATCAGATCTTTGTTTTCTAGAGGTTTTTCATAAATCCACGTTTATGGGCACAAATCAAGGAATTTTTCTAACTTCTTTATACTAATAGAAGCCTCTCAAAAAATTAGTAGGTGTATCTTCTTTGAGCTTTTATTTTTCAAGTCAAAATTGTCTCTAAATAATCAAATCTAATTCGGCTATGTCAAAAAAATGTATCTGAAATTGAAATTTTCTGATGAACATATATTTTTATGGCTACATTATAAAATCATTTTCTAATTTTGCAGGGATTTCATTATCATTTATAATATATTTTCTTGTACAAAAATCATTTGTCCAATATTATCTCTTTCAATCTAATACACTTGTTTTGTAGCTTTCTCTTGCCAAAGATCAAATCATTGAAGCTACTAACAAGTGGCTTGCAGATTTCGCTTGTTAAAGACATATCACTTGAAACCTTGTGCTTGCTTTATCTTGTGGACCTAATTATAGCATTATCAAATTGGAAGATCCATATTTCCAGGTGCACTCAATCCATCTCTTGTCTTTCATTTGATCAAATAAACTTGTTTGCACTCACACTTCAATTTGGTGTTTTAAAATTGAGCAAGAAAAATTTCACATTTCAATTTGGTGCTTTAAAATTGAACATGAAAATTTTCACACTTCATTTTGGTGCTCTAAAATTGAACAAGACAACTTTCACACTTCATTTTGGTGCTCTAAAATTGATCAAGACAACTTTCACACTTCATTTTGGTGCTCTAAAATTGACTAACAACATGCATATTTCCATTTGGTGCTTTAAAATTGAACAACACAACTTTCACATTTGGATTTCAGTGCTTTAAAATTGAACAAAAGTTTTTGTCGTGTCTTGTGCACTTTCACTTTTTGGGTCAGTCTTGTCTCCCACCGGTTGGTACGTATCCTTTCCCCTCGTGACATTACACGATCGAGGGTGTACGAGAAATACCAACTACCCAATTTTTATTTTTAGTAGAGAAGGCCTTCGTTGGGACCTCATCACCCAAGGGATGACCTTCAACACATTTTTTCTAATAGGCTATATAAAGGGGGGAGAGTGAAAGCTATACCTCAATCCAATCGTGTTTAGTGAAATCCTAAAGCTTGGGTGATACCAAGATAGGGGTGCAGGGTTGGTCCAAGTGTCTTAACTGACGTTCTTGACTCACACTTGTAGATGGATTGGTGTTTATGGAATACCTCCACTACGAACCCTTGTTTAGAAGCCTAAAGTCCTTATTGGCCATATGCATAGCATAGTGCAAAGTATAGTATCATGCTTGAAGTTTCTCACCATGTACCATCCTAAATTATAGAGGAATCTTGGAAGTCAAAGGTCTCTAAATGAGAGAGTGAAGGTGTGCTCGTGCCATTGATCATGTGTCACTGAAACTCTATCTCTTGGTTCTTGAGAGTGGAAAGCCCCTAGTGTACAAGGACCTTTTATGCATTGGAGAGGTCAATCCTACAGTAATTTTTTCATGGGCCCAAGTTATGCAGATAATCCTTACTTGAACAAATTAGGGTTGTAATGTGTGTTTTCAGCATGTTTTCAACATCAAATACCAGTAAATAAGCCACTTAACATGTTGATGTTAAGGACAATCCTATGACCTTGAAAAGTTGAGTCAAAACTACTTTGTATTCTTTGTATTGTGTGTGGATCTCTTACCACCTAGGGATTGAATAGTTATCACCAATCAAGTCTCACAAATCAACTAAATCCTCTAAAAACATTGAAAACAAGTAAATCAGTCTCAAACCATTAGTTTCAGCACATAGAAGCTCATCAAAATGGTCCTGATAATGAATAAGCCTAGGTTAAACCCCCCTCCATCTCTAATTCAACCAATATCCCCATCATACCTAGATGATGCAGACATAGAGGAACTTAAACGCCTATATGGATCCCACCTCCAAGCTATCTCTTCAATCCAACACACATCACTATCATACCAACCTCCATCATACACATCTCCTAGTACTACTGAGGAATGGATACAAAAACTTAAACATGACTATGAGAAAGTGGATCCTATCATAAAGAAAAAAATTAAAGAGCTTCAAATTCCCTTCTAGCACATCTCATCACTAAAGATCCTCCTAATGCTATTGCATCCACAACACCATATTACATGTCCATGCCAACTCCAAATCATCAAATCATGAATCCATACTTGGACACACAAACTTCTTACAATCAAACATTGGCTAGCACAAATCACAATTTTATACCTCATTGTATATCCTATGACAAGGGACATCAAGGTCATCCATACCATCCTCTATCCATATATTCACCTCCATCCATTTCCCAAGAACCACTTTCCTATGCAATCCCTCCACCACCACAACATCAACACATTCAACAACAACAATTCCAACTGCAACAACAACAATTCCAACCACAACAACCACAATTCTACATTCAACAACAACAATTCCAAACACAACCATAGCTTCAACAAATTACACCTCAATACCATGTGCCAACTCCTACACCATACCAACCTAGCCTATGCACATATCATGTCAATTCCACATCAACCTATCCCATTTATACCCAACAACATCCACCCCAAGAGCATCCAATTCCCTATTCCAACATTTCAACTCATCATCAAACCCATTCACAAGGCTATCAAGTTCCTTTACAACAAGAACATGCAAGTCCAAGTTACACTTTGTACCAAACTCAAGTGTCCTTAAGTCCTTATGGTACCTTTGATAAGGGGAACATCACTCTAGCTTATGCATCCTATGTGTACCCTCCATCATCATCCAATCGTATGCCAATACAAGAGCCTACTAGTCCTATCCCAACACCATCATGTAGTCCCTATCATAGTCCATTGGTCCATCAACCTTCTAAACCCTCAAGCCCTTCATTACTATCATCCCCAATGTTCTTCCAATCTTCCACCACAGGATCCCTTGGAGGAGATAACCCACAACAATTGATCTGAACAAAATGGCTTGAGCTATCCCTATTAAAACCATCCAGTTCAAAGCCTATAACATCCACCCCTATTATCCCTCCATCCAATCCTAATACTAATTATAAGCCTACAACACCTTCCACCCCTATTATCCCTCCATCCAATCCTAATCCTAATCCTAAGCCTAAAACACCTTCTACCACCATTATCGATCCACCTAATCCTAAAACAACACCATCCAGCATTATTATCCATCCATTATATTGTCCATCTACCCATACATTCATGAAGGATGCGATCCAATGGATATTCACAAGGAATCAACCATCTCCATGTCATCAAAAACCTATCCAAGAGCTTATCCAAGAGCCTTCAAATATCATGTCCATTCCTTCAACCACATCATGTAATCCACAACCCATCAATCCTATTGAAGAATCTCCTACCATGAGTCCAAGTCAAGATCCATTATACCCTCATATTTTTGAGCGTCTACAGCTTATTAAACCTATCCACGAGTCTTCCATTCCCATTCAAGCAAACCAAGATCTATGTCAAGAGTATAATTTGAATCATGTGGAAACATCAACCCTTTATCTAAATAAATATCAAAGCACCTCCATTCAACCCATACATAACCTTTATATTTTCTATGATCAAGATATTGTCCATGATCATGAGCCTATCCATGAGCAAATTGATCCTATCCATAATCCCACAACTATCCATGAACAAGCTATCCACACTACTCCTATCCATCCTCCACCTAGCCCTATCTATGATCCAACAACATTCACTTCCCTTGATGAGACACTTGGTCCCCAAGAAAACATAGATAATCAAATCGATAACATGGATCCTATTACACTAAATCTTAATGAGCACAATGTTGAGCAAGATCCAAGCATTCCAACTCATCCATTTTCTGATCTCACACCATCTCCTATTGATCCCATTCCAAATCCATCTCCCATGGATCTTCCATCATCACTTATCAACTGCATCCCAAATCCATCATCCTATCTCCTTGGTCCTGCTACATTCATTCATGGTGGTTCTCTCATAGGAGAGGAAGAAACTCTATCCACCATCCATCCTTCCCCATCTACTAATGGACTTGCATCTTGTTTCCAAAGAAACAAACATCCCATTGCACATCACATGCTGTAAAACATGAATTATCAAGGAAAAGGCTTAGGCCTTCTTGAACAAGGTATCTTGGAGCCCATCCATATCCAAATCCATCAACACACGCATGGCCTTTGATATACATCGCAAGACAAACATTCCAATCATGTTGATACTGATGGAAGTAGATTGTCATTGATGTCAAAAAGGAGTTGAGTTGATGCATATCATTAGGAGAAGATGAGAAGATTTATGGTTGTTGATACTAAAGAAAACACCCGATTCTTTAGCATGTGTTGTTCTTCATGTGTTGATCACTAGATCTGCATGTAAAAACCAGAGATTTGAGTCGCCAAGTATATTGATTTACCTCGAAAAGGTTGAACACCTTGCTGCACATACCAAATAACAAAGAAAACAACATGCTTTTGTCCCACTGGGCATACCAAAAACTATTATCAATCAGATATGCACCCTATGCTAAGCTTATAGAAGACTTAGCTATTTGTTGACACATGGAAGCACTCTTAGGATGTGGGTTTCCTATAGTGAGAGTGAATCTCCAGAGTGCGCTGGTTCTCCTTATGATTTTTCTAAACTATTGATTTGTCTGAGAAAAGGGATGAGAAATAACTGAAATGAAATTCTATTTTATCTAAAGATGATCTAAAAATCTAAAATTTCACCACAAACAACTCTCAAGCCTGTAACCTTCTCAGTTTCATCTAACTCCATCGAATCCAAAAGTACTTTGTATGAAGGTTTAATTTAAACACAACACACAACCTAGATTAGATGGGCAATAACTACACAAATTTTAATAACATTGAGACATAATCAGAGGATTAGACATCATAATCACAGTGAAAACATCAAATCAAAGTTATAAAAGAGGCAACAAATGTGAAAAAGGAATGCTCTGTTATATTGAACTTAAAGGGGTACATCTAACTTTGAAAATGTGAGCCAAGTTCAGTTTACAAACTCTCTGCCTGTGCTCAAGAAAGAAGAAACAATATTCTAAA
Organism: Cunninghamia lanceolata; assembly: GCA_027924645.1. NCBI lineage: Eukaryota > Viridiplantae > Streptophyta > Pinopsida > Cupressales > Cupressaceae > Cunninghamia > Cunninghamia lanceolata. Next base: position 2,864,253 of record BSBN01001326.1, read on the forward strand.
CTGAGAAAAACCAAGTCTTTCTCCCCTTTTTATAACTCCAAAAATCTCCCAAGGAAAATGCTGAGAAATCTTCCTAGAATAGCAAATTTGATCCATTTTCAAGCTCCACTGAAAAGCTAAAAATAAAGCTTTCAAATCACCTCCAATCCATATATGAAAGCTGCCAAAATCTTCTTCAAGGTAGACCTCACCAAAATCTGTATCAAAACAAGCTTTATTTGCTCAATAAAAGCTTAGTTTTTTTATTTTTCTCATCTGCCTCAAAATAAAGAAAACCTAGAAAAGATATTTGATTTTCTTTAATAGTTTTAACTGCATAAAATGATGAAATATTAAAAGCAATTTATAAAGAACATTGCTTTAATATTTGTCTTACAATAGGTCTACAGCTTTTCCTTTTGATTTGCCTAATCTTACCTCTTTTGATTTTTTTTTACAAAATAATAATAAAAGGCTTATTTTTTTCCATATCTTCCCAAAAGAAAGAAAATAAAAAAAGAAAGATATTGTTTGATTTACTTTGTTTTAACTTCATAAATAATGAATATTTATAAGCAATTTATAGGATATTACTTTAAATATCATTTTACAATTATTTTTTGCAGCTTCAAATTTGCAAAAAGAAAGAGGGCCCTCCATTGTAAATATTTGTCAAAAATTGCAAACCAGGTAAGTTATAAATTTAAAGGGTTTTTGTGTTTTATAATCTTCTCATTTGTGTCCAAAAATCTCAAAAACCCAGACCACATTTTGTGAGATATGATTAAAACACGCGACTACTATCTTCATTTTGTTGTGTATTGTGCCTCTGACTGTTCCTTGAAAACTGCAAACTAGGTTGGTGAAAAATTTAAACAATTTTTCTGTCTGATTGTCATCTGATTTTTTTCCAAAACTATCAAAAACCCAGATCATATTTTTGGAGATATGATCAAAACATGTGACAACTATCTTTATTTTGCAGGGTCTTTATGTGACACTGCTACTCTTTCAAACTCTTTCGACAATCCTCTTAAGACTTGGGGGCAGCATGCTGAGCTCAACCCTTGTTGGAGCCCATTCTACTCCACATGCTATGATATGCCATCAGAAAGCTACATGACTTATCCTATAGCTGCAGATGAAACAAACAGATTAGAATAAAACATTGAAATTCTATTATTATTTCTTTCTCATCTCTTCTTGCATGTGGATGATGTTCATTGATCAATGCATTATAAACAAAGTGTTATGCCTCTTCTACTATGATATAGAGATCTCATAACTGGAGCTCTAATAGGACATTCCCACATTTTTGCAGGTTCATGTCGAGATCGGGAGCAGGAACAGAAGACAACTTCGAGGATTGAAGACCTTCAAGGCAATGATGGCTATGACCTTCTCTTTCTTATCCTGAACACAATAACTATGCAAATAACTTATAACAGAAGAATGTTAACATGCACTCCAAAAATAAATTTATTGCATCAGCTCTGCCAATTTTGAGCTGTGGTGAAAAAATGGTAACATTTCTGGCGACTTCTGCTATATGCTTGCCTGCTAAGCATCAGATCCATTGCCTTGAATATCCATTAGGCATTGAGTCATACTCTGCTCTTCTCAAACTCAGAAAACACTGTAATTCAGCTCTCCAACCAATTCAAACAGTAGTAGAAAATTGAAAACAAACTAAACTGAAGCAAATTAACAGGCCCTAACAACCAGAAAACCAGTGCAACAACACTTAGGGAAACAAAATACTAAAAACAAATGTGCAAGAAGCACTTATTAATTGAAAACACTATCCTAGCCTAATCTAACCAACCAGAGACACTGATCAAACAAAACCATTCACTGGCTCAATAAAATCTGCCTTTCCTCTGCAGTCTGCAATACTCCATAAGGTTGTTAATCAGTCAAAAAAGGTGGAGAACAATCAAAACTTTAGCAAACTACTGTAACACTTTTTTGAGAAGGATAATGTAGTCATCTGCCCACCAGTCCTATTTGATAAACTATTCAAGTAAGTCAGCAGGCTAATTGATCTTAACTTTATACTCTCCTTGTCGAGCTAAATTATTGTCACTATGAGGCTTCTTATTGGCTGCCAACCCAACCAGATACCAAATAGGACATCCTCTTGATGGTTTTAGACTGAAAGCAACAGCATTATCTACACCTTGCATGATAGCCCACCATGTGGCTTCCTCCTCTTCAATGAGCAGATCATCCTCCTCCGTTAGAGTAGCTAGTAGCTCATTAAAACTATCAAAACTTGGAAGATTCTTAGCAAGAGCTATACTAGGATCAGAATATTCAAGATTGCTCGAGGAGATACATTCTGAAAAAGATGTTTCTTCAATAAATGAAGGCAATAATTCAAATAATGAACTAACCTCCGCTAACAAACCATCAGCTTGCATATCAGCCTCTAGTTCCCATGTGTCATGGTTGTCCTCACTGGATTCTTCTTGAATCTACAATTTTCCTACCTGATTCTCTTCCTCCTGCTTATTGTCCTCATCATCTACTGGCTTGGGCTCTTGATTGCTACAATAAATCAGCAGAGTGGCATTCTCTTGACAAGCCAAACAGTCAGTATCCTAACAATCAATGAAGTTATCTCGGACAGCTTGATCATTTTCAGTTGGTTGACTTGTTTGCTCATCAAGGCAAACTGCTTTAGTCCCATTCATATCAACTTCTTTATTACAGTACAATGGAAGTGCCAAGAATAAACTGAATGTCTCATCTTCATAAAGGATCTGATTTGATTCAATCTTGTGTTCAGCCTGGTAGTCAAGGTCTTCATGAAACAACAACACATGACTCTCTGCAACACCTTCTGGCTGTCCCAAATTAGTTGACAAATGGGATTCCTGTATGTTGTCTTCATTATCTTCAACATAAGCAGGTAGCTGATCGAATAAGAAAACCAAATCATCTCCCTTTTCCGGTCTATTCTCCCTTTGAACCTGAGCGACGTGTCTTTCTGATTGAAGACTTTTGCAGCTCACTACCTAGTAGAAGAAGGCTTATTGCCCAGTACAAAAGAAATTACACATGAAAACTGAATACTACATAACTGTCTGTCACTATGCCAGGGTGCAGTCATCTATCAACTGAATTATGAATTCCAAGTCTTCATCGCTGCTGATCTTCTAACTCTACTCTGCTATTTGCATACTCACATCACACACACCTTCACACACTCACAACTGAAACTCACCACCTTTATATATCTGCATAATGATTTGATCGACAATCAGGTCAGTATCCAAGAAATGAAACGTGTACATAGAAAGATGTGGCTTGTCGGCTTAATCCAATGCACTATATATTATGTGGACCCAAATCTTTTCCCAAACGTGTTCATATAGGTCAGCTTTAATCATTCAATCACTTAGATAGATCCTTCAAACATTATCTCTTCTCCGCATAATGATTTATCATACTAGTCGCTTGTTCCTTAAGACCATGCTTAACAGGTTCATTTACTGACTTACAACTTTTACTGTGGATCTCAAAACACCTCCAAATCATATCAAGGACTCTTCATACATTCCCAAACTTACCCTCAGAACCGCAAGGCATGATATCATCTTGCAAAGAAATGCAGACCATCAGAACTCAGACTCTGTCTTGGTCAAACTCTATCAAACACTGTACCAATACTCAACAACTTGTAGCTATCCTTCCGATGGACTTCAGATCTCCCAACTCTAGAATTATACACTTCATATACATGTTTACAACTCCTCAAAATTGCATAGCACAATAATCATTTTTGGAAGAATGCGGACCATTACAATGTGCCTTGTTCATTGTCTTTGCTATACCTCTATTCATCCAAACTTAGATATTTCTTCTAAGTGACTTTCAGAGGAAGTCAAGACTTAATATATGGAGTATGACACCACCAAACAATTATTAACATCATACCTGAACCTCATTACCAGATTATCATCTATGGAAGCATACTGACCCACTTATTGTGTTCTATTTTGTACATACTCATACTTAGCCACTTCTGCCAACCGGACCTGAAATCTGATGTGATCTTTCAGAGTTGTGTCTCCCTTTCATGCTGATGAGATCTTTGAGCCTTGTTTCCATCAATGACAACATACAAGTCCATACCGGAGTAGTGTCTCTTGTCAACATGTTTCACAATTATTTCTAGCCTAAAATAAGTTATAATTCCCTTATCAACCACTAGTTTACCTTTATTTTACTAATTGCATTGTTATATATGTGACAATTTCTTTTTACCTTTGGGTTCTTTGCTAATTTCTATGAATTTTTCTGTAGATTAGGTAAGTTTTAGTTATATTTAATAGAAACCTAAGAAAATGATTATATTAGATTTTACATGACCTTAGAAATACTTAGTTCTTATTGCATATATAAGCACAAAAAATAATTCTAACATCTCATCCTTCTCCTGTTTAAATTTTAATTCTTGATGAGAGAAAGTTACTAAGCTTTAGACTGTTATGGATTAAAAAGTGTCCCATTATCTTTTTACCTCCTTGTTTAGCTCCTAGGTCCTCGTGATTATATTATACACTCAAAATGTTCATCGTGGCATGACATAAAATTGCTCGACACCAATGTAAATTGGGAATAACATGCCCTTCACTTATCTTATCCTAGACATGAAAGGAGCTAAAATACTTGGGTGGTCCTGCCCAAGTCCCTCCTAATTAGTTGGGGCAAAATTAAGTTTATGTCATCCTAGGACCTTTCAAAAGGTTTCTCCTTGTTGGCTCTTTTGGTTTATTTTGACAATTGTTAGCAGAAAAGCATATATAAGTGTGTTTTCAAATTCATTATGAACTTAGATAGAGATAGCCAACTTGAGATATTAAAGTGAAGTGATCGAGAGCATTCATTGTGATTCTAGAGTAGATTTGTGTGTCATTATTCTGTGTTTCTTGCAGACATGAAGCTATCATCTATCCACCTTAGGAGTTGAAGGATCTTCATCCTCTTAAGGATTTCATCACATAGGTGATATCATTGTTGTTTATCATCATTTGACTCATCATTATTATCATTTTTCTAGCCTCTTCCCCCATGAGGCCATGTACTTTCTATCTATCAACGTTGTTGGGAAGATTGAATTCTATCCCAGGATTTGACCGACGCAAGTCCCTTAACACCATAACCCCTCAAACCTTCTCTTGTCATCTTGTGTGTAGGTTACAGGAGTGAGATCTTGAGAATGTGAAGTTACAGGAATACTGAATGAAGATCAGGGTTTCATGATCTGTAGACATTTTTGGAGTCTGATCTCATCAAGGACTATTTTGTTACTACCCAAGTCTACTGTACCCTTAGGTCTACGATTTGTGACCTCCATTAGTGACTCAATTACATGGTACACAAAGTTCATTGTCTAGAGATCTTCAAGGATGATTTTAGTATCATCGACATCCTCTAATACCTCTACATTTGGGAGACAAGTTCTATCATCTTCCTAATTATCCCTATGCAATTAGTTTCATTCTATCTATTGTACTTATTCTATTATAAGCTGACTATTGTAGAACTAGGGTTTCATGCATTGTTAACCTAGAGTTTGACAAAAAGGATGAATTAAATCTAATCCATCTATAACATACATGAGCACAAGGTCAGTAGCTAAGTCCACCTTCATTTTGTAGTGATTTCACTCGGCCTTGTCCTTGAATGTTATATGGAAAAGGGTTTGATCTAGCTTGTGTTCTAGTTGTCATCAGTCTCCTTTTTCACATATAACATTTTGGTGAACCCATAGCTCTGAGCATTTGCATCTTGTTGATTGTTCAAATTAGATCTTTTTATTGCATATTTTCAATATTCATGTGAAAATCTTGCATTATTTCAAATCTTTAATTTGAGAATTGAAACTTTTGTAATTACACATTGTATATTTCAACATAAGAAAGTTTGGCATTTATTTCACATATCTTTGCAAGAAATCTTAAAGTTGTCTATATTTCCATTTTGTGCAGTAGTTTTAACATCGTGATCACTTCATTTGTAGTGACACTATTGTGTTTTTCATCTTTGCAAAAACTTCAAAAACCGAGTTTCCTCAATATACTGTCTTGGTGTACAAAAGTCTCTCATATTGGTGGTAGTTGATAAATGAATAGATCTGATTATACATTGTTTTTGGAGAAGTCATTTCATCATAGCTTCTTCTAATTGTTCCTCTTTGGTATCTTTGCATGCATATATTAAGGATTTTGAAAGTTTTTACAAATTCATTAATGTGCATCCTTATGTTTTAGACCATATAGCATCCATGTATAATATTGATATCTTTAAATGTTCTTGATATGAAATCCTTGGTTGTATATCTAATTTTGATAGCTTCATAACTCTCATGGGTGCATATCCTTCAGTACTGGAAAAGCTTACTAAAATCATCTCCATGAACTGTCATGAGAAAGATGATGGTGATAGTTCTTCTAAATATACCACAATTTATGATAATGCCATGAAACTAGTCTCTAATACATGTGATGATGACCTAGCTTTGTCTATTTCACCCTATGATTTGGATCCCTATCCCAAATTTGTTCTCACTTGTGAGGACATTTTGGCGAAAGAAGATGAAATCATTGATACATTCCTTAACATCACCCTACCCTGTCTTCATTCCAATGCTCTCCCTTTGAAAGATGAAGCATTATTGAATGAAGAGCCTCTTCTCAAAAAGGATCATCCGAAGGTAGATAATGAGCATTCATCCAATAATCTCAAATCTTCTATAGTACATGACGCTTCTATGGATCATCCTAGGGATCTCCTACCTTTGATTGAATCTTCAATCACATTGGATATTACTAAGGATGTGAAAACCATAGATAGTCCTCCTTTGGTTGCATGTTCAAACCCCTTGGACATCACTAAAGATACAATCATCTATAATTTTCTTAAGAAAACTTTACATTCTCTTCATTCCAATGCTCTCCCTTCAAAAGATGAAACATTAGTGGATAAAAAAAGGTCTCTCACATTAAATCCTTTGGGGATGGATGTTGAGATTAATCAAAGCAAAAAAAATGTTAATTCAATCATCAATAATAGACTTATTTAACCCACTAAGGGGATAGCGAATAAGTGTACTAATGTTCCTAAAATTATTATGCATAAGGTCCAACCTAATGTGCCTCCTCGCTTCAAACCAGTGATTATGGTTCAAGGTGCTCCAACACCACCTCGACTCCTAGGTTAAATTCTCAATTATGCAAAACAAATTACTCAAAGGAAATCAAGTGTATCAAAATGTGATGGAAAAACCCAATCTAGTTGCTCACACATACAATATGTGAAATAATTATAAATAAATTAAACAACAGTTGAACATTCTGATCACTTTACCAACCTCTCAACCTATGCTTCCTCAACCACCTCATCTTACTCATAATATTGGTCGAGATTATGTTATTGTTGAGAAGCTTCGTCCTACTCCCACTAAGATCTCTCTCTGGGAACTCATACAAACATCACCTACATACCACAGAATTATCCAAGAAGCTTTACAAAAGGTCATTGTACCACCCACTGTTAAGACAAATGATGTAGCAACTTTGTTAGACTTTATGCAAGCAACATGAATTACAGTCGACTGAAGTTCAAAACCAATATGATCCTCTTGTAATCTCTGTCATACTAAATAATAATTTGATAAAGTGAACTATGATTGATACTAGATCGACTCTTAATGTTTGTAGGATTGATGTGCTACACAAAATCAAGGTTGACACATCTTTAATCAAACTAGATAAACTTAATATTCATGGATTTGATAATGTTGGTAGACAATCACTAGGTACTATTGTCCTATTTTCTCCCTAGCCAAATAACCCAAAACCATAAAATCTCTAAGTGTTTTCCCATTTAGAAATGCAAGGAAAAAAATCCAAATCGACTAAGTCCCAAAAAACCTTGAGCTTTCCTTTTTTTTTTCTAGATTTTAAGAGTTTCAGAGTTCCGAGTTGTACTCTTTGTCCTTCCATCTTACACTGCTCTAAACTCCACTCCTTTCCCTTCGAAAATAAAGCTAAGTATTGTAACCTTTTTAGACTTCAAACTTTCCTTCTTTCCCCTTCTCTCTTGGAAGTCGTAAGACAAAAGGCTCGAAGCTCGATCCCTGTTGAGTGATAATTTTTCTAAGGTATTCCACACTTCCATGGAGAATATTTTAATAGAACAAAAGGTGCTAGTGGAACCATAGAATGCTTCCACGTAGAAAAAGGGAAAGCATAGTGGAAAATGATTAGGGCCCGAGCTCCAACCCTTTCTTTGAGAAATAATGCTAAGTGTGTTGGACTTCAGAGATTGGACGTTTCTTCTTCTTCCTTCTCACTAAAGGTGAAATACGGAAAGCTCGAGCTTCGAACTCCACCGAAACTTTCAAAAGATCAGCTAAGTCTTTGACTTTCAGGGCTCGAACTTTCCTTCTTCCTCCTTCTCTATGAAGGAGAAAGATGGAAGGCTTGAGGCCCAAAGTCCACCAATAATGTAATTGTCCTTCATAAAGCAAAGTTTGGGGGGTGGACTTTCCTCCTTTCTTCCTCTCTTAAATTGTAAGGCAGAGCATTGAAGGCCCGAGGCCCAATCTTCGACGACTTCCATGATCTTTAGAAACAAAGGCAAGAAAGCTAAACCAAGGGCTTGCCATGATAAATCTTGTTCAAATCCTGCTTACAAGGCAGGAATCCAGTTTAGATGAAAGTCAAACATCTAGCTCTAGTTGGAAAATTTGTAGTTGAGCATTTATTGTTTTGGGTCGAGTTTCAAGCGCTAGTTTTTTACGTAGATATTTGAAGATATTTGTTCTGCTACTTCTGTGAGGATATTTTTCTGCATTTATGGCATCCCCTTTTGTAAAATATCTTCTAACAGAGCCCATGGGGGTGAATTTATTGATGAAATGACTGAGGTCAATGTAATGAAGTGCTATATATGCATAGAAAAAGATGTAATGAGGGTTTGAAAGTAGTGAGATATTCTTCATGCCTCTTTATTCCAAACAAAACCCTCCTCTATTGTAACCATTCCTTTTGATCAATATATATGATGTTTTACTTTTTCATGTTTTTTTTAACTCTGTGTAGTCTTAGAATTAGCTATTGTTTGTGAATGTCTAATTCCTTGCAATCCATTCTTTACCTCTATTAAAATCTTCATGATTTGTGTATGTTTATCATTTGTATTCATTTATTTGTGCATCTTAGCCTTGTGAGTGTTCTATGTTCAAACCTAGTGTATCACCCTCTTTCATTTTTAGTTCATCCTCATTTCCTTTTTCCTCAATGGTACATAGATTAGGTTTAGTCTTAGCAATATTTGAATCTCACATTCAACGAAGGAACTAGCCTCTATCTGGAGATTTGATCTCCCTCCAAGGTCCCACACCTAGAGATCATCTCAATGTTTCAATGGATTGTTGGAGCCCTAAAAGCCTTCAACATACCAATAAAGGTTGGACTTGTGACATTATCTACCCTTAAAGATATCATGCCCGATGCACTTTCATATAACATCATTCTAGGTAGACCATGGATTAATGCGATGAGGTCTGTTCCATATACCCTTCATTGATCAATAAAGTTTATTTATGCAAATAAACTTCAAACCATTGAATCTGACTCAGATCTGGAAAGTTGTTTACAAGTTGAGGCACAAAAACAATTTGTCAATCACATTGAGCTTCTCAATAACTTAAAAGTTGTTTCATCAATACCTCTTGCCATAGATAATGCTATGCAAGGTTCCAAATCAACATCGAATGCACTTCTTGGTGATGATTGGGGTTCATTAGATTTTACTCCTTCTTTATGGGAGAATATAAACTTATTAACTTTAATCCTAAAACACCAAAACTTTCCTCGATCTCATCCAAGCAATCTTTGGAAATGCCTAAGAAACCTAAGGTTTCTTTAGTAGCAAACAAAGACAATACTCTTACTTATACTACAAAATATGAGACTTACGAGGCCCCGCCTTCTTCTAAAGAGATGGAGTCTCTATGGTTGGGGATTTCAAATCCTTTACAAAAATTGTAACTATGTAGGTGATGGGTGTGGCATAAAACAAGGAATGAAAGTACCCTTAGAAGTTGTTACACATAGCTCTTCGGCTGGTATTGGATACCATCCTTTGAAGCCCACCAAATATTACCATCATCCTATTCTCAGTGTTAACACAGTATCAACAAGTCCAACACTAAATTTGATATATCTTGAGATGATAGACATAAATTGTCTGCTAGGAAATTTGCCATATAAATTAGGTAAGTATTTCTCTCCCATTGAGCCATACTTGATAGGGTGACCTCCTCCTCTCAGGTATATATGTTGATGTGTTGTGTTCCGTCGTGTAGTGTTAATGTCATGCCCACATTTTCCATGTGGTCACAACACACAACACACGTGTCATAGCCACATCTGTCATGTGGTTATGACACGAAATATCAAAAATTTTCTCACGTTTCCCCTAGAAACCCCCTCGCATGCGTAAGCATGCTCGGTGGTTTTTGCTCAAGGTGAAAACACTACAATCGTCAGCGGGGTACAAGTACAATTGCGTGCAACCAGACGCAAGCAGACCAACAAGGGGGTCTCTACGACACCGTTCACGTCACTACAAGGGTTATATTATCAAGGTTCCTAAATCTAAATCTTGGCAAATTCCGGCAGCATAAGGCCTTACGGTGTAAGTGGGAATTACTCAACACTATTTTACGCACGTGGTTCACTGATAGTTTAACAACTTCCCACGATGCCTTGTTCTGACTAAACCGACTCGTGATCTCCCTATTGAATCATTTTTCAGCAAGGCACAGTTGTCTGTCTCCTCTCTTGTTTCCTAAAATATACTCCTCCTTCGACTTAGCATTCTCAACAAGGCGGTTCGTTTGCTCTCTCTTCCCTTTTCTCTGGGTCTTAATTTTGATTGTATTTTTATCACGCTCACCTTAACTATTTCTCTGATAATTTAGTTTATTTATATTTCGGTCTCTCTCTCTTTCGGTTTCTATGCTTACTTTATGTTTATCCAGATCTTTCTTCATATTTTACATCAATCAGGGTTATCACTGTATCTATTATTGACATTAATCCTAACTTCCGGATGGTCCAGGTCTTACTACTTGGCTGGACTCGGTCTCCTAGTTTTCTCCGATCTAGGTTTCTCCTCTACGTATGTATTAATTAAACTTGTTCCTAAGCAAATTTTAGCAGGAGGATCCATCTACTTAGTTCTCTTATCCCATGTGGGAATTGCCGCGCATTTTCTCCTCTGTGTTTTCCAATGTTAGTTTTTCTTCTTCTGACTTTCTTACAGGTTTACTTATATGGATGTTTACTATAGTTGAGATTAAAATGGCCTCACATGGAATGTCTGTGATGGCTCCTTAAGTTTATTTCCAGTGATCTTTTAAGCAAGGTGACATGTAATTTTCCTCTTCATTTTCCCGGTATTTGACTCACGTTGATAGTTTAAAACTTCCGAGAAACTCTTCCCAGAGTATTACAGTATATTCCTTTACGCTCTCTTTTAATTATAATTTTATTCTCTTAGATTGTAAAAGGAAAACAAATGGCCTCTCCGATAAAATTATCATTTAAATAACATATGTATATTTCGATATATATATATATATATATATATATATTTATATATATATAAGATTATAAATATATACCTATATACACATATACATACAACTTTATTTCTCTTATCGTTATAATTACTGTTGTTATTATTACTATTAATTCGTACTAATACTATTATTACAATAGTTAGATTATTTTATTCAATTATTTAAATATTATTACTATTTTTTTTATTATCTCAATTGTTATTATTCTATATTTCTAATGATCTAAACAATAATATGTCTTCTTTTCTTTTGAATATAATATGATTATATATATATATATATATATATATATATATATATATATATATATATATATATATATATATATATATCATTGTTAAACTAGATAAGAGGCTCTCCTCTTTATAAAACCCTTACCATGAGATTATAATATCATTTTCTTTGGTTGTTTTGTTCAACATTAAAAAAAAGAACTAACTGTGATTAATTTTGTGCAGGGCAGGGGCCAAGGGGAGTGGTGGCCGCCAACATTGAAATTTTTTTTTATACTGTGTTTTACACAGCGAAACCTACATATCCTCATTTCGATTTCCATGAGTTTTAATTCCCATATTAATAATTAATGATAAATATATATATATATATATATATATATATATATATGTATATATATATATATATGTATATATATATATATGTATATATGTATATATATATATATACATATATATATATATATATAACATTTGCATGATATTACTCAGTAATATATACAGTGTCTCAAATTTTTGTTTAACAAAAATAAAAAGGTAAAATATATAACAATTCAAATATATTTATATATATATATTTTTTTATATAAAACTCAAATTTCACAAATACAGTGCTTTATTCAGTTTCTCAAATTCTTATAAAATGAATAATTAAGAACTTAATGAAGTATATATATATATATATACTTTTATCTCTCCTTTCTTTTTGTTGTAACAGAGAATAAAACTTCTCAATAAGATAAATTGAATGAATAATTTTACCAAGTAGCTGCACATTTCTTTTTTTAAAATTACAATATTTCATCATTTCAATTTCTTCCATCCTAATCTTTAACAGGAGTAGATACATACTAGACTTCCTCTAAACTTTACAAAAAATAACTGAAACCATTATTTATGAAGAAGAAACTTAATCATTTAAAACTGTCTTTTCCATTATAACAATGAACTATAAAACTGACCTTTCAACTAGTTAAGTAGTTCTATTCTTATAATTACATAAACAAGCTCAGATTTGATTTCAATAAGTAATGATCTCTTCCTTCCATTAACACATTTAATACAGTAAAACTTTTTATTTAATTCCAAACTTTCCATTTGAAATTCAAGGTAAATAATTACATCATACACAATACAGGAAGATTAACTCTTTCACTACCCTTAACAAGATGAAAGATAAGAATTTTCTTCTCCCAACCAACATACAAAAGAAGTTATGTAACAACTAAGTAACAGTCCATCAATAACAAGATCAGGGAGGTGATTTCCTTCACTCCCAGGGTGACAATAAGTTACAACAATATCAAGAGAGGTGCTCTCTTTTACACTCTTTACAAAAGATCATGATCTAATTCTCAAGACAAAGAAGAAGAATCTATTTCTTCATAAATATAAACTTCTCCAAATCCAACCAGAAGCTCCAAGAGGAAACCTGTATATCAAAGACAAACAAAGAAGAAAACACCACTCATCTAGCTCTCCTCCCTTCCGTAGACCCGCAAGAGGGTCACCCCCGAGCTAGGGAGACCATACTCACACCTGGGTAACTCAAGCACTCCACTTCACAACAGGGACAACAACAAATCCAAAGCACACAAACACCCGTGGGTAAATTACACAACACGGAAACTCAACTACAGTGAGTTTCATAAGGGGCAGGAGAGTGGACACACTCGACTCCAGAGTGTCACCCTTACAGATAATTTAACCAACACAATTTCTCTTGGCCTCAAACCAAGTTTGATCACAAATTTTTAAGAAATCTATATTTGACTCTTAAGTCAAAGATATAGTCACAGATACATGCCCTCAAGGCTTTCAACATCCCAAAAGAAGGAAACAGGTATGCACCCGAGGAGGATCTCTCCTCCCCTACCCCAAACTTGATGAGCATTTCTCCCAAGTGGGAGAAAGCTCTGTCAAACAACCCGACAACAAACCCCACAGAACACAAATCTAAAACACAACAATAAGCATCTTTCACACACTTTACATACACATTCAGATATACGAAAGATAGGTAAAGACCAAACCAACCTTACAAAGCCCTCCTGGAATGAAACTGATGCAGAGCTCCACTGAGATTTCTTCCAACCATAGCCACCAACTCCTCTCTCTTTACTCTCCTCCAAGCTAACTTTCCTATTTTTGGCAATAATAATAAAACTCTCCCAAAATTCAACTAACTCCCTCTCATCCCAAAATTTGAAACAAATAACCCAAATTCTTTTCAGTTTAGAGGAATGGGGAGGTGACACTTGTCACCTCCTCACCCTCCCCCAAAATCACTATTCTGTCTTGGTGGCTTATGTCACTCACCCATCCCTAGAGTACTCCTTATCTCTCTCCTCATGTCATTTCTCTTACGCATGGGAGAAATAAAAGGAGTTAAAGGGGAAAAAGACAGGTGACCCATGCCTCTTCTTCCCTCCTTCACATGGGTGACCCCACAGCACATGGGAGAATCTCACTAATGGAGAGGGTGACTTCAAGTCAATCCTTCAATAATGGATGGGTTTGTAGTCATCTCTTACCTTGGGGATTGAAGAGGGATGGGTTGGGTGTTGGTACAACCCATCATGTCCCCTCCATACCTCCAATTTTCGCCACTTAACTTCAGGGGGAAGTTAAGATTACTAGATGGAGGTTACCCAAGGGTTACCCATGCCAAATGGGCCCCTAGACCCATGGGGTATAACCCAGAGTCAACTTTAACCCATACAAGACACCCCTGGTCAAGGTAAAGCACAAGAAAAGGCCTCATAGATTTAAATAAAATAAAGAAATTCAAATTCAATCTTTTTACAACACAAATCATAAAATAGTGTTACATGAGGGTAACCTAACCCACTCGACCATACGAAAGACCACATTACAACATCACATCATCCACAGAGAGATCTTGGCTCCTCGTGGAACCAGATCGGCTTAACAGGGAATAACAAAAATCAAGGTGTGGAATGATCTCTGAAATCTGTGGTTCAATTAGTAATCCTGCACACTAAATTACAAGATCAATATCCACATATAATCATCATAGCCGAAGCAACTAAAAAAACATGCATTATCATGACATAGATTTTAATTAGCATAAATGAAATCATATTACAATTTTCCATCATCACCTAATTAACTTTTCTGAAATGTAACTTATCCAAACATCACCCAATTAGTTTTTCTGTAATCATAATAAAGTTTAATAGTTTTGACAAATCCAGGAACTGCTATCCCCTAAATATAAAAAGTATCAATAACAGTAAGGTAAATAGTCATAAGAACAGAAGTAAAAAAAGTGGTCCTCACATCCTCTCCCCCTAAGACTGTACTTCCTCCTGGAAGTCGTCAAAAAGGTGAGGATAAAGGTTCTTCAATCTCTCTGCATCTTCCCAAGTCGCTGTGACTTCGTTGTATAGGTCCCACTGGACTCTAACCTAGTCCAGCTCTTGACCTCGAAGGGCCAGCGTCCGACGAGCCAATATGCAAATTGGCTCCAGCGCCAGTTGTCCGTCTGCCTCTACCTGAAGAGCACTCCAATCCAACGCGTGAGATAAGTCATAAATATATTGACGTAAAACTGATACATGAAATACATCGTGAATACGTGACAAGCTAGGTGGCAAGGCTAGACGATAGGCTACTAGTCCTATCCGCTCCAAGATTTTGAAAGGTCCTACAAATCGAGGTGTGAGCTTAGAGCCTTTTCCATAAGGGATTGGACTCTTGTGCGGCCGCACTCTCAAAAATACTCTTTCCCCCACAGAGAAGCTTCGGTCTGTCCTCTTAGCATCGGCATACTTCTTCTGCCTATCCTGTGCTTCCTGAAGTCTCTGTCTAATCTGCCTGACCTATTGTTCCATATTCTGAACTATCTCTGGACCAATGACCGTTCTGTCCTCTATCCGATCCCAACTCAATGGTGTTATGCATGGTCTGCCATATAACGCCTGGAAAGGAGGCATACCCAACGAGCTATGATGCCCATTATTGTAGGCGAACTCAACTAGATATAGGTACTCCTCCCATCTAGACTGATGGTCCATCACATACATGCGAAGCATGTCTTCTAACACCTGGTTAACTCTCTCTGTTTGTCCGGCGGTTTCCGGATGATAGGCTGAACTGAAGTTGAGCTGTGTGCCCAACGCCTGATGTAAAGCTCTCCAGAACGAAGACTTAAATACGGAGTCTCTGTCAGATATAATGCGGCGAGGTACCCCATGAAGTCTAACAATCTGATCAAGAAACACCTTTGCCACCGATGGTGCATTGTATGTTGTGCATATTGGTGAAAAATGCGCCACTTTGGTCAGCTTGTCAACTGTCACCATAATAGCATCATGGCGACGTGATGACAGAGGTAGACCAACGATAAAATCCATAGAAATGGTGTCCCATTTCCATTCAGGTATCTCATGAGGGTACAACAGTCCCGCTAGATGCTGATGTTTGGCCTTGACCCTCTGACATTCCAGGCAATGAGCAACAAATTCGGCAATGTCACGCCTCATCCCAGCCCAATGATAAAGCTGTCGTAAGTCAGCATGCATCTTCTTCACTCCTGGGTGTGTTGCATAGGGTGCTCTATGAGCCTCTAATAGGATTATTGTACGAAGATTACCCGCATGGGGTACATAGATGCGCTGCCGATGTCGAAGCATACCATCAGACTCAAGGGTATATCCTGTAAATTTGCCCTCAAGGGCCTTCTGATTTAGTACTGCCTGCTGCACTTCAAGAAACCATTCGTCCTTTGGTAGATGCTGTAAGATGCGATCTTTCAAGTCCACCCTCAAGGTCAGGGTTAGGATCTCGTGGCGTCTTCAACTCAAAGCATCAGCGACCACGTTCTCCTTCCCTTTGATGTAGTGGACATCAAAGTCATATTCGCATAGGAATTCCATCCAACGCCGTTGGAGGGCGTTCAAATTTGGCTGTGTAAAAATATATTGCAAACTATGATGATCCGAATGGAGTTCAAAGCGTCGACCTAGGAGGAAGTGTCTCTAGCAGACCAAAGCATGAACAACTGTTGCGAGCTCTAAGTTGTGAGTAGGATAGTTTAACTCATGTGTCTTTAGTTTCCGCAATTCGTATGCGATCGCTCTACCACCCTGCATAAGCACGGCTCCCAAACCTTCTAATGATGCATCTGTGCAAACTACAAACTCCTCTGTAAGATCTGGGACCGCTAAAATAGGAGCACTAGTAAGATGCTCCTTGAGGACTCCAAAGGCCTTTTCACACTGCTCAGTCCAAATGAAACCCTTCCCTTTTCGCTGAAGGGAAGTAATGGGATGTGCTATCCTGGAGAAGCCCTCGACAAACCGACGATAATACCCGGCTAACCCCATAAAGCTTCTGACCTCTGTCACATTGGTGGGTGCCGGCCACTCCTGAATTGCTCTGATTTTAGATGGATCTACGGAGATGCCATTGCCTGATAAAATGTGTCCCAAATACTACACCTCTGTCCTGAAGAAGGCACACTTCGCCAAGTTGCCATAAAGCTGCTACTCTCGTAATTGCTGCAAAACTTGACGCAAGTGCTCCACATGCTCCTCCTCAGTCCGTGAATAAATCAAAATGTCATCTAGAAATATGATCACGAACCAATCTAGGTAAGTACGGAACACCCCGTTCATGAGACTCATGAACACTGCAGGAGCGTTCGTCAACCCGAAGGGTACCACTGTGAATTCATAATGGCCATATCTGGTTCGAAAAGCAGTTTTATGAATATCTACCTCCGTGATGCGCAATTGGTGATACCTAGATTTTAGATCAATTTTTGAGAACACTCTGGCTCCTTGCATCTGATAAAAAAGGTCGTCAATCCTAGGCAGAGGATAACGGTTCTTCACCATCACCTTGTTCAACTGCCTGTAGTCCATACATAAACGAAGAGACCCATCCTTCTTCTTCACGAAGATAACCGGTGCACCCCATGGCGAAACACTAGGTCGGATGTGCCCCTTCTCAAGTAATTCCTCTAATTGCAGCTTAAGTTCAGTGAGTTCGTGTGTAGTCATCCTATAAGGTGCACGGGATATCAGTTCTGCACCTGGCACTAAGTCAATGTGGAAGTCCACTTCTCTGCGTGGAGGCATACCTGGTAATTCTGATGGAAATACATCGACAAACTCTCTAAGGACAGGGTGATCATCTAAAGTAGCCTTAGGTTCATCCTCTACTCTATCACTGACCGTGATGGCAAACATTTGACATCCCTTCCACATACAGCGCTTAAGCTGCTGAGCGAATATCATACGAACAGCTGTGGGCTTTTGAATGCCCACTATCTCAACCAGCGAGCCATGATCGTCTAAACAGCTAATCGTCCTCTGGCGACAGTCAAGCTTGGCTCTATGTGCCACAAGCCAATCCATACCCAGAACTACACTGTAGGATCCTAATGGCATAATCCTAAGGTCACATGTTGTGGTGAATGATCCCAATGTGATCTCACAGTCTTTAACCAAGGTATCTACTGACATCCTGGCCCCTGAGGCCAATTCAACTTCCCACCTACTGTCTTGCCTAGAAGCCACCAGCCTGCAATGCTCCACTAACGAAGTAGACAAAAAGGAGTCTGTAGCTCCCGAGTCAAAAAGGATAGAGATGGGGAAGTCTCCAATCGTACCTGCTGCCTCGATGACTGAGGCCTAGAAATCAACCTGGCGGTTATCAACCGCTGCAAACATGTGGTGGGATCTGCCCACGTCACCTATGGTCTGCTCAGATCCTCCTGATCGGGGCTATCCCCCTGCAGTAAATCCCTGCGGGCACTCTCTAGCCAGATGCCCTGCCCCACCACACACATAACATGGTCCTCTAGCCTGTAACTACCCTGACTGTGTTCTGCCCAACTGTTGTTGCCCCGTCTGTCCCGTAGACCCCTGTGAGCCTCTGTAAGACTGCTGGGACCTCGCGGGTCCTGCCGATGAACCCTGCTGTCTCTGATCTCTGTGTGGACCCTGCTGCTGCAATCCACGGTTCTGTCCTCCCTGACCCCTCTGTTGGAATTTGGATTTTTGCTGATGTTG
Source organism: Cunninghamia lanceolata (assembly GCA_027924645.1). Lineage (NCBI taxonomy): Eukaryota > Viridiplantae > Streptophyta > Pinopsida > Cupressales > Cupressaceae > Cunninghamia > Cunninghamia lanceolata. The sequence continues at coordinate 2,883,173 of BSBN01001326.1, forward strand.
CTGCTGCTGTGGAGGCCTAGGAGGTAATGATGAAGGGTTATATCCTCCTCTCTGTGTTGTATTTTGAGGCCTTCGAAAGTTTTGTTGTTGTTGGGGATTACGTTCCTGGTACTGCAAGCGTGAATTCTGCCCTTGTCCCTGAATTTCCTCTTATATAAGGGCCTCTTCAACAGCCTCGCTCATGGTTTGGGGATTTGCCATACGAACTGGTCCTGCTATCCCATGATTCAGCCCTCTGATAAATTTATGTATTAAGATTTTCTCGTCGTGGAGGTACTCCGCGTAATGAGAAAGCTCAATGAATCGACTCTCATACTGAGTAACAGTGAGTCCCCTCTGCTGTAAATCATGGAACTCGTCGATCCTGCGCTGTCTGTAATGTTCTGACAAATATCGCGCATTAAAGCGCTCTATGAAGATGTCCCATGTGAGTGTATCCACGGAAAGTCGGCACTTGCACTCCTCTGTGCGCCACCAGGTAGCTGCTGCATCCCTAAGAAGATGGACTGCCACTCGTGCTTTCGTGTTGCTTCCATATAGTCACAAAGTGAAACACCTGTCTAAGCTAATCAGCCAAGCCTCGGCCACAGCTCCCTCTATAGCACCTGCAAAACTGGGTGGGTTGAGCCGAAGTAGATCTCTGATGGGGTCCCCTCTGTCTCTAAGTCTCACAACTGGCTCTTCCACACCATCCTCATACAATCCATGATGAACCTGTTCTGCCCTCTAGATCTCATCTCGTCTCAAAGGTCTCGGAGGACTCCTGCTCCGTGCACGGGAGGCTGACCCTACCTCTTCTACTGTTGTGTCAGGAATCTCAACGAAAGGCTCCACACGTGGCACCTCTAGTGGATCAACGCGAGGCTCCTCACGTGGCTCAATACGTGACTCGACACGTGGCTCCCTACGTGGCTCCTCTCGCGGATCAACACGAGGCTCTACACGTGGCTCAGGAATCACTAGCGGTAACCTGTCTAACATAGCCTGCAGTGCCTATAAGATCTGTGGACCTATATCCAATACTGGTGTCGCCTGTTGTACTAGTGGTGCTTGTGGTTCAGGTGGTGCAGGTGGTGCTACTGTAACTACGGGTGCCAGTCCCTCAGCTGAGGAATCGCTGTGCACCTCGACAGACGCTGTGTGGCGTGATCGCGCTCGTCGAACACGTCGGGGAGGCATCCTACAAAACAAGGTAGAAACTAATTAGCCAAAGTTGCGGAATAATAACGTGCCCAAATACGCCCAGTGTTTAAACTTGGCTCTTATACCAAATGTCATGCCCACATTTTCCATGTGGTCACAACACACAACACATGTGTCATAGCCACATCTGTCATGTGGTTATGACACGAAATATCAAAAATTTTCTCACGTTTCCCCTAGAAACCCCCTCGCATGCGTAAGCATGCTCGGTGGTGTTCGCTCAAGGCAAAAACACTACAGTCGTCAGCGGGGTACAAGTACAATTGCGTGCAACCAGACACAAGCAGACCAACAAGGGGGTCTCTACGATGCCGTTCACATCACTACAAGGGTTATATTATCAAGGTTCCTAAATCTAAATCTTGGCAAATTCCGGCAGCATAACGCCTTACAGCGTAAGTGGGAATTACTCAACACTATTTTACACACGTGGTTCACTGATAGTTTAACAACTTCCCACGACGCCTTGTTCTGACTAAACTGACTCGTGATCTCCCTATTGAATCATTTTTCAGCAAGGCACGGTTGTCTGTCTCCTCTCTTGTTTCCTGAAATATACTCCTCCTTCGACTTAGCACTCTCAACAAGGCGGTTCATTTGCTCTCTCTTCCCTTTTCTCTGGGTC